>JAJTUV010000906.1:0-600000 GCA_021653895.1 Mastomys natalensis
AACCAGGATTTGCCCCCCACCCCCTTTCCCATTCCCCCTATTTTCTTTTATAAGTTGTTTTGGGGCCCTGGTGGGTTTTTTTACAAAAAGTAGAAGAGTGGGGCTAAGACCCCCACCCGCCCAAATTCCCCATAGGATTTAGTGTTGGGAGAGATTAAAAGAGGTTTTTCCTTTACAATTATGTTTGACATTTCACCCCTCCAACAAAAGGATTTTAAAAGTTAAATTTTTCAAAAGGGGGGGGGGGATGAATTTTTTTGGGACTTGGGCCCGTAGTGTAAGAAAATTTAAGAGGACCCCATATAAGTTGAAAAAGGGGAAGCAAAACATCCAAGCTCTGATAAAGAAGGGATTATAGGTGTGAATTTTTTTGGGGAGGGGGAAAGGGAAATATTTAGGGGAAAAACACTATTTTTGATTTTCCAAAGGGGGAAAAATTTATATAATCTAAATTATAAGAGGGAATTCCCAAAAATGTGATGGGAATATAAAAACCAAAAAAGGCTCAAAAATTTTATACCGCCCAGGGAAACCCAAAAAAAACAAAAAGAATGTTCAGTAAAAACGAAAAAAAGTTTTGTCAGGAAAAAAAAAACCAAAAAAGTATATTAAAATATCTAAAAAGTGAACAGGTTTATCTTCCCCTTAAAAAAAAAGTGTTTTTAAATTTATGTTTTGTAAAATCAACTGCATGCTTTTCCCAAAGTTTTTTCTTTTAAAACTAAAAAAATTCAGAAAGGGGATCCTAAAGGGCTGTTTTAAATAGGTAAAAGGAGGGCAAAAGAGGGGAAGGGGGGGGGTTGCAGTCTCAGTGGGAAAGGGCATCTTAAAGGGGGACAGCATTAAAAAAGGGGCTAGGGGAAAAAACATTATAATGTTAAAGCCACATTTTGCCCGGGGGGCGAAAAAATGGCGAAAAAATTTGGGGGGGTTTTTGAAAAAACTTTGTTCTTGCCCAAAAAATGTAGGGGGAATTTCAAGGAGGGAAAAAAAAAAGAAGCGGCAGCGTAATTGAAAAAACTTTTTTTAAAAGTAATTTTGGGTTTTAGTGTGGAGGAGGGTCAAGTGGTTAAATTTTTGGTAAGATAAAGTCTGACGTTTCAACAGCAAAAGGTCTTGTGTGGGGCATGTGCATATGTAAAATATTTAATATATGTGTGCAAATGCATGCCTACATATGGCATATAATTATTACATCTGCCTATAGATGGTCTATGCCCTTTGGAAAATATATGTGGAAATTTTCCAAATAATTACCTACTTAGGCTCAAAGCTTGGTCCCATAAAAATAGAAATATTAAAAATGATGTGACTAAGAACAGTTGAATCCAACTATGAAACAATACCCTACCCGCTAAAACATGCGTTAAACAACTAGCTGGTTGTAGGATAAACCCCTTTATATTGTGGGAGTTCTGGGAAAGAATGCCATCGACAAACACTCCAGATGAGAACAGAAGGTTCAGCTGAGGGAAAAGAATCACAGGAAACTAAGTGTTTTGATGGCATAATGTCTCGATCAATAAACACAAAAGGGAAGACGACAAAAACGCATTAAATTCCTGACGTGAAGGCTAGGAAAAAAATATAAGAACAGAAATCACAAAAATCAAGGTAGCAATTTTTGAGATAGACAATAGTAAATCTGCAAACAATTGATAACTCAATGCCTGGTTCTTGGGGGAGACAAATATAGAAAAACCCCAACAGATAATAAAATACAAAAAAACAGGAACTACAAACATAAGACAGGGGAAATCTAGGTAATGAATGTAGTGATACAGAGAAAATCGTAAAAACCATGAGGCAACACTTTATTCCTCTAAGTAGGTGGGGTGTGAAAGAACTAGAGGACATTTGGAATATGTTAGGCAAATATAGCTTAAACTGCCCCTAGTGGTTTAGTGGTTACAAATGCAAGTTTCCATTGAAGTGGCAAAAAAAAAATCAAATCAAAAAAAGAAGCATGAGGCAAGTATAATTTTAAGAAATTTTGTAAGCCTTAGAAAACTGGATAGTTCCAAAGCCATAGAATGCTTCAGGTTTACAGAAACTAAATACCATTTTCAAATGTTTGATGAAGGATACTGCTAATACATAATTTTTTAATCTTAAATAAAATATTCCAGGGGTTTTTTGTTTTGTCTTGAATTTTCACATCCCCCAACAGGCCCTTGACACTAGCTGGGGAAAGGAGGCCATCAGGAAATGTGTGTTTTGTGTGTGTGTGTGTGGGGTGTGTGTGTGTGTGAGTCCAGTGTCGAAGGAGGCCAAGAGGGCACGGAAACCCTGGGAGCCACCTAACGTGAAATGCTGGGGACTGGACTTGGGTCCTCCCAAGAGCACATACACTCCAAGAGCTGAATTCTCTCCGCCCTTCAAAATCCAGTCTTCATTAAAAAAAAACTTTTAAGAAAAAATGAATGAATAGATAGACAGTTCCTTAATATATCAAGTGGCATATAAAATTGATCAAAGATCAAAAATCCTTTAGACAGAGTTTGAATGCCATAATTCCTAGACACTGAAACTAGGGAAAGCTGGGAAAAACATAGAATTCTGAGCACTAGAATCGTGAAGAGCCCGGGGTTCTGAAAACCCGATGAGCATGGAGGGATGGAGTCAGGAAGGTTATATAAGAGGGTTAGAACGTGTTGTGGTGAAGGAAAATTGGCCATGGCACCCAGCAATGATGAAACAATTCAGTTTAAAAATGCTTTTATTTGTCCTCATTGGGATTCTTTTCCCGATGAGGAAATTCCAGAAGCTTTTAATGAATTCAAACCCCATTTGCCTGAAGAAGCCAGAGCTGTTACTGCCTGGCTCCCAGGTCATTATGTGCATTGGTAGGTTTATCAAGAAGCCACTTCTGTAACGGTGTGGCATCTAAAACACCAGCGTTCTTCTAGCCAGGTTCTCTGCTGTGTACCCAAACCCGCGTCTGCAGGATGGAGTTCTGAGGTCCAAGCACAAACCAAAGGCAACATGGCAGCAGAGATGGGAAATTTTAGGATTGGTATGCAACACATGGGGATCTATGAATTGTAGAATTTCAAAAAATAGAAACATGTAGAAAAAACCACCCTGAATGATCCTCTGAGGTAAGCAATGCCTTTAAAAAAAAAAAAAAAAGGCAGCTCTTTATTGTGATGTGTTTTCAAATATAAATATTCCCGTGTCTATGACCTGAGGTTATCCTTCCTTACTATCAACTAGTTACCTTTCCCATTCTCCTTTTTAATGTTTTTTACTGCATCACAGTGCATTTGTGTGTGAGTGTGTGTGTATGTATGAGTGTGTGTGTGAGAGTGTAGTATGTGTGAGTGTATGTGTGTATGTGAGTGTGTGTTTTGAGTGTATTATGAGTGTGTATGTGTGTGTGAGTGTGTAAAATATGTGTGTATGTATGTATGTGTGGTGTTTTGTTGTATGAATGTGTGTGACTCTATGTATGAGTGTATGTTGTATCTGTTAGTGTATGTATGAGTGTAAAGCGTGTAGTATGTGTATGTGTGTGAGGGTGTATGTGTATGCGTGTGTATGTGTGTGAGAGTGTAGTATGTGTTGTGTGTGAGAGTGTATGTATGTGTATGTGTGTGAGAGTGTATGTATGGTATGTGTGTGAGAGTGTATGTATGTGTATGTGTGTGAGGTGTATGTATGTGTGTGTGAGGGCTGTGGTATGTGTATGTGTGTGTGTGTGAGTGTGTGGTGTATGTATGAGTTTTGTAGTGTGTGTATGTGTGTATACGTATGAGTGTGTGTGTGAGTGTATGTATGTGTTTGTGTGTGAGAGTGTACATATGCATGGGTATGTGTGTGTGTTGTGTGTGTGAGTGTATTATGAGAGTGTATGTATGTGTGAGTATATATATGTGTGTATGTATGTTGTGTGAGTGTTTTGTATGAGTGTATGTGTGTATCTGTTAGTGTATGTATGAGTGTATGCGTGTATGTATGGTATGTGTGTGAGAGTGTATGTATGTGTGTGTGAGACTGTAGGTATGTGTATGTGTGTGTGTGTGTGTGTGTGAGTGCATGTAATGAGTGTGTGTGAGTGTATGTATGGGTGTGTATGTGTGTGTTGTGAGTATACGTATGAGTGTGTGTGTGAGAGTGGTATGTATGTGGAGTGTATGTGTGTATGGGTATGTGAGTGTGTGTGTGAGTGTGTATGTGAGTGTATGTATGAGTGTGTGTGTATTTTAGGTTAGGATCCCTATATAAGGGACATGAGTGGTGAAAGAGGACATTTAAGCTATTGCTGTCATACTTTAAACTATGTCATTATGACTCTTCTTTTGTGGTAGATAAGCACATAAAAATATAATTAATAATGGAAATGTAAAATCCAAGGTGAAATCCACTGCTTCTGAACATCTAATCCTAACTGTACAGAAGTATAGACATTGGGTCTGACTGATATCACTGTGTGATGCCTTTATTTTGAAAGCTCTTATGTAATAAAGCTTTAATTACTCTAAAACACATATAATTCATGGTCCTGAAAGTTGACGGGCTCCAGGATGGACGACCACTGTGCGGGTGCCCATCATCTGTCCTGTAATGTCATTTTCACTGCAAGGTCACTTTTTAGTGTTTTGGTTGTTTGTTTCTCTTGCTCTTTTTTTTTTTTTTAAATCTAACCCTCCTCCCCATCCACACAATTTTAAATGTCAGCATCATTTTCACAGGTCCCTATGCTATGTGCTTCATTTGTACCTCCTTTCCAGTACTGAATATAAGACAGTATACTGAACCCTTCAGAGACTTGCAATTTGCATTGCTGCCCCCATTGAACACCAGTATGAGCACAGACGTTTTTACTTGGAGGAGAGATACGTTTTGCTCACCTCCTTTCTGGAAATGTGAACACTCTGCAAGATGTCATGTTTTTTTGATCCACTGTGTATGTGTGGGAACCGTGTGGTTTTGATCCATTTCCTCAGAAGGCTTCAGTCACCACCAGGGTGTGTCCAGATGACCACAGTTACAAAGCTGGGAGCTTTATGCTTCATTATAGTGTTTATTATTATTGATCAGTTTCTGAAATAAGATCTATGAAGTAGATGAAGTATCTATTATAATTTATGTCCACTCTATATAAACATGGAGATAATTACTTATACTAGAGTGATTAACAGAAAAAAAATTAAAAACTCCAACTGGGTTACAAGTTTAAATATTTATTATTTTTATTATTTATGTATATGCATGTATGTGTCTGTTTATGTGAATATATGCTATGAGTATGTGGATGCCCAGGGAAGACAGAAGAGGGCCTTGGATCCCCTGGATCTGGAGTTGCAAGCCATTGTGGTCACCTGAAGCAGGTGGTGGGAACTGAAGTTGGGTTCACATAGCAAGCGTGCTTAACTGCTGAGCCATCTCTCCAGCTCCTTAGATTAGAATGTAGAAGCTACTATATTTAGCAAAGAAATGATGTGAACTAAGATGATGTATTAAAAAGTATGTGACTTATGGAATGATAAGATACTGGGTCACTATTTTCCTGAATTTAATTAGGAAAATCTGTGTGCTACCAAAGTGTTGGGAAATTAGTTAGTATAATTCTGAATTCATACTGACAATCCTTAAGGATTTATCAGTGTGGAAAACTCTGAGCATCTGAGGTTTATAATTAAGACTAAAGGGCTAACTTGACTAAAATCCCAAAAGAGTGGTAACCTGCCAGTATCCCATCTTTCTAGGTACCCTGGTACTGCCCATCAGACATAAGAACTCACCTGTGTCTACCTGTTCACATTTCATAAACATTTCAATCAAGTACATCTTCACAAATGACAAAACTTAAAAATATGTGCAATACTCATGGTTCATATACAAAAAAATAATGCTAAAGACAACTAAGTTCAATCATTGAACCTACCTGTTGATCAGCTCAGAGGCTTTCTATGGTTGAAAGAACAGTAAAATACTGTTGTGTGTATCGGCACATGCCTGCAATCCAGCACCTGGGAGGGCAGAGGCAGGAAGATCTAGAATTCAAGGTCAGCCTGCCTCTATACAGTGGGTTCCAGGACAGCCAGGCTACATAGTGATATTTGTCTCAAAGCAAAAACCAAAATTATAGCCAAAAAAGAAGAAAAAACTAAACCATACCAAAACCAAATTAAAATGCTGAGCTGCACAACTCAGACATCATTATATATCAATACCATAATTATTTTCCTAGCCTTTATTTGCACACCATTATGCATATATATATATATATATATATATATATATATACATATAGTATATATGCATACTTGATCCATTTCCTCAGAAGGCTTCAGTCACCACAGGTGTGTCCAGATGACCACAGTTACAAAGCTGGTCATCTGTATATATATATATACATGTATATATATGTATACAAATATATTTATATATATATATAAGTATATATATATATACTTACAGAAATTTCAACTTTAAGGATATTCTATGACATTGTTGCTTAGAAGGGCGTAAGCAATATAGCATAAAATTTGAACACATTGAACCAAACTATGGATGAAATTGATGTAAAATGTGGGAGTGGGAAAAAAAGTAGCCCCCCAGGAAAACATTTCATCAGAAGGGCTTTGGTGTGACCGTGGCAATGAGCTGTCTGGCTATCTTGGCTTGCATTCCGGGAGGAAATGGCTGGTACCGCTCCTCCCAAGCTGACGGGCAATGGAAGCCTGTGTTGTGGGCCATCATATCCTTTCATGGGTCCTATCCACTGTCTGGTTTTTCTCACCAGCTCCAGAAATGCAGGAAGTCAATTTAGCAGAGTGGGATACCCAGATGGACAACTTCCCTCATTTATTGTGAGGTTAACTATGTGCCATGTGAGTTAAGTAATGAGCAGTTTAAGATGAAGTGAGGCAGTTTCTATATTTTGTTTGAGTAATTTAAGGTGTAAACAGGCCCTGTGGCAGACGAGTAAGTCCAGACTGCTTCAGCTTATGAATCTTCTAAAAGAGGATTAGAGAAGTGTGCGTGTATGTGCGTATGTGCATACACATGTGTGTACAAAAAGCCATGTATGTGGAGGTCAGAGGCCAGTTGTGAAATGACTTCATCAATCCCTTCACATCTTATGTTTGAGGCCCAATCTCTCACCAAACCTGGACTTTTCTAGACTATCTGGGCAATATGATCTCTGGCTTCTGCATGATTAGATTTTTTTTCATGTGAGTTCTGGGGTTCAAACTCAAGCCTTCTTGTTTGTGAGCATCACTTTACAGACAGCCACTCCCCCCCCAGCCCCAGCAACCAGGTCCTCTTCTGGAATGCTGCTATGTGCAGGCCTATGCAAGGTTCTTCTGTCTACATTATCTTTAGCCCTCACCACAAGGCTGCCGATTTCTATAGATGAGGATGCTTGAGTGACTAAAGTAACAAGCCAAGCATGGTCACATGTTCCAGACAAGGGTTTAATAACTATTAGCTTGGGACGTTCAGCAGGTTACTGTCTTCTTTCTCCACAGTCAAACTGTAGGTAAACCACCCAACCTGCCAACATGGTCTCCCTCCCGCTCCCGCTCCCCGCTCCCTGCTCCCGCTCCCGCTCCCGCTCCCGCTCCCGCCCTCCCCCTCCCGCTCCCCCTCCCGCTCCCCCTCCCGCTCCCCCTCCCCCTCCCTCTCCCTCTCCCTCTTCCTCCCCTCTCTCTCTTTCTCTCTGTCTCTATTTTCCCCTCCCTCCTCCCTCCTCCCCCCGTCCCGTGTGTGTATGTATGTGTGTGTCTATTTCTTGGGCTGGATTTTCACATCTAAAAAAGAGTAAGTGCTGGACATTCATACTTTTAGATTCATATTCAGACTGAGAATCAGATTTCCAGGCTCAAACTGATTGGCTCTGCCGTTACTACCACCATCCCCAAGAGAGGAGCTGGTTAGCAAAGTGCTGTGGGGATGAAGACATGGATCAGGTATTAAGGATAACTGGTGTTTTTACTTTGCTTTCTGTTGCTGTGATAAATAGCAGAAGCAAAAGCATGTTGAAGAGGGAAGGGTTTATTTCATCTTAACATTTTCAGGTCACAGACGTGTCAGGGTAGGAACTTAAAGCAAGGATCGGAAGGCAGCAACCGTAGAGGAATGCTGTATAGTGGTTTGCCCCTAGCTCATTTTAAGCTACCTTTCTTATACAGCCCAGGCCCACATGCCTAGGGATGGTACTGCCTACAGTGGGTTGGGCACTCCTACATCAATTAGCAGTCAAGAATATGCCTTGTAGGCATCTCATAGACCAATCTGATCTGAGGAGGTAATCCTCCATTTGAAACTCCTCTGATGACTGTGGGCTGTGTTAACCTGATAACTGAGAATAATTAGAATACCTGTCATGTGGATGTGTGGGCTTTTCTTTGCAGATAGAACAAGGGGGGTATTTTCTGTGGAATAAACACTTTGGGATTCTCTTCCCACTTTAACATCTCCTTGAGGGTTGACTTCTTACAATGAGAGTGAGAACTGGTTATTTTGGGAATTGATGACTGTTTTCACCAAAGCCATTGCCTCTAGGAACAGGGAAACACTGGGGACAAGCCTTCTCTTTTTCCATCTTGGGTTCAGCTAGATACCCAATGTCTTTCCCCAGAAATTCTTGACATGGAAAGACACTACTGTGTGAATAGTTACAAAAGAAACATGGGACAACTGTTGACAGAGATTGACCTTGCAGGAAGGATGACAGGGCACCCAGAGCAAGGAGTGTCAGGATGATTTCCTGGTACCCAAGTCACTCCACTTCCACAGCAGCTCATTCAGGAATCATGGATGATGGGTAAAATGGGCAGTATCCAGAATCCTCAGAAAACAAGCTCATATATGCAGAATGTCACATAGGGAGCAAGAGTCAGAAGGCGTAAGTACTGGGCAGCTGTGATTCCTGAAGTTGTAGATGTGATCTAGTCTCCTCTTCATCCTCCTGTCACACTGACCACTTCACTCCTGCCCCCCAGCTTCTGTGCACACTCTGACCTTCCAGTTTCACAGTTATTTCCTTCTTCTGTCTTCATGTTTTGCTCAACAGACAGCACTGCCCATGGAAACCAGCAGGATCCAAATGGTTAATCCTGAGCAGCGCCTACACAGTGTCAATATTTAGAGTGGCGCTGTTTGACCGAGGGCGGCTTCTCCCTCCTCTGAGTAATTACTCTGTATGTGGATTCTCGGTTTTCATAAAGGAAACTTGGCTTGCTAGCTATTACATGTACCAAATGAAGCCTAAGCTTGGGTAAATGTTGAAAAATGAATTAAAATGAAATTGCTGCTTGTGATGGGCCTTCCATGATTTAGTGTGGTTTGGGAGGCAACCATTCCTGTGTCAATTGCCACAAAAGAAAACATCAGCGTTGCCACGTGGCAACCGTGTCACACACAGTTCCGTTTGTCAGAAAGATAGAAACAATCCTGGGCCTACTTCATGTACTCCCTTCCTGCACATACAGTCCGTCCCGATCTTGACTTGGGTCCCAGTAACTCTCAAGACAGGTGTATGCTTAAAAGGATGATGTGTGGTCATTGAATGTTCACAGTGCAGATTGGAAATGATTATATCCCTCAGGACACACTCTAAGGTTTTCTAGTATTTAGTAGAAGAACTTTTAAAGATTTGGGAAGGGATTGGTAAAATACACTGTACTGTACATTATATTGGCTGTCACTTGCTGTCTAAACTATCTGAGAAGTTAGCTCCAACTCTGGGGATGCAACCCCCCCCCCCAGCCCTTTTCAGACCTAAACATGCCTGTCTCATGGTATCTTCCAAGTTCCTTTGCCTTGGGATGGGATGGGTTCCCTGACAGTAATGGGAAGGGAAAAAACAGCCAAAGAGTAAAAACACTGTGCTCTTGAGAATGGTTAAAAGGCAAATTCTTCCTTGTTTATCCCATGCTATAATCGCACCCTGAGGAAGGGAAGCCATGGAGAGAAAGCTTACCCGGGAACTCCATCTGACTGGCTCAGTTTCCCTTGTTGGTTCCTGCTGTATGTTGTGAGCACTTGGTTTGATAATGTCATATCTCTTGCTATTTGTTCTTCTACATGGAAGCCTCACCGTGGTTGACACCATCCTACCCTGGATTCCTGCTGGAGACCCCAGCTGGCTGCCTTAAAGGGGAGTCCCAGTTTCTTTCTGCTGCCTGCTTGTGTTGAGCACCCAGTTTGATTTTTTTCTCTATCTCTCTCTCTTGACACTTATTTTTACTTTGACTTGTTGTGCTTAACAAATTCACTCAAACCTATCATATGTCACCCTCCAGACTGCTCAGGATGGCCTCTTTAGCCAACATCGATCACAGGGTGACTAATGTCCCTGTACTCTTAAACTTGGTTCTACTCTGTAAGATCCATGCAGTCTCACTGCAGATTGCTACAGAGGGGTATAAAAGCGACACAGTGTTAATCCAAGTTAATGTGGCTTCATTCCTCAGGCGAATGAAGAAAAAGATGGATGATAAACAGTGAGGCTTTTAGAAGAAATGGCAAGTGAAATGTGGGGACAATTATTTTGAGTATGGCAGATTAGGTACCTAATCTACTGAAGTTAAAAGAGCTCTCAGTGCTAACACACAGGCAGCAACTCCCTCACTGGATTAACCTTTTTCTTGTTCCTCCTACAATGATTACTGTGTGTCTTTCTGACCTCAGCCTGGCCCTGGTCCCAAAGCCTCAAGATCATCCAACTTCAGTCCAAAGCATGTCCTATCATCAACCACAGCATTTAGATCAGACACTGGCTTGTCTAGAAAATGCCTGTTAAGTATTTGTATGACTCCTGGCTATCACTTTTTCTCTGCTAGGGACAGGAAGACATACCCAAATGTATCCCTACTTTCCAGGAGCTCATGAGCTGATAGGGATGGAGCCAGCACCTAATGATGAATTTACGTGCTTCTGTGCACTTACTGCAAACTGAGAGACTGGCCCCATCTTATGTTGCTACTGGTGTTCTATTAAGGCAGGGTCTGCTCAGGGCCATCTTCTATCTGCAGGAGATGAGATGGGTCATGTGCTGGGTTGGGAGCAAGCTGGGCTGGGTTGAATGAATGGAACAAGAAATCACAATAAATTTGAGTTCCAGACAAATGACAAATGTGTAGATGTGCAGTATGCAGGAATCTGAGTGTTCTCTGTGTCATTTAGCTGAAATTTATATTTAGGTAAGACTCCTGCATCATGTGTGGCAAATCTTGTGATAAAGGACTCGGCAGCTTTAATTGTTCATCATTATACCAAAGAACAGAGGAATGCCAAGGTTAGTAAGGCTTTCTCAGGACGTCCCAGGCTGGGGCTGCTTTTACTGTATTTTTGTTTGTTTCATTCTCATTTTCTTTGCTGATTGATTAAAAAACATTATGTGTGTTGTGTGTTCTGCATGGGTCTGTACACATGCGTGCGGGAGCCGCGGGCAGAGGGGTATGCATCCCATGGAGCTGAGTTACAGTCTTGAGCCACCTGACCCGGTGCTGGGACCTGAACTTGGAATCTACTGTAAGAGCAGTAGGATTCTGAGCCACTGAGTCATCTCTCCCACCTCGCTGATTTTGAGACAGAGTCTTACACTGTAACCCAGTTGGAATCAGACTCTCAATCCTGCTGCCTCGGCCTCTGGAGTGCTGTCACCATCGTCAGCTCTGGAGGTGGATTTTGAGAGTTAGAATGAGGGTCTTGTTATCACAGCCCAGTCCATATTCTAGAAATATCCATATCATAAAAGAGTTTGCTAGGAATAGACTAATCACCTTTCTCTAGACTGAGGGACTCAGAATCTGTCTTTTGAAGAGATTTCTGAGTAACTCATGCACATATTACTGTCTGAGAAGTTCTAGTGGAGGTGGACAGGCAACAAATGTGCTTATGTTACTAGCATAGCAAGCTTTTTACTGTGTATATATGTATCCCATAGCATAGTGTTGAATACCTTAAGTATACAAAGGTGACATTACAACAAACATAGTGACATTCATGTTTGAAAAAGAACTGTGCAGACACCTGTGCTGGTGTGGTCTCCTTATAAGAAACTAACCACTTACCAATCAGCCCCACATTGCACAGTGACTCAATGATATCTTGTATACATAGTCCTCTCGTCTTTACAGGAAGCAAGAAAGACTTCCATTTATCTTATTTTGCGGAAATATATTCCTAGGTATGTGAAATCCCAGCCCTTTGTCTCAATTCTTTGTTTTTATTGATTCTACCAGTGGTTCTCCACCTCTCCCTCAGCAGCAGAATCTTTTATTAAAACAACCGAGGTCTTATACTGAAGCCCAATTTAAAAAGACAAAGAGACTCCCTGGGGAGCCTATACTGACACTGCCAAATCAGGTCATTTATCAACTCCCAAAGATCCCTTGGGACACCTGGAGAATCAGCTTGGTGAATGACAAAAGGACATACCAAAGAAGGAAGTACCGCTCCGAGGAGAAGGTTCTGTGTAGAGTGGAGGAAAAGCATAGCCTGAGGCAGAGACATCTGGGAGAGTCCAGAGTGAGTCTGATCCTGAGTCAGGCCCTGTGATGAGATGTGGGAGGGGAGAGCCAGGAGACTGAGAAGGTAGGAGGGCCAAGGGTAAAGAGGGCCAGAGTAGCCAAAATGGCTGGATTATATAGGGAGCAGCCCTGTAACAGATAGGGGACTAAGGGATGACGGGAGAATAGAGGGGTGAAGATCCACTTTGATATATTAATAGGCATATCAGCATTAATTTTCCATTTGTCAATGGAAAAATGAGACAGATCTCACTGTGGTCTAGGTTTGCCATTCTTCCCACAGGCATCAGTAAATGAAAGGTCTCAGAATGAGGGCAGCACCGGTGATGACGGCTGTACTGTAGTCTAGATCCCAACAGGGAGCTTTAGAACTTCCCAGCTACCAAATTCCAAACGCTAACTTCTAAGGAACCAGAAATACAATCATTATATAGTGTTATGCATCTTCCCACGATTCACAGAACAGCATCCCCATGTAAAAATATGCTTAATCAATTCTACACACTCTGATTAACGTGCTGCTGTATGGAGCTAAGTAGATCATTTTAATCTTGTTGGCCTAAAACATTTTTAAATTGTATAACTTGGTTGTACACTTGTAACAACACAAAGTCAGTGAAGGATGCTTTCAAAATGAAGAAAGAGCAGTAATAAGGAAGGTCTATGTGCTGACAGCAAGAGTTACCACACTTAAAGGATATCAAAATGTACGCATTTGAATTCTAGGAAGAGAATCATCCTTGAGATATTCTTTTGCCGTAGGCATTTAGTAGTGTATTCCAGTATTCTAAGGATACATAATTAAATCCAATAAGCCTGCTAATCATTGTAATGAAAACATTGTTGCAAATGTAGATGGACATATGGACCGGTGTCCTGGTTTTTAAGGCAAGGCTCTGTCACATAGAAAGTTGTGGCTTCTTCAGTGTCTAAGTAGGACACCCAGAAAGTCCATGGTCATCCATCTATTGGTTTGTTCAATAACTATTTATTGATTGACATAGAAATGTCAGATGCTCTGGTAAACACAGGTGGCAAAGCTTCAATGCAATATACGTATTCCTCCACCAAACTCACATTCTAAACACCATGCAAAAAATACCAAGGGCTGAAGAAAACATATGTAAAGAGAACACAAAGCCTAGGCAATTTTGGAATTGGATCAGCAACATAAAGCAACAGCAGTTCTAAAAACAAACAAACAAAAAACAAAAACAAAACCCAACAACAAAAAACAACAACAACAAAAACCCAACCCTCAAATACTAACATACTTAAGAAGACAGGATAACCTGGTGAAAGACAGATAGATACAAGAGCAAATGTTTGCTGAATATAATATTTTCTGAATAAGTTAATCACTTTAAAGAGAGTGACTGCTGATTGGTAGATGTGGGTATATGGTATAAGAGATGATAATAACCAGAGGATACTAAGTTGTAGACTATGGCCTGGGCGGGGAGGACTAGTGCCAATAGCGTTTCCAAGGCAGATTTTGGTCATGGGCTCAAGGGGAAGAGTATGGGCATATGAGATCAGTTTCCACAAGGGAATCTTGAGATGGGGTTCACAGGGCACACACTCCAGGTGTGTAATACTGTCCGGTGAATGCAGGAAGCTCATTGAGGGTGTGAAATAAGAGGACACTTCAGTCACTTTGCTAAGTGCAATCGACAAACATCATGACTTTGAGGAACTAGGTCAGCCCCAGTGGGTTCTAGGTCAGCAGAAAGTTACCCTTGAGGCACCTATTCCTGGTTTCTCTCATCCTATTTGCATGCCATCACTGCTTCTTGGAAGCCAGAAGAGATGCAGGAAGTAACTGACCCCATCCTGGAATCTCCCATGAATGGCCCCAGGAGAAGGAGGTACTGAGAGTATCCAAGCAGGGAATCCTACAGGGTCTACTCATGGCAAATGGCGAGTGGACAAGGAGCCTTAAAGGACCCTGGTACTCAGTGCTGGATTCCTCCATGGCTTACTACAACAGCTCTGTGCATTTGCAACAGCTTCTGTCCCATGGAGCGAAACAGTGGCATGTTTGAAATTTATAAATTGCCTACGAATCGATGAGGTTGATGACCTATTACAATTCATGTACTGTGTATAATAGTCATGCTAGCCATGCTATGTAGAAAAACTAATTGGAGAGGAGAGACCACCTACAAATAGGTGTATTTTGTAGGCAATCTGCAGGGCAGTGAGAAGACCCAGAGTTTAGGACCTAGTGTTGCAAGCACTGTAGCAGAGAGGGTTACAAGGTACAGTGCATCCCTACAGGTACTTTCAACTCCTCTGGAACTGTAGTAGTTTTTTATTCTTGTGACCTCAATATCTGACATACAATTTAAGTAAGAGTCATTTAGACTCACCATAGGGCTCAGTCCACTGTGACTGGGATGTGGAGCATCTCATAGTGGGAAAGTATGAAGAAAGCCAATCATATCACAGCTGGCCAGAGAGGCAGGCATCTTTGCCTATTCTCCAGTAGTTTCCTCTTCCCATTTATTCTGTTCAAGTCTCCAGTTCATGGAAACACCCTCACAAACATACTTAGAGGCATTCACAATTATAAATCTAGTCAGGCTGACAATGAAGAATAACTATTACAGAGGGTCAGGAAGTAGATCAGGAAGCCATGTTCTGAAAGCGGTGGTAATAACAGGCAGATGTGTAAAGAGGGGAGGAGAATCCCAAGGGAATAAACATGTGAGTGTCCAGAATAAACTTCCAATAGAGAAGATGTATGGTCCCATCACATGCACTAAGACCCTCAGACTTCAAGGCTTTGATCTAAGAAGACAGGACATGAGAACCCCAAACATTCAGGTCCTGAGAGAACCAACTGCAGCCCTAAGGTTAATCCTGAGACCCATCTCTGCATCATGAAGAGCTCACCTGACTGCACACACTGGCTAGAGAATGGCGCCAGCCCTCCTGTCTCTGGGATCAGCGTCCTGCCTTGACCTTGCCTATCAGATCAGGTAGGAATCCGAGGTTCTCCTTACCAAATGTGGTCATCACATTTCCCATGGCGCTTTCCATGAGAGGCCCAGGCTGCTTCCCTGGCTGTTCTCCAGGTAGGTAATTATCTTGCCTCCTGTTCTAACTCCTCTGTGGTTTCAGTTGTAGGAGAGAGCCTTCTTCATTCCCACGTGATGGACTGCTGGTGCCCAAAGGCTGCATTCCAGAAATCTGTTACCTTCTGCCCAGAGCTTGGCTGCCATTCACGGGTGGGAGAGGATGTCTGAGGACAACTTGGCCATGTCCTTACTAAGAGAAGTAGAGAGTTGGGACTAATTTCCTGATCAATTGAATATCACATGTAATTCCCCAATGCTCCTGCTGTCCTCATTTTGAAAAATATGAAAACCTGAATTGTTCAGCAGAAAGTAAAATAATTCCAACTCAAAACACTAACAGAAAGCCTGTATTCTTTCATCTCACTGTAGGAACATGCTGTTTGGGCAAAGTGGCCAGTAATACATATGATGGTCAAATTTTCTGTCTTTGACATATCTGAGAACAGATATCTGAGTTGAGATGAAAATAGAAAAGCTGTTTATAGAAGTCCAGGACTGGAGGTATTTCAAATTTCAGTTATTTTGAATTTTGAAATATTTGCAAATATAGAATGAGATGTCTTGGGCATGGGAGCCAAGCCTAAGCACAAAATTAATTTACATTTCACATATACACATATATATGTTATGCACACTGTACAAAATTGTCAAAATATGAAGGTGGTACTATACAATACTTTTAGCACACTTGCATTCTGTAATTCTGATAATCTATAGTGTGAGGTCAAGTGGGGTGTTTTCTGTCTGTATTACTGTAGTGGGTCCAAAATATTACAGATTTTGAAGCACTTTAGAGTTTAGATCTAGGAAGTATATATGCACAACCTGTATGCTTATAATCTATGTATATGTATCTATCATCTATATGTTATACAGGTGAAGTCATCTAATTATCTATTTTATCAACCCATTATCACCTATCATCTGCCTATTATTGATCATCTGTCTACCTATCCAACACCTACCTATCTCTATCATCTATTTATTACCATCATTCACATATATGTATTATCTAGCATCAATTTATTACCTATTATCTTTCAATTATTTATCATCGATCATATATATGTGCATACACAACACACACACACAATATATATATATATATATATATATATATATTATATATTATATATGTATGTATATATATTCTGCTGATGATGCCTATAGTATTAGGTCAGGTGGAGTGTTTTCTCTCTGCACTTATGTGACCCAAATATATGTATGTGTACTATTATCTGCCTCTATATGTCCATTTATGTACCTACCTATCATCTGTCACTATTCCATCAGAGTCTCTCACTTCCTACAATACACTGCTAGTACATGGCTGTCAGTACTTGGACCATGATACTCTTGACAGTCAGTCAAGGAAGAGTTCCTGAGTTTCTAAAACTGCTTATTCACGTTACCTTGGAGATATTAAGTATGAAGGCCACACATCCCTCTGATCTTTCTTCACATCCAAGCTATAAAACGGCCCAAAAGAACCATCTTTGAAAACAGCCCTGGCTTTTAGTTCTAATGCTGCTTCTTCTATGACCCTGAACAAGCTCGAAGTCTTTATTGTTCCCCAGCCTTGTTCTCTGTGAAATTCAGGTAATAATACTTGCTCTTATGAGGAATGCCAAGACTAATAGTTTCTATGAGGTACTAAAGAGTCTGTCATCCAAAGAACTCAGTATGTATTTGTAGTCATTACTATTAGAAAAGTCACCAGATACACATACAGAACATGACCCACTGCTAGTGGGTAAGCCTGACCCCTCCCTCTCTCACCCCCGGCAACATAGCGAAGGTCTTGGTGCTGTGAAGCCATGTGAATGTTTGTTCAGAGATTTGCTTCTGGAACCAGAGAAACCTAGACTTGGATCCCAGCTTAGTTCAGTTATTTGTAAGTTCTATGGCCCTAAACAAAGTGAAGTGGCCTCTCAGAGTTTTGGTGTCTTCTTGGTAAGATGTGTAGAATAAATTCCTCCTAGTAATGAAGTCTCATGGCACTTACCACCAGGGCTGGAGAGATGTCTCAGCCCTTTAGATCACATACAGTTCCTCAGAGCTTCCCAGCACCCACCATAGGTCTCTCACAAATGCTCTTAACTCTAGCTCTGGGGAGGTGACACCCTCTCTGGCCTCTGAAGGCAAATGCACTCATTTGCAAATATATGAAGATACATAATAATAGAAAATGTACCATGGAATAAATTGCTACTAGTATTTGTTTATTTACTCATAGGAATTACTCAAAGGCACTTTTTAAAATCAGGTTAAAGAGTATTATCTGGGCTGGTGAAATGATTTAGTGGGTAAATGAAGTTTCTCCCAAGTCAAAAGACCTGTCTGATCTCTGGGATCCACATAGCAGAAAGAGAAAATCACCTCACAAGAGCTGTCCTCCACCTTCAAGAATTCACCATGACATGCATGTGCATACATACACACACACACACACACACACACACACACACACACACACACACACAAAACTAGTAAAATGCACTATTCCAGGATGTCACAAAGGGCAGCAGTTCTGGGACAAGGCTAGCCCACCTTAATGCCAAAGCACATATGCACTGAGTTGTCTGCTGGCCATGCTGCTGGTTTTCACTAGGGATCCCATGACTTCTTATTTTCGTGACTATCTAGAAACATTACTGAAATCAAGATCACCCTTCAACACATCAGCTTCTTGAAAGCCCAGAGCATGCTCTCTGTTAATTCTCTTCTGATGTTTCAGTAATCATAGTTATGCAGCACTTGGTGAGAGCTGCAGGAGGCAGGGCTGCAGGTATCACTGTCTGGCTTCCCCAGTGGTCACACCTCAGGCAGCCCCATCACAGTACTGCAAGCAGAGAACTGACAATTCCTCCATGAGTATTACTGCATTGCCCCACTGACTGACCTGACTGAGGTTGGCCCCAACTCTCTAGCTTCTCTTTATATTTCCCACCACGTATCCTCTTCAGTTTCTCATAGCTTTGAATCTCATGTAGAATGGTAGCCTCAAATATTCTTAGAAACAACATTGTGAGTGTGATTCCATCAGTGAAAACCAACAAGAAACAAGCTTGATAACAAATTGATAAGCAAAATGAAATGTTCTTGTGACATCAATATTATGCTCTCTAGGTTTGGAATACTGTTCAGGTAGAGTCAGTTCACAATCAGAAAGAATATTTCAAAATGTCTTCTGTCTATACTGAAGACTCTCCCTGGAGACTGTTGACAGGAAGTAATGGAGATTACCCAAGATCACTTACTTAGTTGATTCTAACTCTGACAGTCTTAACAGGCTAGGGGCAATGTTTCAGTTGGTAAGCCTTTAGACCTGAGTTCATTGCCCAGAACTTATGTAACAAAAGCTTGGTGTGGTTCCATGCATAGTAATGCCAGTACTGGGGAGGTAGAGACAGGTAGATCCCTGGCTATCACTGGCTAACCAGCCTAGACGATAGATAGGTCAATCAGTAAAGTACCTGCCTTGAAATCATGAGAAGCTCTGTCTCTGCAAACAAGATGTATAGCTCTGAGAAACAACACCAAAGACCTGTCTTTCTGTCTCTTTGTCTCTTTGTCTCTCTGTCTCCCTGTCTCTCTGTCTCTGTCTCTGTCTCTCTCTCTCTCTCACACACACACACACACACACACACACACACACACTGTGGTGGTTTGAGTACAAATGGCCCCCATAGCTTATGTGTGTGTGTGTGCCTAATACTCAGGGAGTGGCACTACTTAGAAGAATTATGAGGTGTGGCCTTGTTGAAGGAAGCATATCACTGGGGGTGGGCTATGAGGTCCCTCTCTCCTCCTGCTGCCTGCTGATATGACTATAACACCCTCAGTTACTTCTCCAACATCATGTCTGCCTGCATGACTCCATGCTTCCTGCCATGCTGACAATGGACTAAGCCTCTATACTGTAAGCAAGCTCTAATTAAATGCTTTCTTTTATAAAAATTTCCATGGTCATGGTGTCTCTTTATAGCAATAGAACATTGACAAAGACACATAAGGCACATGCACACATACAAGAGAGAAAAGTCCTAACCTTATTAATGACAACCATAACAAGCACCAGATGTTTGAATACCTATGATGCCCCAGGTACTGCACAGAGAAAAACTTCACATTCCTATGCATTCTAGTCCTTTACAACTGGCCAGAAGTTTCTTTTCAGACATGTGTAAACCTCAAAATAGCCTTATAATGTGACTGCTGATCTATTTTATAGACCAGAAAATGAAGTTCTAAAAGGCTCTTTCTACAGATACAATTAATAGGTTAACAGATCATGCCAAACTCAGAAGAATCTTGTGGTAGTTTGAATAGGAATGGCCCCCATAGACTCATGTATTTGAATGCTTGGCCCATAGGGAGTGGAATTATTATGAAGTATGGTCTTGTTGGAGTAGGTATGGCTTTGTTGAGGAAGTGTGTCCCTATGAGGGCAGGATCTGAGGTCTCAGATGCTTAAGGCCAGGCTTGGTGGCACATAGTCCTTGCTGCATGTAGATCCAGATGTAGAACTCTCAGCTCTTGTCTCCAACACCATTTTTACCTGTATGCTGCCATATTTCCCACTATGATAATGGACCACATGTCTGAAACTGTAAGCAATCCTCAATTAAATATTTTTATTTGTAAGAGTTGTCTTGGTCATGGTGTCTCTTCACAGCAATAGAACCCCTAACTAAGATAAACTCAGACCAGAAAACATAGATCTATACTCCAGTTGCCATTGGTGATTTAGTTTTATAATATGTAGCATGCAGTAAACTTTATTTGGGCTATGAAATTTCTTTCATTATTTTGCAACTCTTTACAGAACATAAACCTGCAGTGGATGCACGTTTTCTGTTATACTTGTATATTTAAAATGTTATAAGGTAATTTAATATTGGGGAATAAGACAATGAATTTTTTCCACTGGAGAGGTTGATGTGGTTCTCAGGCTTGGGAAATATTGATGCATACAAGCTTTTATCTTTTATCTGGTTCATCTTTTTTTAATCTCAATTCTACAAGATTTACAAGCAGTGAGAGGAACCTGGGATACCAGAGTAGGGAGTGAAGAGGGCTGGATTTGAACTAGCTTTGAAAGACAGTTAGAATTCAGAGTGTGGCTGAAATATGGCTATCACCCACACCACCAGGTGATTTTTATTTTTATATTTAATTTTTATTATGATTTTTTTTTGTCTTTTATCATTCAACAGAGGTGCAAGAGTCTGAGGGAAAAAATACACAGAACTACTGAGGAATCCCTAAGGTCTCCACACACAACTTCTCTCCATACTAAAATTTATTGCATTCTATGTTTTGCTCTCTTATGGTCCAAAGTTGGCAGCGGTGGGTTTTAATAGTGGCAAACTTGTTTATGAACACCTCACCTCTCCCCTCTCCCTCTCTATCCCTCCTCCTCCCTCCTCCTCCCTCCCTCCCTCCCTCCCTCCCTCCCCACCCCCCTCCCTCTCTCCTGTCTTCTCTCTATTTTCCCTTCTCTACCCTCTCTCTTATATCCTTCTTTTCCTTTCTCTTTTGCTTCGTTTGGAAACAGGATTTCACCATGTGGCTGACATTATTCTTGAATTCACCAGGTAGCCCAGGCTAGCCTCAGACTTAAGATCCTGCTTCTGCTTCCAAGTAGAGTGCTGGGATTACATCTTCAGGCCATCATTTCTGCTTTTTCGTTTGGTTATTGGCAGTTGAAAAGAGGACTTCTGACATGTTAGGCATAAGCTCTACCACTGAGCTCCACCCACCACCTCACTGCTTACTTCTCTCTCTAAAAACCCCATTAGATTAAAATAAAAAATATAAGCTGCTTATAGTCCTCTATATCCTCCCCCTTCAAAGTTGAGAGACAATTTACATACCATACAGTTTACCATTTAATGTGTATGACTCAGTCGTCTTAGTTTTTGTTGCACTGGGCAATAAGGACCATGAGCAATTTTGGAACATTTCCATCACTACAAACCCAAAGTCCTGGGGTTGGGGTAACACAGGCCAGTTACTAAAGTGCTTGTCTTGCAAATATGAAGATTCAAGTCAGCTCCCAAGAACCTGTGTCAAACAAACAGAACAAAACAATAAGCTGGCATTGTAGTATGTGCTTATAATCCCAGCTTTGAGAAAGTAAAGATCAGTGGGTCCCTGAGGTTCAATAGCCAGCCTGCCTGGTCTACTTAGTTCTAGGCCAATGAGAGACTCTCTCTCAAATATACAGTGTGGACAGAACCTGAGGAAAAATAGTTAGCATATCCTTTGGTTTCCACATGTATATGTACACGTGTGTGTGTGCGTGCACACACACACACACAATTTGTTTTGAAAAGTCTTTAATTAGTAACAATCTCTCCTTGCCCTACTCTCATTCCTCCTCTCCATCTCCTTACCACCCACACTAAGATATTTGTATAGATTTGTAGTCTTTTATGTAAGTCTCTGGATACTTTTCTCCTATTCCTTCTGTCTAACTATAGTTAAAAATACTTTGATCAACATATACCCATCTCATGTTCCCTTTTGATCTGCCTCTGGTCAACACCATCCTTCTCTCTACTTAAGTAAGACCAATATGTTGAAAGACCACATTGAAAAAGCTTATGTACTATTTGTACTTCTGTGCCTGGCTCATTTAACATTGTATTCTACAGGCTCACCCACATTGTTCCAATAGTGAGATTTCATCTTGTTTATGCCTGAAATTTTTCCATCACATATATATCATTGTCGTAGTAATTGCTGTGATAAAATACCATGGCCATAAAGAACTTGGGGAGTAAAGAGTTAATTTCATTTATACTTCTATATTGTAGTTCATCATCAAGGGTAGTCAGAGCAGGGTAGAACCTGGAGGCAGGCGCTGATGCAGAGGGCATGGAGGAGTGCTACTTACTGGCTTGCCCTTCCTACCTTGATCAGTTTGTTTTCTAATGCCTTACAGCACCACCTGCCCAGAACTGTCAACACCCACAATATGCTAGGACCTCCCACATCAGTCATCAATCAAGAAAATACCTTACAGACTTGCCTACAGGCCAAACCTATGGCGGCATTTTCTTGATTAAGATTACTTCTTCCCAGATGACCCTACCTTGTGTCAAGATGACTAACCAGCCAAACTATGTTGTCTTATCTACTCTTTGGATGAAGGACAACTAGGTTAATGCTACATGTTAACTACTTTAAATGGTAGATATCCGGGTGTGAATCAGTGGCTCATATGGTAGGTAGTGTCATTTTCAGTATTTGGAGGAAGCACCAGCATTTCATATAGATATATTAATTTGTATTCTCACAAACAGTATGCAAATGTTTAATTTTCTTCATATCCTTGTTGGAATTCTTTTGTAATCTTTTGAGTTTTCAATAATAGCTAACTAGCACTTATGAGATGCTTTCTCTTTGTGGTTTTGATTTGTATCTCCATGAATGATCAGAGATGTTAAGCATTTTGCCATATGCTTGTTGGCTACTCCTATACTCCTACATCTTAAGAAAATTGTCTACTTAGGTCTTTTTGCCCATTTTAAAAATAGGATTGCCTGTTTTCTTGTATGGAGTTGTTTGTGTTTCTTATGAATTTTAATTAATCTCCTTTCAGATGTATAGTTTGCCAGTGTTTTCTTCTATTCTGTATCTTTTTATCTTCACTGTTTTGATTATTTCTTTTGCTGTACATAAGCTTTTGGTTGTGTGTAATCTCATTTGTCTGGTTTTGCTTTCAAAATCACAGCCTCCCCCAAATCTTTATCGTCATATAGTTTTCTTTTATATTTTCCTTTAAAAAAGTGTTTTCTCAGAATTGAATTTCAAAAACCATTTTATTTTTAATTATGAGCATGCATGAATGCCTATGTGGTGGGTATGAGCATGTGAGTGCAGGTACTCATGGAGGCCAGAAGAGGGCGATGGATTCTCCATAGCCAGAGTTACAGGAAATTGTGCACCACCTAGTGTGAGTGCTGGGAACTACAGTTCCTCTGAAAGAGCAGCATGTGGTCTTAACTACTGGGCCATCTGTTTAGCCCTTCCTTAATGCTTTCTACTAGCAGTTTTACAGTCTCAGGTCATGCAGGTAAGTCTTTTCATTTTGAGAGAGTTTTTTTTTATCTTGAAGTATATTCTTTTGCATGTAGCTAGCCAGTATCCCCAATACTGTTTATTGAAGAGATTTTCCTTTTCCCCATTGTGAATTTAAGGGATTGTGCTGGCTAGTCTTATATCAACTTGATACACGGTAGAATCATTCAAACGAAGGGAACTTCAAATGAGAAGATACCTCCATAAAATCCAACTCTAGGGTATTTTCTTAATTAGTGGTTGATGGAGGAGGGCCCACCCCTTTGTTCTGGGGCCACCCATGAGCTTATAGTCTTGGTTTCTATAAGAAAACAGGTTGAGCAAGCCATGAGGATAAAGTCAGTAAGTAGCACTCCTCCAAGACCTCTGCATGAGCTCATTCCTCTAGGTTCCTGTCCTGACTGATTTTAATAATGAGCAGTGATATGAAAAAGAAAGTCAAATAAACCCCTTTTCTCCTCAGGTTGCTTTTGGTCACAGCAATAGCACACACACACACACACACACACACACACACACACACACACAACACACACAGCTATTTCTAAATAGCTTAATTTTGTTGCCTTAGCCTGCTTATCTGGGTTTATGTCAATACCATGCTCTTCTGGTCACTGTAGCTTTGCTGTATATTTTGAAGTCAGGTAATAAGATTACACTCCTATATTCCATGTCTCTCTCAAGATGCTTTGGCTGTTTGAATTCTTTTGTAGTTCTACGCAAATTTTGTGATTGTTTTTGTTGTTGTGTAATAAATGTCATTAGTACTTTGGGCAGTACACTGAATCCGTGTTTCACTTTGGGGAATACGGTCATTCTGACAAATGTATCTTCCCGATTTATGAATAGAGTCATTTTCTATTTATTGGTGTTTTCTTCAATGTCTTTTTAAAGTTTTCAAGATTGAAGTATTTAATTTTCTTAAATTTATGTATTTATTTTAGTTTTGTGCCTAGTGCAATCACTGTTGTTTTCCAATTATTTTATCATGTTAATTACTATAATAAATATGACTTATTTTTATTCCTACAATTTTGGTCAGTTAATTTATTAGATATAACCTTTTCATCAAATATTTATGGTTTCTATATATAAAATCATGTACTCTGAGAACAATTTAACTTTTTACCCTCTGGCTTGGATTCCTTCAATTTTCTTTTCTTGCCTAATTGCCCTGTCAGGGGCTTCCAATAATATGTTGACTATAAGGAGTAAAAGGGGCTTTCATGGTCTTATTCCAGATCACATAGGAAACGTGTCTTCCTTTTCTCAGTTCCTCTTCATGCAAGCTGTGGGCTTGTCATGTAAGTCCTTCACAAGTCTTAGTCCTTTCATACTTTTTTTTTTTAAAGTTTACTTATTTTTATTTTGTAAGTATATGAGTGTTTTGTCTCCATGAGTGTCTGTGCATCATGTATGTGCAGTTCCTATGTAGGCAGAAGAGGACATCAGAGCCTCTGGAACTGGAGTTACAGACAGTTGTGAGACACCATACAGGTGCTGGGAACCCAAGCCAAGTTCTCTGAAAGAGCAGTAAGAGCTCATAATTGCTGATCTTTCTTAGCCCGGCACCTAATTTTTTGAGAGTTGTATTTATCATGATGTGATGCCTTTTAACATTTGCCACAACTGAATGAATGTGATCATTTCTGCCCTCCACTCTCTATCATTTTTAATTGCTTTTCTTAACAAGATGGATGGGTGGGAATCCTTCTTGCTGCATGACTTTAAGTGGAGCTGAGAGCCCAGTTAAAAGGGAGATGCTTTCCAAACAGAGGAGGCCTGGTATTCAGTTGTAAAAGATGAAGCAACATAGAGGTTAGTGAGAAATCTCTTTGCTAGCAAGGTGCCAAGTCTATCCCCACCTTTGCAAGATTAGAATTGCCACAGCCCTTCTATACTTAGAGAAGGGAGGAGATGCCAGGGGCAGCCCTGCTTATACACTGAAGGCATAAAATTAGCCATAGGCCTAAAATCAGCAATAGGCCTGACATACATACATGCTAACACAAAGTCTTGGGTCTCTGTGGAAAAACACTGAAACAGATGGCTATAAGCTATTGTAAACAGGCAGCTTTTGTGGAAATTTACCAGCCTGAGTAGTCATAGACCTTGCAAATAGGCAGCCTCTGTGGATAGTACCAACTTAGATAAGGACAAGTGAATCATAGGCAGAGTCATAGTGACCTGTACCCTGAACCTTCACCCAGCCGATACCCTGTTCTGAAAGACATCTGTATTCACCCGGAACACCTATGCTCCGGTGTCATCCCCTTCCCCATGTCCTGCCTTTTTGTGTTTATAAACCCTGTGTGAATAAGTAAAAATTACGATTTGATTTAAAAAAAAAAGATTAAAAAAAAAAAAAAGAAAGAAAGAAAAGAAAGGTGCCAAGTAGAGCAGAGGAAAAGAATAGTACACAAAGCCCCATATATAAACTATGCCAATAGAGCCAAGGCCTGCAGTGGGTGGTATGTGGGAGAGACTGAGCCAGAAATAGAACCACTCAGTTGTTGGCCCTGAACACATATACAGCATTTGGACACTACACAATGAGGGTGGGAATGTGTATTGTCTATCTTTTAAAGTATGAGACTACTTTAAAATAAAAAGCATATTAATGTCAATGTAGAAAATGACTTCACTTTCTAGACTGTAAAGAACATAGACTGAGTTCAGCTGGACACAGATTAAATAAATCAAGTAAGTCAGGAGGCTAGTCGCCACCTTCTTTCTTCCTCTGGTAATGGGAATTCTGACATTTCCCTCAAAGCAATGCTAGTGAGCTGTAAGTAGGGTTGGCTAAAGCCCCAGCTTGGCTCATGGATGCCTACATTTTGGTTAGATTCATAACGATAGCAGAAAGATCTTAATATTGTTCATACTTCCTGCTGGTGACGCTCAGGCCTACTGCATCCCACTGGGACCAAAACCACGCTGTTCTTGCAAGTACATTTTTGACAGTACTGGGCAATAGCTTGTTCAGCAAGAGTCTTCCCAGGGTAGCTACTGCAATCAACTTTCGCACTTTGGGTTTCCACTGTAAAGAACCTGTCTGAAGGTCTCATGCAGAGAATTCAATTTATATCATCCAAATAGGTAGAAAGTAAAGTATACCCCACTGGCTCCTGGGGTTGGGAGCAGTCACCATATTTACCTTCACTGTTTCCCATTTTCTAAGGGCAAATGAATTGAATTTCATGTTATAATTAAAAAACCATTAATAGGAAACATCAGAGAAAAGAAGCAATTAGTTAAATTATTATTTAAGGTTATACTACACTCCAGCTATCAAAGCAATCACTTAGTCTGAGTAATTTTTTTAACCATTATTAAAAGCTTAAATATTTACCAATAGTGGAAAATACTGGGTTTGTTTGCACTCTCCTGTACAGAGAAATTGTTTGACAAGGTTTCCTGAGCAAACACCTCACATGATGTCATGGGGTCTTAATATAAATGAACTTTCCAACACAATATAAAAGTAGTCTATATATTGCATTATGAGCTCCTTGTTGTATACAGGTCCAGTATAATTTTAAAGCATTTGTTCTAGTTAGGGACCAGTGACTGGAGCTACAGAGAATTGCAAGAATTTTTTTTTTTTTTTTTGCTGTCGTTGTTGGTTTTTTTTGCTTTTGTTGTTGTTTTTGTTTTGAGGACCTTCAGTTCTTTCTCTTTGATACTACAGATAACTTGTCATTAATAACAACTAGAGTAAAAATTATATATCTGAAGATAATTTAAAATGCAAGGACTTCATGGTGTAATCTGACATCTTTATTCTTAAATTTATTGTATTTGTATTCATACATATGTGTCTGTGTGTGCATATGTGTATAGAAGCCAGAAGAAGGTGCTATATTCCCTGGGGGGCATAAATCGCCCAACCATGAAGTGGGTCCTGAGAACCAAACTCAGGTCTTCTACAAGAACAGCAAGTGCTCTTCATTTCCAAGCTGTCTCTCCAGTTTCCTAGTTTGATCTGTTAGTTGCTCCTGAATAGCCAAGGGATTCTTTGAAATACAAAGGTGGAGGGGCATTTCTAGCTATGTCCAAGGAAGGAAGAGCCATTGAGCCAAGAGAGCTTATTCACTGCACAGAGTTTGAGGGAACTAGAGCCAGGTCTGTGTTCTGGAAACACAGCAAAGAGTTCTACCTTCCTATGACTTTATTTTTAGTTCTAGCATGCTAACAGCTCCCCTGTGCCACAGCAGAAGTAGCCTTTGATTGTAGGGCTATTCAGACTTGGGTCTTCTAAGCTGGAATACATTTCCTACATTTCATCAAAACCTCTGGTTTCATGAATGTGAGTGGTGCACATCTGCAATCCCAGTTTCTTAGGTGAAGCCAGTGGGCTACCAGTTCAAGGCCTGCCTGGATACAAGAGTGAGTTTGAAGTCAGTTTTAGACATTTAATAAGATATTATTTTTAAATAAAAATGTTTGGAAAGGGCTGAGAATGTAACTCAGTGGTACTCAGTATGCATGAGAGCCTTGGTCCAATCTCCAGAACTGAAAACAAGACAAAAAATTAAGGTATAATAAAATTAAAATATAGAAATATACAAGCATATCTAAAGTATGTTTAATATATACACATATAAGCTCACGCACTCAGCAAGAACATACTAGCAAACCAAAGCTAGATAGCATTGTTAAGAAGTCACAAAGGGTTTTTAAAAGGAAAAGTATTGTTAGAGATAAAATATTGCCTATATAATGATAATATGTGTAGTTCAGTGGCAAGGTATGCTTCTTAATTTTAGCACTAAAATTATAGGAGATTTAAATATATAATTTACTATAATGATACCTCTGCCACTTAGAATTGAGTAAGACTATAGAAATTTGAACAATACCACCAACGTGAATAATGAATAGAAATAGAATCTATGTACAGCAACTGGTGAATGTAAATTATCTCACACATGGGGATAACACGTATGGAAACTGACCATGGAACATGTCTTATAAATCAGGACCAAAAAGTTAAATAGATTCTAAACAAATGATATCATTTAGCTAACATTTCTGAATGAAGTAAAAAGTCACTATGAAAAAAGACAGAGAAGTTACTAAATACTTGCAATATGAAAATACTATCATAGGTCAAGAAATACATCAGAAAGAACAGTTTGGGGCCAAATACTAATGGATATAATGGATAGGAGATAGCAACAGAAGTATACACAGAAAACTTTATTCCTTAAATGGCTCTAATAGGAAAAATTATAAATCAGTGAGCCAAGAGCTCCACAAATAAAATTAGAAAATAGAAGAAAATGATGCACATTGTAACTTCTGTTCTTCTTCATAATGTTTACTTTTGCCTGTATGGGTATTTTGCCTGTGTACCATGTACATGTCTGGAGCCTATGGAGGCCAAAGAGGGTGTGAGAAATCCTGGGACTGGAGTTACATCTGTAACCAGAAATTAAACCTGGAACCTCTGGAAGAGCAACCAATGCTCTTCACCACTATACATTCTCTCTATTTATAATGATGTCAAGTCTACAATGGAAATTATTACCCCACTACTGACAATAACTATTCAAGCTGGGTAATGCCTGCAAGTAGGACTTCTTGAAGGTGGTCATCCCAGTAAGACAGAATATGAGAGCATATTCACAGAGAGGAGGAACACACACAGGAAATGGCAGCGGCAAAAGCCAGAAGCTAGAACAGTTAGAAACTGAAGTTGGAAGTCAGATCTGGAGATGGAGAAGTTAGACAGGACTTTAGGAAGCTTGACCTGAAACACCTAGAAAGGGCAGAGGGCAGAGTCAGAAATTCTTGTGCCATTTCCCTCAGGGCTGGCTGCCTAGTAAGGTGCCAGGGTGGGAACAGAGACTGGCATTTGCTAGCTGAGTGATTCAATAGAGGTGTTGGTTGTAGAGAAAGACAAGGGCTCCGGGTACCTGCTATTAGGTGGGGATCTGAGCAACAGGTAAGTTTCCAGCAGAGACACCTGATGAGGAGCTGCATGGATGTTAACCCTGCCAGTGGACTAAAAGCATGTTCAAAATAAAGACCCAGAATGTAAACCTAGTCTCCCATACTTTACTACTCCTGTACTTTACTCAGTACAAATATAGAAATGTTTCCTCTTTTGGAAGACAGTTTTACCCAGAACCCTTCCATTTTGTTAACTGTTACACAGAATATGTGAAATTCAATTAAACATTTGCATACATGTTTAGGAACAGAACCAAATGACCAAAAGCAAAGTGATCAATAATAGACAATTAAGAACAGTTCCATATATCATGAGAGTGTGGTTTCACACCCCATACCCAAACAGAGGTAAAGGGAATATTTTCACCTGAGAATAAAGCAGAAAATTCATTAAGAATGTTTTATAAAGTTTAATAATTAAAGTGATAATGTAAAAAATAATCTGTGTAATAGTCAGACACAATAGAAGAAAGAATTAGTGACCTGGTAACATAGCAATTTGTGAGAGGTTCAATATAAAAAGTCAACTGAATTATATTAGTGAATATCTGTTCTCACTGGATTCTGTGGGCAGTTGCACCCCGACACACACACACAATGCAAATAACACAAACATATCTTTAATAAATGTTAATGATGTTATCATCCACATACAAATGCAAAAACGAAATGGAATCCTCATTTTACACTGTTCTCCAAAATAGACTGTAGTAGACGTATGAGGGTTTTTGTTGTTTGGTTGGTTTTTAAATAGACAAACTTTTATCTTTTGGAAGATAATAGTCTTGAATCCACATGAAAAGGTGTTTCACCAAAGAAAATCAAAAGATTCATGAATAGATATTTGGTTATGTTAAGATGCTGTAGTTCTGTTTATCAAAAGCCACCGACAAAATAGTGAGGGACATTTAAACTGGGAAGAGACATTCCCAGCAGTAGCACTCAGTCTTAAGTAGCAGGATGGTGGCTCTAAAGCATCCTGTCAATCAAGAAGGGACCAGAAAGGGACGCTCAATTGTGAAAGCAAGAAACACAGAACAGAACTAGGGAACCAGGACACAAATGAAAGCTGAGAGAGGAGCAGGAACTGTTTCTATGCTGGGAACCCTGGAGTTGAGAGTGGGGTGAGATGGTATTTATAACTGGTGGGAGGGTAAAGGCTTTGTAAGTGTAGAAAGCAGTTTGATAAAAATCAATTAAACTAACAATGTAGATTTCTGATTATCCAACAATTCCTTTTCCTAGAAATTTTCTCTGCAAAATTCTTGCACATGTGGGCAAGTTGGCTTGTAAAAGAAAGCTGATAAAAGCATTTTGGCTAATTGCAAAAAAAAAAAAAAAAGGGCGGGCAAAGCTAAACATGCACAAATGGTAGAATAGATTATTAAACTTTGTAGTAGTCACACCACTGGGTGTGTCCCAGAGTTGAGATCCAGCCACAACATGGCTAGATAAAAGTAACTGAAAACCCAAAGCAGCAGCAGATACTGTGCATGACGTCATCTTAAACATTTAAAAGTACAAAGCAACACAACATATAACTCAGAGGAACACATACGAATTTAAGAGATCCAAACTCACCAGTTTCAGCGGTGTCTACCTCTGTGAGTGGTGGGGAAAAGGACAGTAGTTGGGACTGGAGAGATACCTGTGGTCTCCAGGAACATTTGTAAAATTTTATTTAAGCTAGACAATGGCTGTAGAGATACCAATTACATGACTCTTTGTACCTTTATTTGTTTTTGAGACAGAATCTCTCTGTGTAGTGCTGGCTGTCCTGGAACTCCATATGGAGACCAGCTGGCATTGAATTCACAGAGATCTACCTGCCTATGCCTCCCTAATGATGGGAGTATAAGCATGAGCTACCATACCTGGATGACCCTTTGGGCCTATTTATACATCTAAAGTATTTTGCTACATAATCGTTTGATGATCTCAAACCAGAAGAGCTGTAGGTCAGAAGGAAGTGCTTAAGATGTAGAGGAGATCTCTTCACCAAGCACTATCAGAAGCCTTTGGAAGGTGGCTGCTGAACCTAAGCTAGCAGCAAAAAGATAGAAAGCATGCCCAAAAATTTTGCCCCCAGAGGAGAGACTCTGCACATAGAACAAATGGAAGAATTCACAGCTGAAGAACTATAGAAAACAGCACTTTCCAAAAAGATTCCGGAAGTAAATCAGTTTAAAAATGGTCAAGAAACACATCAACAGATTTGATGTTAGAAGATGTAAACAGAGGAGCCAGTGCAAAAAATAAATATAGATCCTAGAAGCAGTAAGGTTTGCTATCATAACTGTAGACTCAATAGGCCATAACAAAGATGACCAAGACCCATGATAAAAGACTACCATTAGATGTCCTAAGACAGGTGTAGCAAACTGAAAGGCCTTATAGCAGGACCCGAACACTGGGCAATTTCCATCAGTGAGTTGCAGCGTCACCCCACTTGGAGGAGTCCAGTTTGCCCCTTTTGACAATCTACTTGACAATTTTAGGCATACATAGTCAGTCTCATGATGATGTGATCCAATCCCTAGCATTGAATCTCTTCAGATGTATTTCCCACTGTTTCTAACGCCTCTGAGCAAACCCTGGTTGATGAGGTAAATGAGTTAAACCCATATTGTTGTTGGAACAGAATATCATGTTGAGATGAGCAAAAACAAAAATGTTCTCTTTGAGCAACACAGCTCAGACACAAAAGGGAATGAAGGGATCCAGAGAATGCCTGTGGCAGGCAGACACACAGTAGTGGAAAGAGATCCCCAAATGAACAAGCCAAGCATATTGCTAATCTTGAAACTCAAGCATCAATCTATATCTATATATCCATCCATCCACCCACTCATCCATCATCCATCATCTATCTGTCTACCTGTCTATCATCTATCTATCTATCTATCTATCTATCTATCTATCTATCTATCTATCTATCTATCTATCTATCTATCTATCTATCTATTCATCCACCCATCTACCCACACACATACACACACACTTATCTATCTATCTATCTATCTATCTATCTATTATCTATCTATCTATCTATCTATCTATCTATCTATCACTTTAAGCTCTTTCAGAGTATGTGGTGTCTATGTGTTTGGGTGCGGGAATTGTGTGCAGGTTAGTATGTGCATCTGGTGCTACACATGTGAGGATCAGAGGAGAACCTCCAGTGCTGGTCCTCACATTCACCTTGTTTTGAGAGAGGGTCTCCCATTTGCTGCTGTATGTGCCAAGGTAGCTGGCTCCTGAGCTCCTGAGATTCTCCTGTTGCCATTTCTCACCTTGCCATCGAAGCAAGGGAATTACAGATGCACACTTCAGTGCCTGGCTGTATATGTGTTCTGAAGATCCAAACTCAGGTGCTCAGACTTGACAAGTACTTTACTTACTGAGCCTTGGCACAGGCCTGATGTTTGACTGTCTCTTAAGGATTTATCCTAAATGTGATACAGGAATATTTGAACTTGAGGCTTAAAGGAATGGCTGTGAGAACTCTTCTTATAGGAGAAAACATGCCTCTTGTCTATTCTGAAACCTGCCATGGCTAAAATTGACAAACAGGAGACTGGACTGTTCTTACAGGTGATAACCTTTCAACCTATTATCTGAATTTTTCTCAGCAAAATGGTCTCCAAATTTCAGTATTTTGTCTTTAGCGTTCCTATCTAGTAATCCTTAGGTAACATCATAGATTTGGGGAGAGTGACTAAAATTGCAGAAATAGTACCAATGATAAAAATAGCAAAAATACCAACAGCAAGTCCTAAATCAAAATCTGTTCGCTCCACTTTGAAGCTTCCTGAAAATTGGCTTTGTTTCTCCAAAGTTGTAGCAATCTTATTTCTCTGTTCCAAAACGCAGTGACTTAGAAACATGAGACCATTAAATTACTCTCTGTGGGAAACACTCCAAATGCCTCCCTCATGTTTTGACTGCCCCTTAACAAGTTGCTAATATTTTGCTGCTTTGCTTACCACATACCTATGGAGGAGGGACACTTAGCTAGATCTACAAAGTGACCTCACACAGGCACTTGAATATAAAATCATGAGGGTGCTTTGCATTTCCCTTGAAGCATGCCTGTCTTGCAGACATTCTAATTTTGTTCAATGTATATGGTGTCATACCTGCATGTACATCTTTGCACAGCGTAGGTGTTTGGTGCTTGAGGAAGCCAGAAGAGGGCATCTGAATTCCTGGGACTGGAGCTGCAGATGGTTGTAAGCTGCCATGTGCATGGTAGGAATTGATGCTGGGTCCTCTGCAAGAGCCTCCAGTACTCTTAACCAAGTCTTTCCAGCCCCCGACTTGGAGGCATTTTAAAGCGAGGCACTTGAAACTCTAGAAGCTCAGACCTTTTGTCCTGGATCCTGAAGGTCCAGAACCTGAGCTCCATGCTGCCCTGGCTCTGAACAGAATATTTTCTGTGGTGGAGGACACTTCACGCTGACGTAGATGAGACAACAGCTGAAGTTATGTTGTATTCTGAACTTACTTTCACCTGTCATCCATCTGCTCTTGGTTTCAGTTTGTTCCTTATTCAAAGGGATTAGATCACCTTCCTCTTTGTATAGACTAGACTAGTTCTTTCAAGACTAAAATAAGGATGCAAACCCACTCTGGGTGATGCTAACATCTCAATGAACACCTGCTGCTTGGCCTTGTGTTTCACTATTTCTTTCATAACCTTCCTCCATTCTGACTTAAAAAATTTTTTTTTATTTCCTTGTGTGGTATGGGCCAATTTAGGTAGTTTAACTGCTTTTGATTTAATTTTGGTATGTGGTATCTGTCTAGAAAACCATCCATTTCATCTAGATTTTCCTGTTTTGTTGAGTATAGGCTATTATAGTAGGATCTGATGATTTTTTTAATTTCCTCTGTTTCTGTTGTTATCTCTTCCTTTTCATTTCTGATTTTGTTAACTTGGATACTGCCTCTGGGCTCTTTAGTTAGTTTGACTAGGGTTTGTCTATTTTGTTGATTCTCTCAAAGAACAAACTTTTGGTTCTGTTGATTCTTTGTATTGTTCTCTTTATTTGTATTTGATTTCTGCCCTGAGTTTGACTATTTCCTGCCTTCTACTCCTCTAGGGTGAGTTTACTTCTGTTTGTTCTAGAGCGCTCAGGTGTGCTTTTAAGTTATTAGTGTAAGATCTCTCCAGTTTCTTTACCAGGGGAATTAGTGCTATGAATTTTCCTCTTAGCACTGCTTTCATTGTGCTCCATAAGTTTGGGTATGATGTTTCAAGATTTCCATTAACTTCTAAAGAGTCTTTAGTTTCTTTCTTTATTTCTTCCCTGACCAAGTTATCATTGAGTAGAGAGTTATTCAGTTTCCACATGTATGTGGACTTTCTGTCATCTATGCTGTTATTGAAGACCAGCCTTAGGCCATGGAGATCTGATAGGGACCATGGGATTATTTCAATCTTCTTGTATTGGTTGATGGTTGTTTTGTGACCAATTATATGGTCGATTTTGGAGAAGGTACCATGAAGTGCTGAGTCCCAAGGCCTGACACTGTTACTGAAGCTATGGAGTGCTCACAAAAAGGAGCCTGTCATGATTGCCCTCTGAAAGACCAACAAGCAGCTGACAGAGTCAGATGCAGATATTTGCACCCAACCAATGGACAGAAGCTGCTGACCCCTGTGGTTGAACTAGGGAAAGGCTGAAAGAAGCTGAGGAGGAGGATGACCCTGTAGGAGGACCAGCAGTCTCAATTAGTCTGGACCCCTGAGATCACTCAAACACTGGACCACCAAGGCAGCATACACCAGCTGATATGAGGCCCACATATACAGCAGAGGACTTCTGGGTCTGTGTTCAATCAGAGATGATGCACCTAACCCCCAAGAAACTGGAGGTCTCAGGGAGTTTAGAGGTCAGGCGGGGGGGGTTGATGGGTAGGAACAGCCTCGTGGAGACAGGGGGTGGGTTGGAGGTATGGGATGTGGAACAGTTGGAGGGTGGATGTGGGGAATAAAATCCAGAGTGTAAAATAAATAAATAAATAAATAAATAAATAAATAAATAAATAAATAAAATTTTAAATTAAAAATTAATTAAAATATAATTACATTACTTTCTCCTTCCTTTTATTATCTACTACAACCCTTCCATGCCCTTCCCTGTCAAATTGATGGCCCCTTTCTTTCTATTATTGTTACACTCACACACACACACACACACACAGACCATATATACATAAATATAACCTATGAATCCGTTTAGTGTTGTTTCTATTTGATTCAGGGCTTATCACTTTTTATTGGATAATCAGTTAAAGATCTCTCTCTCTCTCTCTCTCTCTCTCTCTCTCTCTCTCTTTCTCTCTCTCATCATAAGTTGGCTGTAGTTCTTTGTCTGGAGTGGATACCCATGAAATTTCTCCCATTCTGCCTTAGCATGTCTGTTGGTGTTTTCATTATTCAGGACTTATTTGGTCAGCCATATATTGAGACATTATGGTTGTACTTCCCTGCCATATCTAGGAGACACAATCTTAGAGCAGATTTCCTGGTCCTGCGCCTCTTAGAATCTTTCTGCCCCCTCTCCTGTGGTGTCTTCTGAACCCCAGGTGCCGTGGCTACACTGCTCAGGTACCTGCTGAAGCTGAGTACCCCATGTTTCGTGGATATCTGCATTATGAGTAGTTGTAGTTTTCTGTAATTATCTCAGCTTGATGCAAAGAGAGACTTTTATTAGGAGAGATACACTTGCCTGCTTTGATTCTGCATCCTCTGCCTTTTCCCACCATGTCTTCTAGGAAGTGACGTAGAAGGTGACCAGTAGTCACTTCAAGAATTAGCTTCTGAGAGAGTAATAGTAACACTTGGCTTTTATGGAGTGCTTTACGGCTATTTTTAATTTTAGCATTACATTTATTTAGGGGAGAAACTACTCCTATTACCCTGCAAATGGGACAGAGTATTAAACTGACTCCTAATGGCTTCTCATTATACCATAGATTAGTGCATCTATGCCTTACATTTCTTTTAAAGATACATTATATAAAGTTCTGCATTTCATCAGCACAGATCCAGGAAGAAGTGATCACTACATTTGTTTTGTTTCCCTTGGAAACCAAGGCACCGAGAGATCAGGAGTCCAAGGTTAATCAATAGATGTATGCAAGCATAGGGGTTGGTGGCAGATAGTATCATTTGGTCACACAGAGAGCAGGTATACATCAGCAAAAGAAAGTGGTCTCTCCTTTTTCCTGCCCAAGGACCCCAGAAGAACTGCCTGCCTGCCTCTGTGCCTGTTCTCAATCTGGCTTTGACCTTGCTGAGTCTCTCACTGCTGACTCTGCTCGTGCTCCTTCAACTTGATTCATTCTGGCCCCAGTGGGCCTTTCTTGGGGAAAGGCCCATCTGGGCATGTTCAATACATTCCCCCGTCAAGCAGGAGAAAGAACTGTCCTTGCAGAATGAGGAAACTTCCAAGAGGCCTCTGGGCAGAAGTCAGTTCGTGATTTTGAGAACAGCACCCAGCCTGGACATGGATTAACAAGCCTGTTGCATATTACATCACAATCACTGATACATATATTTTCTTTCTTGTTTATGACAATGGGTTCTTGGGGAAGAGAATTGCTTAAATCTCGAACTAGCCTTTCATGTATGTGCAAGCACTTTACACACATTTATGGAAGTCTGCTCTAGTCTACCTTGCTGTTGCTGTGATAAACTGCTGTGACCAAAGACAACTTCGGGGAGGAAACGGTTTATTTGGCTTACACCTTCAGGTCACAATCCATCACTGAGGGAAGTCAGGGCAGGAACCTGGAGACAGGAGCCATGGAGGAACACTGCTTATTGGCTTGCTGACTCCCAGGTTTCCTTTAAGCTACCCTTTTAATACAACCCATGGCCATCTGCCTAGGGATTGTACTGCCCACAGAGGAATGGACCCTTCTACATTAATCAGCAAGACTCCCAACAGCGATATCACAGCTCAACGGGCTTTTGCACAGAGAGTTGTGTCCCATAGTTGGAGGAAACAACTCCAACTATGGACATTCCTCTATAGTCTACAGAGTTCATGGTCAGAAGCTGCACAGTTGGGTGGCACCCCCCCAACCCAAAAAACAAAACACTGGTAAAAAACATAATATTTTAAGTAAGTTTATCATTTCACATTGATGGGCAGTGACCTGGAAATGCAAGCTAAGTTGTTTTTAGTCAGCGTGGTTCATCGCAGCAACAGAAAAGCAAACTAGAACCACATCTAATCTTCTGGAAGAAAATGCTGATCATGGGTGTGGCTGTACTTGTATGAGGCCAGGGAACACATAACCATGTCTTTATTTCCTGCTCTGCTTTTTAAACATTAAATTTGTTACTTTTGAATTTATACACAAAGCTGACATAGTAGCATAGCTCTGTCATTTCCTCCTCTCCATCTACCCCTAGCTCTCCTTGTGTCTCAGATTCATCACGAACCCAAACCTCCTCAGACAAAGCAACACCCCCTCTACAACCAAACACACACCAGAACTAAAGTTTATAGAGCAGAGTTCTTGTTCACTGCTAGATTCCCAGCTCCCATTCTAGGGTGATACTTCGTAGTTATTTCTTGATGGACTGAGTAGTGAATTCTGTCTGGAACAAAGGAGTTTGGTTTCCCAAGAAATGTGGTATTGACCAGTGCCTCCTCAGCCAGGGAGGACACTGAGTGACTATTAGAGAAAAGGAAGGTAGGTCAGTGAGGGGTGATGCCATGGAAGTGAGCAGATTGCCCAAAGGTCAGGAGAAGTTCCTTGGTGACTGGAGAAAAGGGGAAGGACGTAGGGACAAAATCAGAGACAGGTCTTTATGATGACCTGATGTACACAAAAGAGGAAGCCAAGGAGCAAAGTAGTCAGGAGATACAGCAAGACTTATGCCTAGGAAGCCCCTGTGCCCTTTCCATGTGTGGGAATGTCACTGAGCACTCTACATATTTCTCATTTAAATCATCCCATGCCACCCCACTTCTTGATCTAAATTCTCAGAAATGACAGAGAAATATAAATCATATGCAGAAAAATCAGCAGAGAAATCCAGATGAACTAGAAAAAAAATCAAAAGAAATGAAAAAAAAAAGAATCAATGGGATCCAGACTACTAAGACTCTTTGGGTGGAGTTCTTTGTGAAGGCTGGGTTCCAACACAGTACAGTACCCTGGGAGAGACCATACCTTGCAGCCCCAAAGGAGAAGGAACCCAAAGGAGAAGCACATGTCAGGTCTGGTGACTGCTGGTCAGTGAGAGCAGCTGGGTTGCCATCTGACTGTATGATCTTTTGGCAGGTAGCAGCAGCTAGGATGGACAACAGAGGCTGAGGCACTGGATCTGAGGCAGACAGGACCATGCGGTAGGCATCTCCTCTGTCACTGATCAGCATCAGGAATACTGTAATTGTGTATCCCACAATCTGGAATTCTAGGCTCAGCAGCACATCTTAACCTTGTTCTTGCCCAGGGTGGGTGTGTACATAGAGAATCGCAACTGTCTGATGAGTGGTATAAGCACAGTGTGGGTCACCAGTGATGAACTGCTAATGGGAAATGAGTTCTGAATCCTAACCGTTAGCCAATACATTGGATCTCCATTTTTTGGTTTCCAAAAGTCAGCCCTCTTTCCACTATGCCAAACTATGTTCTAGACTGGATGTATGCTCACAGCATTGGCTGGACTTGCATTTTGGCACTAAGAACAAACCCCAGAAAATAATCGAGAAGACTGTCCAATTTTGTTTGGGCCATGTGCATTCAACACAGACACAATGATTACAAGTGTGTGTGTGTTGTGTGTGTGTGTGTGTGTGTGTGTTAAAGCTTCCCAGACCTGGGCATGAGTAGTGTATTCGGGAAGGGCACAAGCTATGAAACATTGAAGACAGTTCTGGTATACATGAAAAATGTGACTCAACAATTAATGAAAATGAAGGAAGGGTGTCCTGAAAGAATGGGTTTGGGTTGTATTGTGGTTATCCTAACAAATCCCACAAAGTTTGCATCTTAGAGCAGTATAGATGAAAATTTTCTTGGTTCTGGAGATAAGCCTTCAAGCTAGCAAAACTCTAGAGGAGACACAAGGAAAGTGTCCTTGCACCTTCAGGTAGCTTCCTGAATCTTTCAATGTTTCTTGGTCTGCTGCTTTGTCACTGCAATCTCTTCCCACCTACTGGCAGCTTCTTACAGGGACACTCACTACTGTAGTCAGGGCCCACCCCAACCCAGGATGTCACATCTGAACGAAGAGTATTGCTCCTTCAAGAAGTTTAGTTCTAAGTAAGATCACACTCTGGGGTTCCAGGTGGGTTTCAATTTTAGAGGACACCAACAAATATAGCAAAATGGTCTCACGAATCCTTTCTGTAGATGGTACAAGTTATGGCTGTAAGAGCCTGTGTCTTCACATGAGGATAGCTCCCTTTCACATAAGGATAGCAGGTACCTTCCTGTACCCTCTTAGATCTCCTCGAATGGCCACCACCATCCTTTCTCATGATGACACTGAGATGCCCAAACAGATAACTCTTGTGTTCTCTTCTCCCCCTCCTCCTATTTATTAATTTCATATTTGTGAGGAAGAGAATGTTGTTCTCCTCTCTCACGTAGTTGGCTTCTGCAGACGATGTACCGCATTCCCGTTTCTATTTTAAAGCTGCGCACGCATCTGTAAGAAGATGGGAGAGTGTTATGTAATACCTACCATTTTTGTCAAGACCTCATCTCACCCCATTGCCTGGTACAGGAGGAAGTTACTGGTGTGAAATTTGCTGCTTTTTTTTTTTTCTTAAGGTGAAGCGCTTATTCAGATAGATTTCATACCTCACAGTCATAAGCAGGTCCATTTTTAAAGGACTATAGGTACCATGCTAATGAAAGATGAAAAGCACATCTGTCTCCCATACAGCAGCATCCCAGTGAGAGTTAACGCAAATGTATCTGAGTACTCTACTTCATGCGTTTAGAGGTATTTTAAAGAGGTGCCCAGGAGGGAGGCGGGCAAGCACCCTGATCAACAGACATGTCTTAGAGAAAGGACAATGATCATGAATATTTTCCCTCCTAACAGGTTGGGATGTTAAAGCATTAGAGCATTTGGCGTCTGTCATCTGGGCTATTTCAGTTTATAAATGAGAGCTGCAACAGCCCCAGGGGGCTTCAGGAAGGGAAAAATGACTTCAGTAAAATATTTCTTTGTTAGAATCAGAGATATCCGAGAGGTGAGATGAGGTAGTCAGAGGGAGCTGGGGCCAGGATTTGAGCTGAAGCTGCAGGACCATGCAAAGCCAGGGTCAGGGCCAGGGAGACAATGCACGGAGCGGGGAGTATATCATGGAGATAAGAGTCTGAGGTGGCTCTAAAATGGGAGCCTATCTCTGACAGTGTTATCAACAGGATATAAACTGCTGTTAGAAGGAAGTTCTATCTAGCACTGAGTGTCATCTCCGGTAGGAGGCTGACTGAAGTCTAGAGATGGGAGTTTGTACCAGGAAGGTCTGGTGTTGGTTATTTAGGTCCTCGTCATGGGAAATTGAAGTTGGAAAGAACTTAAGTCAAGACTGCCAGACTCTGCAGACATTCCAACCTGGGCTTAGGAGGAGAGTAAAGAAAGGTTTTGGAAGTCATGTAAATTATACTATCTGTTGAAAGGATTGCTGATGCTTCCTGTTCTGGAATGAATGGTTTCCCTCCAAAACCCACATCAGCTGGAACCGTAGCAGGTGTCTCTACAGATGTGGAAGCAAGGCCATCTGCAGATGCTGAGGTAAGACCATCTGTAGATGTGGAGGTTAGGTCATCTGCAGGTGTAAAGGTAAGGTCATCTGTAGATGTGGAGGTTAGGTCATCTGCAGATGTGGAGGTTAGATCATCTGCAGATATGGAGGTTAGATCATCTGCAGATGTGGAGGTTAGGTCATCTCCAGGTGCAAAGGTAAGGTCATCTACATATATTGAGGAGGTTAGGGTAGGCCTTAAAGCCAGGGAGTGGGGTCCTTACAAGAAAGTCATGCGAGACACACTGGGAAGAAGCCACTTGAAGACAGTCAGAACCTGCAATGATTCTACCACCAACCAAAGAAATCAAAGGTTAGTGGAACCCAATAGAAGCCAAGAAGAGGCATGGAAGGGTCCCTCTCCAGCCTTTATTGAAGCAGTACTGTGGAGAAATCTGATATCCCTGATAGCTCCATTTGGTGCTAGTCTTTGTTACTTCTGGTTCTATGTACCCTACAACTCCAGGACTAGAGTCTTGGGAAGAGGGGCCCAAAATAGCTTGCTATTATCTTTCAGTATGCTTTGACACATTGAAAAATAAAAATATAGACTTATATTCTAGAGCCTTGGATTATGTTATTACTTACTCAAGTATCCAATTAGCATGTATTTCTATAGCTTCTGATATAGACCAGACTTTGAGCTGTGCCCAAGGGAGACAAAGATCCTTCTCTAACATTCTGGAGCCACTGACTAGAAACATGCCCACAGATTAGATTCCCATGAAGGAATGTATTCAGGTGAAAACAGAGGAGTCTGAAAATCCCATGGAAGTAAAGAAAAGGCATTCAAGAGGCTCTCAGGAGAGTAGGGAAGAGTCCTCCAAAGTGACACCTGCATAGACCCTTGGAGTGAGCTAGGTGGGGGAGAGTACATTAGAGCAAAGAGGCAGAGAACTCAAAGGAGTGGAGACTCACACTGGCCTTTGCAGAGAACTACAATGAGCCCATGAGCCTGGCACAAAGAGTGCAAAGAAGAAGGGAGTGGTGCCACATGTAGACTAGTAGATGATTGTGACTCTGGAACATTAGCCACTTAACTATGCATTGGCTGGGAGAAACCATGATGATCTCGGAGCCAGAATGATGTGGCCAGAATTCAAATGAGAAGGGTGGTGTCATGATTAATAACATCCCATTGTGATGAAGCAGGCCAGTGGGATCAGAAAGGAGTTGCCTGTTTGGAGGAACTCTTAGGAGGTGAGAGAAATGGCTCAGAGGTTAGGAGTGCTTACCATTCTTGAAGAAGACACAAATTTGGTTCCCAGCACCCATGTCAAGTGACCCACAAATGACTATAACTTCACTTCCAGAGAATATGGAGGTTTCTTCTGGTCTCCATGGGTAAATACACTCATGTAGACATATCTACAAACACACACACACACACACACACACACACACACACACATACACACACACACACACACACACACACACACACACTTTAAAATAAAATAAATTAATCTTAAAGAAATGTAGGAAGCCAGCTCCTTTGCCATAAATTAATCTTTCAAGCTTGTATCCATTACTTCCTTTCCTTTTTTATTTTTCTCCCCAACCCAACCCCACCTCTTCATAAGACAGAGTCTTGTTTAGTTCAGATTGTCCTGGAACTCTCTATGTGCATATCAGCAGGATATAATGTGCTGGTAAAGCAAAGTCCAGAGTGGAGTGTCCTATCTAGTGGAAGTATTATCTGGATGGTAAGTGGTAGGAAACTGACTGAGGTCTAGCTTGGCCTTGAACACCTGGTCCTCCTGCCTCTACCTCTGGATTGCTAGGGTCATAGGTATACACCACCATGCCTAGCTAAATGGCTTTATTTTCTACATCCTGGGTTGATGGCAATTACATATCAGTTCATTTAAGTTGTCAAAGGATTAAACTAGGTCCCTAGTATGTCACAATTTCACAACTCCATTTTGAGCTTGTGATTCCCAGTCTTTGGTCAAGCTATAGTGACAATTGTGAAAGGGTATACCTTGCATCTCAAAGATGGGACCTGGCTAGAGCTGTAAATACCAAATAATTCCAAACACTGATTAAGAAATTTAAAATGCTATTCTTTTAAAAGTCCCAGTTTTAAATACTTACATGCTCTTTCTAAAATATATAATTATGTTCCCTATTCACATAATTTTATCCATTTCAAAAAGTGAGCATATAACTGTCACTTTCGTTGCTGGATACTGGCAGACTCTGCTATACCTAGCAGATGTGTTCCTGAACATTTTACTTGTAGATTGATTTCAAAATGAGTTGAATCATATTCTACTCACACCAGGGAGATGCATTTCAAATAATTCTCTGCTTGTGACTTCTTTGGTAAAATTAATAATCACTCCTGCTTTTTCAGAAAGGCTCAATATGAACTTATCAAAATTGAGCAGTAGTGATCTATGTGAAAATATACTTGTTTGCACGTTTAAACACACACAAAAGTGAATTTGTCACATGGTCAACGTGATTAAGCAATCTCTCTGCTTGTTGCTGGTGGGTCTCTCTGTGATACCTTGTCCACTGCAATTTAAGACATCCTCCCACCCAGTGCTTCACATTAACTTGTATTAATCTTTTTTTTTTTTTTTTATCCTCGCCAGAGATCCAGCCTCAGCACTGACAGGAGATCGATTTATTAGTACAATATGATATCCTGTGAGACAATAAATCATGAACTTTTTGTGTAGCATCTAGTCAGCGTCTAATTGCATTTTGATTTGCGATTTGTTTCTTGATGTGCTACCGGAGTGCTGAGAATTGAACATGGGAAGTTGGGTGAGTCATCTTTGCTTAATTATAAATTGTAATCGTAAAATGGAGCACTCATCTGCTGAGTGATGCAGATCAAGGTGCAGGCACGAGAGAGCTTTGTCAGCTCGGATTTACAGTTGTTGCTATTTATGAAGCACCTACTATGTTCTGGCAGTCATACTGGTTGCTTTATTTTTATTTCCCATCTCAGACCTTACAGATATAATGGCTCATTTTACAAGCAGAGAAGCCTGGGTAATTCCAAGCTACCTGCTCTCAGTTCCCCAGATAGGACCTAGAGGATCTGACATACAAAACTTGAACTAGTGTCCTTTGGATTCCAGGCTTACTTAAACCTCTATCTAACTTACCTTGGTATTGACGTTCTGCCTCACCCAAACCTCTAACTCATCTTGGTATCAGGGTTCCTCATATACCACAGAGTGGAGTTATTCTTTTACCTCTGAGGAGCCTTCTGTGTCCTGACACTTTTCAATGCAGCTTCTAGAAGGCCCTGAGCTACTTTTAAACAGCCTGGCATCCCACCACCCCTCCCCATAGTCAATGAACCTGAACCTGAAATCCAAGAATAGCTAAACCTCCACTTGGGTCCCAAGAGCCATTTCACTTACCGAAATACTCACCACACTACCATCCAATTACTATGTAAAACACCTTGGGAGACCATTAATACAAAAGGTTATATATTCTAAAACCCAAATGTCATTTTGTATTAGACATTTTCTTAAGGGCTACTTATCTCAGGATGAATTCCAAGAATGAGTGCTTAATAATTATTTTGCATTTAAACAACCTACTTATGAATTCCAGGGATACACTGTGTCACAGTAAGGCTGCAGCAGGATACAGCAATTATTATAAATGCCTGGCGAATTAACTGCTACAGTCTTGCACATTGACAGAATGACACATCTGGATCAGATCACTGGTAGGTCATCAGACAAAATCCTCCCTTTGCTTCTACCCCTCACCCAGAAAACAGGGTGACACAGAACACTTCTTAACCCAGTAAGAGCCTGGAATACTGGGTTTGGTACAATTCATCTTTTGGTGGACTGCAATTTCAATGCATCCCCTGGTTCTTCACCTTTGGAGTGAGGGAGAGCTGTGACACAGTCTCCTGTAGTCTAGACTGGCCTTGAACTTGCTATGTAGCTGAGGATAAACTTGAACTCTCTTGATCCTCCTCCCTCTATTTCCATGCACTGCCATACTAAGCTCTAAAGCCAACAGTTTGTTTGTTTGTATGTCGGTTTATGTGTATGTGTGCCTCTCTCTCTCTCTCTCTCTCTCTCTCTCTCTCTCTCTCTCTCTCTCTCTCTCTCCTCTCTGTGTGTGTGTGTGTGTGTGTGTGGTGTGAAAGCTGGAGGTCAACTTTCCACTTTAGTTTAGTTTTAAGAGACAAAGACTCACTAAATCCGGAAACCACCAATTTGGCTCTACTGTCAACAATCCTCAGGGATCTCCTGTCTCTGCTTCCCCCGCCCCCGCCCCGCCCCGGAATTGGGACTGCAGGTGTATAGTGTCATGTCTAGCTTTTCCCACAGATGCTGGGGATACAACCTCAGGCCTCATGCTTGGATAACAAGTGCTTTATCATCTCCCAGTCCTCAAGAGCCAAAAAGCTTTGTATACTCCTTGTATATTTGACTAACAAGTCAACTAAGTCATAAAAATTCGAAGTTGTTTATTTATATTTATACAGTTATTTTTAAGATAACAGGAAATATTGTTTGAATTAAAATGTATGGATTGTTCTCTCTCTCTCTCTCTCTCTCTCTCTCTCTCTCTCTCTCTCCTCTCTCTGTGTGTGTGTGTATGTGTGTGTGTGTGTGTGTGTGTGTGTGTGTGTCTGTCTGTCTGTCTGTCTGTCTGTCTGTGTAAGGCAAGGGGAGGAAGAAAAGTTCATTTAACCTCTCAGAATCTCAAACAGCCAAGCCCCACGCAGCTTTAATAAGTAGTCACTTGGTGATGAACACTTAACAGTCTCATTAAATCATAATTTAAATGAATTTTTTTTTGGTCCCAAACAAATAAAGCTCTGCTCGGTTCTAATAAGGATCCTTGGAGCAGCTGTTTTGTGCTACAGAATGTGTAATGACCTTATAATTGTATTAGATGTGGCATGGAAATGTTTATGTTTCCCCTCTAGTCTGCAATGTGCTAAATAACAGAAGCCAAAGAACAGAGATTCATTATGAATTCCAAGGGCTTCAAGGGTTGTGTTTCCAGAGCTTGTGGGGGTTGGAGTGCTTAGTGAAATTCCTAAGAAGGCACCGGGCTGGGCTGCAGCAGAGCCAGGCAAGCAAATTCGTTTTTCTTCCCCAAATTCCAAGGTGTCCTGCCCTTCCTTCAAACACCCAAACACCTGCCTGGACTCAGACTTTGGAAAAAGCCTGCTGTCTCTGATCATAGACTCCTGTTGGGAGGGATGCAGAATTCATAAGGCCAAAATTTGCACTGATTTTTCTCTCATGCAGGAGTTGCTATATCTATGAATTCCCCTTGAGACTCAGGAAGTGGAGACCTGTGAATTCTCTCCACTGGCTTCTCTTTAGGTTAGTCTCTGGAGAGTACCATAGGAATAAAGTCTGGTAAACGTTTGGTTTCCTGGTTCCCTTTCTGAGGAGTTACCGTGAGTCCTATGGAAGACTTCAGTTCCATGACAAGGCCCTGCCCTCCTGGCTTTGTCTGAAGATTCCGGAAAATGCTGACTCCTCTAGTTCCCTGTATAGAGCCCTAGGATGATTCTTTAGAGAATATGCTAGAAGGGCTGGCTGCTCCACCACCAACTGAAACAGGAAAGACAAGGAAAAGTGCATCTGTAGTGTTGCCTGTCTTTGTGATGGCTTCCAGACTGCTCCCTCCAAGGCCAAGTTCAAGCTTTCTATGTGGTGTCACTCAAGATAGAACTGGGAAGGATTATGCACAATCTTTTGTGCACAGGCCAGTTGGGTTGGCTGTGGCCCACTGCCTCTTCTCTACAGACTGCACGCACATTTGTAAATAGTCTCTCTACTCAACCACCTTGCTCTGTGGTGGACTGAGATCTGTTACACTGCTTACTTAGTATAACCTAGCCATCTGTTTCCTTCCAGCTCAATTACCACATCTTCCTCCCCATGCCCCCATCCCCATGAGATACTGGTCTTTGTGTCCTTCCAGTGTGTACTTTGTGCAGTGACAGGGAGGCACCTCCAGGGCAGCACTGTTCATCCTCGACCAGCTCCCACCACGAGAGGCTGTCCCACACATAACAGGAGTGGAAACCGCTCTGGTCCTACACTTACAATGTAATGATGTTTCTGGTTTCTTTCCAATGTGTCAGCAATTGAGTTTCTCTATCTCCCATCAGAAGTCTACTTTACAAGCACAGTGCAGGGTAGGTTCAGATTATCACATCCCATAATGCAAGGTTGGGTTACTAAGGAGTCCTTTCCTCCTTGAGTTCGGAATAGTTCTTCTTGCCTACTCACTGCCCAAGGGTACTCCTCAGTAACCTTCCACATTGTATCTCTCCTCATGTGACTTGTGGATTCCATGCTAGGGTAGGTGCTCAAGCCTAAGAAATTTCCATATGATGCTGGTCTTCCTTTTCCTTTCATAATCACCACTGTTGTTGTTGTCATCGTCATCGTCATCATCATCATTTTGTGTCTCCCCAAGTGAAATTAGTGTTTGTAGCTGATTTTTTTCAATAAGAAAACTTAATGGTTCATCAGAAAGAATGGAATACCCTGAAATGGCACACAAGGAGATTAAAAAAAAACTGCTTATTTATTTCCTTTGGGGTTTCTACTACTGTTTTTATTATTATGACTATTGTTGCTGGTTATAATAATGTTTAACATTTACTGCTCACTATGTGCCAGAAACTGTCTCTCTTCCTTGCAAGCTAGTATCCATCAGGATCTGTTGTGGGAAATATAAAAAAAGAGTGGCATAGTTCCCGTGCTATACCCTGCTACTCTCCGAGACGGTGGGCTGGCCAGTTATGTGTTGTCGGGCAATGGTCAACCTGTTCTTATCTTGTGGAGACTCTCTGACTCAGAGCTCCAAAATCTCCCCACCGAGCTCACTAAGTTCCCACTGGCAATTGCTACCATGCTAGCCTGTGCTTCAAATCTCCTACAGCGTTTTGTGGTGCACATCTGGCAAACCCACGCTTTGCTGCCGTACCTATCTCTCTGGAACCCAGTCTAGCCAGCACATGAAGGAAACCACCACACAATGGTAACAATGTGAAACAATGGTAACTCAATCTGAGCACAACAACTAGAATCCTAATCTGTAAGACATATTAAATTTAAATTCTCCAGTGGTGAATTCTGGTGGATCCACCATTGAAACTGGGAGACTCTAGTAGCTACATCTTGTCCTCATGCTATCCCTGTCCGAAAGGCCCTCATTCTCTCCTGCTTCCTTTCTTCCTCCATCCAACCTGGAAGTCCCACCTACTTGCCAAGTGATTCATCCATTTATTCATTTGGGGGAAGATTCACAAGAAGTCACTCATTTCTCATTCCAGACAGTCCTCCTGGGAAAGTTCCATTAACATCAAAATACAGGCAGCACCAGGGCCATTCACACAAGGATCTCTGCCTGACAGCAATGGTCACCAGTTTGTATAAAGCGAATTTGTATAAAACTAAGGGGAGTTTAATGTTTAATCAAGGAGTTATTTATTCCTGACCAAGAGACACAACTAGGAATGGGGCAACGGCCATAATCCACCAGCACTGGTGTTCTCTGAGAGCAGAGGTGTGAGCTATGTCATGGAACGAAGTCTGCCTCTCAGGACTGCTGAGATGACAGATGCTTCCAAGATGATTCCTCGTGAGGATGGAGTGTGAGAGGTACTTGGGTAACATAAACACCCTGTCCCCTTTCTTCCCATAATCTGTTGTCTGAGTTCCAAAAGGAGTAAGGGATTGTGAGTGTAGCAGCCATTGAAATGGACCCAAGGTGTTGAATAAGAGGGACTGGATCATGCAAAGCAGGCATCACTGATGCCAACAGAAAATACTCATCATCTTTACCACATGGGACAGCTGGACTTGAACTCAAAGGCATCTGGTGGCAGAGCTCTATCTTTCCACATCATTTCCCAAGGACTTACATAAGGATGGGACATTTCTGCTTCCATTTCCTCCCAAGGGCTGGTCTTTCATATCTTACCTTTGACTCATAGACACGTTATAGTTAGGGAAATAAGAACATGAGTCAACTTTTCGGCACATCACCTAAGAGTCTCATTCTGAGTAGATGACTTCTGTCTTCTGTGATAGATCAGTGAGTGGGTAGCTTCTGATTGTTCATCCTGCTTCTGCTCCTTGGGGCCACAGAAACCAAGGGTAGGTAGTCTCTGACCTAGCAACCTCAGTGGGGCAGTTGCTCGAATGAATTTCAACCTACTTCTCTGAGTTTCCCCTCTGATGTTTAGATTCTGCTTCTTGACCACATCTCTTCCTTGATTTAAAGTGTTGTGTGACCTTTCTCAGAGAATGCAACACTCTTAGGAAATTCCTTCTCTCTTTGGATATAGAGAGTTCAAAGAAAGTATGGCTTTGGAGAAGGTTTGGGTCTACAACACCCTAAGGAAAATGCTCTGTGGAGTCTTTCCATGTTGCTGACAGAAAATGTTAACTCTTTAAATAGATTATCTACTAAGGCAGCAGGGTCCTGTACATATTTGGATAGTATCACTTTAACAGATCAAAACTTCCCTAAGATGATAATCAAGGTCACTTAAAAAACCAAAACTTCACAACTAGCCTAGCAAGACCTTCCCATTGATTAATAGTGGCATAGTTTCATGAGAGTAACCAACAAGTTTCTGATTGGATTTAAGGCCCATTCCACAAGATGAAACCCATACCTGGCACCATTACTGCACTAAAGAACTTCTGGCCATAGAAGTCATAGAATCTAGGGGAGAACTTACTACTATTATTATGCCAAGTAAATACAGCATTAAACCAACTCTAATGAGTTATTGTATGCACATAGATAAGTGCATTTCCCAATTCTAATCATAGAAGCTTCTTTTTTGTAGTAGAAGCAAATTAACAGCAAGACCTACCATTGGTCAAGGTACAGAGAATGAAAGACCATTCAATGATCAACTCTAAATTGAACATCTATATCACAACCCCTTGCTCCTCTCAAGGAGGATTTCAGAAGAGGGTTTCAAACAATTGTAAGAGTCAGACGCATTGCATTCTGTCAGAGCCAGGGAAGTGTCACAGCACATATGAACTCACAGCAATTATGACAGCACACACAAGCTCAAGTCAGAAAAAAGAACAACCAGCATCAAGAGGGGAGGTGGACATAAAATCTTAACCTTATCTAAGGAGATATTGGCAATTGATAGCTTATGGGAGAGGGAGAATTAGTTCTCTTTAAAGATTTCCTCACAGGTTAACTATCATGTAGGGGGATGGTATGGTGCTGCTTGTATACAAGTGCTAAATTCTATACTCTAAGATCTGGTTGCTCCAAAATGAGTGAATCCTCATGTATCCAGTTATTGTTGTGTAAGCCTTGCACCAAGTTATTCCTAATTGATTATTAAAGAGGGTTACAGCCTGTAGCTGGGCAGAAGAGAGGTAGGAGGGGTTTCAGGTCCCAGATTTGGGGTCTCAGGCAGAGACTAGGAAGGAGAGAGAGGAGAAGGAAGAAAGAAGTCATGATGGAGTAGGTAGATCATGAGTGAATGGCCAAGAGGGCTAGCCTGTTGGAGTAGGAACAGCCCAGGTGGAACATGGCAACTGATATCTTAACAGCGGAGCAGACAAAATAGCATAGAGGGCTTATATCTGCCCAGCTCTGGTACTTTAAGACTTATTATAATTCTAAAAGTTTTTATGTCTTTTATTTGGGAACTATATGATCTAAGTGGGGTGCCCCCCCCAATAATATTTACCACCACAGCAGCGCATTGTAGTGGATGGCCACACACACACACACACACACACACACACACACACATAAGAGAAGTCTAAATTGGATTTGACTTTAAAGAGGAAAAAAAAGAATGCAAAGTTGTGTGGGTAGGGAAGAGGTAGAGTTGGGTTGAGGATTAAATATGATCAAAATATCCTCAAGGAATTAAAAATTAAAAGCCAGACTTCCTGGAAATGTTTCCATCCCTACCACCATCAGCAGTCTCTTACTGATCACAGAAAGCAGGGCTAACCATCGACTTTCCCCGCTCTGTGTCTTCTCATTTTAGCAGAGAACATGAATGATCTTTCTATGCTGATTTATAGGAAGTTCTGTGTTATTTACTCATGAGCCACTGCCATTGCTGTTACTGTCCCTGCTGCCACCACCCTGCTGCCACCGCCACCCCCACAACAAAGGCATTTGTTTTATGATAATTAAGATAATGATAAGGGATAGCAACAGAAAACCTAAAGTGATTTACTGAAACTGGCGGTAGCACCAGTGGTGGCAGTTAGTGGGAGCAGTGGAGGTGGCGGTTGTGGTGGCAGTAGCGGTGGCAGTGGTAGGTAGACATCAACTGTCTTTCTCTATCACTCTCCACTTCCATTTTTGAGTAAACATCTCTCACCAAACATAGAGCTCATCCGTTCAGCTAGACTAGCTAGCCAGCCAGCCCCATGGATCCTGTCTTTGCTTCCTCAGTGCTGGGATTACAGGCATGGCTGGTGTTATGTGTGTCCTGGGGATTGACCTCAGATCCCTATGCTTGTCTACTGACCACTTCATTGACAGCCCTCTCCCCAGTTCCTCTTTATTCCAAATTAGCAACAGTAATTGTCACTTTTGTGTCTGGTAAGTTAAAGTTATACTCATTGTCTCCTTTTAAAGATTTATTTTAATTATGTGTATACGTGTGTGCCTAGAGGGTGGAAGGGGGTATGTACATGGGTATGCAACTGTCCCCAAAGGCTAGAAGAGGGCATCAGATTCCCTGGTGCTGGAGTTACAGGTGGCTGTGAGCTGCCCAACATAAGTTCTGGAAACCAAAATTGGGTCTTCAAGAGCAGTGTGTGCTCTTACCTGCTGAGCCATCTTCCAGCCCCCATTTTCTCTTTTTAAGTCTGGCAATAACTTTTTGAGGTCTACTACGTTGCTGTTATTGATGTTTTTAAATGGCATTCAGAGGGACGAACTAATTCAACCCCTGTCGCCTACTCTGCAAAGAGTACTATTTCCTGAAGATGACAGAGAAAACTGTTTGCTTTGTAATACTGGTTTGTATCTCACTCCTGTGAGTACTTTGAGCAAATTATTTCCCCGAGTCATCTACTTCCCTGAGCATTGTTTTTCTCATCTCTAAAGTGGGCCTAAAGCTTGTGCCAACCTCATGGGACTCTTGAAAGACTATAAATATGCAGGAAAACATTCTGAACAATACCTGGACTTGGTGGGGCCCCAGTAAATGTTTCATTTTTTAATAATGTTTAATTTTGTATCATCTTTAGTTTTCTAAAGGGCAGCATTCTCTCTAACACCTTGTTTATCCTTTGGACATTATGACTATATCATGATCAAATTGTAACTAATTGTTTTCCTGATTGTTTTATTTTTCCCAAATTGTATATGGACTTGTAATCTAGAAGACTCTTGGGTTATATAACATAATTATGAAACACTGCTGACCAGGAGCTGCTTTTAGTCACATACACATGCCACCACGGAATGGTCTGTGTCAGCACCCAGGGGAGGGGGCTACTGTTCATGACAGGTGCCTCTGCCTCACTGCAGCACATCCTTCTCAAGTGACACCCCCAGTCACCATGGCAGCAGCTGCTCCTGAGCCTCCGGGCCAGAGCCCGTTCCTCACCGTAAGACTGTTTAGTTCAGACTGCACAAATGAAGAAAAGAAATTTGGTAGACCCCTTTCCTTTCTGGTCACTCTTTCCTTCTCTATAAATAAAAGCTCATTGTGATTTCTGAATGCCACTATCTAACTCCAAGCCAATGTGGCTCCTCCAAAGGAAAATAGTCTAGACCAGCAGTTCTCAACATGTGGGTCACAACCTGTTGGGATAGTTGATTGACCCTTTTGCAGGGATTGCATATCAAATATCCTGCATATTAAATATTCACATTATAATTCATAATAGTAGCAAAATTACAGTTATAAAGTGGCAATGAAAATAATTTTATGATTGAGGAGCCACCACAACATGAGAAAATATATTAAAGCATTTCAGCATTAGTAAAGTTGAGGACCACTAATCTAATGAATCCAAGGTCAGAAACACCTGCTGCCATTTTGGGCCTATTCCACACCATTCATTACACAGCTGTCATTACACAGCTCTATAGGGCATCGGACAGGGACATGAGAAAATAGAAATATCTAATCTTCTTTTAGCACTTCTTGTCAGTTGAGGACTTAGGAAGAGGAGACATGGTAGGTAAATGGTAAGGGACTTTGTAGAAGTTGAAAGTCGGGGTGGAGTGCGATAGAAAGAATGAAACAGCACACATACAAAGCATTGAGTGAAACATCTTTCACTCTGACCAATACTGATGTCATCTTGACAGGATCCAGAGTTACCTAAGGGCTCAAACCTCTAGCGATGTGTGGGAGATTCTAGATTGGGTTGATTGAGGAAGGGAGACCCACCTTGAAGGTGGGTGGCACCATTCTACAAGCTTTTGGACACAAGATGACCACCTGCCTCATAACGCTGCCACTAAGTCTTCAACACCATGGTGAACTGTGACCTAGAACTATAACCAAAATAAAGTCTTCCTTAAAAAGCTGCTTTCCTGACTATTTGGTTCCAGCAGAGAAAAGTAACTAATGCGTATTTCTGTGATGGTCTTGAAGAAAGTCTTGAAGAAAGAGATATTACTTGTGACTTTTCTATTGCTGCGATAAAACACCATGACAAGGCAAGTTATGAAAGGGTTTATTTGAACTTATAGTTGCTGAGGGGGTGAGTCCATCGTGGTAAGAAAGAAGCAGGCATGGTGGCAGGAGCAAGAAGTTGGGGTTTACATCTTGAACTGTGACACCAAACAGAGAGAGCAAACAGGGAATGATGTGAGATTTTGAAACCTCAAAGCCCATCCCCCAGTGACATACTTCACCAAACAATACCACCAGCTAGGACCAAGCAGTCAAATACCAAAGACTGGACTGAACACTTCTAATTAAAACAGCCACACCATCTTTTCCTTCTGAAGGAGGATGTGGCTTCCCCAAGATCTCAGAGATTGCAGGCTGGAATGTTAAGAGTTAGATGGAGAATTCAAAAGCTGGGAATTGTTCCCTTTATAGGGGCAGCTTCTCCAGTAGTCAGCCTATCATTCAGTTGTCCTGAGTCAAGCATGGTACAGTGAAAACCTCACAGCCCCACTTTCTTAGGCATAAGTGACAGAAAGCACACAAGTGGCCTGGTGGTGAGACACTGATGGAACCACCTGGTTAAACTTTTGACACAGTGGCCTTAACTTTAAACTGCCTGTCATTCGCTCCACTGGCTTCACATCCTTGGAATCCCATCAGTCCCTCTGAGGTTTGGAACAGTACCTCATTTCAGAACTGTGTGACTGAATTTTATGGCTCTGCAGGTTTTGTTCTCTTGGGCACTACAGGCTGTTGAGTGGCATGTTATCTCCCAAGCAATGGGTCACAGGCTCCTCAAACCTGAAAGGGCATGCGGGCCCCGGGAGGCTCAGTAGAGTAAACCAGTGGACCCCAAGCTTCAGACTGTGTTAGAATTATCTGGAAGGCATATAAAAGTACAGGTGCCAGCCACAACCCTGAAGTTTCTAGTTGAATAGGTGGGGGGATAAGAGTGTATATTTCTAACAAGCACTTTGTATGTGTATATGTGCTTGTGTGTGCATATATTCTTACATGCATGTGTGTGTACATGTTCATGTATATGTGCACTTGTGGGTATGGATATGTGTGGGTGTTCATGCATGAGTGTGTAGGCCAGAGGTTGATATTTTATATCTTCCTCGATCACCTCTCCACATTATGTTTTTGAATTATTATTTCTATTTATGCATATATGTGTGTGTATAGCTATGTGTGGATGTCTGTGGAGGCCAGAAGGCAGCTCTGGATCCCCTGGAGCTTGAATTACAGGCAGTTGTAAGCTGCCTGATGTGGGTGCTGAGATCTGAATTTCTGTCCTCTGCAAGAGTAGCAACACTCTCAACCATCGGACTATCTCTCCAGCACCTCTACTTTACTGTTTGAGATAGGGTGTCTCTGAACCTAGAGGCCACACTCTTGACCTGAGCCCTGGGAATCCTGTGTCTCTTTCTCTCCAGTGCTAGTATTACAGGAAGGCATAACTTTCATGGTCAGCCATGCCTGATGTGTTCTAAGGTAATGATTCAGAGGGTCCCAGGAACAACAGCAGAGAATCATGAAAGGAAGACACAATGACATTTGGTATTCCTCCATATTTTAGTGGGACCCCATCCCAGCTTTGTGGGTAAGTCCCTAGACCTTATGGAGTTTAGTCTTCCTCACTCTGAAGTGGGGAATTGGTACCCATTTAACAGTGGCTAAAAATACTGAGTGGTCCACACATAGCCTAAGGTCTGCTATCTGTTCCCTGAGCACCAGTCTCCTGTGTTCCTGCATACAGCAGAATCGCCTTCTTCCCAAGAGACTTTCATTCTCTAGTAATCACTGATGGAAAAGTATTGTTTGGCACCTAGAGCCTGGATGAGGTTATACTGAAGACCTAGAACAGGAGCTTCTCCCACACTTCCCAGCTGCCAGCTTGAAATTAGTCCTTTGACTCTACTGCACTCTCAACATCCCCCTTTGGCAACTTGGTATCATTTAAAAATATGATTACATGCATTTACTTTTGTGTGTGTATTTGTGGTATGTGTGGAGGAAGGAAGGAGGAGGTGTGCTACAATGTACATGTGTAGGTCAGAGGAAAACCTGATAATATGAGTCTGTTCTCTTCTTCTACCATGTATGCCCCAGGAATTAAACCCAGGTTGTCAGTCTTGGCAGCACTTCGGTTACCTGCTGGGATGTCTTACAGGTCCCTCTGCCATACTGTCTTATCCAGCTCTGAGAGCACAGAGTTCCACTTCCTTTCGCTGTCCCCTACTTTAACTTGTCCCATGTTTAAGGAGACAAAGACATACAACTCCTTCTCAGTCTTTTTCCTAACACACATCATATCTATAAAACAAGGCGCCTTGCGGTCATGTCAGATCACACTCTCTGTGCAGTCCTCTGTGACTTGGGCTTGTCTTTGGACATTTGGACATGTGGCTTGTCAGAGCAGCCCTTCAGTTTTCTTTCAACTAGAAAATAATGTACTGCTTTTCTTGTTGCTATATCATAATACCCCCACAAAGGCAACTTAAGAAGAGTCTATCTTGGCTCACATTCAAGGGCACAGGTTATCATGGTGGGGCAGTCATGGTGACGGGTGCTTGAGACAGCTGATTACAGAACCTCTGAGTCAGGAGCAGAGCGATGAATACTTGTGCCAAGCTCATTTCCTCCTTAGCTAATTCTAGGAGCCCAGGTTAGGGACCAGTGACAACCACATTCAGGGTAAGTCTTATTCCCTCAATTAATTCAGTCTGGAAAATTCTGTCACAAACATCCCCTGACGTTTGTCTTCAAGGTGATTCAGATTTGTCCAGTTGGTGATCAATGTTAACATTGATATGTATATTGTATTGATATTGTATTGTTGTGATTGATAAATATATTTCCTTCAAGCTATTGTATTATTATTCCCTCAAGTAATAGGAAAGAAGGAAAAACGCTCAACAACTGATGTATATTGGATTTCCTCAGTCACAAACCCAGCCTCTCCTACCTTCTCCCAGTGGGTAGCTATCCCTGGATCTGACTGCTCATTGTGAAGAATGATCCTCGTCTTTTATCTCAGTGGGTACTTAATGTTAGTAGGCTCTCTGGAGTGAACCCCAAAAGTGTGGCATTACAGGACCCTGAGAGTTAGTGCCCATTCTCCAAAGTTCCCTAGGGGTCTTCTTCCACAAACCCATGGATCACTTTGTGTGCCTGGCCCCTGGATACTTCAACCTTTACCAAGAACATCAGCTGCCCCTGCTGTCATTTCCTGCTCTCAGAAAAGCCGCGTTTCCACCCCTTCACCAATGTGTGACTTAAAGTAGAGCTTCTGATACATGTCATCATGTCCTTGCTCCTGGGGGCTTCAATTGCTACCTTTCTTATCTCCTTTAATTCAAATTTGCCCTCCCCAGATATGAGACCTACGGAATTTCCAGTTCTGGCTCCAGCACAAAGTGAGGTGTGATCTGCTATCTTCATGTTCATTACAAATGACTATTACTCTGGCTGGTTCTACCTAGCTCCAGTTTTCAAATCACACCTTCTCAGAGTTCCTGCTGCTCCAGTCTCAGCTTTGCACAAGTCACCCCAAATCTTCCTGTCTCATAGCTGCCTGTGATTGCACCCCCACAAGGAAGGAAAGAGCGAAGACATTTTCTCCCTTAGAGGTTTACTCAGCATTTGGGAAATCTCACCATCACTAGGGATTCATACGTCCCTGGTTGTGAGCAAACTGTGACTTGAGGCCCTAGGTTGGATGCAGTCAGCTTCTTGTGAATCTCCTTTTCCTTCACACACAACACACACACACACACACACACACACACACACACACACACACACACAAGCTTGCACACGCCTTTCACTCTGGGTGCCCCATTGGGTTTCTTATTCTTGCTCAGGCAGGAAAAGCTAAAGTTCTGGATCCAGCAAACTTACACGTTCAAATGTGATATGTTTAGAAAGACTGAATTACCAGTGTGAATATATGTCTTTATCAGAAAGGAACCAAATAATGGAGCTCAGATAGGATAGATGATTCTATGTACCCATGAAGCTTTGCAACACCACATACTCATGTGTGTGTGTGTGTGTGTAAAGACAGCTTATTGGAGTCAGCTCTGTCCTTCTACCAGGTGAGTTCCAGAGATTGAACCAGGTCACCAGGCTTAGCAGCAAGCCCTCTTCCTTTAATTCTATCCCTCCTCCACAGTTCCTTTATTCCTAGGTTTAGCCCAAGCCAAGGCAATACAGACAGTCTGGACACCACAGATAACATAGATAAGATATCCTTTTCTCAGTCTTACTCCATGTAAGGAGTCTCCACTGCTTCCATGGAGGGAAACACATCCAAGTTGTTGTCACGTTAATCACAGGCCAACTGGGAGTCTGCTATTTACTCTTGTGTCACTTCCTCCAAGATTCGATTACTGTAATTGCCTATTGACTGTGTGCTCTGCCTCCTTCCACACCAGCTCCAGCTGTCAGGGTCAGGAGCAGGGGACAGCCATGAAAGGGGGTGCTTCCAACATACAGGGATAACAAGGTTGTATCCTGTCCATCCATCACCCCCACACCCTTGATTTGTGTGCCAACCCCCAGATTACTCCTATACTATATGCTTTCTGATCTTCTCATTCTGTATCTCTGGCCAAACATTCTCTGGATTTTCACCATGGATTTTTGTGGTCAAATCCTGCCCATTACAATTACCCAAGGTTACAGTGAGTCTTGTTTAAAGATGTTTATTTTTATTCTGAATTGTCTGAGTCCCTCGCTGTATTTTTTTTTTAATTTAAGATTTTTGCTTGTCCCATGCTGCTTTAAATTGATTTTTATGAATCATTTGGCTTCTCTACTGATTTTTCCATTTACTTTCATTACTGTTTTCATGGGTTGGGGGATGGGGTGGTGGCAGCTGTCGATCGTTTGCTTTTTGAGTCAACCAAGTCTTGGTGCTTACACTTGAGCCTCACGGATAGCCTGTCTGCAGCCATCCATTTCCCACAGGATAGAAATTGCTTGAAAAAGAGGTGATTTAATTCCTGCTATTTGAGGAGCAAGCGCCTTGCTCAACATCCCTGCTGCTACTCCAGTCTCAACTTTGCACAAGTCATCCCAAAGCTCAGCTGTCCTCTAAATCCGAATTTAACCTAAATCACTGCCAGCTACTGTGATGGTGCCGGGCGAATCTCTTCCATCATCTAGTTCTTAAATGAAAAGCGTCTCCTCACTGCCCATTTGATGGAGGGTAATGAGCTGCTGTTTCTACAAGATTACTTACCTGATGAGTCAGGAGGACTCAATAGGGAAGAGCCAGGCAGGACCCCAGAGCCTCTGGCTGAACATTTCTGGGAGACTGAGCTAGCATTTCTATAGAGAGCTGGCAATGTCCTTCAGCCCCAATAAATTAATGTGGCTCTTTGTCCTCATAAAACACTCCTGGCAATGCATTCCCTTCCCACTGCCTAGAGCATCTACCAGATACTTTACCAGAATCACCTGATGGATATGTTAACAGGTATGGTCCTGCATTTCATTCCTAGACGTCTGCATTTGAAGGACTAGGCTGGACCTGGAAGAGTCTACTTCTCAGCCATATTCTAAATACTACTTTTGCTGCTGCTGCTGAGGCTCATGGATAACCACAGGCTTGCAGTATAGAGAGCTAGGGCCATTAAGCATAAACACTCTCTCTCCTGTGTGAACCCCATCTGCTGTGGCTGCCACAGTCTCATTAACAAAGCATTTGTCTGTGACACTAAGTCCCAAGCATTCTTGCTAGCAGAATAGTGCCACACCACTCTTTGTTTTACTGTTACCTTGGACTTTCCTAAAATAAGGTGCACCGGCCCCTGCCTTGCCTTTCTAGTCCATCGCAATTCATTTGAGGTATTTGTGTGTGTATATTTGCATACATGTATCTGCACACACACAAATAATTAATAACAACAACAACAACAACAATAATGACATGAATAAAATCGTTTAAAAGGATCTGTTGCTTAGGCTTGAAATTATGCATTCTTCTTTGCCATTTCTCTCAGCTGACTGTCTGCACTCTCCTTTATCACAGGACCACTATTCTTTCACAGTTTGCTCTCTGTGGTTTTAGATACAGTCAAATTCAGTCAGGAAATGTTACACGGAAGTGTCCAGGGAAAAGCAATTCGGAGCATTGATCTACGAGTTTCTTGAACACAAGGCAGTCACTTCTGATAACTGACATTCCACTGATGACTAACAGGGGGGTAGCACATACAGCATGGATATTTGGACAAACAGGTTAATGTGCACCCAGGGAGGAAGGGCAGATTTGATCATGCTACCTAGAATAGCTCCTCAAAGGTTGGTAGGACAGACAGTGATAGCATAACCCTATGTTACAATGCCATTATCTATTTACTTCACTTCATTCATCAATTATGTATTATGTGTATTGGTATGTAATAATATTGATATGTAATATATTATTCTGTGTATAATCATATTATCACAAGAAAAATGAATGTGGTAAGATATGTTGGGAATAAATACAGAGATCACAATTTATATTGCCTTAATATAGCCATTATTATGTTTTTTTCTATCTGATTTTGTTAATCTTTTATCATATCTAAAATAAAAATCACTTTGGGGGCTGAAGAGATGGTTTAATGGTTCGAGCACTTGCTGCTTCTGCAGAAGACCTGGGTTCAGTTCCTTGCACCTGTATGGCTACTCACAATAATCTGTAATTCCAATATTACACTCTCATACTGATCTCCAAGGTACATACACATAGTGAACATGTATACATGCAAAATAAACACCCACAAACATACAATAAACTAAATTAAAAATTAATCCTTATCATGGGTGCAGATGGTATTACTACTATTCAAGTTTCAGGACTCCCCTGGGAGTCCTGGAATGTGTCCTGAAAATGAGGGGGACCATAAAGATATGCATGCTCTTCTGAGAGAAATCTGGTAGGAATTTGTGGAAAACAGTACAGGAAAATAGAAGAATGCTGTAAAGGTGAGCTTTTGTGCAGAGTGTCCAGGCAAGCCTGATCCTGCAGGAGCTCTGGAACCCGCATAGCACTTTGGAGTACATGCCCACTGTAGACTAGTGAGCTGAGCTCTAACATATCCACACTGTCAATCACTGGCTAATGGCTGCCCCCAAGGGATGTCTATCCCCAGTATTTTCATCGCTCAGCTTGTTTTGTCAAAGTGACTCCATAGCCCAAAGGCAGAGGCATCTGAATAAAATCATAGCTGTGAGATGATAGAAGAAAAACCTGCAAAATATGGAAGGGTGAGGACAAGGGATATCTATGGAGAAATGAAAAGAATTTTAAAGCGACTTGGGTGTCTTGGGTGACCTCGTTGCACACAACAATGCCATCTGATATTCACAGGATGGACAAACCAATCTCTGCTCTATCTGGCCACCTTTAGTCTTTCCCTGAGTTCTCTAAACTCCTTAACTACAGAAAGTCTCAGCGACTTAGCATCCACTTGCCCATGCTTGCCATTTTTTCCCTCACAGATTTTATATTTCTCGAAAATTGGCTTGATATTTAATGTACAGACGGGTACTTCAGTTTCTGTGCCTTAGCCCTCTCCAACCTCTTTGCCTGGAATGGCCTTTAATATACATCAGACAATCTTATACTCCTCTGGAGCCCAAGAAGACCATTCATTCCAAAAAGGAATGAAGGCTGTCTCCATTTTGAACCTATCTTATTGCTGCCTCTGTCCCTTCACCATGTGCTAGGTACGCAGTCAGTTATATTTTCTCTCCTTAGGACAAGGGATCAGTATCAACATTTTATTTAGTTTTTATCCTTCCATCACCAACAGAATGACCAATGCTCACCGATAAGTGATACAGCCATCACTTGATAAACAACTGAATTTTTTCATGTGCCCATGTCAAATAAGAGAGGTCACTAGTGCCTAACCAACTGAGTTCTTGGTCCAGTCATTCAAAGAGTCTGTTATGTTCTTTGAGGCAACGAATCTTATATTAATTCTATTTTTTGCCACTGTGACGAAATACTATTACAAAAGCAATGCATGGGAGAAAGGGCTCATTTTGCTCCTGATTCATAGAATCATAGCCAAAGCAGCAGGAACTGGAAGTAACTGGTCCCATCACATTCACTGTCAAGAGCAGAGACAAAAGGATTAAGGCAAATATGCCTACATTCAGCTCACAATCTCTACTTTTGTACAGTTCAGAATCCTCGGCCTAGGGAATGGTGCCACCCTCTAGGGGCAAGTCTTTTACCCTAACTAGTGTAATCAAGATAAATTTTACTTCTTAAAACAACTTCTTTAAGAATAGACTACCTAGTATCCACTTGGATATCATTAAACTTCATGGAAGAACACCTGTTATGCTGCTGAAATTTCTGTTTCCTGTTCTTTTAGTCCTGGCTGGACAGTTTAGAGAAACACACTAAAGATATCTCCTTGTTGGCTTACATGTCATGCCTTTATTCAGTGGATACCCTTAAGACTTTGCCTGCACAACTTCTCCCATAAAAGCTTGTCCATAGAGGAAAGTAGAAGGAACATAAATCATTCTAAGTATGATCCTGGGAATCTGCTAGACACACACACACACACACACACACACCAAAACACCCCCAACCACCCCGCAAACCAAACAAACCAAACCAAACCAAACCAAAATAACAACAACAAAACCCACTGGCTGGCATCATGAACACAATTCATCAGCACATGTAACTTAGTACCCAAGGGTCCCATGCCATGGATTATGGGATTCTTTTAAATTGATCACATGTATTCATGAATGGAAGGGTGAGGCAAGGGATATCTATGGAGAAATGAAAAGAATTTTAAAGCGACATTGAGTGCCTTGGGTGACCTGGTTGAACACAACAATGCCATCTGATATTCACAGGATATCGTGAATGTGAGCTGGAGGACTTTCCAGTTGAGGCCTTCTGAGGGAGCCATTGTTCTCATAGTTTGGCCATTCAGCTTGAAGATAGGTCCCAAGACCATGCTTACACTTTGCCTCACTCCCAATATGAACTTTTTTTACTTTATTGTTACCATGTATATGTTCCTTTGTATACGGCCAGTTACCAGAGCATCATGGGCAATGGGAGGCAGCAAGATCCATATCTCTGTGTAAATTAATTTTATTCTGATTTAAAGGACTCATGACATTCTACAAGGGAAAAGGAACATGGTTTATAAGACTCCTGTTAGGGCTGTGTATACAGAGAGCTTGCTTAGCATGCTTGAGGATTTGTTTACTTTAAGGCCTCCACTGCTGGTGAGAATTAGAAGGTCCAATGTTTATGGCTTGATCCAACATGGCCACTACATGATGCGAGTAGGTGTTGATGAGCCTCATTTTAGAAATGAAGTCACACTCTGGTTTGCCACAATGAAAACTCCTTTCCTATGTTTAGTACATGAAGAAAAAGAGCCCCAGGTCCCTGGTCCTCTCTTTGAATGTCTCCAGGTTGTTTTCTTCACCCTATTCTCTAACAATATTCAATTAAAGAAAAATAGAGGGAACACTTTAAAGGAGATTCAGGTGGTCATTCAGATTTTCATGAGGTGGGCAGCTTTCATAATGCCACGATTTTACATGAGGATTTGGTAAGTTTCTCTAACAGAGTCGAAGTAATTCTGTAAGAGAACTGGAGATGAACACTCAGCAGAAGTCGACTCTGTCCACATAAAGGAAGAATGGCAGGACCTTGGATGTACTTCGTATTAGAAGGGATAAGTGATGTGCAGATAAATGGTGAACAGCCTGTGATTAGCATGGGTCTGTTTTCTGTGTGCTCATCTGAATTAAATCCAAGAGAACCCCACCCGAGAATTGGTACCTGGGATATTTCAAAGTCTGAACAGTTTTTATTTTCAAGTCTGCAAAAGACTTCCCTGCTAGGGGTAGTTCGACTGTACTCGAAAGGAGTGAGGTAGGGAATAAGGTGGTGAGGGGTGAGGTGGCAAGGTAAAAGGGGTAAGGTGGTGAGGGGTGAGGGGGGTGAGGTGGTGAGGGGTGAAGGGTGAGGGGTGAGGAATGAGGGAGTGGTGAGGGGTGAGGTGGTGAGGGGTGAGGGGTGAGGGGTGTGGGGTGAGGGGTGAGGGGTGAGAGATGAGGTAGTGGTGAGTGGTGTGGTGTGAGGTTGTGAAATCGTGAGGGGTTAGGGGTGAGGTAGTGAGGTACTTCCAGCAAAGGAAAGACATCAGAAGGAAGAAGTGGCATGAACCAGGATATTTGGTGCTGGGATGGGAGAGCAATTCGTAGAGTCATGGCAGGTGTGCAGGAGTGATTCAGCAAAGACACCCAGATCCCAGCGTTCCCTGCTGCATTCTCACAGGCCGGCTCTGCCCCATCTGTCTCACCCTCCTGTGGTTCTTCTGAGGCTGTCCTGTCACAGCTCTCTCCTTTACCTGTCTATTTGCTGGAACCTTCCAGGCTTAGTTCAGGGTCACCTTTTGCTGTGAGACTTCCTTCACATTCCCATTGCTCTCAAGTCTAGTTTTTTTTTTTTTTTTTTTTTTTTTTTTTTTTTTTTTTTAACTCTTTGCAAGCCAAGCATCTCAAACGGCACGGCAGAGACCAGCCATCCCGTTATCATTCGCATCTCTCCGTCTACTAGCTTACCTCAGCAGCTGCTGCTGACAGAGTGAGTGCTTTGTGCGCTAATTATCTCATATGAACATTCCTTGTCTCTTTCAATTAAATACCTTTGACAGAAACAGCAGAACAATGCAGTTCCGTTTATCACAAAATATTCAGCAAAGTGCTAGGTAATCACAGTGGCCACCATCTAATGAACGTATGTCAGTGTTCTGCCCTGTGCTGTGCTTTCTGTAGGCGTGAACTCAATCCCCACCACAGTCTTAAGAGGTACCATTCCATTTTTCCATTAAGGAAACTGAGGTTTACAGAGGGTCAGTCAATAGCTCAAGATCATGAAGCTAGTAAGCTGGAGAAATAGAAATGAAGCCACCTTGTCTTTACCCTTGACAACTTTTGCACACTTCCCTGTAGCCGCTGAAACCCTGACAAACAATGTGTGACCTGGAGGACTTTCCAGTTGGGGATTCTTGAGGTCCTTTCCCCAGGGAGACATTGTTCACATATCTGGTCATGTGGCTCACAGGTATGGACTTTTTTTAGTGGACTTGTTTATGCTCATCTTTGAACATCTTGATACTAATGGGTTGGTTTTTATCTTTTAGAAATTCAACGTTTTTTTTTTTTTTGAGAATTTTATCCAATATATTTTGATTGTATCCACCTTTCTCTGCTAATTCCTCCCATTTGCAGCCTCTACCTTTCTACTCATCCAACTTCATGTCCTCTTCATTTCAAAAATATTTTATTTATGTGTCTCTGTGTGTGTATGCCACATGTGTATAGGTGCCCACGTAGGCCAGAAGAGGGTGTCAGAGTCCCTGGAACAGATGCAGTTTGTGAGCTGCCTGACATGGGTGCTGGGAACCCATCTCACCTTAAAGAGAAAAAAAAAAGTATAAATCCAGAGTATGAGACTAGGGAGATGGCTCATTGGTCAAGCACTTGCTGTGAAATTACTGGGACCTGTGTTCGGACACGGAGCACCTGTAAGATACCAGATATGGCTATTCAAGCCTACAATCCCTGAACTGGCAGGGGTGGGGTGGAGTGGAGACAGGCAGATCCCAAAAGCTTGCTGACAAGCTAGTGAGGCTGAAATGTGAGCTCCAGGTTCAGTGAAAGTCCCTGTCTTATTAAACAAGACAGAGAGCCACAGACGAAGGTACATGAAGCTAACCTCTGGCCTCCACATGTGTATATGTGGGAGTGCATACTCATAACCACACACAATAACAATAATAAAATAAAAGGCAGTACCCCTTTATGTACAAAGCTCATGTTTAGCAGTGAGCCATAGTAATTTCCTGTTACTCAGACTTGATCTGGAAATTGAATAGAAAATGTTCATTCCTCTCAGGCCGCCTTTGGGTTTTCATAAAAGCTACAGGAAGCAAAGAGTCTGATGAGGGCTTCCAACCGGGCTCTTCCTCTTCTGAAGGTGAAGTGGAAACTGGGCAGGTGTCCAAATGCTTTACCAAACCAGCTAATGCTACTAGAGACTCCCTAGAAACCATTTAGGGCTCACAAAGCCCAGTGAACACGGGAGACCTGGGCTGCTCATTAGAAGAGGAAACAGGAAATCAGCATCAAAGGACAAGCTCTTTGGACGAGGCGTTCACGTGACATACATGGATCATCCCTGAAGAGCAGGCACAAAGAAAGTCCTTCACTTCCGGCCTTGTTATGTCCAAGCCCCACCCCAAGTGCTGGTATGGTGTTTGTTAAGCCTGGCCTTTGTGAAGCTCCCTGGGGTCTCCCTAGAAATGCAAGCATGCAGCAGAGTGGATGAGCAATGTAATGAGCTGTCTCTCTGTGGGGCACGGAGGTGTGTTTTCTCTCCATTGTCTATTTGTGTATTTACAAATGAGTAATGAGGTCAGTTTGGGACAAGCATGTTTTGTGCCACAGTTTGGACAGATGTGCAGAGCCTCTGGAAAGCACAGCTGCTTGGTCAGAGTGGCAGCTCTCGCCAAAAGTACTAAATGTTCAAAAAAGATGTCTCACCCGGGTGCTCAGAGGAACTCACTAGCCATCAGAAAATCTGCATGTAATGAGTCATATTTGAATTGTGTTGACACTTGAAGTGGCTTTCTCCAAGTACAAGCATACAGCCTTTAAAGATAGATTAATAATTTATACACACTTTGTTATCACAAATATCAATCTTCCTTCTATTTTTTGTTCATGAGTATGTATGTATGCTTATGTATGCTTATGTTGTAGAGGTGCATCTGTATGTGAACAGATGCACATATGTGTGTGTGTGTGTGCACGTGGATGCCACAGCAAAACTGGCTGTGATTCGTCTAGTAGCATCTACTTTGCTTTTTGAGAGAGGGTCTCTCACTGATCTTGGGCTCACAATTTCAGAAGGCTAGGTGGCCAGTAAGTACTCAAGAATCTACTGCCTGTTTCTGTCTTCCCAGTGCTGGATGTACAAGTGCCCACCACCACGTCATTCTTATTTTCATGAATTTGGGGTTCAGATTTGAGTTCTCATGTTTGCAAGGCACATACATATTGACTGAGCTCGCATACCTACTCAATGTTTTATATCTCTAAAAGATTAAACCAGACATTACTCAAGTTTTCAACTTTTCCTTTGTGTAGCAATGCAACTCTGTGCTTTTGCTTATAGGCACAGACTGACATGGAATGGGGAAGATACTCTAGTATCATCATGAGATAACTAACTGTAAAAGTCCTGAGCTACCATACTGGAGAGGTCCAGACAGCCTACTACAGATACATTAAGGTAGCAGCCATGACAATAATGATTGTAGTTCTGGGCTACTGGTTTTTGTGTTGTTGCTATCACACTATGCTGTAGCACAGTTGTACATTTGTTGTTTTGTCCACACTAAACCCAGAGCATTGGTTTCTGAAGCACATACACTCCTAACCTTTCTAGATGCTTCTAAATCAGCTCTAAAGAAGCAGGACCAAGTTATACTATCATCCACAATGTTTAACAAGTCCGTGTTTCCCCGTGGCTATCTTGTATTGATGCTGTGAAGCATTTTATATCTGGCAGTCCAATTGGTACAGTCTTACTTTATGCTGCTCTGCCCATACATAATACCAAACATTATTATATCTAGATATTTAAATTTGTATTAAAGTTCATTTATAAAGAGTGTGTGTGTGTGTGTGGTGTGTGTGTGTGTGTGTGTGTGCCACAGCACAGGAGTAGAGGGCAGAAGGCAACTTGTTGGGGTCAGTTCTTTTCCTCTGTAGTGTGGATCATAGAGACTGAACTTGGGATGTCAGCACCTTCACCTAGTGAGTCATCTCACCAGCTCCTGCACATTTTTTTTTTTTAAATTTGTGATCCCTAATCCCTGAAATGTCTTTATCTGCATTGCCAGGTTTTTGTTGGGTAGTTTGTCTTATTCTCATCAATTTCTGGATATCAGTTCTTTATAATTTACATACATATAGATTATAAGTTGCATGTCCCAGCCCATAGATTGTTTTCATAGTTTTTACTGGATATGTTCTTTTACCAGCCAGATTCTGTTATGCAGTGATATTTCCACACAGCACATGTTGTGTCGCACTTTTCCTTCCTTATCCCAGGTCGTATGAGTTTCCTTACATATCTTCTGACAGAAGACAAAGTGGCTTCCTCTCCTTACATTTAAATCACATTAAATCTTTCTTAGGATTATTAATGCATACTGTGAGACAAGGGTACAACTTCTTCTTTCTATATAAATGGAAGTGTGTTTGTGCTCCCAACATTCTAATCTGTCTGTTTGCTCCCTTTGACCTGTGTGATGTCATTTGTTACATTTGACCTGTGTGTTGTCATCGGTCTTCTTGTTTGAAGACCTCTGCATCGGCACTCTAGGTTTGCCCATTGGGCTCTGTGCTCATCTCTGACAAACTGCTGTCTTATTAACTTACCTTCATATACCATGTTGGCCCTGGGCAGGCAACGAGGGATTTTATTCCCTTTCCCCAAACTGTACTATCTATTCTCTGGGTCCCCATGAATATTTGAATGTGTTTGTAAAGCTCCAAGCAATTCCCTAGATTTCTGATCAACTATCATTGTATTGTTGATTAATATGTTAGCACAGGGTATATGTGAGAAACTCAGTTTCTCAGCACAGCAGTGTGGGATAATTTTGAATTAATTCATACCACCTTTCAAAAGGATTATTTAATTTTTATTGTATTGTGTATCTTACGAGTGTCTGCCATGCACAGGTACCCAAAGAGGCCAGAAGAGGGCATTGAATGCCCTGGAGCTGGACTTACAGGTGGTTGTGAGCTGCCAAGTATGGGTGCTGGGAACCAAATCAAAGTACAGCACACACTCTTAGCCCTGAAGCCATCTCTCTAGCCTTCCTACCATCTTTTACGTATGCCAGCGTTTTGCCTTTTCTCCACATCAATTGTCACATATTTGTTGAAGTTAGTATAAATTATTTGAGAGATTTTCTGATGTTGCTAATGTTGTTAGTGAAACTGTTAAGTCCATTGCATTTGGAAATAGCTGCTTATTGTACATAGGATATATTGATTATTTCCCAAATTTAGTCTGCTAATGGCATACAAGCTAAGTAAATACAGAGCTACATTTAAGTGATTCTTCATAATATATGACAATGGCATGTTTTTGTCTTTGATTTTTTTTTTTTAGCCAGATGTGAAAACATTTTTATGCTTATGTATTTTTCAGTTAGGATTTCAACATGTTTGATAATATATTTTTAAAACACCATTAATTACACATAAATTTCTGTCTATATTCATAATTGAGATTGGCCTATAAATTCATGTTCATACATATAAGGATGTAAAATCTTTATAGAATGAACTGTAAAGCTCCTTATTTTTTTGTTCTCAACATTTAGATTTTTAAAATTAAAGTTGTAAATACATACTCTTTAAAGAATAATATAGTTTATCTTAAGTTGTTTACCTCTACTACCCAAACAATCCCAGTAAATTTCCTTCATCCCAAGCATCCTGTAACCTATCAGTTTTCTCATGGACAAGACTTCTTCTTGATTACACATTTACCTTAAGAGTACCAGAAAACTCTCCTGTGTTGCTCTTGAATTTTCAGTTCTAGTAACACATTGATTTCCTGCCCCATGGGAGAAGGAGTTCTCGTTCTTTCCTTCCCTTGCTCCTGTGCATACATGGGCTTCTTTCTTGTTCCCTAGGCTCCTGGTAGAGCAGTTAGAACACACCTGAGTGTGGTTACATCAGCATTTTCTTTAGACATTGCATAAGAGCTATTAGAAACTGAGACCATGCCTCCCCTTTTGGTTTTACTTTAAGTAAATAATGATGGTGGTTGCCTTTTGGTTTGCTTCTTGCTTAGCCTTGTTCCATCACTAGCTTACTCCCCAGTAGGACCCTTCATCAATTCTCTAAAAGCCCCCTTTCACAGCAGGTGAATGAAGTGGTTTCTGTCACTTCTATTACAGAAAAAACTCTCAAGGAGAATTCTGTACTTTTAAAAAGTAACGCTAGTGCCAGTACAAACGGGACTAGGTACTGTTAGGCCAGTGTGGTAAAGGGTGGGTCTGATAATTCACACAGGCTTCCTTAAAAACGGACTTCTCAGAGCCTTTAAAATGTTTCATGTATGGGTTAATATTGTCCAAACATCTTGCCCATGGAATATATGTCACTTTGTATGTAATGTACTTTGGAATGGAATATCCTAAAGTTTTGTTCAGTGGTTTTATTTGGTTTGAGTATTTCCCCACTCCTGTTGCCTCTATTTTAAAATGTCTAGCCAATTCCTAAGTTAGAAGAACTATAAAATGTTAATGAAATTTTATTTATTTATTTATTTATTTATTTATTTATTTATTTTCTTGGAATAGCAAGAGAACCAGTAGCAAGGATGACACCTGTCTTCTACCAAGTTTCCTGACCAACTTCCCGACTCTCAGTGAAGACACTGAATACTAGGCAATGTTTGTCTAGTTCTCAATTATGGGTCCAAGGGACACAGGTGAACTGGTGTATGAGGGCCAAGCTACTATAAGGGGGGCCCAGAAGATCAAATTCAAGAGTTATGCTTGACAGACTGGAATATTAAGCTTCTCCCAAGAAACTCATGCTCCTGTTCCTGGGATGTAAGATTGCAAGAACTGAGACCTCAGCTGTAAACAGGTAAGGACCAAGTCTAGACATGAGGCAGATGCAAAGTATGCCTCACATAAAGAGCTTGGGATCTGCTTAGTGCTGGACTTTGGTTAAGAAATCAACCGGTGGACTTGGACTGGGTTTTATAACAGTAACTGAATCAGGCAATATTTCATATAACTTAAAAACTGAAATGGTTCTATTTCCATAAAACAGAGGAGGAACTCAGATCCGAAACATTTGAATGAACTAAGAAAGATGTACAGACGAGCATCAGAAGCTGTTGAAACTATATGCTTGGGTCAACAGTGTGCTCATCTAACACCTCGCTCTCTACCCATGCTTGTTTGACATCTACAGGGTGATAGCCTTCCCTCGGGTATACTGACTTGTGTGTTCTCAAAGCGCTAATTGTCCCCTGTCAAGATGCTAATACAAAAGGGTAGCAACTGATTCCAGGGTTTCACGCCACCAGGAGCCTATGATGATGCCATGAACTTCTGACATATGAACTTCTTCAACAGAAGGGCTGCCTACCTGAAAAGTCTAGTCACGAATGCATGATAGTAAGCAAAGTTAGTATGCAAAATAAGGGAGAATACCTCCCTGTGCTAACTGGAACAGCAAACTGACTGTAGGAAGCCACAGCAACCTGTGGGAAGATACTTTGCAGGGATGCTTCTTGCCACAAGTTCCCAGGTAGTTATGTTTTGGAGTGGAACACATCTGGAAGGTTCTTTAGTTACTAGCAGCTGGACAGTTAAGACAGACATCTGCTCAGAGGGAAAGACTCCTTTCCTGACTGCCTCTTCTTCCTTAGTCACCTGGGCTTTGTAATCTTGATTAACACATGAACGCCTATGATCTGGATTTCTTTTGCTCCCAGAGGCAAGATGAAACCTGCATATGTTCTCTGGCCTGCAGAAGCCGCAAACACATGCCCTGGGAAACTATTCTGTCTTCCACACACCCAGAAAGCTTTGTTTTTTAGTGAAGGTCCATATTACAGACCAGTCTTCTTAATAACCTCCTCCTCTCCTGTCTTGGTTATTTATCTTGCTGGGACAAGATACCTGACAGAAAAGACTTAAGGAAGAAAGGACTTATCTTGGCTCACAGTTCCAGAGTACAGTCCATCTTGGGGTAGAAGGAGGCATGGAGGTAGGGGCTGAGGAATACTGGTCCTCAATTACCTCGCTTTTCTCTTTCTCTTCCCCTTCCTTCCCTCCTCCCCCTTTCTTTCTCCCTTCCTTCCTTCTTCCTTCCTTCTTCTTCCTTCTTCCTTCCTTCCTTCTTTCTTTCTTTCTTTCTTTCTTTCTTTCTTTCTTTCTTTCTTTCTTTCTTTCCTTCCTAGTCAGCCCAGGATCCCAGCCTATAGAATGATGCTGCCCACATTCATGGTAGGCTGCTCTACTTCAATTAACATAATCTAGAAACTCAAACTAACCCCACAGATGTGTCCAGAGACTTGTCTCCTAGGTGAACCTAGATCCTGATGAGTTAATAAGCAATTTTATCATTGAAATCACTCATTTCTGTACTTCTGGTTGATACCTCCCACCTTTTGTTAACCTTTATTTTAACAAATTCTGTGTGTATTTTAGTTTGAATAAAATTGGCTCCTATAAGGTTATACTAAGTGACACTATTAAGAGGTGTGGCCTTGTTAGAATAAGTGTAGTCTTGGAAAAAGTGTCTCACTAGGGGTGGGCTTTGAGGTTTCAGAAGTTCAAGGCAGGCCCAGTGACTCTCTCTTCCTGTTGCCTGTCAATCTAGATATAGAACTCTCAGCTATCTCTCTAACATCATTTCTGCCTGGATGCTGCCATGTTTCCTGCCGTGATGATAATGGACTAAATCTCTGGACTGTAAACCAGCTCCAATGAAATGTTTTCTTTTATAAGAGTTGTCATGGCCATAGTATCTCTTCATAGCAATAGAAACCCAAAGACAATGTGTGTGTGTGTGTGTGTGTGTGTGTGTGTCTGTGTGTGTGTGTGTTTGTGTGCTTACAGGTGCCTGCAGAAAACAAGATGGTATCGGATACTCTGGAGCTACAGCTACAGGTGGTTGTAAGGTGTCCAAATTGGATGCTGGGAACCAAACTCAGGTCCTCTGCAAGAGCAGTAAGCATTCTTCCCCACTGAGACCAATTTAACTTCTCCACCTTCCACTCTTTAAATTATTAGTTTGCAGAGTAGATTAGAAAGAATATTATTGATCTGTTTGGTAACATTACTTGAGAACATTTCCTTTTTGAGGGGAGGGTGATGTTTTCTAGGTCACTACACATGTCCAAGTGTACTTTGGTAAGTAGAAGAACTCCCTTCTCTCATCGTGGCTTGTTCTGTGGGTTTATATCATTCTTATCATTTTTTTTAGAAAGAAAATGCAAAACAACATGGCCCCAAACTCTAAAGATGTTTTTATGAAACTATGAAAACTTCATGCCTCATATTCCTGAACAACTCTCTTAAACATTACCCTCTCCCTCTTAATCCACACAACCTCTATTTTAAGCAGTAATATCTATGCATATAAATAATTCCACATAGTTTTCATTTATATGTTCTTAAAACTTCTTCCCTGTAATGTTTGTGGTGACTTGCTATTCCATAAACTTGATGCAATAGTCTCCATGGTTCTAGAAGAGTCTGTTTATTTTTATGAGCATTATTCTTCTAGCCAACCTTGTATGGCTGCGCGTAGTGCAAACCAATGTCATGCATCTTATTCTCATGTTGTGCTTTTAAAATAAGAAAGAGGTCAATTGTCATAAGAGGCCAGCATTGGAAACCAGAAATTGCAAGTCAAAACTCTACAAGGCAGAATTCTGGGCAGAGGACTATGGGGTCAAAGGTTAAGGTGAGGACTGAGAGGCAGGACTTCAGCAACACATAGGGTTTGAAGGTCAAAAGAGGGGCCTGGGGCATTTAGTGCTATACTGTGGAAAGTGGGGCACTTCCCTTCCCCAGATGCTGTTTGTTTCTTGTCTTTCATTCATCCTTTTTGCTATATTTGATGGATTCTGGGGTCACTGGGGAGAGGGGAGTTTCATAAGGGCCACTTGTGACTGAGATGATTTTGTATATATTGCTCTGTCCCTGACAACACTGGAATTACAGGAATGTATCCTAAAATGCCAAATTTCTGCCCTCACAAGAGAACCTGCCCCACCCACAGTCTATGTTGAACAGGGAACACCCAGAGACCCATTCTCTGTGATCAGTGGGCAGCTGACTCACAGGCAGCCCAAGGGCTTACAAAAGCCCTGATTTCTCATTGCAAAGTTTTGCTATTTGTAGACTTAGAGATCACGGCCAGAGTATAATAAACTCTGGAAGAAGTAGAGAGATCTATCAGCTGTGATGAGGGATGAGGGATGAAGTTAGAAGGTAATAGCAACCGAGTGTGGTGCAAGAGAAACAGAGCAAGAATCCTCATGGGAAGTCGCCTCAGAAAAAAAAAAAAAGCCCTTCCCTAGATACTGTTGTTTAGCCCTCACCATGACCCACCTCGCCACCTTCCCCCAGATTAGCTTACACACACCTTTTTAAAAATTACATCTCTGCATTTTCCCTCCAAGAACATCCTGTACGAATCTCTCTTCTTTTCAATTAAAGATCGCTGAAACAAGGATCCTAACAGTGAAATCTCAATAAATACTCAGTTCCCCAGAGATGCCTGTGTGTGTGTGGTTGCCTTGATGTCACACCTCCAACACACAGGAAGTCTGGCAAGAAAAACCAAAGAGAAAGAGCCCACTTTGACAGGCAGACAATGAAACCAATTAAGGAATGAGTTTCCTGAATGTCTTTTTACCTTCAAGGTCAAGGCTTGACTTTCTGGCACCTTGGCAGAGGCATGCAGTCAGGGGAGAGAGAGAAATCATTCCTGAAGATGACAGGCTTCTGAGCAGATGGCTAGTAAATCAGGGTCCCAATGTGAAATATTGATGCTTTGTCGTGGGTGTGTGGGTGTGTGTGTAGGGGTGACATACTAGCCAAGTCAGTCATATAGAGCAGACTCCAGGCATCCACTGGTCACTGTCTATTCAATGTGAGCAAAGATCCTGACTGTGAGTGAGGGAACCATAAAAGCCATTTAGAGACTCAGAGTCAGCCAGGATCAAAGTGGGTGAAGATCAAGGCGAAGTTTATACTTACAAAGGTCTCTAAAGAAGAAACTATCATTTGCAAATGGACTAGGTATGGACCCTATGTGGGCATTCAGAAGAAGGATGCTCATCTAAGATTGATATCATCAGGCACCACACATTGTCATGATGGATTCTTCAATATGTCCACAGCAATGCCAACAACAAGCATAAGATACAAAGAGCTAGAACTGAACCAATTGTGTCCAGACATGAAGTCTCTGAAGATCAGTTGTGGATTGTGGGCCACTACTGAATTTGCTGTTAAGTGTTGATTCAGTGGGACCTGTAATTGTGTAATTCCTGCTACTAAGAGTGGGCTGCTCTTCCCCAGGGAGCTTTCCCTGGGGCTGCAATCAATTAAGATGAACCTGGACAACTTGCTGGAGAGACTAGGGATGATGCTCATGATCTGGAGAAAATTCTGGATGACTACAGGGATGATGACACCCAGTTCATGGGTAGACACCATCCTGGTCTAGGGATGTCCCACAGCATCCGGTGTACTTAGGCCAATTGCACAGGCAGTCTTCAGACATTGTTTAGATACAATCTTACTCATAGTTTTTCATTTCCTAGGAGGCATTTAACACCCAGTACCTCACTCCATCCTCACAGTCATCTTGCAAGGGATGAACGAGAACATCTATTTAACAGTTGAAGTGACTATAGTTCTGAGAGGTGAACCCAATTGTCTAAGCTTGCACAGCCTGCTAATGGTATGGCTTTCTTGCAAGTTATCACTGCAGTACAGTGCACATTCTCTTCCCATCATGCCTCAGCACTCTGCCTAAGACACTGGTCTGGTGCTACTTCTCTAGCAGCTGATGGAGGCAGACATCACTGCCTTCCTCACAGTGCCCCAAAAGACTCAAACATCATAATGTATGCAAATCACCCATGCCTCCTGTTCAACCCATTCAGTATGACTGGAGCATCTAAGTTGGGCTGGTACCACAGACTGTGGATGACACTTAGAGGAGCAATTCACTAGCTGACACCAACACTTTGATATCACTCACCCAATGAGGCATAGACCCTTCCTGTGAACCTCTGTTCCTCCCTCCACCCCGGCAGCAAGTAGTTAGTGGCCAAATCTGTGAAGCATCCTCAAGTTGCTCTTAATGAAATTAAACCCAGACTGAAGTCCCTAATACTCCCCAGCTGTTTTCTAGTGTGTGCCATTAGGGTAATTGTGTGGGAGAAGTGAACATGGAAGCTAAAAGAGTCATCTAGCTGGGGTCACCGAAAACTGCAGACAGCACTTGATTCCAAAGATAAGAAAATTAAGGTGCGTGTCAGGGACAAAGGCAGTGGCAGTGGTGGAAAGAGGTGTCATAGTAGCACTAGCTGGATACCTACTGTTCCTATCTTAAGCTTTGAGAGTGTGTTCTGAGTCTTTTTTGTAGGTGTTCATCAACGTATCCATTAACATGAACTGTTATTGGCTTGTTTTCATAGACTAATCTAAAGAAGGACTCTCCACTGTGGAACTGGAGGCACAGGTGAAAATGGATACGCAAGAAGGAACATCTGGGAATGAAGTAGAGCCCGTAGTGTGAGTAACACAGAGCACACAAGGGCTACATATCTGTTGATGTGGGATACATTTAGTTCTCCAAGTTTCAGCCCTCAATAAGTGCATAAAGAAAAAAAGAGAAAGGAATGAGAAAAGAAGGGAGATTGGTTGAGATAAATGTGACCTGTGAACATTTCAGAGTAATTACATAATTAAAAACAAGCAAGCAAGCAAACAATATTAAAAGAAGGCATACCACACTCTTGGACTCAGAGCTGTGGCTACTGATATGTGATCTTCAAAATATTTGGCCTATTAGTACCCTGTCACTGGAGAAGCGGAGCTGACGGGCTTCACCCCTTCCTAAGGACTTACATGGAGCAAATGGTTGATATAGGAGGAATAGTTCAGTGGTATGGCCAATGACAAAGTCACACACTCCTGTAAACAACCTTAATGAATATCACAGGGTCACAGTGAAAGAGTGGAGGGTGACTAGCTGGCAAGAGCAAGGATCGAACAGAGAGGAGGACAAAAGTGTGTGTGTGGGGGGGTAGAGGTGAATATGATCAAAAGATGTACATGCATGCAAATGTCATGACAAAACACATCATTGTGTATAACTAATATATGCTAATTTGAAAGACAAAAGGCAAACTATCCTTCACACTAGATCACACAAAGGTGTCTTCCGTAGTCAGTCCTGGAGCATGTCACATGCTGCACTGAATGCCTTTCTCAACACTGTCTTGTCATCTGGAGGCGATGAGGCTGGCTTCACAGCAGTTGCTGTGGAGCCTGATGGAAGAAATCAAGCACGTCTCAGAAGTGTTCTTCACGGGCAAATGGGATGGAGTCTCGTGTCTACCATATGGCTCTTCTGGTTGACCCAGAATGACATGGTGGACAGCCTGGAGTCACAGAAAGACTATGATTTGTAGGGGGGCTTCTGCCTACCATTCCTTAATCCTATTTCCCTAAGCTGAGCTCAAGAGATGCCAAGTAGCAGTGAGTTAGCGATGGTTGAGCAGCAGGGAGTTGTGGCTAAATGGAGACACAGATGAGTTCATGGAAATCTAGGCTGAGTTGCTTAACAAGGGCACAACTTGAATAAAAGCCACCTCAGCTTTACCCTCAGATGACTGAGCTTCAGGAAGACTCCAGAAGAAGTAAGACTCCCTGGTCTGAAATGCACTCTTAATTCTAGATCACTGAATGGCACGAGTTTGTTTTACTTCTCGGAGTAAGGATGTTACAAGGATGAGAAAATACATGAGACCATCATAACTCACTTTCACCTTGGTTAGAACAGCAGCAGCAGCAGCAGCAGCAGCAACAACGACAACAAAGACCTTAATACAAACTCCAGAAAAATACTTTTTGTAGAAACATTATTTGAAAGACACATGCCTGTCATCAATTCATTTGAGTTTCTGGAATCCATTCACACTACAAGGCAAGTGTATCAACCAAACTCTTGTGAACAAGGTGGCCAAACACTAGTGTGGAAGACTACTGCATCATGACATAATCACACACAAATCCTTATTCCCAGGCATTAATCTCCTCCATGGTTCCAGTTTTTCACTATTAATTTAATAGCTTCCATCTGCTGGGGATCATACAGAGGTGTGATGATAAATGACATACAGGTAAATACATTCATTATAAAAGATGCTATGTGCTAGGGAAGAAGTCACCGAGTATATCTAAGGGAGAGAATGGGGCAGTGTGCTGGGACTGTATTGAAAAGTAATGGGACATAGATATCTATGACAATGTTCTTCAGATGAAAATTTCAAAGAGCTTTAAATATTTGCAAAGGAGGAAAGAATTACAGATGGATGTAGCTAAACGGTTACATCTTACAGGATTTGTTTTTGCCAAGTGTTTAGCTGAAAATGACAACCAGAATCCATGAGTTGATAATCAGTAATGCATAGACTTTCTTCTTCCCAGTAACTATTCAGCAAGGTTTGAAGTAATTTCTTTCCCGGTTGTGATAAACTACCTTGACCAAAGTAACTTAAGGGAGAAAGGGCTTATTTTGGCTCATAGTTCCAGGGGGTAGTTCTTTATGGCAGCAATGGCACAGTAACAGAGACAGAAGTCTGGCTAGTTACATGGCATCTACACCCAGAAAACTAGGTGGTGAACAGGAAGAGGTGGTCAGGACATAAAGTCTCAGGGCTAGCTCCAGTGACCCACTTCCTCCAATGAGGCTCCATCTCCCAAGGATTCCACAACCTTCCCAAACAGCTCTGGGTGCTTGAATACAAGAGCCTATGTGGGGTGTTTTACAGTCAAAGACAGTCAAAGAACTACAAGCAACAAACCAAGTCACTTCTGCGTAAGACTTGTGTGGCTTTGACTTCGCTTATGTGGGAAGCACACATTCTGATCACTCAAACTGCACAGCCAAATTTTGAGAAGCACATTTAGTCAAAGACTGTCCCTCAAGCGTAGGTGACACAGGTTTTCTGAGGCTTCATATCCCAAGGAACAGCCCAAGTATTTGAACCACAAGCTCATACACAGCCTACACCTTTGCTTTTGTGCCACACAGAGCGTTTGACTTGGAAGAGATATGGAAGTCACCTCTGAGCCAACTCTGAAGACAAAGAAAGGTAAGCATCTAGAATCAGTACATTTAGCCCTTCTCTGCAAAGCTGGCACCAAGAAATGTCCTGTGGAACTTCTTAACAGCAGCAAATGTGCTCCCATTGTTCCTCCATACACTATATAATACCCAGTGAGTGTGTGTGTTTGTGTGTGTGTGTGTGTGTGTGTGTGTGTGTGTATGCATGTGTATGTATGCATACACATATAAGTGTATTCTGGTGTAGGTGAGTGGCAGAGAATAACCTCAGGTATATAATTTCAGGCATAACTTACATTTTGTTTTCATTTTATGCATTTTGGTTTTGAAAAATCGTCCTGTAATTCACCAAGTAGGCTAGGCTGGCAGTCCAGTGAGCCCTGGGGATTTGCAGTCTCTGGGTTATAAGCATGCACTTCCACATCTGGCATTATTTACACAGATTCTAGACATGCAACTCAGCAAGAATTTTACCAAATTGAGCTATTTCCCCATCCCCAGTAGATGCTTTCTTTCCTTGAGTACTGCAGGGTCCTGAAGTAGGATAGTTCCTGACTCTGGATCTCATTTTCTTACAACACCAGCCCGTCGGCTCCACATAAAGCTTAATTCTGGCCCCATCATGTCTCCCTTGTGAACACTTCCAGTTGTATCTCCTTCTGTCTTATGTATCAGTCTAGACTCCTGCGACCCTGAGCTCAACCTGTCCAGCCTGCGCCTGAGCTGTTCTATGTGGGCAGAGAAACACAGCAGTGGTGTCTGGCTCACTTTAAAAAGTTCATTGTCTCTAGCCTCAAGTGGACACTCAGTGGTGCCCAGCAGGCCCTTCACTTTTCTCTCATGGCCTCAATTCCCTAAGAAGACTATTTTATGTCTTGTTTCCTGAAAACCTCCTCTATTCCTTCCTCTACTCTCAGATGATGATAAAATTGAAAAATTATCTTCCCTTTAGCAAACCTGCAATCTTCATCAGGGCTCATCTTCTGCTCCTTGGCTTGGTTAAAATGGAAACGTCAACCAGCCACTCAGAACCTGACTCCTTCCCACATGCTGGGTTCTTCCCCCCTCAATCACTGCCCTGCTTGCTCTTCCTCCTCAGAGACTGTCCTTTCCATTCTTGCTGGAGCAGCCCTACTGATAAACAAACAAGCTCCTGCCTCAGGGAATCTGGGCTGGCTCCGGGGGTGGATCTCGGGCCTCATGCACACTAGACAGGTCTGTACCCCAACCCTTTCCCTCAGATTTCTTAAGGAAAACTAAACTAAAAGTCTCTACTGATGTCTCAGTCTTTCCATGTTCCTCTGTTTTTTTTTCTCGAGACCTCACAGAGGTCGGTCCACACACTGGTTCTACATCCCCTCATATCCTACTTCAATTTTGCTCCTGTCCCTCCTCCTAATATCTTTGGAAATGTGCAAGCTGAAGATTCCAAAGACCTTCCAAATCAAGTAGAAACATTTCAGTTCTCATCTTTTAGCACATCAACAGCAGTCATCTACCATTTCCTGAACTTCCTCTTCTGATGCCATGATACCATCTCTCCTTTGTCTGACCTCCAGATTTGAAAGGTAAGACTCAGTCTCAGCTGCCCTTTTCCCTCTTCTTTGGCCGTCACACTCAGTCTGTTGGTTTATTTTGGTGAGTTGACTTTCATGTTTATCAAAGAGGTCTAAACATGCAGAGTTTAAAAGGCAATTAGTGCTGTTGACAACACATCAGTATTATTCTCTAAACATCAGATGGTCGGATAAACTTTCCATTCCATTTCTTTGCATAAGTCAACTTCCGTAGCCTCTAACTTCTTACTTCTCCCTAGCCTGGGTCTCCTGAACAGCTGACATCCTGTGGCTTCCATAAACCAAGCTACAACGTCATGTGAAGACTTTCCTAGCTCTCTTTCTGTCTTGGTTTGCAAACTCTTTTCAGTTGAAGGACATCCTTTTAATGATGAATACAAGAGTGAAAAGGAATTATAGACGTTTAAAAATCAGACTGTAAGTATCTTTATGACAATATTCAACTCAACTAAACCTCCTAAGATATATATGTGTGTTTGTGTACATGTGTGTGTGTTTGCATGTATATGTTGCACACATGTATGTGTGTATGTGTCTACACACATGTATGACTGTGTGCACAGCCTGTTCTTGTGCACAGAGAAGCCAGAGGAGGACATAATGTTCACTGTATCACTTTCCACCTCTTATCCCCTTAACATGGGAGCTATACTGGCAGCCAGCAGACCTCAACAATCCTCTTTGCTTTCTTCTAGCATGGTGGTTACAGGTCTATGATACCTGACATTTGGTGTTTGAGATTTGAACTCAGGTCCTCACGATTGTGCAGCCAGCCTTCTGCCTGATTTATCTCTCCAGCCCAACCATTCATGATGTTGAAGTGAATTCCATTTCTTCTACTTTTTATAGTTCCTGTGGAGGTCAGTGCTCCCCAGGTTTTTCTGCTTTGTATAGAGTGATCTTCCTGTGTGGAAGCTTCTTATTTTTCTGTCCCTGGGTTTAGAAACGTCACAGTAGGATCTGACATTTGAAGTTCTTTGAAATTCTTTGTGATAGGTACTCAATGGTCCTTTGTACACTAGAGATGAGCATTCTTAATTTGGGAAATTAAAAACGAAATCAAATTAGCTGACTAGGTTGTTTTGTGCATTAGTCAACCTGTTACTTCTCTTCTCATTGCTCTTCTGCTGTGATGAGCCAGGAAGCTACTTCTCATTCATCTTCCTATTTTCCTACTGAATTTTAAAACGTGATTGCCAGATTACAATAAGAAGAATCCGGATTGATTTGTTCCACTCTCTGCCCAGTGCCCTGCTCATGTTTGCTGGACATCCAGTCACCATTCAGAGACCCTCAGTTAGTATCTGAGGAGTCTTGCCCCTTTCCATTATTTGTTCTGGTTTTTCTCTTTAGTTTTGGAGCCATTCTAAAAAAAATTTTCTACTTATTGTTTGTAGACTCATTAACAAAAGCTTATTGCAGGATTTCTTAGCTTCATGGGACTTACTGGTTGGTATATTTTATTGTAGGTCAGACCCACTAAACAGATATTTCTTCAGTTTCTGAAACCTGTCAAGAGTTTTTCCATATTGGGGACATTGGACATCAGGATCTATCTGGTAGCCACCCAGCTGCCACTCCCCGACCTTTCACACGCACAGGTACACATCTGTACCTAAAGCCTACTTCTCTTTTCCATCACTGCACATGTAGTGTATATTCACAGCAGCTTTGCCTGATCATCTGATACAAGTACAGCCCCTAGTATTAATTCCCTATTCCTTGCTCTGAGACACTGCTCATACTTACTTGCTGGAGTCACGTATCATATAGCTGAACATTTACTGGGATCTCTTCTGTTATCTAAAAGCAGACTTTGTAGGCAAGGTCCATTTTTTATTTGCACACTACAGTCTCAAGTCTTTGCATTCAAACATAGCATGCTCAATTAATATTTATCCAGTTGGTAAGTGAAGGCATGAATGAGTAGACAAGGAGGTGAATAGAAGTTCCAATTTTGATCAGTCTCTGTATCTTTGTGATCCTGGGCAAGTCAATTACCTTCAAGTTTTGTCTTGATTGGCCTCTCTAGACTTAGGATGGCAAGGCTTCCTCTACTTAAGAGATATATATAAGGTAAAAAAATAAAATAAATGAAGTGTGTGTATGTATGTGTGTGTTTGTGTGCATGTGTGCATGTGTGCTGAGTACAGAAAAATTTTCAAGTAAATTGGAGAGATTACAAAGACTAAACATGATTCACTCCAAGTTTTTTTTTTTCTTTCGTTCTTTTTTTTTCCATATCGAAACCTTCATTTAACACTTCAGAGCTCATGGCCAGGTAGCATCTTCTAAGTGGTACTGTTAGTAAGAGTTCTTTTTAAATCCAAATTAACTCTTGCAGACTTCTAGGGAGACAGCTATATCAGGCTCCTGTCAGCATGTACATCCTGACATCCACATCAATGTCTACCTTTGGTAACTACACATGGAATGGATATCCAGGTGGAATGGTCTGTAGACGGTCCCTCCTTCAGTTTCTGTCCCGCACTGTGCCTCCATATTTGCTCCTTTGAGTATTTTGTTACTCCTTCTAAGAAGGACTGAAGGCCCCCTACTTGGTCGTCATTCTTCATGAGCTTTATGTGGTCTGTGAGTTGAATCTTGGGCATTTCAAGCTTCTGGGCTAAAATCCAATAATCTGGGCTAAAATACATACCATGTATGTTCTTTTGTGATTGAGTTACTTCACTCAGGATGATATTTTCTAGTTCCATCCATTTACATAAGAATCTGGCACCTATGTAGCAGAGCGTTGCCTTGTCTGGTCTTAGTGGGAGAGGATGTGCCTAATCATGTAGAGATGTGACACCCCAGTGTGAGAGGATACCCAGAGGGGACACCATCCTAGGGATGAAGGGAATGGAGTGGAGGAAAAGTGCTGAGAAGAGGGACCAGGAGGAAGGCAACACTTGAGAGATAAATAAATAAAATAATTAATTTAAAAAGTATTATCAAAAAAGAAAAAAATACTATGCAAAAGAAGTTTGCTGCCTCATTTGAGCCATATTTAGGAGAAAAACACTTACTCTTACTCGAAATAATGGAATTTGAGTTCTACTCCTGGCCCTGAATTGAGACATAGCATTATAATATGGCTCCAAAGATTACACTCTACATACTATTGTTTCCTAGAGTTAATCCAACTGGGACAATTAATCACCTAACCAAGAGACCACTCTGCTGGAAAGGCTGATTCAACTGAAGCCAGGCTATCAAGATTAATATAATGAGAGCATGGACCCCTAGAATCCTCTTCTCTACCTAATGCTTATAGATGTTCATTGCTATCTCCTTTTCTGAGCTCTAATTAAAAAATATGCACCTTTTTCTTTAAAAAAAAAAAAGAATTTATCAAATTCATTGTTTTTAATAGCTGAGTAATATTCCATTGTATAAATGTACCACTTTTTTTTTTTTTTATATCCATTCCTCTGTTGAAGGGCATCTGGGTTCTTTCCAGTTTCTGGCTATTATAAATAAAGCTGCTATGAACATAGTGGAGCATATGTCCTTGTTATGTGTTAGAGCATCTTCTGTGTATATGCCCAGGAGTGGTATAGCTGGGTCCTCAGGTAGTGATATGTCCAATTTTCTGAGGAGCCACCAGACTGTTTTCCATAGTGGTTGCACCATCTTGCAATCCCACCAACAATGGAGGAGTGTTCCTCTTTCTCCACATCCTCACCAGCATTTGCTATCACCTGAGGTTTTGATTTTAGCCACTCTGACTGGTGTGTGGTGTAATCTCAGGGTTGTTTTGATTTGCATTTCCCTGATGACCAAGAATGCTGAACATTTCTTTAGGTGCTTCTCAGCCATTTGCATTTCCTCAGTTGAGAATTCTTTGTTTAGCTCCGTACCCCATTTTTTAATAGGGTTATTTGGATGGCTAGAGTCTAATCAGAGGCAGATGCTCACAGCTAACCATCAAACTGATCATGGGGTTCCCAATGGAGAAGATAGAGTGAAGGCTGAAGGAGTTGAAAGGATTCATGACACCATGAGGAAAGCAACAATACCAACCAACCAGAGCCCCCAGGGTCTAAACCAACAGCCTGGGAGCACTTAGGGAGGGACACATGACTCCAGCTATATATGCAAGGGAGCTATATATAAGTGGGAGAAGAGATCCTTGGTCCTATGAAGGCTGGGCGTCGTGGGGGGGGTATTCGAGGGTGGGGAGGTGAGGTACGGGGGAGGATGGGTGGGGGTACACCAACGTGGAGGCAGGAGGAGGGGGGAAGGGATAGTGAGTTCATGGGAGGGAGGGGGGAAATGGGGTAAGGAGAGAACATCTGAAATGTAAATAAAATTTCCAATAAAAAAACAAAAAACATAAAAAAAAAAACCAAAACCAAAACCAAAAACAAAAAAATCCAAATTAACTAAACTCTTTGATGTGATTTGCATCAGATATGCAGAACTCTCACTCCCAAGTGAGTCAACTCATAAGCAGATTCTACTTTCTGCTCAGTTCAATGAAGAGAATTAACAATGTCAACAACTAATTCAAGTGTAAAGAAAGAAAGAAGAAAAGAAACTCAAGTCCAAGACAGAGAATTGAACTGTATTTGTACCATACTCATCTTTTCAAATTTGTCCCAAGTGAAACCAAAACTAATGACCATTTTTTCCCAGTAAGAGTACAGCCAAAATAACATGTTTATTCATTGCTGATAGAAATGCAAATCGATATAATCCTTCTGGAAAGCTCTTTATAAATACATATTACATGCCTTAAAGGCATTCATGTCTTCTAGTTCCCAAACTGTCCTTTTAAACGTGTCCTAAGGAAATAGTCTAAAATATAGAAAAATACAGTATATAAAACAATTATTTCAGGTATTTCAGAGAAAACTTCAAGTGTCAGAAGCAACATAAACTTCCAATGACAAGTCACGATTAAGTAAACCCTGGTGGACGCTGATGAAGCTATAGAAGTCAAGACCTTGAATGATACAGTATCCACACAGGGAAATAATCATGGTATGGAATGTGCCACCCAATAACATGGACTGTGTTACTACTCAATTAAAACACCTAAAGTTGACACCTAACAAAATGCATTTAAATGGTGAAATAATGGAGTGGTTATTTTTTTCATAAGGACTTGTGTGTTGACCACTTTGTTACTTGCTCAGATGGTCTGTATTTCAGAGGAAAGATGTAAGAGGGAAAGCCATGCAAGAAAAGGGGGGAAATGGCTTTTATAAAATAATCTTTCTTTCTTCTTGATAAATTTATACAAATATACTGTAGCCGCCAGTGGCCACGAATCAACCGGGTTCACCAGAAAGGGGGCTGGGAACGAAAGGGGGACAGAGGATGAAAAGAGATGAAGCCAAGACAAAGTTCTCTGATCAAGGCTCTATGCTTTAATGTTCAGCTCTCAATTTAAAGGGAAAGACCCCTTCTGAACCCTTCCAAGTTTCAGCTGGTGATGGGTGGGATAATTCATTCTTGGTCATGGTCACAGCCAGAGATATCTCAAGGCAAGCCCAGAGCAGTTCTTCTAAGTTCCTCGAAGTCAAGGTGGGTAACTCCACCTAGATCCTATCACTTGGTCTGTTGTGGCAAACAAGGTCTCTCTGGCCTGCTCAAGGCCAGGAGAAGGGCACAACGTACCATGAAATAGATCATCTATACACCCTAATTCTCCTTCCACCCCTATGCCCCTCCCAACTTTATGTTCTATGTTCTTTCCTTCTGTCTGTCTTTCTTCCTCCTCCTTCCTTCTCCTCCTCTTTCTCCTCTTCTTCCTTTTCCTCCTCTTCCTCCTCCTCCTTTTGATAACCTGTTCAGTCCAGTTCCACAGTAGGACCACACAGTGAAGCATGAGAAATCTATCAGTGGCTACACCTTCAAAAAAGAAACAGCTCCTCAGTACAACATGGGGCCTGGAGATCACTCCCGTATCTATTTGGGATTCTTGTCTGACTTGATCTCATGCAGGTAACCACAGCTGCTGTCAGTTCAAGAGTGCAAACCGTGGCATGCCTAGAAGACAGCATTTCACAGCATTACACAGGCAGAAATCACTACTAATCAGAAAGCTGAATTCCCTCACATGGAAACACTGCTCTGAATTTTCTTATACTTCCTGTAGAGTTAAACCTGGACCTGAGTACATGCCAAGTCCAGACAGGATTATCAAATTCAGAACGCATTAACCCTCTTTGGTTCTCATTCTAGACCTAGACTCCTCTGATTCTCTTGCATTGTAGGATTGACTGTTAATGAGGAAGCAAACAGACTTTTTTCTTTCCCTTTTTTGATGTAAATCTGCCTTTCTGTTCTTTTTCATTTGTAATTAATAATTTTACATCTTAATTGTGGTTTCTCCTCCAACTCTGTCTGTCATCACCTCTACTCTTCCTGCTTTTCCCCATCCACTCCTCCTCCCTTTCTCTTCAGAAAAAGGCAGGTCTTCCATGACTATCAACCAGTCATGGCATAGTAAGTTTCAGTAAGTCTAGCCACTACCTCTTCTATTAAGGCTAGAAAAGGCAACCAACCCAGTAGGGGAAAGGATCCTACAGGTAGGCAGTAGAGTCAGAGACATCCCCTGCTCTCACTGTTAGTAGCCCCGCAAGGAGACCATGCTACATGACTGTAACATGTGTGAAGGGCCTGAGTCAGGTCTACACAGGCTCCCTGGTTGGTGGGTCAGTTTTGTGTCTCTATGAGCCCAGGTTAATTGATTCTGTGGGGTTTCATGTGGTGTCCTTGACCCCTCTGGCTCCTACAATCCTTCTACCTGCTCTTCCAAAGGATTCTCCAAGCTCTGCCTAGTGTTTGGCTGTGGGTTTCTGCATCTGTTCCTATCAGTCACTAAATGAAGCCTCTCTGATGACAACTGGGCTAGGCACCAATATATGAGCATAACAGAGAATCATTAGGAATCATTTCATTGACATTATTTTTCTTTCTGCCATTTGTATTTGGTTTTATCCTGGGTCTTTTAGCTGTCCAGCCTTTGATTCCTGACCCTCTGGGCAGTGTCAGGAGTAGGCACCACCCTCTTATGGCATGCATCTCAAAATGGACCAATCATTGGTTAGCCACTTCCACAATTTTTGTGTCACCTTTACCCCAGTACATCTTGTAGGCAGGATAAATTGTAGGTTGGTGTCCTAATCCCTCCACTGGAAGCCTTGCCTGGTAACAGAAGATGGCTGGTTCAGCATCCATATCCCCCATTGCTAGGAGTCTTACTTAGCTAGGGTCATTAGCACAGATTCCTGGGTGTTTCCATTGTCCTAGCTTTCTAGCTCATCCCAGAGATGCCCACCATTCCAGCTGTCTTTCTTAGCATCTCTCCTTCCATCCTTCCCTGTTCCCTTCCCTACCCCCACCATTGCTTCCCCCATCCATCCTCAAGGTCTATTTCTGTCTCCCCTTCTCAGTGATATTCACATGTCCCCTACTCCCACAGTCTGCTTGAATCCTCCTTGTTAGGTAGCCTCTTTGGGTCTGAGGATTGTAATGTTGTTATCCTGTACTTTATGGCTAATATCCACTTATAAGTGAGTACTTACCATGTTTGTCTTTATAGGTCTGGCTTACCTCATACAGGATGATCTTTTCTAGTTCCATCCATTTGCCTGCAAGTTTCATGATGTCATTGTTTTTAATAGCTGAGTAATATTCCATTGTGTCAATGTATCACATTTTCTTTATCCGTTCTTTAGTTGAGGGACATCCTGATTGATAGAAATCTAGATTGTTTCCAGTTGCTGGCTATTACAAATAAAGCTTTTATTAACATAGTTGGGCAAGTGTCCTTGTATGGTAGAGTGTCCTTTGGGTCTATTCCCAGGAATTGTTGGTATTGTTAGGTGTTGATGTAGAACTATTTCCAGTTTTCTGAGAAACCACCATATTGATTTCCAAAGTGGCTGTACAAGTTTGCACTCCCACCAGCAATGGAGAAGTGTTCCCTTTGCTCCACCTCTTTTCCAGCATATGCTGTCACTTGTGTCTCTGATCTTGGTCATTCTGACAGGTGTGATTTGGAGTCTCAGAGTTCTTTTGATTTGCATTTCCCTGATGGCTAAGGATGTTGAACATTTCTTTAATGTTCAATGCTCAATGACTTCTCAGCCATTAAAGATTCCTCTGTTGAGAATTCTCTGTGTAGATCTGTACTCCCATTTTTTAATTGGATCATTTGATTGATGATTTCTAGTTTCTTGAGTTCTTTATATGTTTTGGATATCAGCTCTCTATCAGATGTAGGGTTGGTGAAGATCTTTTCCATTCTGTAGGCTGCCATTTTGTTCTTTTGACAGTGTCATTTGCCTTACAGAAGCTTTCAGTTTCATGAGATCCCATTTATTAATTTTGATCTTAGGGCCTGTACAATTGGTATTCTCTTCCGGAAGGTGTCCCCTGTGCCAATGTGTTCAAGACTATTCCCAATTTTCTCTTCTATCAGATTCTGTGTATCTGGTTTTATGTTAAGGTCTTTCATTCACCCGAACTTGAGTTCTATGCAGGGTGATAGATACAGAACTATTTGCATTATTCTACCTGCCAACATCCAGTTAAACCAGCACCATTTGTTGAAGATACTTTCATTGTTCCATTGTATGTTTTTGGCTTCTTTATCAACAATCAGGTGTCTATTAATGGTCTTTGATTCAATTCCATTGATCAATTTATCCCAAGCAAGTTTTTTTTTTAAGAGTGTGTCATACTACTGGGGAGTACAGCATGCATATCTTAGATGTGAGCAAACTCCCTATATGGGGCTAGACAGCAAGCTTCTTAAACACTGTGGACCAGAACAGTTGCAACTACTCATTTTAAGTAGCAGAATGAAGGCAGCCATGAATGAACATAACCTTACTCCAATCAAACTTTATTTACACTAACAGTAGGGGCTTGTTGATGTTGATGTAGCTAAGAGGCCTTTGATTCCCTGTGATTTTGATGCTTCCACTTGTCTATGGCCATACCACCCTGAACGCTCCTGATCTCGTCTGATGCTTCCACTTGTCATCAATATTCAGTTAACACTGTGTGCTGCTCAGGGCTCTTGTTAGACATATTTTACATATATTTTTTAAAAATTAAATTATGTTTGTATTCATAAATAAACAATAAAAGTTCAAAGAAGTTGTACAAATTGTTCAAAATTATCCTACAAACTGGGGTTTCAATTTCTGAATCCAAGTTAATGCCATTGAACTGCAGTGTTCTCTCTCTCTCTCTCTCTCTCTCTCTCTCTCTCTCTCTCTCTCTTTCTCTCTCTCTCTCTGTGTGTATGTGTGTGTGTGTGTGCATGTGAATTTGGAAGGCAAAGTATGTCATATGTTTTCCTCTCAACCCTCACCTTGTTTTTTGAGAGAGAATCTCTCCCTGCACCCAGAAATCATGGATTGGCTAGACTGACAGGGTAGGTAGCTCTACCAGATCCGTCTTTTCTCTACCTGCCTACCATAGATATGCCTGTGACTACACCCAGATCTCTATAGATGCCCAAGCTGGAGAGCAGAAAAGAAGGTGAGGCTTTTGCTTCAAAAAAGACTAAAATTGTAGGTCATTATTCTTGGCTGGGATTAATTATTGAGTTTATATATACCACATACATGTAGTACCCAGAGAGACCAGGAAAGGGTGATGGATCCCTTGGAACTAGAGTTAAAGGCAGTTATGACCTACCATGTTGACTATTGGGAACTGAACCTGGGCCCTCTGCAAAACCAATATGTTCTTAACCCCTGAGCCATCTCCAGCCTTGCTTTCCTATTGTTTTAAATGACAAATTTCATCCCAGGGGGTGAGGACAGAACATTAGTGTGTGGTACAAGGATTGCCATTTGTGACCTCTCCAATACAACCATTTCACACAGATATGTGACAGAGTAAACAATAACAACAGCATAGTGACAGTCATAGTCTCTGAAGAGTGGGATTAAGGCCAAATTGGTTTCCTCTGTGTATGTGTGAGTGTGTGTTTCACCAAGCTCCCACAGTACACATAATACTCACCATATAATAAGCACAATGTACACACTGTACAATAAATTATGCATAACTATAAAATATTTTGTCACCTTGGATATTATAAGATGACTGTTTCCTGGATTCTTAACCTCAAAATCATTGAGTTTAAAAACTGCCATTATTTGATTTATGAGCATTAAACCAGACATTAACTCCATTTCAGAATCAGTCTGTGCCTTCAAGTGTCAAATTTACTGGAATGAAGTGATTATTTCTACCATTATTTCTAGCATCCACCTATCTCCTTTGCCCTGTGAATATCTCTGTTATTTCTTAACAGATCTGTCTGTCTGTCTGTCTGTCCATCTGGTTACGAGCCAGTTGATGTGGGTGTTGAGAGCCAATCCTCTTAATACTGACCTCTCTTCAGTACTCACATTTCTATATCTCCTCTTTCTCTTTGTCTTCATTCATGTTGTCTTCATTAGAAGAAAAAATACTTGGCATTTGCCCCCAACCCTGTATTTTTCAAATGTTTTATGGCTCCTAGAGAGAGAATCTCTTTTCTCTGGGACCCAGCACTGAGTAATATATAGACCCCACACTAAGCAAGTGGACATGTCCTGCCTTAGGTATAGAGACAGATGTTAGCCTTATCTTTTCAATAAAAGATTCTTGAAGCTGGAAATTTGCTGTCCTTATAAACATGATCTAATGAATTCCTACAATACCAACAAATAAGGGAAAACAAAGAGGTCAAATGAGTTTTCCAGGCTCCTTCAGTTGCTGAAAGGTGGGACTGGATGATGGCTAAGGCATATTGGCTTCTAAAAACAACCGAACCTATGGACAATGTTGATGTCAACTTGCTTGCAATATCCCAAGTCTTGATACAATCCCACTGAGTACAATCAGAAGAATAGATAAATAAAATGTGGTGTATTTATATAACAATCTACTCCACAATAAAAAAACGGGAGCTATACATATACAAACATCAGGGATGAACCTCAGAACCATTACCCTGATGGAAAGATATCACTTAGAAAGACCCTCTTGTGTGACTTTATTTTTGTGAACTTTTATGAAAGCGTTGAATTCTATAGACAAAGGTCTGGTGATTGGTAGTTAGGACTGTGAATACAAGGTCAACTCATGAATCCACAATGGAAAAGAGAGAACCTTCTGGGCTGTTGTGCTTTCTTAAGAGCTGGCTTGTATGGGTGGTAGAGTGAATAGCTTACTAAAAGATCAGAGAGAACTATGTCATTGTGATTCCAGTAGAGAGGTTAAAAGTGAGTATGGTTGGGTAGGAAAGATGGCTCCGTAAAGAGCATATGCTGCTCTCACAGAGGACTTAAGTACATCACCCAGCACCCATAGCAGGTGGTTCACCACCATCTGTACTCCAGACCAGAGAGCTCTGACGCCTCTGGCCTCCTTGGGCATCTGCTTTAGGCACTTGCAGTCTTGAGTACATACCCACCAGCAGACATCTATGAATACACTAAAGATGAAATAAATTATAAATAGCATTCTAAATGACTATACTTAACATTAAATATATATTTGTAAAATGCGTCCCTCTGTTCTCCAAATCACCATACCCACCTCTCCTCAAATGTCCCTGCATTCCTTACCAGGCAGTCTAGTCATGTTCATCTTTGGGTATAAGCAAAACATGGATACATGTGTTCTCTGTTCAAAATTTTATATAAGAGGAATGATATAGTAATTTTTTTCTTTTCTGACTTTTATCACTTGGTATGTTTGAAGGTATATAAATGCAAATAGCACCATAACTCCATATGTCATTAGTTGAATACACCACAACTTGTTTACCCTAGTCCTGGAAATTGTGTGTTTTTCCAATTTGGTGATATCATGAATAAAGACACTGGACATTTACCTGACAGTCTAAGGAAAACTCCCAATTTGGCTTATTTTATTTATCATGTTTTTTATTTTATTTACTCCTACTGCTAATTTTGTCATTTACTTTCTTCTACTGATTTTAGGTGCAATATGCTTTTAGTTTCTACCTTTCTAAGAAGGAAATTTAGAGTGTTGATTGTATATCTTTCCTTAGTTATAATATATACATTTAAAACCAGAACTTTCCTCTAAGCATATTGCTGATTTTGACACATTTTCATTTTACTAGAGTTTGAAATTCATATTTTCCTTATACTATCTTTTCCATGCATATTAAAAGGTGACTCTCTATTTTTAGATATTAGAATGTTTGGGGGTAGCTTGTTATTGATTTTGGATTTAATATTTTTATCAGATAATATTTTACAAATTATATCCTTTGAAATGCATTGAACCTCCTCTTTTGGTCAGCTCTAAGGGGATCTAGCAAGGAGGGGAATCAACTTAAGGAGAAGATTCTTTTATACAGAAAAACAAAACAAACAAGCAAAAATAAAAAACTATACTGTATGTCGTGCTTTTGCCACCTAAAGGGATCTTTGGATACTTTCCGAGGTGGGCATGAATTAAGAAGAACTACTCTGACTTTAGAGGCACACTGGACCCCTGCTCTGAACTGATACAAGTCCCTAGAGACTCTAAATGTCATTGTCTCTATTCATAATAAAGAATTCCCATGGTGTTTGGAGCCATTTTAGAGTGGATCTTCTAGGTTCCTAAACCTGTCTTAGTTGGTGCCACTTACTTAATATACAATTGACATATACAAATACTAAAAACCTTGGAGAATCTTCAAATTCATTCTGACAGTGATGGCCAAGTGGAAGCTACTAACGTCCTCACTTACAAAAGCAATATCTCATTTCTTCTGGGCTAACAGAGATGAGTGACAGCCTCCAGGGACTTGCAAGATGTGGGGCAAGCTGACTCCCATCACATCACATCTGATAATGCTGAAGACACATAGATTCTGAGGATGACCAAGGGTTACCAGAAGCCTAATCAGTGGAAGGATAGCGTTTCCCGTGGACACTGGTGAGTTTCCCCCTTTGTCTCGTCTATCCTCACATAATAGACTTATAAGCAAAACAGCAATGGTGACATGGGTAGAGATGGCACACAGGCCTCATGGCTTTCTGTTCGCAAAGTGAAATCTGGATTTTCTATTATAAATGCCCCATGTGCCCACAATTTATCAAGCTCCTGATAGAGTATCAGGCCCCAGAGGAATCAGCAGCCAACTAGTGGCAGGAGATTTACATTAGACCACTTCTACTTTAGGAGAAGCAAAGCTGTAATCCTACTGGAGTCAACAATTGTTCTGAAAACAGTTGTCTTCCCTACCTGTAATATTCCTGCCAGAGCTATCGTCCAGCAACTTATGTATGTCATGTTCCCCATCAGAATATTCAGCACAGTGTAGCATCTGTTGAAGGAGCTCATTCTACAGGGAGTGTAGTACAGTCCTAGGCTCATTCTTGTGGTCTGAGCATGTCCTCAGTTAATCCTCCAGTCACTGGCCTGGTATACTCTCAATCAACAGCAAATATATATAGTTGTTTTTTTTTTTTTTTCACAGACAGTGGCTGTGGGGCTGTGATCGGGTTAGAAATAGCAAGGAGGATTCCTCTGCAACTGGTATCATTAATATCTAATTATTTTTCCTCCTTCCCTTCCTTTTTCCATACTTCCACCTTCCTTCTCTTCCTTCATGCATTCTCTACCCCTTAACTCCTCTTTTGTTCGTATACTGCAACTCTTGCAAGCCTTCACCAGTAAGCACACCTCATCCCCACGACTACAATCTGCTGTTCCAGGGGTTTCACTGTCCCAGAGAGCAATGCCTCCCAAGGAGCAGAACAGTAGTTCTCTTAGAGTGGAATATGAGGCTGCCATCTGGGGATTCTCAAGCCAGTGAACCATCAAGCAGAGAAAGGGTATTAAACCAACTGGGGTGGTTGAACCTGACTGCCAGGGGATTAGGTTGTTATCACACAATGAGAGAAAGGAGGGGTATCGATGGAATGTAAGAAAACCTGCTGGCAGCCGTTTACTCTTCCCTTGTTTTCTGATTAAAATAAATGGAAAACTACAAGTCAATATAGACTCCAGACTGCTTATGATCTAACCCCTTTGGGGACAAAGATCTGTGTCACCCACTAGATAAGTAGTTAGAAGCAGCAACCACACCTGCCAAGTGCAAAGGCAACACAGAATGAAGAGTAGAAGAAAAGAATTCTGGATAGCTGTGAGCACCTGGCCAGAGACTGGCAGGGATGCGGCTCTCTTATTTTGCTATGAAATTATCAGTGTGTCTATAATCCAATATTTCATCATTTCTTTTTCAAATTTGTTATAAGAGAGAATTTAAGAACAATAAATGGGGAATGAGACCCAAGTCTTTTAGAGTAAGAATATGGTACTACACGGTATTAACCCCCACAATGCACATAAATGCTTGCCTAGAGCCCCCACTCCCACCCAAGGCACACATTCTTGCTAACACTTTGATTTCAGTCCACTGAGACCCATTTTGGACCTCTGATTCTAGACTGTAAGACAGTTTAGTTGAGCTGCTTAAAGCCATCAAGTGGGTTGTGTTCTGTAACAGCAATAGGAAGTTAAAATAGGATGTAGCATGGGTTTGTTAGCAGGAGGGATGGTAGGTACTGATCTCTCTGATAGGCTTCACCATGAGTCTTCCCTCATTGGACTTATGTTGAACAACTACCTCACAGCTCTTTCTGCTCCTGTGGGAATCCTCTTTCAGCTCTTCCAAGTCCTGAGGCAGATGGGTGTCACATCTGTGATAAAGGACACTTCTTTTCAAACATGGTACCTATATCATCAAAGTTGGAGTACTGTCTATGTGAGAAACCATAGTGGGTCCAGTCTCCTCTTAAAGGTCTCAGTATACTTGTGAGTATTCCCGTATTCTCCTCCATGTCAAATCTACCCTCTATCCTCAGACTCAGTCCCTTCAGTGAACTGCTAAAACATCCCATAAGGTCAAATTACAGCAATAAATGTATTAATTCTACCACACACTTACCGGCTCTTTTCTCTGCCTCAACTCCAATGCTATGGCATAGCTTTGCATTTAAACTTCTTTGATTATTGATGGTCAAGTTTATGTTAGCACTTTGAATTGTTTGGAGCAGAAACCAGCTCCATGGCTTTCTCTACCATGTTTCATATTCTCTGCGTGTAAATATGACTAAAATTGTTGAAGTAGGTGCATAAAAAGTGTTACCAGGTTGACATTAGATAGCAACTTATAATGGAACTTATTTGCAATGTTAAACAGAAGGTAGATTGAGAGAAATATGTCTACATATAAATTGGCCAACATTTGTACCCAAGAGTATTTCTAAATGCTGCTCTCAGATGACCACTGTTCCCTGATGGTCTGTGTGCTCTGTCCTGCCAGGTCTCTTAGATGCTCTTAGACTAAAGCTTTAACATGAGAAGCTCTTGACCAAGGGTTGCTTAGCTTCCAAGAGTGTAAGAATTTCTATTACCCTTGGAGTCTTGATTATGCACAAAAGATAATGCCTGGAAATGTTTAGACATTCCCACCTTTTGTTGACTCAATTGACTATATACACACATATGTACACACACACACACACACACACACACACACACACACACACACAACATTATATATATATATATATAATCTCTCTTTCGTGTGTGTGTGTGTGTGTGTATACATATATGTGTATATATATGTGTGTTATATGTGTATGCTATGTATTACATGATTACACGTATGTATGTATATGTGTATATCATATATGACATCCATGTTACATATATATGTACCCACACATGCATAGCCTATATATATATAGCATGCCATGGCATACTTTTTAATAAAACAGGAAACAAATTTTTACCATTGCAACTAACCATTATTTAGTCTCTTGAGAGCCATTTGAATCCCCTGGGCCTCAGTTTCCCCACCTGAAAAGTAAAGCAATTAGACCTCATACTTTAAAACACATTCTAGCACTAATTGCCTGCTATTATCTCGATAATGAGGAAACCCATTGGGTAGAGGAGAGAGATTCCTTAACTGTGGCTTCCTTCTGGGTAGGAAGGGTCCTGGGTAGCCCTCTTTGTAAGCTGTCTCTAGAAATTCACAAAGAACCAAGTGTAAAGATGGAATCATAGCAGCCTACAGTGAAATTACAAAAGAATTCTAACTACTGACAGACACAAATCAATCAACTGAATCAAGTAATGACGAAGAATGAGGGGAATTCAGCCTGCACTTAGGCACTTGATCAATAGTTACCATTGTAGCTTCTGTGCTGGTTTATGTGTGTGGGGTGGGGGAAGTGGTGGTTAGTGAGCAACACAGCCATGACCCCTGTCTCCTGTGGAGCTTATAGTCTAGTCCAGGAGGAAACCTCCGTTCAGTAATCATTCCAAGAGATGCTTAGAAGTGATGACAGATTTGATGATGGAGAGGCACAGAGCCCAAGAGGGGTGTGGGGCAGATTTCCTGGAAGAGCCATTTGACAGAGGTCTGAGTAGGATATGGAAGATGCATTCAAGTACAGATCAAGGTCTGGGGGTGGGGTAGCTTTAGAGAGGATGGAGTTGAGGTGCTCTGGAGATATCCACCTGGGGAGGAGAGCAGATGAGGCACTGGAGCTTCGGGCACGTGTCAGAGGATGCCTGTTTATGTGGTTTGCAATCAAAGGCAGGCAAGCAGGGGCTAGACAGGCTTGCCCCTACCACCAGAAGAAAGTCACCGAGATGAGAGGGAAGACTAAGAATAACCCACCAGGAACTGACATGTTAAAACATCAAGGGGAAGGAGGTAGAAATGACATGGAATGAAAGTGTAGTGAAGAAGGCTCATGGGAGCCAAGAGGCTGAGTGTTCTCCGGAGGATGTGGCTGCTGCGGCTGATGACCGCTGGGAGCCACAAGGGAGTGAAGAGAATCAGGTCTGCTGGATTCAAGGTCAGAGAGCTTACTGGGAGCTGAAGAAACTTGTTCAAGTGCAGGGAGTCACAGAACATACCAGCGATACAGACAGGGAGGTGATAACAATTCTTTTAAATAGTCTGAAAATGAATATGTAAATGTTGGGCTTAAAGAGATGCAAGGAAGATAGACTGGGAGTAAGCCAGCTCCTCCTGTTTCAGTATTCACTGCATGGCTTAGAAGCTCTGGGGGTGTCCCTGACCTTCTGACTCTGTCATTCCTCTGCCCATTCTCCTATTCATTCCGTCGGGAGTAAAAATAAGAGGGTTTTCCATTTGAGACCTTACTGTGGAGAGAGTTCAGCATTTGCTTACATTATCTGAGCATCTGCCTTCTGCAAACTGTGCTGCAAGGAGAGATACAGAGACAACCAGGACATGTCTGCTCCCTGCCTTTAGGACTCGAATCGAATGACACCAACTATACAGGCAACTCAGCACCCCAAACTTTGTTTCTGCCCAGCTGTCCATGGTAACAACTGCTAAACAGAAGCCATATCTCCTTATTCCCTGTAGAGTAGTGGCTCCCAACCTTCCTAAGGCTGCTACCCTTCAATATAGTTCCTCATGTTGTGGTGACCCCTCAACCAAAATAATATTTTATTGCTGCTTTATAGCTGCTATTTTGCTTCTGTCATGAATCATAATGTAAATATCAAATACACAGGGTATCAGATACCATATAAATATTCAATATGTGATCCCCCCAAAGGGGGTCGCTACCCACGGATTGAGAACCACTGCCATAGAAAGACTCCTATAAACTAGCAAATGTTCTGAGAGGTTGTGTTCATTATCTATCACTACACCACAAATGATCACAAACTTAGATCCTAAAACGACAGGTATTTATTATCTCCCTGAAGGTAGGCGGTCAGGAATACAGGCAGAGCTCAGCAGCAGAACCGTGCCTCACCTTTGGTGTCTCTCACAAAACTGCAGAAGGATGTTGTCTTAGCTGAAGTCTCCACAGGAAAGACTGCTTCCAAATTATATGACTATTTACAGGATTTGACTTTATTAAGGCATCATACACTGTGAATGCCAGTCCATTAGTCAGAGACACCCATTGGCTCCTTGCTAAGGGGTCTGAATGAGGGGGCAGCTTGTTCTATCAAAGCTCACAAGTCAAGAAGGCAATAGCTATAGGCTGCTACGGAAACAAAGTCACTACATAACCCAATCATACAACCATAGCCATGACACCCATCACTCTTTTCCCGTTTTACATACAATTTGCATTCTAGAAGCAGATCACAGGTGAGGGGATTGTAGAAGCTTGAAGAGTGGAAAACAAGGATCACTGTGGCCAACTTAGAAACTGCCAGCCACAGGTGTCTGAAACCACCATGAAGTGCAGGGTGAGCACTGCCTCGACTTTTTCTCAGGGTACTTGCATTAACTGGATTTTGTCTTGCAAATTCATTCAGTTTTCATGACTAGCTGGGCTCTCACACCTTTACCATGAGATATCCCCTTTTCCTTGAAGGCAAGGGGACTGGACCCTATCTTTACTTGTATAACCCTCATTTAACCCATGTTACCAGCATGGCTGGATGGTAGTGGCTCCTGTCCTTGTGCTGGTCACACTCATTAGTTGAGACCCTTAAGCTGCAAGTGCACGCCAGCTCCATTCCTACAATTGTAGTTCTGGATGGTTGATTCTTTCTTGGACTTAAAGGCCAGTTCAGTTTCTCCACACAGATCCTCTGAGATCTTCCCTGTCAACACTCTGTTTTAGCTCTTCTGTTCTATTTCATGGCTTTACTGAGATAGAATTAAAATTCCCTTCAGTTCACCATTTGAAATGTGCCATTCAGTGACTTTTTAGTATATATGTAGAGTTGGATAACTATTATTAGAATTGATCTTTGACCAGAAAAAGAAATTCTATATCCATTAGCAGCCACTCCCTAAACCTCAAACTCTAAAAACTCACTATTTTACTTCCTGTCTCTGTAGATACTCTTATTCTAGACATATCAAATCAATGATATCATATAATAAGTATCCTCTGCATTCATTCATTCATTCATTCACTCATTGAGACAGGATCTCACTCTGTAGCCCAAGCTGCCCTAAACTCACCATGATCGTCTGCCTCGGCTCCCAAGTGCTGGGATTGCAGGTGTAAGCCATCACTCCCAGCTAGTTTCTTTCATTTAATGTTTTCAAAGGTTGTCAACATTATAACATGTACTAGTACTTCATACTTTTTGTGACTGGACTGTAACTTTTGATCCCTAAGGTCCACACCTATCATCAATATCCATGTGTAACATAATGTACAATATGGCCCATCTTTTCAAACCTTTATCTAGCTATCATGAATGGTGACGTGATGGACATTTGTATAGCAACTTTTGCATGAATGGGTTTCCATTGCTCTTGGGCATGTATACTAAGGACTAGAATGGCCATGTCATAAAGTGACTGTGTTTGTGACAATGTGAAGACTTGCCTAATTGCTTCCTAAAGGAACTCTACCATTTTAAGTTTGCAGTAGCAATGTAAGAGAGTTATAGATATTTCCACATCCCTGACAATACTTAATATTATTGGCCTTCTTTATTCTCCACATCATTTCTGAAGACAGCATTATGGAGAATATCACTTGTTTGATACTTTCAGGCAAATTTTTAAACTCTTAAATAATGAACAAAACATGCGATCTCTTTTCTCTTTCTCCAACATGCACATACTAGGGCTGGGGTGCTATTTCTACTTCACAGGACTTCTTTGAAGGAACTCAAGAGTTGCAGGCTGAAGCTAAGCTAGGTCACTAGAGGCAAAAGGCAAAGATTGGTGCAGTAGCTAATCTCAATTATTAACGTGATGAGATCTGTGATGATCTGGAAGCATAGACTCTGGGCATGTCTCTGAGGAGTTATCTTTGTTAGGTTAGTTAAAATGAGAAGATCTGTCCATTTTGAATGGCAAGTTCCCTGGAATGAGATCCTGGATTTACCTGTTTGTCTCTGTATTTGTATGTTTGTGTGTATTTGTACCTGTTTGTGTGTATTATGTATGTATGTATGTATGTATGCATGTATGTCTCTATTTATCTATCATCTATCTATCTATGTCTATCTATCGTCAATATATCTAAAGTTGGGCTGGTGTGATAGCTAAATGGATAAAGTTGCATGCAGAAAAAAGACTGTCAGCCTGAGTTATATCCCTGCTTCCCATATGATGGAAAGAGAGAATTGACTCTTGCAATTGTACCGTGACCTCCATACTAACACATGCATGCACACCCATGCACACATACACACACATTAATAAATATACATTTTTAAAGAGAGAAAGTGAATTGAAAAAAACATCCATCCTTCTCTGCTTTTTGACTATAGATGGAGTGTGACCAGCTGCTAAAAGCTCCTGCCACGATAACTTTCTTACAAGGTCGGTTGATCCCTTTGTGCTGGGAGCCAAAATAAACCCTTTCTCCTCTGACTTACTTTTGTCAGTGTACTTTATCATAGCAGCATTGAACACACCGATAACCAGTTTTCACAAGCCAGGAAAGTTTAGCAGATAGATGCAGAGACTCTGGAGCAACTCTATCTACCTTTTCAGAACTATCTCTAAACGCAATGGCTCTGGGAACTGGGTTAAGTCTTTTATTTTTTTAAAAAACTCCTTTGGCTCTGTCTGCAAAATGAGGATAATCATATCATCTTCCTTAAGGGAGTCTGAGGCTAGATAGTTTAACTATGAGCCCTGAGAAGAGTGAGGAAGCATTCCATAGTGGCTACCAGTGCTAGAAGATTCTATGAGCTCCAGGGGAAACTGCCCCTACAGATTTGGTTGTCTTTTTTTCTACATATATCTTCCCCAGTGCTATTTCCAAGATCCCCCAAACCTGGTAGAAAGGGACAGATTCCAAGGATCTCTCTGTCTCTCTGCTTGGCCTCCTCGGAGAAAGGCCCTGCACAGCACATGCCAGGCAGTCTGACTTTCATACTCTGAATCCTCGTCATTTGCATAAGGACACTCTGAGAATAGCTCGTGCTTGAGCTGGGAAATCAGGAGAGGGTTCAAAATGCTAAAATTTGACCAAGTCTCCTCATGAAAAATAACAGCTTTAGGGAAAAGCAGAAACATAGCCTTCTTTTTCTTTCACTCTCAAAAATACATTGTGATGAATAATGCCCCAGGGTTGATGTATGCAAACTTCCACAGTGCTCATGGAGGTAATTGAATCCTCTATAATGATGGGCCAAGAAAAAAAATAACAATAAGAAAAAACCCAGACAGACAAGGCTCAGAGACTGTGGATGGGCCCAGTCTGGCTTTTTAGCCCATAGCACCTGCAATTATTCTGCAGTGATTTTTATTTATCTACTTAGTGCTCCCACTAGGCAGGGAGAGAAAGAGAGAGCACGAGAGAGTGAGAACCTAGTAATAATTCAGTCCTCATGGTTAGGCAGCAAGCTCGAAATTGAAAAAGTTATTCAAATGGATAATGAAATGGGGCTAGGTTTCTAACATTCCCCTCTATGGGAAAATGGAATAAATTGTGGGACTCTGTAAATGGCTCACATGCTGTTTGTAATGGGATTACATACAAGTTAACTCAAAAAGCACTGAGTCGGGGCAGGATCCTAGGGTGAATGGTGGGCAATCCCACTTTCATGAAGAATGGTATTCTCGGGGCTTTGGTCTTGAGAAGGTCATTGGCACACACTTAGTGGAACCCAGCAACCTTCTGTGCCTAGTAAGACCAGGGGATGGGAACTAACCAGATGTGACCTTGGACTAATGTTTTAAGAATAATTAAAAATGTCAGTACCCATTCTCTGGTGCAACTTGCTCAAAGGGAGAGCTTGAGGATAGGATAGTCCTGTCAATTCTAGTGTCTGATGGTACTGTGGCCACTCCCACCTCCTCCTTTTTTATTGTGACTGGCAGCCTAGATAATTTCTTTCGTAAGGAACAATGGGAGATGGGGTGATCTTATGTGTCCACTATACATTCAGACCACAGTTGTTGCAAGATGTAAAGTGAATTTGACAGCTACATGTAATTCCATTCACATTCAGGGAAGCAAGTTATAGATGACATCATCATCTTATAGATCAGGGACATCGTATGGTAAGTCAAGTAATGGAGCACACGTGTGAGTCTGAAGCTCCATACATTATCACTATATTTTTTATTCATATCTCTTTTTTTCCTTGGAATTCTGGCTCTTGGCTTCTGATGTCAGACACCTTACTATCTAGAGCAACATAGTCCAGCAGGGCTCTCTGCTGTGTTCTATGGTCGCTGTGCTCTGGGTTGTCCAATATGGCAGCCACTGGCTGTATGGGACGATGGAACCTTTGAAAAGTAATCAGTGTTACCAAAGAAATGGATACATATTATTGAATTTAGCACATTTAGTTTTTAAAAGCACACCTGGCTTGTAGCTACCTTGTTAGGCAATAGGAAGCTAGCCATCTATTCAATTGTCATGTAAATGGGTCTTTTTCCACCCATGGTTTAAAGCATGTAGATCAAGGCCAGGAATACTATTTACCACAATGTCTGGTCTAAGGAGGCATTCATGAGTGGCTAAGGTGAAAGAATGCCATTGTAGAAACAAATACTTTAAAGACACACACACACACAGACACACACACGCACACACACACACAAATTGAATAAGAAAGGACTTGTTTGACCCAGTATTTCAGAGAGTGCAATTCATCATGGCAGGGAGTCTGAGGACAGAGCAGAGAGACTCACACCATGGTGACTGGGGAGCAGAAAGATTTTCTGGAGCCTTCTGCGTTTTCCTCTTTAATTCCACTCATATCCAGGGTGGGTCTTACCCTGATTGTTAATCCTCCTTGGAAAAATCATCACAGACACACCCAGAAGTGAGCTATACTATGCTCCAAACAACCCAGTTGACAATCAAAATTCACCATTGTAACGATACAGTGGAGATTTGGGGGCGAGGGGAGTGACAAAATAAACCAAACATCTAAGAAAATTGAGTTCTAGGTCTCTCTCTCTCTCTCTCTCTCTCTCTCTCTCTCTCTCTCTGTCTCACACATACACACTATGAAATTATATAAGTTTACATATATAATTCTATATATACCTCAATATAAACATATAGCTTCATATAAATAACATTTATAAAGCATAAATTTGGTGTATATAAATTTCTTACATACAAATATATAAAACATAATTTTATAAATTGATTTAATATATAATATAAATTATATATAAATATATAAGCAGTGTTATAATATTAATTTGTAACTAGAGAAAGAAAAACATAATTGGAAAAATATATTGCAATAAATCCTTACAAATTTTGACCCTAACCATATCTTCCTCATGTAAGGCTATGGAGAATTTGTGGTGTTTGGCCGACTGGGGTTTAATAAAAACTTGTTTTTAGACTTGTTTGTAGAAGTGACTTGTTTGTAGAAAATGTCATCTAGCAGCCAAAGGACACCCATCAGGACAGCCACATCAGTAGCCATGAAAGAAGCCCGGGGCAGGAGTTTGAAACCTAACGTCATAACTGATGTGTAAACATATGGTAGGCATTTAGTACCTTCTGGGATTAGATTTCAAGTGGAGTTGCTAAGGGGAGGGTCAAAGTTTGTGTCTTTGAAGCTATTAAAGTGAGTACCAGGAAAGAGTTCAGAAGCCTAGTGTGTAAGAATTAGAAGCAAAAGGCCACAGAATTACCAGATATTTGTTATGACATAGAAAAGGAAGGACAAACATCTATGAATGACCATTGTTGGAGAGAAGAAGCATGGGAGGCTAGGCTGTACAGCTGGACTTTCAGATCTTGGGGCTAGAGGCAGCAACAGAAAGGTGCCATCTGGGTCAGGGTACTTTTGACCACCAACAAAAAAGCCATAAGTAAATGCTCAATAACAAGGGTAGATGCTTCACACTATAGCAAATCTAGAGCTGCAATGGATCTGTGCTTTGATTGCTTTTCTCTAACTTAGTTCTAATGAACATTTCTTGAAGGGAGTTCATTTTATAATGGTGAAGTTGAAGCTCCGGGAGGTTAAATTACTCCTCCAAATCATGTAGTAGAGACCAGAGGTTGAGGTATAAAGGCTTGAGGACTGAAAGTAACTCATTGAGTGGTGTGAAGTTCATCTCATTAAAAGGGATTTTAGTCTTCTAGAATAGCATTGGAGCAAAACTATGGTGTATTATTTCCATTATATCAGCCAGAATCCATAGTACTGAGACACCATGCTGGTGTCTCAATCATACAGCAGCCAATTTGCCAATGAATTCTATGTCCCAAATTAGAGACTCCTTTGCAGAATATGAGATATCTCTTTGTGGATTTTATTCTTCCAAAAGAACAGTAAACAGACAAACAATGGAGACCACGATCGTCACTGAGTACTTTCTGATGTCCATCTCTAGAGATCACCAAGTCCTCCCTGATGACCATCTCATTTCTTTCTTCCTGTCCTTCTAATGACTGCTGTTTTGTGACAATGCACAGTGAGGATCCTACAATAGATACAAAGTACAGCAGGATGGTAGAAACAAGCATCTGTTGTCCACCCTAGATGAAATTAGACCCTCAGTATTCAAGGACAAAGGGAGTACCAAGTCTGCAGAGGTGCAATCTCAATACTGAGCTATTTGGCCCTCCTGGTTTAAGGTCTCAAACTGGGTTTTATATCAACAAGCAGCCTATAAACCAGTACAATGAACCCATATGCATGTCTTCGGGCTTAGGAAGGCTGTTATGGTATTAATGGGCTTGTCATGCAAGCATGAAGATTGGAGTTATAATCTACAGTGTCCATATAAAAAGCAAGGTATTCTAGGGGTGGAGGGGCGTGAACCTGTAGTCTCAGCTCTGGCGAGGTACAGACAGACAGAACCTTGGATATTATTGGCCAGGCCAACTTGACAGTCTAAGCTATAAGCTCAGTGAGAGACCTGCCTCAAAAGATGAAGTGCAGGGTGACTGAGGAAAGTAGTTCATGTCAATCTCTGATCTGTATGTGCACACCCACACACATGTTTACACACACACACACACATACACACACACAAATACACACATACATACACTCACAAAAAAGAATATGGAGACAACATAACCAGTAAGGGATGTTCCTTTTGGTAGGAGATAATTCTCATAATAAGAAGATAGAAGACATATTCAATAGATCTAGGCTAGTATAGCCTCTCTGATGTGCCATTATTTTTCAGAAGGTAATTATCCATTTATTATCTGTTGCCCATGTCATACGACACCAAGAAATTGATCAGCATCCATCCAAAAATGTGTGCCTTTGGAATGGAAAGAGCTGCCAAGTATGGATTAAATTGATAAAAAATAATCGCAAACATGATTAGAGTCACTTTGTTGTATTCCCTGCACAGCAGGTGGAGAATCCTTAGAGAGAATTAAGAAAAGGTTTAGGGAAAGCAGATTAGTGGGGAAAGATTAAATGTGTTTCAAAAGCACCCTAGAACATATTTCAAATGACAGTCCTTCCACAAGCAATGTTAAACTATAAGAACACACAGAAATTCAAGCCCTTTGTCCAATACCTATCATACATACAGTAAGACACATAAGGACATGTGCCCTTATGGAACAAACTGTACATACAGAAGATACTTAGAAGGGATGATTGTAGCTGATGACTATGCTATTTTTTCTTTTTAACTTCACATTTAATTATACAATGTATACAAGAAAGCATTCTTATTATAGAAGATTCTGACAACACAAAAGTATATAAAAGAAAATGTGATGACCAGAGGCTGAGGGTGTAGTTAGGCGTGTAAAGCACTTGTTTTATGTGAGAGGATTGGGGACAGGAGTTCAGATTCACAGAATTCACTGGGAAAGTGTGGTTACTATTTGTAATTCAGGTATTTGGGAAGCAGTGATGGGATCTTTAGAGCAAGTGGGCTACCTAGACTGAGAGATAGAGTCTCTATATTGAGAGATAGAGTGGAGAGACATCAAGGAAGACACCTTATGTCAGCTTTTAGGCCTGCATACACATGTGCACCTACACATATATGTACACTTATACATGAGAACATGTACAACCACACACACACAATTTCAAATGCTATCTTTATGTATGTATGTCTCTCTGTATGTATTGTATGCATATGTGAATATATGTGAATGCACATACTAGTATGTATATGTAGAGGTCAGAGGTCAACATTGGGTATCTATCATTCATCACCTATTTTCTTGAGACAATGTCTTTCACTGAACCCACTCTGTTCTAGACTAGTTGGCCAGCAAGCTCCTGGGTTCGGTCCATCTTCACCCTATCTCCATGCTGGGGTTGTAGAAATGAACCATGTTATGCTTTTACAAGTGTGCTGGGGATCTGAACTCATGTCCTTATTCTTGGGCAGCAAGTACCTTACCCATAGAGCCCTTGTCAAACTCTCTTCTATCATGGATATTCCTTAATTTATTAAACTGATGTCTTTCTGATAACATTTGATATCTGCAATGGTTTATTCTAACAAAGGTTCCAAAGAGGCTTGTTTCCATGTTTTCAAACATGAAAACAACATCAGAGAAGACATCATTTCTAGTCAACTTGTTAAAGCTCCTTCTTGATTCTGTTAGAAAACAACTAATGAATAGCAGTTCTTCACATCTTGACAGAAGCCACACAGCCACTTGCTATGACATTATTCTTTATCTACTGGCATTGGAATCACATGGATGTGGGGAGGGTGGAATGTCAGAGCTTCCCATCTCACAGAAGTACTTGCTGCTGCTCCTTATGGGATCTAGAGATCCCCTCCTTATGTCAGAGGCTGACTCTATCCACACAATACATAAATAGTAGTTGTTTCTGAATGATATGTTATTTTGAGATTATTCATGTATATTTGTATATATATGTTTCTATAATATACTTTCTATGAACTTTCTACTTTATATGAACTACAACATCAACAAACACATGTATCTATATAACAAAACTACAAGATTAAGAAAAACAGAACAGGGGCTAGGGAGATGGTTCAGAAGTTAAGAAGGTTATAGTTTTCGCAGAGGACTCAGGTTTGCTTCCCAGGACCTGCAATGATGGATCATAACCACCTGCAACTAGAATTCTAGAATACCTAACATTCCCTCTTGGTTTTCATATTCCTACACATATATTCACATAGTATAAGTTGCACTTATACATCAGGCTCATACACATACTCATACAATTTTAAAAATTAACAAATTAAAAATTTTAAAGGTATATTAAGAAGTCAGAAAATAGGGCAAATAATCAGGCATGAGCCTAGAATTTCAACTTAGCCAGGAAACTAAGATTTCTCACTTTATTTTCTATAATATCCAGTATGTAACAATTTACAACATCATATATTACATATAGGTAGTATCTAATAAGTAAAAATAAATATGTAATGACTAGTTTTCTTATAATCTATAAGTTACTTGTGTAAAACAAACAACCTAGCCAGCCCCTCTTAACCTTACTTTTTCTGTTTTGTATATAAAAAGTGAGAATGACAACCCAACCTCACAGAATTAGTGTGAAGATCAGATAAAGATGCATTCAAGAATCCAATATGGTTTACAGTAAGAACACAATGGTAGTTTGTGTAAGACATCAAGAAAGGACCTTGAGCTTGGCGCCAACCAGACATGGGATTGGATACTCACGTCTCTACTTATGGAAGTGATCTTAGGGAAGTTGATTAGCCTCACACTCTCCATATAATGAAGACAAGGCTAATAGCAAAATACGATGGAGTGAACAAATCATATATCTTAGCATTGGAATGTCTCCACCATGGGAAAAGTGCCCAGTAATTTTCAGTTCTAACTGTCCACTCCTTTCCATTTTCCATTCTATTATCAAAAAGTACATAGTATGGCTGCATAAGAAAAAAAAAGAAGCTACTCAAGCTTGCTGCATTGTATTTTCAAATGAATTTGGCACACATCAAATCTTCTGTAATAGGTGTACTATCTCAAAGGTATTTCTATGTTTTCCAGTATTGAAGCAATTTCCCATAGAGCTCTTGTGTTTACACACATCTTTAAGCAGAAGCACCGACAGCCTTTGGTGGTTGTTTTCATCCACATTACCCAGTATGCCACTCACTGAATAGGAAGCCTGCTAAATGAAAAATAGGGTAGAGATACCATCCCAGTTTCACAGATGGGGAATTTGAGGCTTGGAGGTTATGCATGAGCTTCTTAAGGTCAAAAGGTGAGAGGCAGCTACTGGCTTCATGTTCAGGATTCCTAAGGGTTTCTTCCCTCAAAGCTACTCCTTCGGATTCATAACAGGCTAGAATAATTGATGCAAGAATAACAGTCAGAAAGAGAGTCTGCACTATAGTCTATTCTAGGAAGAGTGATCGATCTAGATAAACACTGGGCAACAGATATGAAAGGAAGAGAAGATGAAAGGATCCTAGAACCTGAAGATACACACTAATGAAGACAAGGGAGGTGTAGGGAAGGCTTTCCTGGGAGATAAACTGGCATGGTTAGTAAAGTAGCCAGTTAGATTCAATGTAGCGTCTCAAAATGGTGAGGGGATTTAGAATCTGATTCTGCATGAGCAGCCCCTAGAATCTAGTTTTCAGAACAGACATTTTCATAAGTCAATGGAAATAACTCCTAACACAAATGCTAAGCTATCACCTACTAGAAACCTCGTACCCGCTCAGCATTGCTCTAGCAATCCACTTGGATGATACAATCGATCCTTAGAACAGCCTTGCCCCTTTCTCTTTTTGTCTGTTTCTAACACTCACATTATTAAATATGTGAAGTTTTCTCACTTTGTTTTTTTCCCACTTCTTTTGCTTCTTCTACTCTTTGTTCCTGTCCTATGATCGTTTTCATAGCCAGATGTCCAGGCCTTTATGACACTTTAGTGATTAATTTTCCTTGACAATCCTTGACTGGGTTTAGGATCACCATGGAAGCATATCTTCAGGTGTGCCTAGGAAGGTGTTTCCAGAAAGGCTTAAGTAGAGAAGAAAAGACCTACCAGGAATGCAGCTGGCAGCATCAATGGTGCTTGGACTCAATACAAAGGAGAAAGTGAATGGAAGTCTAGCATTCATCTCTCTCTGTTTCCTGATCATGGCTGCATTGTGCCAGCCTCCTGGAACTTCACTTTAACATAGACTAGACTAGGAGAAATGTTTAAGCTTTTCACTCAATGCTGGGTATCAAATCATGGGCTGTGTGCTTGTTAGGCTAATGCTTACCACTGAACCAGATCCCCAGCTTCCCTTAAGCTATTCTTTTAAGTGAGTAAATGAATCTCTAATGATATTACTGCGGGTAGAGATGCAAGATATTTTTGAAGGGCAAATGGATTTGTTAGACATTTGAAATTACATCCACAACCAGGTCTCCACTAATTCAACCTCTTGGAAGACTGATCCCTTCTAGGTCTTTTAATCACCCATCCCTACCTTCTGTGTTAAAATTCTATGACTGCACATGGCCCATGGGCAGATGGGAACAATTTTCTTCACATACATAGACAGTGATTCTCTCCACTGTCAATGACATTTCTTTTTCCCCGTGGGATCCCTAGGAAATGAGAAAGCTGAGCTGTCCCCAGGGTGTGTTGAATTAGGCCAGTTGCTTAGTTCTCTTTCCTACTGGGGAATGAGTGGGATAATTGAGAAGGAGATGGTTACATGGTACTCAGTTTTTGAATATGTGTGTTACACACACACCAGGAACTATGAAGGTCTTCCAGCAGCAGTGCCTGGATGATGTGCACTTCACTGGAGGAACAGATGAACTTGACATGGGATAGAGGAAGAGGCTTCTGTTCCCCATCCATGGCTGAGCTTCCAGGAGCTCTATGAATAATTCAGAGAACTTCTTTAGGTTCGTTGCTTTCTCCAAGAAAATATTTTTGTTCTTACCCACTCTGGATTCCTGGCTTCTGACCTGTCGCTTTCTCCTTGGACCATGCCTCCTGTCCTGTGCCCTGTATACCATCAGATCATTGGTTAGCCATACAGTTTTTGATTTTGATTTCACTTGTGAATATTATCACCTGAGTTCTGTGCTCTATAAATCCCAATCAGCCTACGTCTTTTGTCCATTTTAGTTTCCTGAGACTTCAGTGTTGAAGACTCTTTTTAATGCTAGACAACTCTGGAATGGCTATCAAACGCCTTGTTTTCTCTTGCAGCAAGTAAGAATTAGTCAAGTAATTAATCAAAAGCTATGACTAGGGTGCTGCTTAATCCATTATTATACTATTTTTAATCTTGTTCACTAGATAAATGAGAATCCAGAAGTCATGACCCAGACATCATCATGAGCAAGAAGGTATGGTGAGCTGAGCCTCCTCAACTGCTGTCATAAAGATGAGTCTTGTAAGATTCAGAATGAGAGAATATCTAGTAGCGATCAAAACAAAAAGGAAGGCTTCTAGAATACAATGAAAGTATGCATGTCTCAGCTGAATGGAAGAAGCCCAGAGAGAAGCAATAAAATGTGAAAATATCTCATCAGAGATTGAAGACCAGCACTGAGTTGTTGGAAGGAACCACTAACCACATTTTATAGAGTGTCTGCATCCTTAATAACAGATACATAGAGAGATGCTTGAATGAGCCAATTGTGTATAAAGTGATACATAGTTGAAATATTCATATGTTACAGGCTTTCAACTCTCAGCATTAGAGATGAATTATACTAGATATTTGTGATAATTATCCCCAGTTATGAATGTATCAATTAGCTACTGCTGTGTAACAAACCAACCTAACGTTCAGTGGTTCAAACAACTGTACAAATTTATAATTAACACTATTATTGTTCATGATTCTGAGGTTTCCTGAGGACTAGCTAGTGTGGGATTGACTTAACTAGGTGGCTCTGTTTGTCCTATCTGGGTTTGGTCATATGTTTGTGGGTAGACAGGCAGGGAACTCTTGGAGCCTAGGCTCTAGGCAGGGGTAGCTTTGTCAGGTAAGTTCCACTACACGTGTTTCTTGCCCTCTGCTGAGACCAGCCAGTTTCCCAGTATGTGCTCACAGTTTTGGCAGAAGTTCAGGAGTTCAGCACAAATGTATGCAGTCTCTTGAGGCCTCACCTGAGAAGTCTGATGTCACATCTGCCTTACTATACTAGACAAAGCACATCTCCTGGCTGAATCCAAGTCAAGAGATGAGTTATATCCTGTTTACAGGGTAGGGAGGCATTGTAAAAAATGAAACAAGTATGATATTCATTAAATATTCAATAAACACGAGCTAATAAGAGTTACCTTTTATGAATCCCATGAACTGAAATACAGAAATCATAAAATACTGCTAAATATAGAAGCCATGGCAACTAGTAATTGTGATCACTGTTATGATTAAAATGAGAGATGCCAGTAATTCAATTCAGTTTTTTTTTAAATGAAAATAAGATCCCTTTTATAACACTGCCTAAAAGATACATGGCAAAGAGTCAAAATACAAGAAGGGGAAAGAACCATAGCTGACAACTCACATCACACGACCCAGGTACTCATCCTGAGACTTAGATGTGGGATGCATAAGTAGCCATTAGCATCCTCTTCTATAGACAACACAAGATTTTTCTGTTGGTCATTAGACTAGCATTACAATTAGGTGGCAAATAGATTCCAACCCAGGTCCACCTGGTTCTAAATGTAAGTTCTTTGGGTGTTTGAAATAATGTTCAACTAAGCCCTTCACTTCCGCTCATTTTATACACAGCATGTATGCACACACACACAGCATGCTTGATAAACAGTTTAGATACTCAGAAAATAAAATTGAAATTAATACAACTCTAACTTCATTACATATTCTTCCTATTTCCATTTTCCAACAATTTTCATGAGTCTAATAATGTATATATATATCAGCAACAACAACATACAACCACTTTAGACCTTTTGAGCTTTTATTACATTCCTTTATAAATTCTGGAGATTTTTTGTTTGTTTTGTTTTTGCAGTGTAGAGAAATCAAACTTGGTGCCTTTGGATTCTGAGAAAGTGCTATACTACTGAATTATGGCACCAGTACAGTCTAGAAAGTTCACCACCCTGCGTTGTTTTTTTCCCTCTCACTTTCATGCATATATACTGGTAGTGCTTGACACCCACACAGGTCTCCTTACCAGACAAGTCATTCACAGCATGAAAATATGCTCTTAAAAAATTTTCCAATACCTCAAGATTGCATTTATCTCTCAGCTATCAAGATGCCCTTTGGAGACCTTTTCAGATGGTTCAAATCATTTCGCTCTCATCAATCCCGTGAAATAGGATACCATTAGAGTGACACTCTGGTCTGAATGTGAGATGTCCTTTATAGACTCCTGGGTTAAAACATTTAGTCCCAGTTGGAGGCACCACTGGAGAAAAGTTGTGGAGCTATTGGCTGAAGAAAGTGAGTTCCTTGGGACAGACTGTGAGACTTATAGCCTAGCCACACTTCCTGTTCACTCTGCCTTCTGAGAGCAGGTGCAATGTGACCTGCCATACGTCTGCAGGTGCCACTGTGCCTACTCGGCCTGCTGCCATGTCTTCCCCACTACTGTGGCTTTGTCTTTCTGAACTATAAACCACTGAGTGGCTTTGGTTGGGATATTTTATCACAGCGACCAGGAAAGAAGTCAAGACATGTGACTAAAAAGCAGACTGCCTTAATGTGAGTTGGGGCTCCACAGAATGTATTCATGTAGACAAATTTGCATATCCTTTATGCAAAGTCAAATGATGGAAGCTCTCATGGGTTGCCCCAACATAATTGTCAGAAAGGAGCTTTGCAAATGCTCAAAGACTCAGTAGACATTTGGGAAGCAGGAGAATGTACATGGGTAAAGATGAACCAGAGACTGAGGGAATGGGTAACCAATGATTTCCCAACTTGAGACCCCTCCCATGTGAGAGAGCCAACCCCTGACACTATTAATGATATTCTGCTATGCTTGCAGATAGGAACCTAGCATAACTGTCTCTCTTGAGAGACTTCATCCATCAGCAGATGGAAACAGACACAGAAACCCATAGCCAAACATCAGGTTGAACATGGGGAGTTTTGTGAAAGAGTGGAGGATAGAAATGGGCAAGCTAGAGGGGTCCAGGACACCACATGAAGACCTACAGAGTTAATTAGCCTGGGTCCATGGGGCTCACAGAGACTGAACCACCAATCAAGGAGCATGCAGGGGCTGAACCTAGGCACCCTACACATTTGGAGCAGACTTGTAGTTTGGTTGTCATGTGGGTCCCCTCACAATTGAGTGGTATTGTCTCTGACTCTGTTGCTAGCCCCGGATCCCCTTCCCCTAACTGGACTACCTGGTTGGGCCTCAGTGGGAGAGCATGTGTTTAGTCTTGCTGTGACTTGATGTCTCAGGGCAGGGTGGTACCCAAAGATGCTTCCTCTTCTCTGAGGAAAAGGTGACAGAGTAATGAGAGCAGGGATTTGTAAGAGTAGGATGGGAGGAGAGGGAGGGGACTGTGATCAGGATGTAAGTGAATAAGTAAATAAATTAGTGAAAACAACAAAGACAACAAAACATAAAAAATATAAAAGAGAAGCAATAGTATGAGGGATCTTAGTCCCACCTTATCAAATCAAGAAAATATAAAGAAATTTTGTTTACCAGTCTGTGAATTGTCACCAACTGAGCCCAAAACCACTTGTCAGTTTAGTATGCTTTCTTTCCCCTCTCTCCACTGACCTTGTGTATATCTCGAGATTAAGACAGACTTGGTGTCATGAGTAAACACAGAAGAATTATTTTTGCACTGATAACCTATGTGTTGCTTGTGAAAAAGGTAGTTATGGAGAAGAGGACAGTGAAGCAAAAGTTAAGAGGTATAGGTTCTGGTTCTGTTGAAAGTAACCAACCAACAGGGAAGCCTGAAGCACAATCATCCCCATTTCTCAGACCAGTAAAATTTTGGAATCAGAAGTTAACAGTTCAATACAGGTTCCAGTCCACGTCAACATCAGAGCATCTAGGTACATGACTAAAGCTATCTGAGCCTGTCTTATCCCATTTCTTTTGTGTGTGTTGTGTGTGTGTGTGTGTGTTTTGTGTGTGTGTGTGTGTGTGTTGTGTGTGTTTCTGTGTGTGGGGGGGTACAGCTACAAGTATCTGATGAATAATCACTAGGGGTCCTAGTGCCTCCTTCTTAGATTTCTCGACTACTTTATAAGAGATAATGATTTCCATTTGCCTTCCCTAGAAGGCTGAGATGTGAGAAGCATTGATATTCATGAACTCTTTTTCCATTTTGATTCTAACTAATGTCCTATAATTTCAAACAGTGGACTATTGGTACTTTGAATACTTCTTTTTTTTTTTCAATGAGGCATATATTTCTAACAAGTCACTAATGTTAACACCACTGTAAAGCCCTTTCAAAGATTTCCTATCATAACCCACTCTATTAACCTGGCAAATCAATGGCATGCTTGTTGAAGACTTTATTCATAGACAGCATCTCAAAGCAATGGGAAGACAAATACTGGAATCATTTTTAGCCCTTCCATCATGCTATGGGTTCTTTATACACTTACACATCAGAAAGTTGCCCATTATCAATAACAGCAGATTCCACAGTAGTCAAACTAAAGTCTCATCAAGCAATGATGCTCTGGCTAGTCTTTACTACTTGTAGCTTACTTCCAAAACAAGTATAAATATCATGTAAAGAAGAGTGTTTAATGGTATTCCCCTTAGTTATTAATTTTTCTCCAAATATTAGAGGAAAGAACTATTCTTTTTCTTTTAATTAAAAAAAAACAATAGTATTTGGTTTTCCTGATTTTTGACACTTCTGTCAATTCTGAGTCCCAGGGATCTGGGCAGCTGTGGCCAAGAGAAGTCAAAACCATGGATGCATCTACCTGATTGGCAGGTACATTAAATAGTTGCTTTTAACATTATGTGGCTTCCTTTGGTTAACCAGTCCAGGAAGATATTGATTCATGGTCTTCAAAACCTGACAGACTACAGATAATGTTGATCCAGAGATTTTATATATGTTGTCTCATTCAGATCTTTATGTCTACAGAGCTATGATAATAAGAAACAGATGGGTGCTTAATTCTTATAACCATTTACCTACCAATGTATAATCCTGTGGTTAATACTATAGGAATTAAGAATGATAACCCTTGGATTTTTCATGGCAGGTACCATGCTGAGAGCTTTACTGTCATTATCTCACAGTCACCTCCCAAGACATAGGTTGTTATAATTTCATTTAGAAATGAAGATTGTAAGCTACCCAGCCAACAATTTTAAAAGGACTGCTCATAAAGACAGGGTTTGTTGTTGTTGTTGCTTTGTTTTTTGTTTGTTTTTATTTTTTTGGAATAAAAACATTATATTCAAGGCATCTCCTAATATTATGCAGATAGTCAATTCTAGAAGTCAAACTGAGTCTTTGAATGTCAATACACTGTTCATTAAATTATATCTAAGTTTTGATGATTCTCACCTCGAGGGTACGCTGAAATTCACTTTCTGGGAGAAGGAGCAATAGATGTGGGTAGTGAGGCTGTGGGCAGATGTTATAGAATCAGAGATGCCTACACTCATATACTTTCCTGTGGGGCTTTGCTTAGGAATAAATACATCATGATTCCTCCCATATCATAAAAAGAGATCTTTAAAGTAACATTGAAAAAGAATTGCATGGGGTCAAACCGGATGAAATGGTCTATTCCCAACCAATTTGTAACCTACAAAAGTGGCGGCTGTGTAAGGCTCACCTATCAAAAATAAATACAGTTCAGACAGCTTTGAGTACTTCTAGGAGTCCCATTTTCTCATAAAATCTCAATAAATCATAGCAAGCCTATCGTGTAAAGAGACATAAACAGACAAGGAAGGCCAAAGATGTTAGGCAACAACTCTATGGCTTTGAGCACCTCTAGGAAGCCCATTTTCTCATAGAATCCCAATAAATCAAAGCAAGCCTGTGCTGTAAAGAGAAAAGGCAAACATTATAGGCAACAACTCTAGAACTCTGGAGGCTGAAAAGCAGGGGCTTGGTTGAAACTGAGCAGATGAGAGCCAACTGAATGGATGAAGGGGCAGATTTCTTCTTCCTCATTTCTCTCTCGGGGTAACTTCTCTTCCCATAGCATTAGAAGCAGAGAAGGTTGTTTTCTAGACATTAAATAAATGTCTGAGCATGGTTTGGGCAGACACAATTGATTATATACCCAGGGTGGGTAATAGTCAACTATCTTCTGTGGTTTAGCTTGGAGATTTCTTGTGGCAAGACCTATGTTCTCCAGACAAGATGTGAGAAAACTCCTCCTATGAATTCATGAAAACTACAGGAGGAAAATATCAAAATCCTATAACAAGAGGATCACTTAAATTGTTTACATGTAACTTGCTAAAAGCCAACCACTGATCTTCACAATCATGAACACAGGCAGGATTACGTAACATCTGAGGACAGTCTCTAATAGAAGATAGTGCCAAAAATGTGGAGTACACAGAGAAAATAGAGCAATACATAGATAATTAACCATCACTACTATCATTAGAATGGATACTAGTGGGAAGAAAGGTGGGGAAAGAAGGTCAGGGAAAGTGGGTATGATTAAAACATGTGATACAACTTTAACACAAAGGACACTATTGTATCCTCCATTTCATACAATTAATTAGAATTAATAAAAATATTTTATATAACCCCCAATGAAACTGGAGGAGAAAGCTATGAGAGAGGAATAGTCAGGAAAGTGCAGCCTCTCATACCCACTGCTTATGGATATTAAATACGTGATATCAAGGGTGAAACATATTAAAAAGGTGTTTTAGTAAAGACCAAAGTTAGAGAATCAACTTCTACATTTCAAAATTCATCAAATAGTCATAAAGAGAAGAGAATAAATCCAAGACATGGAATGATCAATGAAATAATCAAAAAACAAACAAACAAAACAACAACCCTCCCCCCAAAAAATCCCAAACAAACCAAAACCCTTCCTTTCCAAGGAACTATGCTTCTTGACTGGCAGGACCTGCTGAGGACACAGTGAGGAATGGGCTCCCGTCTATCACCCATGGGCTTCATTATCATGAAATTTCAGAGCACTTCACTCCAAGAAAAGATCTCATGAACTTGGATCTTTCTCCAGGGGAAAATGAACAAGTATACAAAAAGGAGCATACCTTTATTTTTAAAGTGGTGTGTGTGTGTGTGTGTGTGTGTGGTGTAAGCAATGGGCCTGTGAGTATAGAGCTCAGAAGAGGACAGACAGTATCCTAGAGCCACCCAAGGTAGGTTCTAGAAATCAACACAGATCCTTAGTAAAATCAGTATGTGCTGTGAAGTGCTGAGCCATCTCTCCAGTACAGTTTTATTTATACATGTCACATAATAACTATACACATTTGTTGGGTGTAGTGTGATACTGTGACCTAAGTATACCGTATAATAAATCAGTGGGTTATATAACCATTGCCTAGTGCAAATATCATCTCGTTGTGCTGAGGACATGTAAATATGCTCTTCTAGCCATTTTGAATCATTCTATAAAATACTGCTAACCGTAATCATTCCATGATGCAAGAGAGCACCAGAATTAACTGCCATCTAATCTTCACTGACCATCTCTCTCTACCCTCACTTCTCTTGCCTCTGGTGTGTATTTTTCCACTTCCTACTTCCTGTTTAAAAAAAATAAGCACTTGCTATTTTTATTGATTTTTAGTTTATTCTTTGAGAATTTCATATATGTATACAATAAAATATGATAATTTTTACTCATATCCCCTACAACTCCCATCAGATCTCCTCAACATATCCCTCTTTCAACTCAGTGTCCTCTTATTTTCATTTTTTTATTTTACTTTTTTTTTCTTATTTTCATTTTAATAATTCATTATGTCCAATTACTTATATGTGCTGGGTGTGGGGCCACCCATTGGAGCAAGAACAAGTCACTGGTGGCCACACTCCCAGAGAAGATTGAGTTTTCCCAACTTGCAATGGTGCCTCAGTTATGAATGGAGCTTCATGAGCAGTTCCCCTACTCAGGGTACAATTTTGGCTAGCTTGAATCTTGCAGAAGTCTTGAGCAGGCAACCACAGGCGCTGTGAGTTCAGGGGTGTACTAGCCACTTCATCCATGAGGCAGGATTTCACAGCACCCCTCTCCATCCTCTGGCTCTTACATTCCTTCTGCCTTCTCGTCTGTGATGTTTCCTCAGCCTTGGCCAGGGTTAGGGGTATATGATAAAAATGTCCCATTTAGGGCTGGATATCCAACAGTCTCTTATTTTTAGCACCGTGACCAGTGTGACTCTGCATTGACTGCTGCCAACTCAGAAAGAAACTTCTCTGGCCAAGATTGAGAGCAATCCAGGTGGAGATTTTCAAGGATAAAAATAAAAATAGATACATTTCTTGATATGACTCTGGAAAATTGTATTGGAAAGCTTTTGTGCATTGGGGGAGTGGATAGCAATTGATACAAAGAAGCAATAGCTAAAAAAAGAGAGAAGAACATGGAAAAGAAAGGCCACAAGCCAATCAATTTCCAAAATACAGAAGGCAAGGAAGAATAAAATAAAAATAGAACTATGAAGTCAGAAATAATATTCTTATGAGGAATATGGTAGTATCAACTGAGTATTGATTTACTCAAACATGATGGGGCCAGACAGAAGAGAAGGAGCTAAAATCTCATCTATCATAATGGGAAGTCAGAGATCTTACTTAATATTCACTAATCCAAAGAACACCATATATGCATGCTGTTTTGAAAGATGTTTGCTTAAATGCCAGAAGAAAACAGTGAACCTGTCCTAGGCAAGAGGAAGACTAAACAGAGTGTGGGAGCTGCTTGGATGTCATAAGTCTTTCAAAAAGATTGACTTTTGACTATGTGCTCCAGTTACTCTGATAAAACAAATATTCACCACCAAGTTCCAAGTGCAGCATGCAAGATGGTACAGTTCTTTTGAAAACAAATACCCTATCCCTGTTTTGAGAGTCCTTACATTTTTCCCCACAAAAAGACGTGCACTAAGGTGCAGTTCCAAGTTTTGAGATGTGTCATCTATCCAGATTCATATCTGGAAGTTCAACACTTGAGCTTAAGAGACTCATTGACAAGGAAGGGTCAATCCATTACTGCATGTTAACCAGCCCTGTAAACTCATGAAGCAGAATGCAGCGTGGCTGAAATTATGAAATTACTACCAGATAACCTGAAGACAAATAAAAACATTAAATATAATTTCTTCTCCTGAGCACCAAGTGATCGTGGCTTTTGGATCTTGGAGTTTCTGGGACTTGGTTGACAAATCATTTCATGTTCCTCTGGGCAGATCTTGGAACATTTTTCTTCCTGCTTCCAAGGAGAGAAATCATCTTGGCAAGAAGCTTGTCTTGTATATATTTTGTTTCTCTTCACATGGGTCGATGTCCCTTCAAGGGCCCCTGCTCTGATATGACATTGGTCATTTAGCAGATTGCATCCTGACAGGTTATTTTCTGATTGTCTGTAAGGAGTTGCTATTGAAGTCTCTCAGCATAAATACTTTCTACTATGTTTGCCTTCGCTGTATCCATTCCCACCTTCTTTACCATTGGTCCTGCTAATAATAGGGGTTGTCTTAGGCTAACTTGTTATAAATCTCCTCATTAATAGCATATCTGGTCCTCTTGTGTATTGTATCAAATGTTGGAATAATTTTACTGGATTTTAGTTGTATGTTCATGAACGTCTACAGTTTTGTTTTTTACATTTATTTGTTTTGGGGTGTTGGGGCAATGATTTAGTGAGATTGTTAATGTCAAAAGACAGCTTGTAGGAGTCAATTCTCACCTTCCACTATGTGGGTTCCAAGGATTTAACCGATGTCATCGACTTGGCAGCAAGCACTTTTACCTGCTGAGCCATCTTGCTGGCCCTGCAATTCCTCCATTGAGGTCTTTCTCTCTGTTATTACAGGTTCAAGTTCAGTATTATCTTTTGTAGTCTGCAGCTTTCATTTGCAGTTAGCTTTTCTCCTAACTTCCATCAAAGACCAAGATGATCTCTTCTATCTTTAGAAAGACTGTGTTGTTGATGTCTTCTTTTATCTTCCCCATTGGCTTCTTGTTCGCGCTGGACTATAATATGAGTTCCTGCCAAAGACTCATTTTATCTTTCTCCCAATTAACACATTAGTTTGGGGATCTACTCTCTTTTTTTCTTTTTTAAAGATGTGTTTATTTTATGTATGTGAGTGCACTGTTGCCATCTTCAGACACACCAGAAGAGGGCATCAGATCACATTACAGGTGGTTGTGAGTCACCATGTTGTTGCTAGGAATTGAACTCAGGACCTCTGGAAGACCAGTCAGTGCTCTTAACCACTGAGCCATTTCTCCACCCTACTCTCTCTTTTGATAGGCATACTTCTACATTGCAAGTATCTTCCTTTGGGTTTTTTGTGGGAGATCTAGTCTTTTACACTTGCTCTCAGTTTAAATTCTAAGACAATCTAGAACCCCAGAGAAGCCAGAGATGCAGAGAGCAGCATCATCTTGGAAGCTAGGAGAACCAGGAAGAGCTGAGGAACGTTGGACATCCCATCTACAGCCAGCCAAGACCCAGGCTGCCCAAAGCCATAATGATGCTGTTCATTCCAACCAGGCGAGTCCTCCAAACCGTTTTAGAGAATACTCCTGTGGTGGTTTGCTAGGTATTACTCCCATAGACTCATGTGTTTGATTCTTGGCCCAAGGGAGTGGTACTACCAGGGGATGTGGCCTTGTAGGAGGAAGTGTGTCACTGTGAGGGTAGGCTTTCAGGTCTCGTATGCACAAGCTACACCTAGTGTGGAGCATAATCTCCTTCTGCTGCCAGAAGATCGAGATAGAACTCTAAGCTCCTCCAGCCATGTCTGTCTGCATGATGTCATACTTCCTGCCATGATGATAATGGATTGAACCTCTGAAATTGTAAGCCATCCCCAATTAAATGTTTGCCTTTATAAGAGTCACCATGATCATGGTATCTCTTTACAGCAAGAAGTCCAAGACTAAGACAACTCCCTTCTTAGAAATTTCCTGTTTGTAAAACTAAAATAAAGGATAAAATAATAACAGACTCTCAGAAGTCCTGTTTCAGCCACTGTGTATTAAAGTACATGCCTTTAATAAAGCAAAGCCAAGTCTTCTTCTCTTAACCAGTTTAACATATTCAAGGAAGATTTACATAATGTTGCCTGTGGCATTGATTCACATAGCCATTAAACATTTATTAAGTATCTATTAAGGCTCAGGTACTATATATGGGCCTATCTTTCAGATTATAATTCAGCAATACATATTTGGAATCGTTACTATTTCCATATATTTTGTACCAGTAATATGACCCTTGGGAATTTTTCCTAAGGTAATAATTCATATGGAAAAAGTAATATGCAAAATATATTTATAGCAGTTTATTTTCTAATAACTGGAAGAGCTAACTGCCCAGTGGTGGGGAAATTAAGATAGCCATGGCATACTTATTTCATGAAATGTAGACAAGACAAAGCACAGAAAACAGAAAAGAATGTATGAAATGTTAGGGGCGAAACTGAAGGCGAGTTCTATGAAAACATGATGGCACCTGTGTAAAAGCACATATGTAATAGAGGTGTCAGAAGTCAGGGAGCTGTGTGAGAAGTGTGGGCTGGGCAGAGAGATTACGCCCCTATTTTCTTTCTCAGGATATAATAGTTCCCTTAATACCTACGGTCTGGTTTCATCTCAACTGCAGTGAAAAAATACCTGATAAAGAGCAACATAGGGGAAATAGGGCTTATTTTAGCTCACAATCCCAACGTTACAGTCCATAACCTGCTCATATGAAACCCAAGGTTAAGAGCAGAGAGAAATGAATCCATTAAGGGTCAGCCAGCTTTCTCCACTCCTGTACAGTCTAGCACCTAAGCCCATGGAATGTGACAGTCAGTTTAGGCCAGATCTTCTTACATCAATAAACACAATTAGGACAATCTCCACAGGCCAATCTCATTTTGACAGTTCCTTATTGAGACTCTCTCCTCAAGTGATGACAAAGTGAACAATTATAATGATGAAAAGTACTGCAGTAGATATAAGTATATCCTGAAAGTAGGATCCATGGCACCCTTCATAAGATCAATTTTGTTAAATATGAAAATATTTGGGCTTAAGATTTCAATGAATAGATATTCTCAGAAAATAGTAACAATCTTAGGATCTGGAGAATGATGGCTCAGTCATTAGAAGCTCTTACTGCCCTTGCAGAAGACCAGTGTTTGTTTCTAGCACCAAGGTCAGGTGTTCACAATTGTCTGTAGTTAGCTTCAGGGATTCAATACCTTTTCTGGCTTCTCCAAGCACTGAGTGCACACATATCATGCACATGTACACAGATTTAAAAGCAGTGGTAGCCTGTTTCATTCACTATTCGGGGCCACTGTCTCTTTCCCTGAATTGATAATTTCTTTCTCGAGTCAAATCTCACTGATGTCTGTAACTGTCACTATTTTGTGGCACTTTCCTCCTTATCTGGTGTTTTCAAGATCTTAAACTCCTGGAGGTCATTAGAGGTCATGGATAGTTCCGATCAGACTGGATTGAAAACCTTCCTGCATTTTTTTAGCTGAACAGCCACTCATGTTTCTGAGCCTTGCCCTCCTCCCAGCAAAACAGGGAGATCACAAAGCCCCGCTCACAGGTCCACAATGACACTTCCAAAAAATATCTGCTCCTGGAGAGGGGCCCCAGGGAGTATGAACTTCAGGTCTCAAGCCTCAAAAGCCATCTGGGGGCCATGTGAGCCACTATGCAATGGGAGGAGGCAGACAGGAGATGAGGTATTGTCAGTTGCTACATCTAGCTTAGTAGGTACCAAATTCAACCCACTGTAGAGTGTAGCCTAGGATGGCAGAAGCTGAGGTCCTTACAGCAGGTCTCTGTTATGGCCACTGGTGGCTTAGTTTGTCATCATGAAGAAAATATGTGTTTATGAAATAAAACTCAGAATGGAGTGAAAAATTGAAACCAGCTCCCCGCCCAAAGTACCTCCTCATGAAGAAGGGGCTGCTAACAGTTGGCGTTTCTCCTCCAGTTTTCCCAGCACAGAGGCTTTGGCAGGTTTTAAAACCCAACTGTAATTACACTGCACATAAAATTTTGCATCCTGAATTTTTCATTTAAATGCAGCAAATAAGCTGTTTTCATGCCATTTTGTAGTGTTCAGGGCCATTATTTTTAATGGCTGTACAACATACTTGTTTGGAAACCATATAGGCAGTGTGCATGTGTGCACACTTCCCTTGCTTATTTTATTTTTAATTTAAAACATATTTGAGATTATAATATAATTATGCCATTTCTCCAACCTCTTCCCTCAAACTTTCCCATACACATCCCCCTCTTCTTCAAATTCATGGCTTCATTTTTCACTAATTGTTATTGCACACATTTCCAAGGAGCCTCTTGTATATTCTTCATGTCCTAGAAAGACCTCTGAGCTTTCTGGGAGCTAAGGGTAGTCTGGAGTCCAAAACTTCCTGGAAAGGGGAAAGAAAGAAGGAAGTAAATAAAAGAAATAAATAAGAAGGAAAGGAAAGAGCTGAGGATCCACAGAGGTAGGCTAGGGAGGTCAAGGGAAGGTGAAAGAGGAAGAGAAAAAGATAAGGTAGCAGAAAAGGTAAGAGAATGGGAAGAGAAGGAAAGAATAAGAAAGAGAGGGAAGGAGGTAGTGATGAAGAGACATAGAGCATAGGCCTCAGATAAAACATGGTCCCCAGTAGCACAAATAGAAGCTTTCCAAGGGAGATGGGTCTCTTGTCTCATGGGCTGCTTGCAAAGCTTCATGATCTACGCATTGGTTTTCTTTATCATTCATATTTAATGTTATGAACATTGGGCTTTTCATTATTTATTTTGTGATCACATTTATGATATCCTTCTCTTAAAATTCTGACTCTCTGTGGAATTCTCTCTCTCTCTCTCTCTCTCTCTCTCTCTCTCTCTCTCTCTCTCTCTCTCTCTCTCTTTTTTCTTGTTTTGTGTGTGTGGTGTGTGTGTGTGTTTAGTTCAGGTACCAGTAGAGGTCAGAAAAGCCACCAGAGCCCCTGGACCTAGATGTGTCATGCTGGGAATTGCAAGAGCAGGAACTACTCTTAACCACTGAGCCAGCTCTCCATCCTCAGTTTTTCTAAAGACTCCTCATTGCTCCACCAAACAGACAAAACCTTTGACCAATTCCTTAGGTTTCTTAAGACAGTGTCCAATACAAGATACCCCTTGGGTCCTTCCTCTAGGATTTCATTTTCTTCCTATTTCATTTGCTGTCCTTGGCTGGGATCAACTGTCTTTCCAGTATTGTGCTTCGGCAGCCATAATCAAATTTCGAGTTATGTGGTCCATTAGACACACATTGGCATTTTTACAGCTCTTGATGGGGGAGCTGGACCCCTGTTTCCTCCTGTTTGGGGGGAAAGCATGTTTTTTGGAAGGTCTGAAAGCCTCTTCTCCAGCTCCCAGTTGATCAGCACCGCTGAGATTAGGGCCTTGAGCTTGGCTTGCCCCCAGTCTGCCCTGGGGACCATCTGTATTTTGTGAGCTTGGGACCTGCCATTGCCCACAGGATGGCTGTGAACATCAGAGGCCCTGGCAAGCTAGTAAAGGCTGGAGCTGGATGTGAACAGCTTGCCTGAAAGCCGGCTCATTCCATGATTGCATGAAGCCAAAAGCTGTACCAGAGAGCCTTGGCAGGAAGGCTTTCCCAATCAATGGGTTACAAAGCCCTCTCCCTGTAGGTAGGCTCCCTCTTCTCACTTCACATGAATGGGACAGGGTGTTTTTGTATCCTATGCAGGAGGCTTGATGGAGAATTGGGAAGTGAAATCTCTCTTCTCAGTGAGACTCCCTATGACTGGAGTTAGCAAGAGGCTCTTTAGACAAGGAGCTTCACCCATAAAATACGGATGAGGACTCCCGTCTAGCTTACCTTGCAGATTTGTTGGGAGCAAGTAGGGGTTAAAGCAGAGTACAAATGTAGTATCCTTCCTGATTGCTGTGGGGCATGCAGTATTGGCTGAAAGGACATTGCTTAGGAATCAGGAGCTGCAGGTTCACTCACGTAACACCTGTGCTAGCTATCGCTTCCAATGCTTGCTTCCGCCTTCTGCAAAGATAGCTAACAGAGCCTGCTTGCACAGATGCTTTGCAAGCACATGGAAAGGCTTTAAGTAAGATATTCTGATACACAGGGAAGCCCTGATGGGTCACCAGTATCAGAGAGGGTCTCATAGTGGTTCTATAGACTCAGTATTTGGATCCTGACCACTTCATGTTATTTATGGAATACTGTGAATGGACGGGGCCTCTAAGTCATTAGGGTAGGATGAGAACATGAATTGAGTTCTCAAGACGCCAATGATACCTACCCTACAAGAAGAGACACCAAGGACCTTGCTTGCTTTCTTCTCCTTCCCGTGTGAGGATACAGAGAGACTAAGCCATTTACAAACTCCACTTGGTGGTGGCAGTGTGTGTGTGGGGGGGTTATCAGAGCCCAATCATATTGGTCACCTTGATCTTGGGCTTGCAGCCTTCAAACTGTGAAACTATATCTTTGCCTGGAGTATTTTACTTTATGGCAGCCTAAATGATCCAAGAAACTCAGGGTTTAGGCCCAGGTAAAATTCTCACCTTGTCCTGGAGGGTGGCTTGATCGATATACTCTCTATGAGCAACAATCACCCAAGATCCAGGCCTTACCAGGGAGGTAATATGCTTGTTACTATGCAAAGAGTTAAAGTGGTGACTCCAAATCCAGTGATCACATTTATTGTAGCATTAAAACCAATAAGCTAGGGGCTGGAGAGACAGCTCAGCAGATAAGAGCATAGACATGTTCTTGCAGAGGACCTGAGTTCCATTTCCAGCATCCACACAAAGCAGCTTATAATGGCCTGTTACTCCAGCTCCAGGGTGTCTGGTACCCATTCTGTTCCCCAAGGATCCCTGCATTCATAGATATAAACATTCATACAAACCATACACACACTACACATAAATAAATAATAAAATATTTTTAAAACTATAATGCAAAATAAAACCAGGAATCCAATAAAATATCAGAATTTTAAATAAAGATGTGATCTGTCAAAGTTGTACCAGGCCACACTAGTGACCAAGGGGTAATAATTGTTAGTAATAAAATCCTATTATCAAGAAAAATGTTTTTTGTTTCACATGAATTTTGCCTTTTTAAATATTACATTAAAATGCTGTGTATGTTGATCACCACATTTGGAGTCATCTGAAGTGTACCTGAGACATTCCTTGCTCAGCTCCAGTCACCACCCACATGGTTTCATTCTATAGTGCCCTCCTGACCCCAAATCCTGTGACTGCCTCCTCATTCACAATGAAGATACACTGCTTACTGCCTCATTTCTCTGGGCTCTGGTCTGTTCGTCTGTATTAAATATAATTATTAACAAAGATTGTTTCTCCCTTATGGAATTGAAATTGAAAGGAAAAAAAAGTGACTGAGAAAAGTCACAAGCCAAAAGATTGACTCTCTCTGGTGGTAGAATGCTAATTTTTTTCATTTGGTAAATACTCATTAAATGTGAAATGGTTGTATGTCAGGTAGGTACTGAGAACCAGCAGATGAAAAGCTGCTGGTCTTGTTCTGAGGAGTTCACAGCCTGCTGAGGATTCTGGGTAATAATGGTACACAAAGAAGGGTGCTCCATAGGCCTGTGGGTGAGGGCCGGAGTGAGCCCTTTAGTTCTTCCCTTGGGGAAGCCTGCAGGTGAAGAACAGCTTGGGCTCTTGACAACACTCATTGCTTTCTTCTGAGTTGTCTTCCTACAGGCTCACTGTAGAGGATGCAGGAAATGTCTACCTCTACAAGCTAGGCTGACTTTTTACTAATTCTTGTCCATGTCTGCATCTGTGATGAGTCTACGTGGGACACTCCCAGAGAAGGCTTCAGAACACCTAATATGAAACTTGCTACCACTCTGTGCCCCGTGCTCTGGAGCTCCAGTTCAGGAGACTGAGGGAAAGAGAAGAAAAGACAAAGGAAAGACAAATTAGCATTTTCACTAAAATAATATTATGTCTTAAAATAGTCTACTTTTTTATAAGAAAGAGTCAATCAATTTAGGGTTCAAGCTCCTCAGTTTCTCTCCTTTCAAGGTGGCTGCCACAACTGGGTGGGACTAGCTGAGACTGGTGAAGGAGTTAGCCAGGCCTCCCATGAAAAGTCACATGTCTTCCATGGTCACTGGGACCCCCTCTTTGTGTCTGAGTTGATCTGGTCTGGGTGGGCAGATGGACTTTCTGAGGAGTGCCTCAACTCTTCTCCAGTGGCCAGTTCTCCCTCCTGTCCAGAAATCTCTTCAGAGGGTTCTTTAACCTGGGTTTCAAGAAATAACCCCATCACCAGCTAGCTTTATGGTGGGACATATTTTATAGGATAAACAAAGGTCACATATGGAGGGCATAAGTGAGAAGGAAGGGATTTGAACTTTTTCTAGATGTGATGGTATGGGGCCATGGATCATGAGAGGAAGCCTGGTAGAGTTAAGCTAAAGACTTGAAGCCCCAGAGACTTTGAAGGGAGCTACGCCTGCTCCCTGCACCAGGCCCCTGTCAAGTAGTCATAGGCCTCCTCTACCCATACAGAGATTTGTGGCCTTCAGTCATGGAATGACAGTGCCCCCAAGCCCTTCTACATGTAGATGAGGCATCCTTAACATCTCAGAGCAAGACAATAGAAAGAGAAGTGACCATAGTCAAGCAGGCTCAAAACAGAGTTCTCCATGCTAATGAGGAACTTTGAGGCCTGGAGGGTATTAACAATAAGCTTCCCTTCCCAAACATTCCTCCCTTCAAAAGGTATATAATCTCAGGCCCACCCTGAAGTGGGGTATGGTTTTATACACCCACTTTCCACCATGACAATAAACTGTTTAGAACAATGGACCATCTCTTTTCTTCAAGATCCACCATGGGGAACCATGGAGAAGGCCTTCACTTACAGAGCCACAGCCTAATCTCGAATAGAAGGCCTCTCTATGCCCCCAGCCACAACTATCACCAAGCCTGCCGCCATCAAAGCAAGGACGAGAGCATCGTTTCTTCAGAGGAAACAAGAAGGCTCTTCCAGAGAGTCAGCTCAGCCAACTGTTGGCCCCTGTGAAAGATGTGAGTGTTCAAGTCCCAGGGAAGTATAATTCTTTCTCAGCAACATATCCGGGCTTTTCCTACTGTTGTGAGAATTTCTTCCCTGGAGACATAAACAATGTCTTCTTCTTCCCCATAAGGTCCCAACAACAAGCCCAAGCATTCACCAAAATTCAACCTGGGAAATGAATGAGTTTGTGGGTTTATTTGCAGGGCTGGAGTGAGCAGTTACTTACAGGAGCATGAGCTACCCCAAGGCATCCACGCTAGCAAGTTGATACCTGGCATGGTGGCTTCCATAGAGCTGCATAGATGGTCCCTCCTTCTTATCCCTAACACCACTAACACCATCTGAGACCCCAAGGTCTTGGGCAATCAGGGCAGGGCTGCATTAAAGTGGCTGAAAGGAACAGCTGGAATCTCCGGTGAAGGTCCTTTGACTCTCCCCACTCCCTCCATGGCAGGATGTCAATAGTTAACACATCATATCCTAACAGACTTTTGAAAGGAGGCATAGCTGCTCTAATGAAGATGGAGGTTGTTTTGCTCTAAGGGCTGTGTTATACTACAGGAACAGCTGGGAGATTCACATTGCAGGGGTAGGACACTGACTTCCTGTGACTGCAAAATGGCACTCATTTCCAGGGACAACCTCCTGCTTGGAACAGCAAAAGGTGACTTTCTTGAGGTGTCAGGTATACAAGTAGTTAGAGGACACTGGGACACGGCCTGGAGCCACTACTCTACCCTTCCCAATGACCACTCACTTGAATTAAACACCACCATTTGAAAGACACAAGGGTCTCCTGTTTGCTGTTTTTAAGGCCAATGGACAATATTAATCCATAACCCACAGCCAGTAAGTAGGGAGGAAGGAAGCCTATATGGTGAAACAATGTCTCTGTCCTCCATCTGCCCATTCAACTCCTTTGTAGCACAGCCTAGGAATGTCTCCATCACAAGTGGACTCCAAGTGGCACACTATGAAGGGTATGAGCCTGAGTAACATATTGCTATAAGGGCCAAATAAGAACAAAGGCGATAAGGCTGAAGGTGAGCAAGGCGAGTCCATGTGGGACACTTGTGCAGGGCTCCAAAGTGAAGAAGGATGGTCTGGATTAATGAAAGGTTCAAAGCCGGAACTATGTATGGTGTGCTCCTGGCAGCAGCCTGGCTATGCTCTGCTCTTTGTCATGATGTCTCCATGTCTTTGTGAAAAATGCTTGCCACACAAATATGGGGATTTGAGTTTGATTACTCTCTCTTTCTCTCTCTCTCTCTCATGCATATGCACATGCACATGCACACAGACACACAGACACACACACAGACACACATATACACACACACACACACACACACACAGAGAGAGAGAGAGAGAGAGAGAGAGAGAGAGAGAGAGAGAGAGAGAGAGAGAGAGAGAGTTCTCCAGGCACACAGGGTCATTGCATACAGGAACTTACAGCAGCTCTGGTTCCCAGCACAAGACCTGCACAAGACCAACACCATCCTAGTCTCAGTGTGGGTCACTGGGAGAGCATCATGAAGCTCCACTCGCAGCTGAGGAGCTATTAGCAGTTGTTGGCTCCTGAGGGAAGGAGACTCAGCTCTCTTCTGGGATGAGGCCCCTCATAGGCTGCCTATCCTCCTGTGGCATTACTTAACCTCAGTAGTTTTACAAAAGAGTACATGAAATTGGGAGAGTACATGGTGGGCTGGTTCTGGTAGAAGTTAGGGAGGTAGATTTTATCAAAACATATTGTATGTGTTTTTAAATTCTCAAACAATAAATAAAATATATTTAAATACTTAAAAGATTATGAGGCTAATTGAAAACACAAGGCATTATGGTTACCACTGTATCATACTTTGAATTTGAAACTATATTTGTATTCACTAATCTATTTATATAATAGGAATGCTACTTAAAGCCCTCTGTCTCCCACCCACTCCACTGCTACATAGCTTACAAAACGAAACAAAAGCAGAAAATTATCAAGTGGAAAAACACTTCTCAAAGTCATATAATACAAATTCATGGTCTCTGGCACCTAAGTTAGTTTTTCTGTTGAGACATGGGACATAAATTCTATAGAGAAATATTTCTCAGATGGCTGAGAAGAATGATTGAAAACTCATTACCTAATATGAAGGGATCACATTGGTTTCCTAGATTTTGATATAAGAGTTTATCAGAAACTTAGCTTTAAAACAAGACAAACTCATTATCTTACAGTCATAAGGTTGAGGTCAGAAGTCCCAGATGGCTTTCAAAATGTTAGCAGGGCTGTAATCCTTCTAGAAGTTATAGGAAAGAATCTGTTTTGTTTTAGTTTTTTATTTTTCCACCCTCTAGAGGTCATGTGCACAGGGCTCAAGGCCCTTTGACAATCTTCAATGCCAGTGGGGTCAGATGTTCCAAGCTCAGTCTGGCTTCCTGGTCATATTGTCTCATCTTCTTCCTCTTTTAATGCCCATGTGCTTACATGAGACCCACCTGGATAAGTAAGGTTAATCTCTAACAGCAAGACCATTGCCCAAACCACTCCGACAAAACCCTTTTATCAGCTAAGGCTGTGGTTCTCACCCTTCTTAATGCTGCAATGACCCTTTAATACAGTTCCTTACGTTGTGGTGACCCTCACTCATAACATTAGTTTCATTGCTACTTCATAACTGCAATTTTACTACTGTTTTGAAACATAATGCAAATATCTGTGTTTTCCAGTGGTCTTTTGGGGATTGAGACTCACAGGTTGAGAACCTCTGATCTAAGATAACGTGCTCAGTGGTTAGGAGTTAGGAGTCTCTGTAAGGAGCTCTTACTCCATATCCCACAGGAATTATTAGTAATTTTGGCTAATAGGATAGTGCCATAGCAATTACATTTTTAATATAAATGCTGTTTCCCCACTCACTAAAATAGTACCATTTTCTGGAGTACTTCCCCTTCAGTAATAAATGGTCTGTACATCTCCTCACAAAGGCTCAGGGAGCACCACAGGGGAGGGAGTAGAAAGAGTGTAAGAGCCAGTGGTGGTGAAGGAGTGAGAGTATCTTCTGGACATGTCAGGACCTCTGCTGTCAAGAGCTCACAGAAGTTGTGGTTGTTTGCAAGAGATCAAGCAAGGCAGTAGAGCAACAGCCATGAGCCACACCCCTCAGTGAGGGGCTATGGACAGCAGATGCCTTCTAGGGAAGAGAAGGCTAAATCCACCCTGTTCCATTGGCTGGTCCCACACTTGCAAGGACACAGACAATGCAAACTGGATTTGGTAGATTATATATTTTTAAAAGGGATAAGAGGTCTGAAGAGGGTGGGAGTGGGTCTAGTAGAAGTTAGAGGAGGAATGGGGGGTGGTGAATATGATTGAAATACATTGCAGTAATTTGTGAAATTCTCAAAGAATAAATAAAAACAGTATAATCATAAAAATAATAAGAATCTAAAAACACGATAAAAGTAAAATAAAATAAAATTATCTCAGTTGTCACAGATAATTTCTAAAGTATTTATGATAATGTAGCATAAGGTAGATGTCTGATATTTGCTTTAAAATTCCTGGAGAAATATGTGAATGTGTGAAGAAGAAAGACCTATAAAATTAGATCAGCAAAATATTAATTACTGATATTCAGTGTCAAACATGTAACTCATTTTACCTGTTTTTTCCTTTCACACATATTTACAACTTCCTGAGATTTTTTTCTTCAAACTCAAGATATTACTGGGGTTTTCTTTCTAACTCCTCTAATCTGACCCTTCCTTCCCTACCAGAAGTAATTTGTGTTTTGAATTTGCTGTTTCTACCCCGCCCATAATTTTCATATTATTAGACATCTAATTAGAGTGTTACTACACACGCATGTCTTAAACAACATATAATTAACCTTCACACTTTCCTAAATGTATATAAATAACATATCACACATTTTACACAGAATTTTTGAGCCCTATTCATGTTGACACATGGATAATTATAGTTCATTATTTTTAAGTGACCTAAAGTGTTCGAGGCCAGCTATATCGGTGAGCTCTAGATTTGACTGAGAAATGCTGCCCCAGTGAATAAAGTAAGAAAGTGATTGAGGATGATTCCAACATCAATCATACAGGCTCATACACATATATGCCCAACATGCAAAAGCATGATTCAATGGGTTAAATTAACAAATAAATAAAAATAAAGAAGACACAAAGTTGGGAAAGAGATGCATTTGGGTATCCCAGAGAAAGTTTGAGGTAGGAAGTGTATGATCAAGATACATTCCACACACGGATGAATTTTTCAAAGAATAAAAAATGTAAACAGCATACACACACACACATACACACACACACACACACACATACACACACACACACACACACACACTGAGAAAAGCAAGGTTGGCTCTAAGTTTTACTTACTATTACGATGGTCCTTTTATATATCCCCATATAGCAAGTGTGAAATTCCCTCTGGGATACTGAGCAGTTGTCTGGCTGATCCGTAAATTATAAGCAACTTCTTGTGTATGGGTCTTTCTAAATATTTAATAACAAACTGGTGAAAACTTACATGCTTCTGTGGTATGTGGGATTTTATATTTATATCCATACCTATACACACTAATATTTTAAGATTTTAAAATTTTGGTTAAGGAAATGATTGTGAAGTGGTATCCTGTTGTTTTCATTTGCAAATCCCTGTTAAATGGGGGAGGGGAGGAAAACCTTTGCATCTTTCATTTTTGTATTTGTATTAACAATTTCATAAATCGTGTCTCATCTACAGCGTATATCACACAGCATTTTAAGTCTTGTAGCATTTTACCTCCAAGATTATGTATTTTTATCTCTGCTTTATCTTTTGGGCATTATAGATATTCCCATTTTATTATTCATTTTGCCTGTATATGTGTGTGTGGTGTATGTATGTATGTATGCATATCCTCTTCTTTATATGTGTATTTGGGGGCTTGCTTATCTGTGTGCAGATCTGCATGCATGTGGTGGTCAGAAGTGAGTCTTCTGTATCTTCCTAAGTTTCTCTGAATTTTATTTTTTATAAAACAGGGTCTCTTTCTGAACCTAAAACTCACCAATTCAGCCATCCCTAGGGATTCACCTGTCTCTGTCCCTCTAACACTACGATTGCAGACATGTGCTACCAGGCTCAGCACATTACATGGGTGCTGGGGAGCTGAACTTGAGCCTCATGCTACACAGCAAGTATTTATCCACGGAGCTATCTCACCAGCCCCAAACATTCCTAATTGGGAATTATATGATAAAATTTGACCAATGTAGTATTATACTTTGATGGTTGAATATTGATTTTCTGACTCTTTCTTATATACACTGATGAATTTAGAATGTAAGCATGCAGGTTTAGTATGAATGGGAGACATCTGGTTCATAAAGTTTCTTCCTTTCTCTCATTTATATCCTCTTTTCTTTAGAGATTGCCAGTGACCTCCTCTTGGATTCCTGGATTCAGTCTCACAAAGGCATCTAGAGATCCTTACCAAGGTGATATGTGTTCCTTGCAGATCTATCCTGAAACTAGGGAGGAGCTTCAGTGAGATTCTGTTGCTGAACAGTTTCATACCCAGGAGTGGTCCAGTCTGTCACAGGGCGGATCTATTCTTTAGTATTTTAAGGAGCCTCCGTGATGACTTTCACAGCCTCTGGGATAGTTTACATTCCCAAAGCCATTCATAATGACTCCTTTTAGTCTGCATCCTCACCAATATTTGTTGCCATGAAGAATTTCTAAAAGTTTGCTTTGATTCCCAAGATTTTATCTTTATCTTTGGCTGACTTGTGAATGCTGACCTTCTTGTTGCTGGGTTACATCATCTGTCTGGTGGTCCTTAGTGATCCTCCCATGTTATAAATGGAGATGAGGCTATATAGACTAGAGAATCATCCTCTCCCTACAGATTTCTGTTGTCAGTGGGAAGATTGATGTACGGTCCCATGCCCTAGATGCACCCAGGGGTTCTGCCAGCATCCATCTTCCCAGGGGTTCTGCCAGCATCCGTCTTCCCTACAGTGTCCTGGATGTCGCTACTCTTTTCCCCTAGCTGTCAGTTAAGCGGAGCTCACGTACCTTATCATCAGAAATTTATCAAAATCTCTACAGTAGGAGTTATAAAGATGCTCAGGGATTGAGAACACTTGCTACTCTTGCGGGGAACCCAGGGCAGTTCCCAGCACCCACATGGTAGCTCACAATTAGTTCCAGATGATAGGACACCTTCTTCTTGCTTCTGTGGGTACCAGACACACATATGAGGCTCCATGAAGGCAAGAATTAATATGCATAAAACTCAAACCCTACATCTAAGGCTTAGAGAACTTCACAGAAAAAGAGGATAGAAAGACTGTACAAAGTAGAGGACCGAGTGCATACCATTGAGACATGGCAACCGCTTCACTTCCTTGGTTCTGATTTCTCTGGGAGAATCTCTGTTATAGACTAGGTGGGCTGAATTAATTCTGCCTGATGCATGCCTTCCTTGCTTTATTTGTCTTAAAAGTCCAAGTCTAAAACTATTCATAGCCTCATAACTGCCCCATATCCACTTCTAAATCTGTATAGTTAAAACTGCAACTGGAAGCAAAGGAACCTGTTATACTGCCGTTTAATTAATAAAAGTAGAATTCTCAGTTTTTCTGCCATATGTATTTTTTTTGTTGTTGTTCAGCTTCAATGAAGGTGCTAGCTTCAGAGCTGCTTTTAAACGTTAATAAGCTGCATTTCAGTAAAGTGTGGATACTGTTGTAAAAGAGTATCTAAAACATATTCTATTTTTTTTTTTTTTGATTTTTCAAGACAGGGTTTCTCTGTATAGCCCTGGCTGTCCTGGAACTCACTCTGTAGACCAGGCTGGCCTCGAACTCAGAAATCCGCCTGTCTCTGCCTCCCAAGTACTGGGATTAAAGCTGTGCGCCATCACCACCCCTAAAATATATTCTAAAAGGAAAAACACAATCCTGAACTAGAAAAAAACCCCAAAACAACAACAACAAAACCTAAAAACAACCAAAAACAGCTCAAAGGAAAGGGTCAGTCGTGGGAAGCTATGAAGACATGCTCCTGAGATGGAGCAAGCCCATGGCTTTGCAGGGGTGAGGAGGGGGGAGGAAGGAGTGGGTAAGAGCATCGTGCCTTCTGAGAGGAGTAGGGGAGAACAAAGAAAAGCAATAAAGAATGCAAGGGCCCTATAAAGAGACAAGCGCCCCTGTTATACCGGAATCTCCAACAGGAAAGCCTCCCACTGTCACACCTCTTAATGGTCCTACTACTTCCTCCAGTGTCTCACTGATGAGCAAGTGTTCAGGTTCCACACCATGGCGACAAGCCACATGCAGACAACTGAGTCCTATGGCCTGAAATGGCTTTTGTAGCTCATCTGTCTCGCCTCCCATGCCTATTGGCTGCTATGTCTATTCATACCACCGTGCAGTTTCAGAGAAGAGTAAAATCTCCCACTCCACCCTTCTTTCTGGATAAGTTACTTTACAGCTCCTAGGAGAAAGACAGAAGAGAGAGAGAGAGAGAGAGAGAGACAGAGAGACAGAGAGACAGAGAGACAGAAAGAGAGAGACACACACACACACACACACACACACAGAGAGAGAGAGAGAGAGAGAGAGAGAGAGAGAGAGAGAGAGAGAGAGAGAGAGAGAAAACGCATAATATATTATAAGGCCTGCTCTGGAGTGTAGTTGATATACCCAATGACACTCCACTGAAGAAAACTGGTTTTTCCTCTCCCAGCAGGAATCAATTGGAAGTTGCTTCTTGGTGAGTGTAGAACTTTGTGTTCACCTCCCCTTCTTGGTACTGGGACTTGTTCTGGTTTGGACTTGTGCATGCTGTCACGGTCTCTGTGGTTCTTATGTCTATCAGCCCTGTTGTGTCTGGATGAGACTGTTTCCTTAGAATCACTTCCTGGCTCTGGCTCTTACAATCTTAGGGAGGTGGTGAGGATTGGGAAGGAGTTGGGAGGAGAAGAAAGATTAGATCAAATATATTGTATGAAAAAAATTTAAATAAATTCTTTTAAATGATGGAAAATAGTTCTTTAAGAGTTTAAGGAAGGATGTAGACTCCCAGTCAATTATGACTAATGAAGGGCATTTATCTTATTTCTCTTGCAAGCAAACATAAAGAAGTGAAACAGTGGTATGCCAATAATGGACTAGAGATCTTACCAGAGGATTTAGAGGTGACAGACTGGTAGGTGGAGAATCCTTGGAGCATTTGTCCCTGCCCAGAGAGTTCTGAGAAAAGCAGCTGAGTCATGCCTTAGCTTCAGGGGAAAGATCTCAGGAACTAGAGTCTTTGGGCCCTACACAGACAGCAGAAGACTAGAACAGGCAATCTCTGAGGAACATCTAGGCACCCCTGGTGTCGGGCATGGATAGCATTTTGCTTTGGTTGTACTCTACTCTGTAAGAAGCCAAGAGTTCTTCTTACTAGGTGTTAAATAAATACACTCCCAAGAGTACAATGCCCTTCAGTTGGAAACCAGTCATGTAGGGAACTGTAATAATCCCTCTGAGCCATGTAGCCTAGTATCTAAGTCTCCCACCCCAATTATGAGCAGGGGTTTGTTCTATGGATACACTGGACACAGAGGGTCCAGGGTGACCCTGGGAGGTAAAAGCAGGCAAGGGTAAGACATTGGCCTGAAAGCTGCAGTTAGGTAAGGTGGCAGTTCTGTGGCCAGCTCTCTCATCCCACTGGGTAGCTGCATGTCAGCCTTCAGATGACCATCTGGAAAGGGATCAAGGGCTTTCCTGAGAAACTCTCCAAGATCAGATGATATTTAAGAGTACTTCATGGATATAGTCAGATACTCCTCAACCTCTTTGTAGAAGGTCCCATAGTGACCAGGCCCTAACTGAACACACAACGAGTAAGTACATACACATGCACATCACATAGATAAACATACACAGGCAGAACGTCAAACTGATGTTTGAATGCTTCTCTCCCAAAATACAGATTGACAGTCAATGAGTATTTATCAGATTCTCAATCACAACAAACAACCCGCAAATCCCAGCAGCATATGGCAGTATTTATTTTCTTCCCACTAGTCTGCGAGTTGGCTCTGGCTTCATATTGGTTGGGCTTCAGTTCAGTTGTGTTCAGCTCCAGTTGAAGGACCGGAGTGGCCAGGCTGAAACAGCCCCTCAGTACCTAATGCAATTAATTTTTTAAACCCAGGCATGCATTGACCTGAATTTTCAGAAAGCTAGAAGGAAGAGAAAGTCCTAAAAGGTTTGAGGGTGGGGTATTGCCTGTGTGTGTGGAAAATGATAGGAATTGGAAGGCACGCCAGTACTTAGCAGCTGCATGCGAACAGAGAAGTTAAGTGAATGGAACCTTGGGAGTGAGGAGGGAAAGGGGGTTCCTGCTGAATTCATACCTAAGTTACCATCCTCAGACACAAGTAACAGTTTTTAGATATGGAAGCCTCAAAAGCCCTCTTCATAGCCTGTCTCAGAAAAGTACTTGTGTGACATGGAAACTTCCAGTTCTTTGGGAAGTTAGTTATGCCAAATGATGTTTTGCTGGGGCACACAGGTGAAAGCATGTTTTGCTAAAGCAAACACATGAAAGACTGTTTTCCTGAAGCAGACACGGGTGATGGATGTTTGGCTACAGCAGACACGTGAAAGGACACTTGATGAAGGAGTGTAAATATGACCCCACAGATAGTAGGAGAGCACTGGGCTTTGGTATGGTTTGTTCCAACTCACTGTTCTTTGCTAAAGATACACATGTATTGGTTTGCCTTACATAGCATTGTTGAGCTCAACTTGTGATAACTCCAACATTGATAGAAACTCACCCAAGAACTGCTGAGGTTCCTGTAGCAGCTTGCCCTTCTGTGGCCTCACCTCGGGCTGGTCGGAGAGACTCCAGGTCTCTTCAGGATTGAACTACAGCTGCCTGGTGTCTTCTTGCTGAAAGGACTGGACTGTAGTGGCCAGTTCATGCCTGTTTGTCTACCTGCCTAGAGAACTGGTCTGCAGCTACTGAATATTTAGTGTTTGCTACAGGACTGGACTGCTGCCCAAGAAGATGGAGCTCTCCCCCAAAGAACTATTTCTGAACAGGTCTATTCCCCCATATCCTAATAACTTTTCTCTCCCACTACCTCTGCTGGGTGGTAGGCTAGAGGAGAGGTGGAACCCTTATTAAAAGTAGGTTGCAGAAAATGTATGCCTAAACTTGTGGATGAGCATCCTCCAAGAGGGGTGGGAAGTAACGTTAGTCAGAGGGGCCTGCAGGTCCAGGAGCAAGGCTGACAACTTGAGTTTGATTACCGTGACTCACATGGTGGAAGGAGGGAACCAACTCCCAGTAATTGTCCTCTGACTGTCACATATGTATATGGCCCTCAACTGGCTACACTCATACACGTAACCCCTATACACTAATTAAACCCATAAATACTTTTGAAAAATGAGAGTGAACTGAGAAGAAGATATTAAATATAGAAGAGAGGCAAGAGAAACACAATTCTAGCAAAGATAATACTTGACTGACAGCTAGTACCCATAGGGTGCACAGTCCAAGTTGAAGGGGGGCGGGTGTTGCAAGCATCTACACAGGATGGGGGAAGATAAACACAATTTGTTGCTTCTGGTATTTCAGTATGTGCCCCCAAGGCAATCTGACCATACTCTGGATGTATTTTGCCACTTGTTCTTTCTCATAGATAGAAACATCTTTGGAGTGCAAGAGGATGCTGACACATAGTCTCTGCCTCTCTCTTTATAGATCATCCTCTCAGTACTGTATAAATGGCCTCCAAATTTCATTCTAAGGCAGATGCAACCATCTTCTTGTAGATCAATGTTCTTGATAGTAAACTGTGCCAAAAGGAAGCAAAGTGATGAAATGCCAGGGGACTTGGGTAGATGCTGGAAGTGTAGATGTGCAGGTTGAAGCCTTCACAGCAGGCAGAACCATGAGCGAGAAGATAAGAAATGGCTCTTTGCTGCTGAATCCCACTCCTGGGCCGGTCTATTACCGTCCTCTAGGGAACTGTGCTACCCACAGTGGGCTGGGCCCTCATACACTGATTAACAATCAAGACAATCCTCCCTAGACAGGGCCACAGGCCTATCTGTTCTAAGCAATCCCCCCAGTTGGGTTCTCCTCTTAGATGACTATAGGTTGTGTCAAGTTGATAATGAACTCTAGGCAGGACACCCTCCTTGTATCAACTCTGCTTTTAGATGAGAAGGTAGTAGGCAGAGTTTTAGGGGGGTTCCTATATATTATCTTATTTAATTCCAACAATTCCCTGAAGGATAGGAGACTAATTATTTGCATGTGACTCAAATTTACATGTGAAGAAAGTAAAACATACAATTGGAAACGTCATTGCTTTACCATAGTGCAAAGACCTGTGGAAAGATGCTTAAATCTGGATCCTGCTGATGGGAACTTTTGAAACCTGAGGCACAGGCTACTTCTGTGGTCCATTCCAGGTCTCCCATGTTACATGGGGATGAAATAGGCTAAGGATTGTAACTGTTATGCGGTATCATCTCATAGGAATCTTACAGAGGACTTATGTGGAAACGTGTGAGGAGTTCATACAGTGTATGCCATTATAACTTACTGTTGTAAGAGACAGGAAACTTCATGGTTAGCTTTGATTATCAACTGCATCTGGCTGGTGGGCTGGGTGTGTTCTATGAGCGTTTTCCTTGAGGGGACTGAGAAAAGGCAGAAATCTTGCAATGAATATGGGTGTTATTAGCTGGAAGAGAAAACCAGCTAGTATAGGCATATAGGCATAGTGTTTTTCTCTCTCTTTCTCCCTCTCTGGCTCTCCTTCTTTCCTTCCATCCTTCCCTCTCTTTCCTATTCTTCTCTCTTTCTCCCCCAACTCCTTCCTCCCGCTTTCCTTCCTGGCTACTATGGTGTGACTGCTCCCCTTCTCTATATCCTCCCCATCACAGTGGCTAAAATAATGTAACCAAAACAAAGCCCTTTCTCCAGTAAGTTGTGTCTTTCAGTTATCTGGTCATAGCAATGAGAATGCGACTAACACACTCAAACTATCAAGATTGGATAAAAATAATGCTCGATTTTTTTCCCCTGAAACTCAATTTTCTCCTTTTATTTGATCTCTCTGGTCATTTGGAACAACAATCTGCTTGCTCCGGGTCACAAAACTGTTCGTTAGTGAAGCTGGACTTTGTACTTAAGTCCATCCTTCTTCAAAGCTCTGGATCTTTTCCTCATGGTCTGTTGGCTCTCATTAGCTGATAGAGTGTGGGGTAGACTGGCAGTGCAGAGCAGAAGTGTCAACACCAGGATGCAGGAAGAGGAGAGAGACAGGTGGTAGGAGAGGTACTTAATGTGATGCTGTGTCAGATAGGGAGGGAGGCTCAGTCCATTAGCAGAGCAGTCAGGGTGGAGAGAGGAGAAGGCAGTTGCTGAGACAGAGATAATACTGAGCAAGATCCAGTAAGTAGGACATTATGATTGGCAGAAATGAATTTGAGTAGGGATGGTCTCAGGAGGGACACTTTCCCCGGTCTTTAATGTACTGTGCTTTAACTCTTGGATGGATCTCAGCTGGATGTTTAGAATTTTCCAGTTTGGAAAGTATCATTTTCCCTCTGCCACATACAATCTCCCTTTCATACTCAGCCATTTTTGTGCTCATGGCTCCCACACGCGTGCAATTGCACATGCATGTTCATGTATGCAGAGACTAGAGAACAATTCCAAATATCTTTCCTCAGGTGCCCCCACCATGGGTTTTTGAGACAGGGTCACCCATAGGCCAAGGGCTCAATGATTACTATAGGCTGGCTAACCTGGAAAATCCCAGGGATCCACTGTCTCCATCCCTCCTTGCTGAAATTACAAGTGCACACATGTGTCTTTTTACATGGATCCTAGGAATCACACTCAAGTTCTCAAGTTTTTTTTTGTAGTAAGTACTTTACCCACTGAGCCACCTCCTTAGCCTCCTGTAGGCAATTTTCTTTATCCATTTTCTAGATGCTGAGATTTATGAAGGCAGGAGTGTTGTCTCAATGGCTCAGACATGGTCAACTAGGGGCCTTGACATCCTAGAGGAGGAATACAATGAAGACGAAGTGCATGATTATATTTTTAATAATTATACTATAACAATGCTCCCAAAGGCCAGAAGAACATGCTAGAACAATGAAAAAAAAAGCCACTGAATTTTCAAATATTATTAGTCAATTTTTTGGTCTAAGTTAGAATGTACAAGCTAGAAGGAAGCTCATCCCAACACACACACACACACACACACACACACACACACACACTTAATTTACTTGTTAAACACAATCATAATCATCAACCACTTACAGAGGAATCAGACACAGTACCTGCTTCCTGAAACTAGAGAAAGAGAAGATGAATTGTCATGACTGGGGAGACTGAATCTGTAGTTGAGACCAAAAAAGTAAAAAAAAAAAAAAAAAAAAAAGAAAAAGAAAACAAATAATCCATTCTATGACTATGGATACACATTTAATATTTGCCCACTGGGTTCTTAAAAAATGCTAATTCTGAAACAGAAGAATCTTGACCAATGGTTCTCAACTTGTGGGTCGTGTGACCCCCTTTGTGAGTTGTATATCAGATATCTTGCAAATTAGATATTTATATTACATTAATATTCATAACAGTAACAAAATTATAGTTATAAAGTAGCCACAAAATAATTTTATGGTTTGGGGTCACCATGGCATGAAGAACTGTACGAAAGCATGGTAACATTAGGAAGGCAGAGAACGACTGATCTAGACCTTTCTCATGAAGCATGACAAGATGAAGCCCGAATGTCACCTCTTCCAGTGGTCCTGGAGAGTCAATTCTAAGCAGGCATTCCTGAGCTCCCCATATACCAGCTCCATTTCTTTTCTTTTTTTTTTTATTGGAAATTTTATTTACATTTCAGATGTTCTCTCCTTACCCCATTTCCCCCCTCCCTCCCAGAAACTCACTATCCCTTCCCCCTCCTCCTGCCTCCACGTTGGTGTACCCCCACCCATCCTCCCCCGTACCTCACCTCCCCACCCTCGAATATCCCCCCCCCCACGATGTCCAGCCTTCATGGGACCAAGGATCTCTTCTCCCACTTATATATAGCTCCCTTGCATATATAGCTGGAGTCATGTGTCCCTCCCTAAGCGCTCCCAGGCTGGTGGTTTAGACCCTGGGGGCTCTGGTTGGTTGGTATTGTTGCTTTCCTCATGGTGTCGCAAATCCTCTCAACTCCTTCAGCCTTCACTCTATCTTCTCCATTGGGAACCCCATGATCAGTTTAATGGTTAGCTGTGAGCATCTGCCTCTGAGTATGTCAGACTCTTGCAGACTTTTAAGGAGACAGCTATATCAGGCTCCTATCAGCATGTACATCCTGACATCCACATCAACCTCTACCTTTGGTGACTGCCCATAGGAGGGATATCCAGGTGGAATGGTCTGTAGACGGTCCCTCCTTCAGTTTCTGTCCCGCACTGTGTCTCCATATTTGCTCCCTTGAGTATTTTGTTACTCCTTCTAAGAAGGACTGAAGCCCCCCCCCCCCCCCGACTTGGTCATCATTCTTCATGAGCTTTATGTGGTCTGTGAGTTGAATCTTGGGTATTTCAGGCTTCTAGGCTAAAATCCAATAATCAGTGAGTGAATACCATGTATGTTCTTTTGTGATTGGGTTACTTCACTCAGGATGATATTTTCTAGCTCCATCCATTTATATAAGAATTTATCAAATTCATTGTTTTTAATGGAGTATGTTTATGTGTATGTGTGTGTAAGATACGGATGGTTATAGGGTGTGCATGGTGTATGTGTGTGTGGGGGGGTATGATACATGTGTATGGGGTACCCATGGTGTGTATGTGATATGCATATGCATGGGGTATATATGATGTATATGTGTATGTGTTTGCATGTGATGTATTGTGTGAGGTGTGGGCATACCATGGCACACATGTGAAGTCAGAGGTCAATTTGCTTAAGTCCACCCTCTCCTTCCACCTTTACTTGAGTTCCAGAATTTAACTCAGGCCACCAGGCTTGCACAGCAAATACCTTCATGTGCTGATACATCTGAGCCATCTCACCTGTGCTTCATGGTCTTTTCTGTTGTGTTATAATGTGTTAATCTGCAGAGCATTATCAGACACATACCAACACCCAGGAATAAGATTGAGTTCTGTCAATCTAAAGAGAACTGTCTTTCTCCTAATGACAGTAGCTAAAAATCTATCTGAAGCACTGAGCTACCTACAAAGAGTATTCTGTGCTTATCCCTGTACCGTGTATTCAGTTGAAGTCTCTGAGGACTTGTGAGTATTCCCATTAGAAGTTTGAGCTCAGAGAAGTCAAAGGAGGTGAAGTCAGCTACAGCCAGGATCTTAACTTCCTCTGCCTGGTCCCACAGCCTTTAGCACTTAGCCCAAGCTTGCTTTCACTGTGTATGTGTGTACACTCGTGCATGTGCACGTGCATGTGTGTGCACCTGTATGTGCATACATGTGTTACTGCATGTGTTTACATGTGTATGTGTGTGCACCTGTGTGTGTGCTTGTATGTGTGTGTTAGGCTTATGTTATTTTTACTTATGTGTATAGGTGTGTGTTGGGGTACGAGGGATGCACTGTGAGTAGAGATACCTGTGGAATCCAAAAGAGGGTGTTGGATCTCCTGCAAGTGTAGTCATAGGCAGTTGTGAACTGCTTGATGTGTGCTGGGAACTGAACTCAGGTCCTTTGCAAGAGCAGTGCATGCTTTACTGCTGAGTCACCTCTGCAGCTCCAGATCTGCTATTCCGGTATTATTATCTCTCTGGCTTCAGAGGCCAAATCTGGAAGGATCTTGTCCAAGCACTCTCAGCTTTTGCTAAATTTCTGCAGCTGGGGTGGACTTAGGAACTATCTGACAAAATCAACATGAAATAAACATTAATTTATCAAGGAATGTTCAGCTAAATTAGAGCCTCCTTCTTTCCATAACACATGATGATGGTAATGATCTGTCTAGGAAAACATCCGGGATTAATTTTAAAATCTCAGAATGTCAACAAAGACTCATTCAATTATAGTTATGATTATTTAAGGTTATCATATAAACGAACAGAACCTTGCTCAATTTGCACAGGTTCTTTGAAGTTAGAGTGCTTTCATGTTCATTATCACTTCTGACTCTCAAGAGAAGACAGCTATATTCAATTAGTACCTATCTCAGCCTACAGAAGTGGGTACTGATGTTAGGAGCGAGTGAAGCTTCCTACAGTGGCTAGGGAAAGGGAGAACTGCAGCAGACGCAGATCACCTGGATCCTGACTTACGGCTTTCTCTAGGGGCTGAGGAGATGGCTCAGTTGGTGAAGTATTTACCTGAGTTCAGGTCCCTAGGACCAAAAGTCCAGGAAATAGTAGTGGGAGCATCACTAATGCTGGGGAGGCAGAGGACGGTGGAATCCTGTGGTTCACAAATCTGTTTCTAGTACCTCAACCATAGCTGCCCAACTGCACACACATTATTTTTAATATGAATGCTGACAACACTCCCAGACTCAGTGTTTATGCCTCTTTAACTGGCACTGGCTGACTTCTGGTAAGCCAAGTTTATGGAACCTCTGGCAAGCAGCCTTGAAAGTAAGATAGTGTCATCTCACGTGGCATTTCTGACCTGCCGGTGGATACATGTGTAGGCAAGGACAGGACCCCAAGGCTTCAGAGGTGACCTGGAGCAGAGAAGGATCCCAGAGACATGGAGGGACTAGCTACTGACTGGAAGAGATCTGAGGAGTGTGCACAACCATTTATAGATACAGCCTGGGGGCGACTCAGATGCAAGACTAGTGAAAACAAGTTTAGCATTAGAACAAAGCATGGAACCATCTAGAAGAATAGCAACCTTGAAAAAAGCTAACACCAATATCTTATATCCCAGATATGGCAGTCAAGTTGCAGCAAGGATTCATTCCGTATCCCTGACCAGTTTCTGCCTCACAGCTGTAAAGCATAGCCATTGATCTGGACACATCATTCTGTAGTGTTGGCTTTGTTTTTCTCCTCCAGGACACTCTGTCCCTTTCCCAGAGAGCAGCCCAGTTTCCCCTACAGACAGACTGCTAATGCCTGTGCTAGGCTCCCCTGCTCTCTCCACTCTGCAGACTTGGATGGGCTTTAATTGGCCACATTGGTTTGTAGCTTGTGTGCACCTCAGTGTCTACTACTGGACCACTTACTGAAGTCAGTGCCTTTTCCACCACTGCAATGAAGAAAACTATTCATAGCTCAAAGTAGCTGAATGCCTACATGCAAAAAATAAAAGTTGTGGAGTGGGAGGGGCTGGTAATATAGGCCAGTGGGTATAGTCTAGTACTCATGAAGTTCTGGGTTCTGTCTTAACCCTGCAGAAACTGATTGAGATGGTACATAACTGTAATCCCAGCATTGGGGATGTGGAGGCAGGAGCATCAGAAGTCGATGGTGATAGTGAGTTCGAGGCCAGGTGGGCCTTGTCAGAAAATAGAAGTTAATTCCCAGCTCATGATGTACCTGGTGAATACTGTTGATTATTATTATTTGTTTTTTTACTTAGAAGTTTTTAGAACTTCAGAAAACTGTTTTCCTTTAAGCTCTAAATAATAGGCCTCAATTTTGTCTCTCTTTGCTCCTGCTTCTACAGAAAAAGACAGTGAATACAAGAGTCTGTCTGTTTGTCTGAGAGCAGAGATGGAGTAGTTAACTCTACCATGAGATGCCAGCAGAGTTGGAACCCAACACCCCCCTCCTCCAGCACAGCTTATACCAGGAGCGTGTTTGCTTCAGTCTCCTAGACTAATGCAGCTGTTCCCAGGGTCTCCACACTGCTGACCACTTGTCACCAAGGCTTCTAAGCACAGGCAAATACAGAGTGCCAGGCAGAAAGCAGGCTTTGGAGAGTTTTGTTGAATGAGAACACTGTGAATGAATCCTGGAAAAAGGTGGTGTCACTGACCCTTCCGTCATTCACACTTAACACAAATGACTGGTGGGCCTGGTGAGAAGGATCCTGTGCTCCCAGCTACTTGGGAGACTGAGTGTTCAAAGCTAACCTGGCCCATAGAGCAAGCAGAATCAGGCCAAAAAAAAATCAGGGAATGTTACAGAAATTGTGATGCTCTAGTGACACAAATTACGATGCTAAACATCTAAAAGTCTATCAAGTAAAAGCTCCTGCTTGTGCTCTACAGCTAAGGAAATCAAGACTCAGAGTTACGTCATTACCTCTCCCATGACTAATTATGGAAAGACCGTCACTCAAACTGAGGTCTAGCTCATAGAAAAGGCATGTGCGGAGCTTAAGGGGAAAGGTAATTCTGGCTGAGGAAGCGGTGTGGACAAATCTGGGGTATTGAGGTTACTCAGAGATCAGGGCTAAGCAGGACAGAAAAAAGTAGAAGCAGAGGTTAGTCCAGATCCTTGGAGCTCAGAACTTTCAAACTCCTAGATCTGCACTAACCCCAGGGTTTCTTCTGCAAGAGAATTTTATGAATAAGTTCTAGATAATACCATATTTATCAGCTCAGCTCAAGGCAGGAGTATAGAGAAGTTTAAACCTCCAGTCAGCTGGGTTCCAATTAATGAAATATTTCCCCCCCCAAAAAAAGGAAAAAAGAAGTCCTAGGGCTGGGGAGATGGCTCAGGAGATAAGAGCACTTGCCATGCAAGCCTGAGGACCTGAATCTGAATCCCAGTATACACATTAAAAAATAAATCTGAGCATAGCCACACAGAGCTATAACCCCAGCATGGCAGGACATGGCCACTTTTGGCATGGTGGGGCTGAGATGAGTGGCTTCCGAGGGTTCACAGGACAGACAGCCTAAAGGGAAAAGTGAGTTTCAATTCAGTGAGGAAACTCTGTTTCGAGGGAATAAGATTGAGACTCATGGAGAAGAGAAACCCAACATCCTCATCTGTCCTGCACTCATGTGCACACATGTACACACACATGTGCACATATATACATGTGCACACAAAGCACTAAGAGAAAAGAGTGTTGTAACTCAATATTCAGTTCAACTCTGAAAGGAATTTATATTCAGACAACACTTTCAGCTACCACAGGGGACATCCCAAACACCCTTCACAGAGTTGTGCTGCCACACCTTATGTAAATGCACGATGATGAAAGCTCAGAACTTAACGTTGGTGGAATGCTGTTGGCTAAGCCCTGCCTTCATCTGCATTTTAGCACTCTTTCCTCTAACAGCACTTTTCTATTTCAGAATCCAATGTAGGACTCCACACAGCCCTGAGCTGCCTTCCATGCCTTCCCAACCTCTCTCAGGGGTGTGACAGTGCATCTAACTTTCCTTGTCTTCCAGGACCTTGCTTTCTTCTTCTTCTTCTTTTCTTTTTCTTTTTCTTTTCTTCTTCTTCTTCTTCTTTTCTCTTTCTTCTTCTTCTTCTTCTTCTTCTTCTTCTTCTTCTTCTTCTTCTTCTTCTTCTTCTTCTTTTTTTTTTAACAAAGGCCCGGCTGACCACTTCACTCACTTCACTGCTCAGTTTTGGCTTATTGGACATTTCATCATTAAACTGAGGTTACATATTTTTGACAAGTTGTGCTCCAACTTGCTCTGTGGGCAAGTATACCAACATGCTTTGCACCAGGGATGACATGATGTCAATTCACCTTGGCTCATTTGGAAGGAAAGGACAGTGTCTGCCCGATTGTGCCACTATGCAATTCCTCTTCTTCCCTTTATTATAATACACACATACATACATACATACCATGAGAGATATTTCTGTGTGAGTATCATGCCTTTCTTTAAACTTATACCTACTGCTTTTTAACATCCTTCCATGAATCTTGCCTGTATTCATTCATTCATTCATTCATTCATTCATTATTGTGTGCACACACATGCATGTGCACAGGGCGGGGTACAGGTATGGAGGTCAGAGGATAACTTGTGGGAGTCAGTTCACCCTTTCTTCCATGTGAGTTCCAGGGATTGAACTCAGGTCATTGGGGCTTGGCCACAAGTGCCTTTACCCACTGAGCCATGTCACAAGCCCACATTTTTCACTGTGGTCCTCTCTTGCTGGCTTGTGCTTTTAACATTCCCTGTGCAGCGATTAACTGCACATCTGTAAGGAAAAGTCTGTCCTTCTCCACAGACACATTTTCTCAAACATTTTATCAGTGAGGACCTGTATGTATTTTATTCTGTGAACCATGACACAATGATCATTTTCTGTTTTGTTGCTCTGTGTACCTGGGTTTGTCCACAGAGAATCCCTGTGCCCTTATGAGATGCCTCCATCCTTGGTTCTCTGCTTGTTTGTTTTTTTTTTTGTTGGTTGGTTGTTTTTGTTGTTGTTGTTTTTTGGTTTGTTTGTTTTTTTGTTTTTTGTTGTTTGGTTGGTTTGAGGGTATTTTTGGGTTTTTTTTTTTGCATAATAATTTTTTCAATGTTAATCAAAGGCTTTATAAGTTTGGTAATGCTCAGTAACAAGATGCCCATACAATCAGAAGTGTAACCCAATACCCAACCTAGATATACCAACTATCTTTGATTGGCGGAGACACGTGAACATCTGCTTCCATGTTCCTCTCTCTCTCTCTGTCTCTCTCTCTCTCTCTGTCTCTCTCTCTCTCTCTCTCTCTCTCTCTCTCTCTCTCTCTCTGTCTCTCTCTCTCTCTTTCTTTCTCTCTCTCTCCTAGCTCTTCCTCTCATTCTCCTCCTCCTCTCCTTACTCCTCCTCTTCCTCTCCTTACGCCTCTCACCTTAGCTCCTCCTACATATCACCCTTCCAGTTAAAACTTTTCTCTCAAAATACAATTAAAGCATAACTATACCAATTTGTATCAGTAAGGTACAAGATAGACCTAATACCCAGTCCAATACTTTTGTTGTCTAACCAGAACCTCTGCCATCTCTCCTAACTAAAACACTTAGTTCTGAACCTGGCATTTTCCTTGGCTTTAGAATGAATGTCAGCTGAAAACCATCCTCTCAAATCTTTTCTCTCAAAATAAATAGCTGGGATTGGCTATGAGACTATAAGTCTTCAACCCCGTCAGAAATCCAGAATGAATGAATTAACTGAAATTATGGGAAGCACAAAGCATAGCTTCTAAAACTTAGCCAATTTATAGAGACCTCTGAACACCTGGATAGTGCCTATACTACAAAATGTTGGAGAATCCGACCTTCAGCCTTCTGGCCCAGGATCATCTGACAGACCTAGTGATGCAGAATTATTAAGGGCTGATTACTCTGTCTTGGCAGATATAATCAGTCGACTATTCTGCAAGTGTGTCCTTTGCTGGACAGTAATTTGTCTGTAGATGAAAAGAGGCAATGAAAAGGTGGCTGTCTCACCACAACTGGAGTAATTCCAAAGATGCTTAATTTCTTCTTAGAATCCAAGACAGGAAGCCGTCAGGAGCAGACACGTCTCTAATCAAACTGAACATTAATACAGAAAAGTTTGTAACATCAATTCTGTGGACTTCTGATGTTTTGAAAACCAACTATCCATGTAAGGCAATCTGGACTGCTGTCTGTTAACTCCTCTCAGCTATTTCTAAATAAAATATAAAAAACACCCTAACAATAAACTCAGAGCCATGAATTTACTATAGGCTTTTAACTCACATCTTGAATCAGTTAAAAGAGTTAAAGACAGACTGGGTCTAAGCCTTGTATTCCTAAATGTGTTATATAGGCACAATGCCTATGAGAGTAACAATATTAATCTCACTTTTATATCGATAAGAAACTCATACCAATGAAAACCTTAAATTAGAAATCAAAGTAAATTTTGTACCATTTAAGAAATTATAACTTCAGCTTAATAATAATTATACAGATTTCTACCAATAGGTTATGGCTATGCAATAAATCCTAGCTATTCCTCCCTGTTCCAATAAAACCACTACTTTTCCCTAGAAAGACAGCCCAATATTAACCACCCCAGTCCCCAAGCCCAGGGACTAGGGGCACCAACTCTTCATTAACTTCTTCAAGCTGCTTACGGGTATTGAGATATTAGCAGGGGCGGGGAGAGTAAATTGATAAGTCTCTGACATCTGTGTCTTCACTGCATCCAGCTGAAATTCCAGGACATCAGAGGTTAGAGCAGGTCTGCTCAGCTTGCTTGATGAGTAGATATACCAAGGCTGTGTATTCTGCAATATACAAGTCTCAAAACAAATTTTAGTATCAGGATAATTTTTTGTTTGAATTCTGGAATCTAGTCTTCTGGCAGCCTGTCTCTATCATATCTAATCCATATTATTCTGGGAGTTTCTATGAGGGTGTGCTCCCACCATCCTCCCATTCCCGCCTCCCTGCTCTTGAATTCCCCAACACTAGGGAATCCAAACTTTCAGGCACCAAGGCCCTCTACTTCCAATAATGCCTGACAAGGCCACCCTCAACTACCTATACAGGTGGAGCCATGAGTCCCTCCCTTTGTGTTCTCAGGCTGGAGGTTTTAAAATGGCTACTCCAGCCTGTTTCTTAGGACCATTTGCTTGAAAAATTGTTTTCCAGCCTTTTACTCTAAGGTAGTGTCTGTCTTTGTCACTGAGGTGGGTTTCCTGTATGCAGCAACATGCTGGGTCCTGTTTATATATCCAGTCTGTTAGCCCATGTCTTTTTATTGGGGAATTGAATCCATTGATGTTAAGAGATATTAAGGAACAGTGATTGTTGCTTTCTGTTATTTTTGTTATTAGAGGTGGAATTATTTTTGTATGGCTATCTTCTTTGGATTTGTTGGAAGAGGATTACTTTCTTGCTCTTCCTAGGGTATAATTTCCCTCCTTGTATTGGTGCTTTCCCACTATTATCCTTTGTAATGCTGGATTTGTGGAAAGATATTGTGTAAATTTGGATTTGTCATGGAATATCATGGTTTCTCCATCTATGGTAATTGAGAATTTTGCTGGGTATAGTAGCCTGGGCTGGCATTTATGTTCTCTTAGGGTCTGTATGACATCTGTCCAGGATCTTCTTGCTTTTATAGTATCTGTCGAGAAGTCTGGCGTAATTCTGATGGGTCTGCCTTTATATGTTACTTGGCCTTTTTCCCTTACTGCATTTAATATTCTTTCTTTGTTTTGTGCATTTGGTGTTTTGATTATTATGTGACAGGAGGCATTTCTTTTCCTGTCTAGTCTATTTGGTGTTCTGTAGGCTTCTTGTATGTTTATGGGCATCTCGTTCTTAAGGTTAGGGAAGTTTACTTCTATAATTTTGTTGAAGATATTTATTGGCCCTTTAACTTGGGAATCTTCACTCTCATCTATATCTATTATCCTTAGGTTTGGTCTTCTCATTGTGTCCTGAACTTCCTCGATGTTTTGTGTTAAGAACTTTTTGCATTTTGCATTTTCTTTGACAGTTGTGTCAATATTTTCTATGGTATCTTCTGCACCTGAGATTCTCTCTTCTATCTCTTGTATTCTGTTGGTGATGCTTGCGTCTATGACTCCTGATTTTTTTCCTAGGTTTTTTATCTCCAGGGTGGTCTCCTTTTGTGATTTCTTTATTGTTTCTACTTCAATTTTTATGTCCTGGATGGTTTTGTTCAATTCCTTCACCTGTTTGGTTGTGTTCTCTTGTAATTCTTTAAGGGATTTTTGTGTTTCTTCTTTAAGGGCTTCTATCTGTTTACCTGTGTTCTCCTCAAATTCTTTGAGAGTGTTATTTATGTCCTTCTTAAAGTCCTCTATCATTATCATTAGAAGTGATTTTAAATCTGAATCTTGCTTTCCTGGTGATATGGGGAATTCAGAACTTTTAGTGTGGAAGAACTAGGTTCTAATGATGTCAAGTACCTTGGGTTGCTGGTGCTTATGTTCTTGTGCTTGCCTTTCACCATCTGGATCTCCTTAGTGCTACCTGTGCTGTCTCTGATTGGAGCCTGTCTTTCCTATTATCTTGGTTGTTTCAGAACTGTGTGGGGTGGGGGTTACTACTGGGGTTAGAGCTGGGGCCCAAGATCTGCTCAGTGCTCAGGTCCAGACCGGAACGGTTTGTTTGTTTTGCCGTTTGAACATCTATTCTGTGGTTCTGCAGATGCTCTGTGTCTACCTTGTGCTCTTCTTCCTTCAGTCCTGTAACTAATCACCCCCCGACCCCCAAGAGCATCACTTCCATTTTACTAGCAAGTATTATGGAGGACCCAAGATCTTAGTACAAGCTGTGTTTAGTGCCTCTGGGGCATTCTCTCTCCTTGGTCCTTTCACTGGACGAAGGTGTGAGATACATACATCTCTATTAGCCCATGCACACATGTAGCCATCACTATTTCCTCACTGATTTTTTGTGGGTGCATTTTGCAGCCATGATTTTGTGTTCTAATGCTAGTACCACAGTATAAGATTCCAGCAGGCTTTGCTCCTTTTCCTAATGAATCTTGCTTTGGGGACGATGTTTTATCTCTCACTATACCTAAGCAACATTGCACATCTTCATAATTCAGCTGCTACATTTGCTGAGCTGTAGGGGGAAATTTCCATGGCAGAGAAAGAGTAAAAGTATTCCTTAAGTTCTCATTGGCCAGTTCTGTGTCATCACTACTGAATACTAAGAAACACCAGCCCACACATGCAACTTTAAAGGCATGCAAAACTAAAACATTAGAGGTAGGAGAGACAGCTCAGCAGTAAAGAGTATTGGGTAGTTTTCTGAGGACTCAAGTTCAGTTGTCAACATACACATGGGCAAACATTCGTGTACATAAAGCAAAAATAAACACATGGTCTAAGTAAAGATACTCAGCCATTTACACATCTTTATTTTTTTAAAGCCCATATCCTTAAAAGTCTCACAATGGGGACAGCATTTATCAGGAACACTGCTGTTTTGCAAGCACCCTGATAGAGGCTTAGAAAAGAAAGCCACGTTTAAACATTTGTATCAATGAAAACTGTTTATAACTCAGAAGACTGTACCCTGTGTGAGCTTCCCAACACATTTATCACCTCACGCCAGAGCTGGATGGGAAGGAACAACTTTTGCCTGCCAGCAGAAATCTGGAAAAAAAACGATGAAGAACATGTCAGAAACACTATGAATCTTCTGCAGGAGGTTATAGTAGTGAAAATGATCTTGATTCTTTTCCCCACCCCCATTCATAAATCTCCATCAGCACTTAAAGATAACTCTGTCAATCCATTGTCATCTTCCACAGACAGTGCCGCTGTGGCAGCTTCCCTTGGAGCTCAAAAGTTGTACCCAAAATGGGAAGCTTTTCCTGCAAGTTATATGTGATAAGATGCTAATGAGAGAAATGTGAAAAGAGACAGGCAGAGTAAGAAAGGGAATGGCTTCTTGCCTTCACTGAAGGTTAATGGACAAATCTTTTAAGGTTTCTGTGATCTACTTTCCTCTGTCAAATAAAAATAATAATAAATGTTAAGAGCTGTTCTTGCAGAGGACCAAGATTCAGTTCCCAGAACCCATATGGTGGCTCACAACCATCTGATCCCAGTTCCAGGGGATCTAACGCCCTCGTCAGGCAACTCTGGGTGCTGCATGCATGTGGCAAACATGCATACACATAAAATAGCAATAAATAATAAAAAGCAAAATAATAACATTAGCTTCCCCTAACTCATCAGAGAATCATGAAGAGAAAATTCAAAATAATGGATCTAAAATATACTCTGAAAAGATGAAAGCGCTACAGTAATAAAAAATATTCCTAGTCACGTCACTGTTATTTTGTCATAGAAAATGTTCATAAGAGGAGTCTCCAAGTTGTTAGCAGTAAATGTGCAGCTTGGAAAAGATATTACGTGGGCGACATCAGGCTGGAAGAGAGCTCACACTTGCATTGGCAAAGCTGAAACTTGACACAAGTTCAGTACTCTACAGTGCCAAGCTGATGGCGCATGCTCACTAAATATTTATTGACAGAGCTTTTGCTTTTGGTGCACTGTGAAATATTTGTTTCTGTCTTTCCTTCACTATGGTAATAGCTTAAGATAGGAAATGTATTTATTTGCCATTTTCTGCACCAACTTTAGTGCTTGCCACAGGCCTGGCATTCATATTACCTCTTAAAAGAATGAAAAACACATGAATGAATGAGGTCCTGTGAAAATGGTGTTTTCATTATGATGAGGGAATAACTGGATGGATGGACCAGTTGCTTAAAAAGTGAATAATAAGAACCAAGATGCAAGGCATAGGTAACCTACTTCAAAATTACCTCTAACGCTGCTGTAATTAAGACAGGGGTGTTGTATTGGATAAGAAAGTGGGGAATGGAACTAGGAGGAAACTGCATAGATAGTTGAATACTGTTTGGTACAGAATAAAAAGAGGAAGGAAAATATTTTGAAAACTGGGAATACAGATGGGGTTTGGTGGCAGAAGCTTGTCATTATAACTACCCGAGGGGCTGAGGCAGGAAGATCACAGGACAAGTTCAAGGCCTACTTTGGATATAAAATGTGTTTCAAACAGCCTGGGTAACTTAACGAGACTTATTTTAAAGGGATAGACTCACTTGGTATTCACAGGAAATAGGGCTCTCAGTTCTCAGTACCCCACAGTATACAGTAAGTTCAATTGATATGGATAACATGGTACTAAAGCTTATGAAATGTCTAGAAGCAAATGCAGTTGAATGCTCCTTAGAGGCAGGCAAAGACTCCTTTGGAAGGTCAGAAGAGGAGTTAGACATAAAAAAGAAAACAATGAGCTGGTCTTGATTCAAGTTTTCTTTCTGTAACTGTGATAAAGCATTATGGCTACAAGCAACTTAGGAGAAGAAAGGATTTATTTGACTTTTGTGTCCATGTCACAGTTCATCATTGAGAACAGTCAGAGCAGGAAGCAGAAACTATGGAGGAATGCTGTAGGCTGGCTCTTACCAGGATCATACTTAGCTAGCTTTCTCATATAGTCCAGGACCACTTGCATACAGAATGGTACCACCCACAGTGGACTGGGCCCCCTTACATCAATTAATAATGAAGACAACCCCTCATAGACATGTCCAAAAACCACTCTGATGAACACAATTATTGAATTGAAACTACTTCTTCAGCTGATTCTGGGATATATCAAGTTGACAGTTAAAATGTTAACTCTGTCAGGTTCCATACTATTAAACTTTCTGCTTATCTGAAGACATAGTTAAGAGATGAACCAGCAAACTATAGGCATGGAGAAAATCTTGACACACATACTGATGCTTCCCCAAGTACCAACCTGGGCCTGCCTCAGTTCTTCCCACTACAGACAAGTTTCTTGGTAGAAGGCTTCTGAACTTCTCCCTCAGAGGCCATTCCTGTTTCACTTCTATGTTCTGCAATGTTTGCAGCCAAAATGATCTTTTCTAAACCCAAGTTTCCTGTCACTTTTCTATTCAGAACTTTCCAACAGGGGCCAGAGAGATAGATCTGCAGTTAAGAGCACCAGGTTTTCTTCCACAGGACTCAGGTTCTATTCCCAGCATGCATGTGGCAGCTCTTATAATTTTCTATAACCCCTGGCCCAGTGTATCTGATATCTTATTATCTCCACTGGCACAAGGCATGCACATGGTACATAGACATACATCCAGACTAAACACTCATATAAAAATAAACACATCAATATAATAATAATAATAATAATAATAATAATAATAATAAACAACCCTTCTCATGTCTTTGTATAATATCTAGTACAAAATTCAAGCCCTGAATCTCAATGCCCTTCTTCCTTTTCTACCACCATTGCCAACATGACTTAAGTACTGGCCTTTCTGGCAGCTGCCCTGGTAAACCAGCCTTCCATCTACTCACATGTTTACTCCTTTATGAAATTATTCCGAATGTTCATCATATCCAGAGAGCTATGTTATTTTGATTTCCTATACCTGGCCTATATTACAGTCCCTATCACTAATACATGTTGATCTTTGGTTTGCTTTAGATATCATTCACTTACTAACATCCAGAGGTATGTGTTCAGAAAGCTTTCTAATTCTCAAAGCTCATTTTTGTATTCTTCAGTTGTCTCTCAATAGTAGCAAATTGGGCTTGGTTCTCACCAAGCCCTTACCATATAACATTATGATCATATATTCCCTTGCTTCTATGCTCCCCAGCTAAGCATAGTTTTATATATCTGGAATGTAGCATTTCACATTGTAACCCACAGGAATAGGGTGGGTTAGGGGCAGGGAATTGTTGAATGAGGTCCATCTCAGTCTGAAAGGCCATTTTTCACGTAATGATTATCTTGGGAAAAATCATTTAAACTGGGAAATCTTGAGATTATGATTGTTAGTATTCTGTCTAAACTCCACCTCCACAGCTATCTGGCAACAGCCAGTTATGTTCCTCCCCACAGTTACCTGGCAACAGCCAGGTAGGCCTGCCCACTATAAAAGGGGCTGTCTGCCCCCTCCCCTTCCTCTTGCTCCTTAATCTCTTGCTCCCTTGATCTCTTGCGTGTAGGTTCTCTCCCCTTCTCTTCCCCCTCTCTCCATGTGGTCATGGCCGGGTTCTACCTCCCTGCTCTCTCTCTCTCTCTCTCTCTCTCTCTCTCTCTCTCTCTCTCTCTCTTTCCTTTTCTGCCTCTTCTACCCTCCTGGCTCCCCTCCCCATGCCCTGAATAAACTTTATTCTATGCTATACCATCGTGTGGCTGGTCCCTCAGGGGGAAGAGATGTCTCTGCATGGGCCTGCTGAGATATCCCCTTCCATCACTGGTCCCCTTCCATCTTTCAATGATTATTATCTTAAGAATCTTGTTGGTAATGATAACAGCTTACATAATCTTGTTTTGGCAATTTTAAGCAACCCAACTGTGTCTTAGTTTCATTTCCTGTTATTGTAATAAAGCAACTTAAGGGAGAAAGGTTTCATTTAGCTCCCAGTTTCAGGCTACAGTCCATCACTGCAGGAAACTCAAGGTAGAAGGAACTTAAAGTAGCTAGTCATATTAAAATCAAAAGCAGAGAGGAATACATTAATGACTGCATGTGTAGGATCACCTTGCTTTCTTCACTCTTATGCAGTCCTGAATCCCCTTCCTAGGGAATGGTATCACCACCAGTGAGCACTTCTTTCCACCTCAAGTTACACAATCAAGTTAATTCTCCACAGACTTGGCCAGAGGCCAACCTGATCTAGACAATCCCTCACTGAAACTCTTTTTGTATATGACTCTACAGTGTGTCAAATTGTTAATTAAAACTAGCCACCACAAACAGATATAAAGCTCCAGGCATGTGGACTGGCTTTCAGTAGATAGCTTGCTTAAAAATGTTAGTTTTAACAGTCTGACCATAAAGACTATTGTAGAAGCCAACTACAGCTTTCTACAAGAGAGACTGGAGAGTGAAGTATTAAAAAAAAAATAGGGAGAGGGCTGTATTATAACACTCTTCCCATTCTAGAAAAGTCTAGAGAAATTTGGAAAAATCAAGGTAGAAGAGATCAACTACACAATATACCCTATGTATGGAAAACAGCTGGGAAGTCAGATAACATGACCCTTTTCTTTTGATGCCATGCACGTATGTGTTCCTATTAATGTGTGTGTTGGTACATTTGTGTTTCCCTGTGCATATGGAGAGCCACAGAAGAACCCCAGATCTTATTTTTTAGATGCTGTTTATCATTATTGGCAAGGTGATGGTTTTAGATATGTTTGGCCCAGCGAGTGGCACTATTAAGGAGGTGTGGCATATTTGGAGTAGAAGTGGCCTCCTTGGATGAAGTGTGTCACTGTTGGGGTGGGCAATGAGATTCGTTTCCTAACCACATGGGAGTCAGCTTTCTCCTGGCAGCATTTAGATGAAGATGTAGAACTCTCAGCTCCTCCAGTGCCATGACTGCCTGGATGATGCCATATTCCACCTTGATGATAATGGACTGAACCTATGAACCTGTAAGCCAGCCCCAAGAGACTTCAGTGGAAGAGAATTTCAGTATGTAGCTTAGAGACTGTTTCGAGGTATTTTGGTGAAGAATGTGGCTCCTTTTGCCCTTGTCTGAAAATTCAACCTGAAACTGAATTAAAGAGATTTATATTAATTGCACTGACAAAAACAGTCTCAAAAAAGCCCAGCAGAGACTTTGTCCTCTGGTTTAGTCTCATGAAGAACATTCTGATCAAGCACAACAAGCTAAAAGAAAAAAATACAATATGTATGGTTCAAGTAATAATAAAGGGGCGGCTAGAAATAAAATGGAGCCGAATCCTGTGTTCAAGGAGATAAAGAGATTAAAGGAGTGGCAATCTCAGGGCAAGATCCCACCCAGCTAATCACATTATTTGTGTTTGCAGTTAAACAAGAAATAGTTTGGACTTTTAATCTGGAATGAACTACAGTCCAAAAATGGAGGGCACACTTGTGATCCAGATCTTGAGGGTGGAAGACAGAGACTTTTGATCTGGATCTTGAGGAATAGTGGCCTTGAAAAACTTAGGTCCAAGCATGGTGGTACATATCTTTAATCCCAGCATTCAGGAGACAGAGGCAAGTATATCTCTGAGTTCAAGGCCAGCCTGGTACAGAGCAAGTTCCAGGCAAAAAAAATAAAAAATAAAAAAAACTTAAGTCCAGGCATGATGGTACATACCTTTAATCCTGGCATTCAGGAGATAGAGGCATGCAGATCTCTGAGTCCAAGGTCAAGCTACAGAGCAAGTTCTAGGACAGCTAAGCTTAGGCAGTGAAGGAGTTGGAAAGCAGAAAGCTGGTGATAGGATGAAAGGAGTTGGAGATCTGAAGAGATCTTTGACATCAGACATGGAGATGCAGTGTCTGGATTCTTGCTTTGCTCCAGTATTTTCTAACTATTATGTTTTGGATGTTGGAGGTATATGATCTGCTTTTTGATTTTGATTCGATAGGGGATTTCAGGTAAATGATTGGATGAATCCAAGAAGAGACTTTGAACTTTGGACTTCTAACATTGTTGAGACTGCTATAGACTATAAGGACTTTTGAAAGTGGACTGAATTCATTTTGCATTATGCTTTGGCTAGGTACGGCCCCAATAATATACTCATTTGTTTGAACAAGCCTATGGGGACCAGGGAGTGGAATGTAGTGGTTTGAATAACCTTGGCCCATAGGAAATGGCACTACTAGGAGGTGTGGCCTTGTTGGAATAGGTGTGGCTTTGTAGAATAAAATATGTTACTGTGTAGGCAGGCTTTGAGGTCCTATGCTCAGGCTCTGCCCAATGTGGAAGAGACCCTCCTGTGAGACAGTCTCTCTCCTGGCTATGATCTTATCAAGATGCAGAACTCTCAGCTCCTTTTCCAGCACATGTCGACTTGGATAGTGCCATGCTTCCTGACATGATGATAATAGACTCAATCTCTGAAACTGTAAGCCAGCCCCAATTAAATGTTGTCCCTTATAAAAGTTGCCATGGTCATGGTATTTTTTTCACAGGAATGGAGACCCTATCTAAGATATTAGATTTCCCTTGTAAACCCCTAAGTGAGGCTCCCTGGTTTCAGAATGTCTGTTTGTAACTGATTAGAAGTATGAGGGTTGGAATAAGTGTTTAAGTGACTTCCATAAAACAGCTGCGTGGATAATGTTCTTATTTATGAGATAATGAAGTGATATTATTTAAATTTTAAAAATTAAAAAGAAATTATTGAAAGGAAAACTTAAGAGTTCTTTGAAAGTCTGTTGTGTTGGATGGTGTTTTGCTGACATGAAAGAGCGTTTTCCTGAAGTGGACACAGGTGAAAGACTAAAGCAGACTCATGAAAGAATGTTTTTCTGAAGTAGGCACAGGAGAAAGGATGTTCTGATAAAGCAAGCATGTGAAAGGACACATCATGAAGGATTCTTTGCTAATGAAACTCATGTATTAGTCTGTCTTTTATTGTGTAATTGAGTTCCATTTTTTGGGACTCCATAGAGAGAAACTTGATAAAATATGTCTGGTGATGGCAGCTTCTTTCCACTGCCTCGGACTTGGACTGATTGGCAGAATGATGTCAGCTGAGACAGACACACATTCTGAGGCAAGACATGGGCTGAGGCAAGACTTGTGGAGGACACATGATGTTTCTAGGGAGTATAAATAGGCCCAATGGACAGTGACAGAGGCAGAACTTTGCTTGCTGGTAGAGATGGCTGTACAATGCTTGTTGGTCTCAAGTCTTTGCTGATCTTCACTTCACTGAGAGAGACACAGCCAATAACTTTTCCTGGAATTCCTGTTGGTCCTGGTCCTTCCTGCTGACTAGTGCTGAGGTTGAGGCCTGACTGTCTCTGCTAGATCATGCCACTGCTGCCAATTTGTGTTTGCTATCCCGACTCTACTGAACTGAATTGCTCGTAATATCTGTGATGCTACTATTGACCTGTGAACTGAACTGTCAATTTCCAGGCAACGCATGAGAGTTGCCCCAAAGAATTATTTCTAAACAGCTCCATTTGCCCTGTATTCTTTCTTTTCCACTACCTCTGATGGGTGGTGAGCTAAAAGGAGGTTAAAGCATTTAAGAGCCATCATTAAAAATAGGATTTGAAAAAATATTCAAGTTACAAATTATCTTCTCCTAGGATCATTCATTCCATTAGTTCATCAACAACTACTATAGGACAAGTTCTGCTGAATTAATACCCTTTATATATACAGTCCCAATGCAAGAAGTAGGACTTGAGTTGAAAGTACCAGGCATGAATGTGTCAGTTATACAGTTGAGCTGGTGTTAATAAATGCCCCCCTTTAATCTTTACAATAAATGAGATAACATAAGAATCGCACTGCAAGTTATGAAGTGCTATGGAAACTATTACTAACTGATGACCTGCTCTCAAGAAATTTCGTATCTGCTGGAGTCCCTCATTAATGACATAAACCTCCTTTCATCTTTCTCATTGTTCATGACGTAACTTACAATGTTGTGCTTTTTCTCGCTTTATACTTTACTAAAAGATAATTTTTATCATACAAGATTAGTTTTTCTCAATTAATATTCCCTTTCAGTGCACTTTCTGCACTGCTTAAGTTAATTTTGAATCTTAAGAAGAAACAGACAGTGCTCGTGGAGGCAGCTATCAATGAGATAGCTCAGCAGGTAAATGAGCTTTCAGACAAGTCTAATTACCTGAGTTCAAACTCTAGTGGTGAAGGGGAGAACTGATTCTCAAAAGCTGCCTTCTGACCTCCACACATATGTTATATTAGTAAGAGCATGTCAGAAAACACATGAACAAGGGTTGTATCAGGAACAACAGAGTCTGCTGACGTTCTGGATGCTCTTGGAGTTTTTTCTGATCCTTGTGACTTAGTATTATTCATTAGCTGCATGTGCACACAGGAGGAAACTTTGAGGCTATTCATGGTATAGAACAAAAGCCAGACTCCAGAGTCAGTATTATTAAAAGGATTTATGATGCTCAGTTTTGATTGTCAACTTAACACAATGGTGAGGATTATCCACATTATGTTGGCTTACAGGCATATCTGAGGAGGGCTGTGTTAATTAAGGTAACTGATGTGGAAAGACTCATCCACTGTGGATAGGACCTTTACCTCTGTGAGGTACACTGGGCTATATGAGAGTGGGGAAAGGAAGCTGAACCCAAGCATGCAAACAAGTGCAAGTAAACAAGTGCACACATGCACTCATTTCTCTCTGCTCTTGACTGTGGTTGTGATGTGAGCTGCTATTTAAAGTTCCTGCTGTGACCTCCCCCCATTAGAGACTCTCACCTGAAATTGTGAGATGAAATAAATTCTTTTCTCCCTAAATTGCTTTTTGTCATGTTATTTTATCACAGCAACATAAGTGAAACTAGGACATGCTTTTAACATAGATGAAAGTATGGATTAGAAATCATTAGCCTATGGGAAGAAGATAAGCTTATTAATCTGAGTATAAAGTGCTGTCAGAGGCTCCCTATAGAATTTGTGACCACAGGTATGGAGTCACATGGATTCTAGGCTCACTTGTGCAAAACCCCGGAGATCCAGGAAACTGTACATCATAACTACTCACTGACAGTGGCACAGCACAGACTCAAGGCACAAACAAAACCCAGGTCTATAAAGAAGTAACGTCAACCCAGACTTAGCCAAATTCTTTATAACTGAAATGTGTAAGAGAGGAGAAGGCAAAGTCACAACTCAGAAAAACTAACCAAAATGAATTAGATATTGCAGAGCCACAGAAAAAAAAAGGATTTAAATGCCCATTGATTTCAATAACAACCACTGGGGAAAACTATATAGTTAAGATATTTTAAGAGGGCAGAGATAAAAGGAATTTAAAGTGTAATCAAACAGCAATGTAATATGAAAGAAATACCAATCTTGAAAAATCAAACCTCTAATAACACAACTCTTTTAAAATTAGCAGCAGATTGTAAAGCAGACTAGACAGCAGTAAAGAGAGAACTGGTGAACTGGAATACAGATGTGAGTCAATTGTTTATCACATAGTACATTTTGAAGCTATTGCTTACTGCTTATGGGAAAGGAAGTGTAATAAGATGATTTTAAGAAACAGACTGGAAGTGAAAGTTTAGGATATAAAGTATAAGTTATAGAAGAAAACAGTACCATCACATGCTGAGAAGAAGGTATATTCTTTTGTTTTAGGATGAAATGTTCTAGTTTTACTGTGTCTCTGTTTAGTTTGTGTTTCCATGATTTGTCCATTAATGAGAGTGGGGTTGTTGAAGTCTCCCACTATTATTGTGTGAGGTAAAATGTGTGCTTTGATCTTTAGTAAAGTTTCTTTTATGAATGTGGGTGCCCTTGCATTTGGAGCATAGGTGTTCAGAATTAAAAGTTCTTCTTGGTAGATTTTTCCTTTGATGAGTATGAAGTGTCCTTCCTTATCCTTTTTGATAACTTTTGGTTGAAAGTTGATTATATTTGATATTAGAATGGCTACTCCAGCTTGTTTCTTGGGACCATTTGCTTGGAAAATTGTTTTCCAGCACTTTGTTCTAAGGTAGTGTCTGTCTTTGACACTGAGGTGCGTTTCCTGTATGCAGCAAAATGCTGAGTTCTGTTTATGTACCCATGGCTTTGGGCCTGAGGGTGTTTGATGCCCCAGTGTAGGGGAATGCCAGGGCAGGAAGATGAGAGTGGGTGAGTGGGTGGGTGGGGTGAGAACCTTCATAGAGGTAAGAGGAGGGGGATGGGATAGGGGTTTCTAAAAGGGAGACCTGGAAAGGGGAAAACATTTGAAATGTAAATAAATATCCAATTAAAAAAAGAAAACAGTAAGAAAGAAGTTTATATATGAATGGTAGTAAGATTTTTAGAATGGATAAAAATTCTTAGATTCAGTAATGACAACAAATACCAAACCAAAAAAACTATATCTATAAATAATAAATCATCAAAGGCAGCTTTTAGAAATATTATATCGAATGGTTATATCAGCATGGATCTTTTGCTGCTTAGGCTGCTACAGCAAAGTACAGACTCAGCATCTGTGATAGATTTAGTTATCAATGGACAAAAATTAGAATGACCTGGAAAAGGAGTATGAATAAGGAATTGTGTAGATTAGGCTGGCCCTTGGGCAGGTCTGAGGGGGTGTATCTTCATTGTGTTATTTGGAATAGGAAGACAATTCTCACTGTGGGTGATTCCCTAAGCAGGGAATCTGGAACACTGCTAGAGAACATGGTGAGCTGGACACTATCATATATACATTAATTCATTACTCTCTGCTCTCAACTGTGGGTGAACTGTGACAAGTTTCTTTCCTCATGTTACCTTGACTTGCTCACAATCATGGACACTATTCTGAAATTGTGAGCCACATTTCTCCCTTACAAAACAGAACACCTCCAATTCAACTATAAATGGACTCATAAAATTGCTAAGACAATCTAGGTAGCAAGTATAGTAAAATATATTTTTTCAACACTGAGAAAAAATAACTATGTACTCACATGAAAGTCTCTGTGACGAGGATAAAGAAAAATATTTTGGGGTAAAATGTGAGTTTACCAACAACTCTTCACATATCAAAGCTTTAAACGATGTGCTTCAAGGGGAGAGAAAATACTACCAAAAGAAAACCAAGCATCCAAAAAGGACCAAATGAAAAAAAAGATGCCAGAATTGAAATGTGGTTCTGTGAAATTTGTCCATATCTAGGTAGAAGAGACTATTTTGGGGTGAGAAAGAGAAAATAAAAGTTGTGATCTCCCAGGCTTGGCAGCAGTATTCCCCCACAGAAGGCTTTGCCATAAATCCTTTACAAAGAATCAAATCTACACAAGTGAAGTTGAGCCAGGATTCATGAGTAGTAATACCGCCCAGTTATCACCAGAAGAGTCCAGTTGATGCCCTATGTCATTAATGTTGGCAGTATGTGCTCCTTGTCACTGAGCCCTTCTCTCCAGCCCCCTAACAGTATTCTGAATATTTCCTCATGAATGGTAGCCTGTAAACCCTCTTTCAAATTTGGGTACACAGAAAACTAATGCCATACCTGTATACAATTTCTGTTTGGAATATCTACCTTCAGTGGCAGCAGAAACTACAGTTAGAAAGCAACCTACAGATGTGCCAACACCTGGGAAGATAGCTATTCAATATTTATTCAAGACCTTTTATTGAAAGAAACCATTGTTTACACCCTTTCAATTGCTGTCACTGAGCCTGTTACAGCAAAAGAAGCAAGAGAGATGGCTCAGTGGTTATTAGTACTTACCGTTCTTACAGAGCACTTGTGTCTGGTTCCCGGCAGCTACCTTAAGTGGCTTACAACCACCTATAACTCCTGTTCTCGGGATCTGACACTTTCTTCTGGCCTCTGAGGACAGCTGCATGCACACAGTGCACAAAAACTCAACCAGGCACACCATGTACTCACAAATAAAGAAAATTTAAGAATACTGAAACAATGTGCAGTACATACAACTTCATCCTTATGTCAAGTGTCAATTCAAATTTCCACTCTCATGCGGTATTAGACAAATATGGTTAGAAATGAAGGTTCTGTATACTGGCATATTGTCTAGTCAGCCATACTTGTGAATAATTGCTTTTTAGTTTCTTGGGAAAATCTGGAAATATCAAATGATCTTTAAAATAATCTCAGAGTAATCAGCCTGTGAATCTTTCTGGTCTAGTTTGCTTTCTGTTGCTGTTGTGTTTAGTTTTCTTTCTGATCAACACCAACCCAGGGTGCAGAGGGTTCATTCAGTTCATTCCATCATCAAGGGAAGCCAGGAAGGAACTCGGCTAATGTTCTCTACATAATGAGAGATCTACCAATGAAACTTCTTCCTGCCCTTGAGCATCCACTGGACTGCATTTCAAGGGAACACTGTGACTTTTTTGTTCTGGGAATAGGTCATACCTGTTTTCTTTGATGTAGCTGGTGATTAAGTGGATTTGAGTCTTGTTCTGTTTTTATTATTTTTTCCAAATGAGATATCAATTTTCCTCTATTTTAAATGATGAGCCAGGATAGATAATGGCAATACCTGACATTTGAATTATGCTCTAGGGGATGGTAGATACCTGCTCAGACATTGCATCAGCATCATTTGACTTTAAGAGCATCCTGAGGGTCCCACTGGCTTCTTCGTGTTCTTATGAACTAAAAGGAAATAGGTCCTCCCCTTAGTTTTGTCTCTGCTTCCTGTTCCTATGTATTTTTCCTTCAGAGCTCATAATTGCTAACATTAAGTAACTGCTTGGTCTTTGCTAGGCATGATTGTTTTCTGTAGTGAATGTGGATTTTTGCTGTTATAATGTTCATATGATATAGTACCAAAACATTCTCACTTTTTACAGATGAGGAAACTGAGAAATGAGGTTTGAATAACTTCTTCAAGGTTACAGAAGTGAAGATTGAACCTTGGAAATCGTCTTATAGCCAGTATGCTTGGTGGGTCGCAGGACTGGATTCTGCCATGCTTGGGACCCTGAGTGTCAGTTCAGTCAATCTATGGTGCAGCTCCCATAACTCTCGGGATGCCTCTCCTTCACTGCTACCTAGAGATAATATCCGAAGGGGGATACCATTATCATTCGCACTTCCCTAGCAACAGAACCTGTTACATCTCTTTGTCCAAATCTTTATCATGTGACATGATCAATGGAATTTTCTTTGCAACCAGACAGACTTCCACGACGTCTAAGCTACTGGATCCCTTTTCTATCTTCCAACCCACAACTGTCTTAAGCTGAATGTCTAGACACAGATTTCCCTCTTTGGTTGTTTTAGCTGGTGCTGGTTGCCTCTTGTTTTGTGGTTCTTCAAAGGGGGAATCTAGTCCTTCTTGTCTTTTGTACAATTGTCTTTTGGGCTCCTAACTGTCACAGAATTATTTTTCTTAAAATCTGTCATCAGTTGCCAAACATAGTTGTTTCTCCTGATGTTATTTCTTGTTGTTCTATTTCTAGAACAAAGGGTGTTCAACCTTTTGACATTGTGACTTGGTACTGTGTTCTACAAATGTATCTGGCCACATTCAGAACTATCCTGAGACGCATGTGGCCTGTGGGCTGCATTCTGGACATGCTTGTTGTGCAGCTTCCTTCTTCCTTTCCCTTCCTCTGACCCTGGGGAAAAGTTCTCTTAGGAGCTATGTGAAAACTTATACTGCAGCCAGATCGGCTCAAGGACCTGAGAAGCTACTGCAGGAATGTGATTATTTGGCGGGTGTCAATATGCCTGTCTCCAATGCTTAGCCGTTTTTCACTTGAAAGTGAACATCTAGGATGAGCGGTTCTCATCTTCCTAACACTATGCCCCTTTAATACAGTCCCTCATGTTGTGGGGACACACAACAATAAAATTACTCTCTTTGCTACTTCATAACTGTAATTTTTACTACTGTTATGAATTGTATTGTAAATATCTGTGTTCATTCTGATGGTCTTAGGGGACTGATTCTTGTCAAAGGGTCCTTTGACCCCAAAGGGTAGAGACTCATATATTGAGAATTGCTGATCTAGGATAAATGTCCCTTGAATAAAGTCACTTTGAGTAGCTTAACTGGAAAGCAGTCAGAGTCCCTCTTCAGGCTTCAGAGAGTAGTGCGCTGATATGGGGTCAGGTCTTCTCCAATACAGAATGCACAGTGGTTAAAAGGCTTGAGTGGAAGTCTGTGAGATAGCTCAGCAGGTAAAGGTACTTGCCACTAAGTCTGAAAACCATCCAGGTGGATGATATTTTTTCTAGAATTGGGTCTCATTTCTACTTCTTCATTGTTCAGTAATTATTTCATTGTAAACTTGACCTCATGGCAATCTAAGACTCTGTTATTGAAATAAAGAAGATGCCAGGCAGTGGTGGTGCATGCCTTTAATCCCAGCACTTGGGAGGCAGAGGCAGGTGGATTTCTGAGTTCGAGGCCAGCCTGGTCTACAGAGTGAGTTCCAGGACAGCCAGGGCTACAAAGAGAAACCCTGTCTCAAAAAACCAAACAACCCCCCCCCCCAAAAAAATAAAGAGCATGAATTGAACCTGTCTGCCTTTCAATATGAGGAAGCTAAGGCCTCCCTAGTTCTTAATGACCCATTGGCTGTTGACAAAGAGTACTGGGGTTTGCCCTTTAGTATAACAGTTCAGTGATTACTCAATATTTAGAAGAGTTCAGATTTGCTTGCTTTGACTCCCGCTCCCTCCTTTTGGATATTTCACCTCCTTAATCTTCTAGACATTCTATGAGTCCCCAAACTCTGCTCTCTGATACTTCAATCCAGCAAATCAATGGCTTTCTCTCATTCTACCTTGTGTGGCAAACACACACACACACACACACAACACACACACACACACACACACACAAAAGGGGGGAGAGGGAGAGCAGGAGAGAGGAAGAGGAGAGGGAGAGGGAGAGAGAGGGAGAGGGAGAGGGAGAGGGAGAGGGAGGGAGAGGGAGAGGGAGAGGGAGAGGGAGAGGGAGAGGGAGAGGGAGAGGGAGAGGGAGAGGGAGAGGGAGGAATGCAGGGGGAGAGCTCAGCTTTGAAGCATTAGTTTTTTTAACAGTTCCTTATTTGGTTGGTCTCCAATGTGTTGTTCTCAAACATGTTTTTAAATATTATTTATATTTTACTTTTTATTTGTGTGTGTATCTATATAACACATAGGTACCATGTAGCCCAGAAGAGGACATCAGATCCCCTAGAGCTGGAATAAAGGTACTTGTGAGTCAAGTATCATAGGTGCTGTAAACTGAGCTCAGGTCCTTGGAAATATCAGGAAGTGCTCTTAACCACTGAGCCATCTCTCCAGCCCATATTCCTGTTATTTAAATTGTTATCTGTGGAGAAGACAGTTTAATACATTTTTCTACTATGATCAGAAACAGGAATTAGTCTTGATAAATTGATTAGACATTCCTGTGAAAATACTAGGTGGGTAGGCAGTTAAGTGTACATATGTGGAAATGTCAAATGTACATATGTGGTACTTGGAGATGAGAGCCACAAGAGAAACCTGCACCAGCATATAGATACCACTGAAAGCTAGAGATAAAGCAAGAGCACCCTGGGAGTAAGCACAGGCAAAGAAAGACATGCAAGACTTGAGACTCGGAGTCGGGTGAGCAGTCTCTGAAGTTTGGAAGAGATTGAGAGGTCACATGATGTGACCTACAGCTAAACAAATATCACTGGCTTCCTGGCAGCCTGGATTCTAAGTAGGGGGGAGTGTAACTAAAATGTAGGAGGTGATCAATTGTGTCAAATTCTGCTGATCCAGCAGGTAAGGTGAGAACTCAACTCACTTATTGGATTGTAGAATATAAGGGTCACCAATGACCTTGGTGAGAGCCATTGAGTTAAGAACTGCAGGGATGTCTGTCAAAAGTGAATCATAAATGCCCTCGTCTACTTCAGAGAATGACTGTGAGGATTTACACGACAAACCGTAAATTATCCTAATGTATAGAAAGCTCATAAAACTAATAAGGAAATGAAGAGTTGGTGTTTAATGGGTATAGAGTTTCCATTCAGAGGATAAGTTCTGGAAATGGTTGCTACTGCTGGGTCTTAGCCAAGAGAACACACCCAAGGCTGGTGACTTATGCATTTAAAATTGGCTAAAACAGAAACTTTTATCTTAACATACATTACATCATAATTTTAAAAAGAAGCAAGTGGTATGTATGACTCAGTGGTTAAGAGCACTTGCTGTTCTTGTAGAGGACCCTGGTTCAATCCCCAGTGCCCATATTAGGTTGCTTATAACCACTTGTAACTCCAAATCCTGGGGATCTGACTTCCTCTTTTGGTCTCTGCAGGCAGTGCATGAATGTGGTACACATATGCACAGGCAGGTATACATGCATACACATACATTTAAAATAAATTAATTTTTAACATTTCAAGAAATAAGCAAGTAATAACGAGAAAAATCATAAAACCCAAATAACAATATTCATAAACACATAGAATGAGTTTTACCTAATAATTAATAAAGTAGTTAATATAGATTAAATTAATAGGTGATAGTTTTTAACATGTTATATCAGGTATACTGAAAAAGGCTAAGAATATAAATCCTGCTGATAAAAGAAAAAAAATAATGAAAGAACAGAGCATTCATTCTACATTGGTAGGAAACAAAAAGACAAATTGTGTTAATACATGAATATGTCAACACATTACAAAATTAGCAACCAACTTAGCATTTGCTCAGGCCATCCCACAAGCTGATACATGTATATATTGATGCATGTGTGACATTTATATACTATATTAATAATATATGCAATAGCTTTACTCCTGGATAAATACTCCTGGATAAATTGCTTTGAGTAGCTACAAGCTAGATAAATCAATTATCATGTAAAGGCATTATTTCTATGCCTTCTTATAAAAATTCAGAGAGCTATAGCCATGGCTCAGCAGCTAAGAGCATTTCCTAGTTTTTCAGAGGATCTGGGTTTGGTTCCCAGCACCCACATTGGGAGAAACACAATTGTCCAGTTACTATAGGTCCAGGAGACTTTATGTCCTCTTCTTGCATTTGAGAGTTTCTGTATTGCACTCATGTGCACACACACTAACACACACACATACACACACACACACAGACGGAGAGAGACAGAGATAGAGAGAGAGAGGGAGAAAGGGGCAGAGGGAAGGAGGGAAAGAAGGGGGAGGGGATAAAGAGAGAGAGATAGAGATAGAGAGAGACAGAGAGAGAGAGAGAAAGAGAGAGAGAGAGAGAGAGTATTTAGAGAATAGGTACTAAATTCTATTTTATCCTTAATCAGTTTTAAAATAAAAGTAAAGACATAGCACTGCAAAATGTACAAAGACACTGAAGACAGAAACAAGGGGAAACATTCACACATGTGCATGTGTTATGATGTGCATGTGTCATGGTGTGCCTGAGGTATGTTCCCCACAGGCTCATGCATTTGAACACTTGTTTCCCTGTGGATGGTGCTGTTTGGTGAGGTTCTGGATCTTTCAGGGACCTGGATCCTTGCTGGAGAAAACATGTTCCTGGGCACCAGCTTTGAGAGTTTACACCTTAGTCCCACTTCCAGTTCATGCTCCACTTCCCACACGCAGATGAAATGCAACCTGCTGGTGTCTGCTACCATGCCATCCCCGCTATGGCTGGCTCTAGACCGCTGGAACTGTAAGCCAAAGCAAACTTTCTCCCTTAAGCTGCTTCTGGCAGTGGTGTTTATCACATATGCACATATTAGACTTTCACAACATGTTAAAACCTTTACATGGTCGTATAAGATAGACTAGAAAAGCCCACATATTACAAACACTTGCTGAGTTTCCACACACTGAGCACCGAGTGACTTCAGTAGCACCAGGGAAACACTAGAATCTCTGAAGCCTTTCTTTTACCTAACTCTCACCTGTGCCTGCCTGCCTGCCTTCCTTCCTTCCTTCCTTCCTTCCTTCCTCTTCCTTCCTTCCTTCCTTCCTTCCTTCTTTCCTTCCTCCCTCCCTCCCTCCCTCCTTCCTTCCTTCCTTCCTTCTTTCCTCCCCTTCTTCCTTCCCTCCCTCCTTCCCTAGAGGTCTTTCTTCCTTTTTAACTTCCTTTGTTCCTTCCTGTTACCCTCCTTCATCCCTTCTCTTTCTTCTTCTCTCCCTCCTTCCCTTCCCCCCTCCTTTCCTTCTCATAAGTGATGTCATCTTTGAGGCTCCCTGGTACAGAACTGACAAGTACTCCCCTAAGGTAGACTGAAGCTCTGGACTCTGAACTCATTTGCATCTCTGAGGGAAGAAGGGGAGAAGGTCTAGCAGCTGGATCTAGTACAGGTTGAGCTTGGAAAATGCTTCAGGCAACAGCAGGACCTACCCCCCCCCCCCCAAGTTCTGTACTAGGAATAACCTAAAACATACTTAGCCCAACATTCTGAGCCCTGAGGCACTTGGAGCAGAAAGTAATCCATGTGGCTTCTGACTCATTTCACTCACCTCAAAGACTCTTCAGAGGGGAGTTTGGCTGCTATGAAATCTGCAAACTTTAACTTTTCTCTACACTGTGAACTCATCCGCTGAACCTATTTCCCCAAAGAGAGCTCAGCACAGAACTGCTGTTTGTGAGGGTTCTGGACACATCAGCTGCACAAACTCCAGTCCCTACAAAGCCGTCCTCAGCTCGACAATGGGTCACTTTAACATCCTGATGGAAGCTGCAAAAAGAAGAAAATTATGCTAATTTTTTTTTTTTTAAGGTTCTTTGGGTTAGGAGGAAATTAAAGTTCTATAATTTGGTTTGGTTCAATTTCTACTTATTTTATGATGAAATATAAAATACATTTTCTCATTTAATTTTATAAGAGGTGATTGTATGTAATGTTTTCTCTGCTCTGCAAAAATTTGATTCCCTCTCTCTTTTTCTCGCACCTTCTCTCCTGCCTGTTTTTCCTCTTCCTATGACACAAAAACTTAAAATACATGTTCCAGACAAAAAGTAATTTGGTGCTTTGTCAGGTATGATACATTATCTGATCCCCAGTCCCCCAACCCCAAATCTTCACACACTGTCCTTGGAGAAATAACAAGTTGTCAGAACATATACAGAACCCGGGGTGTCCTAAACCCATTTTGGCTGCTCAAGGATGTGGACAGAAGTGACACAGGAGATGCCAGGAAGCCCTGGGACAGGCTTGGATTTGGACCAGAATCTGGTATACACCTTAATGGAATTTCTGTGCTCTGAGAGAGGTGGCCGTGTGCTAGCCCTGGGGCGGGAACTGTGAAACTCACTGACTGTGCTCTGAGAGAGGTGACCGTGTGTGCTAACCCAGGGGCGGGAACTGTGACACTCACTGACTTCTGGAAAACCCTTCAACGTCTCAGTCTGTGCTTGATAAAGGCAGGGTCTTATGGGATGCCTTACTGGGGAGAGGAGCATCCAGCCAAGCCTGACAACCTGAGTTCATTGCCTGGAATCCACATTATGGAAGAAGAAACCAACCTTGCAGGTTGTCCTCTGCTGTGTGCACACACAAGTGAACACACATACACACGGACACATGAATAAATAAACGGGAAAGAACAATTGTAAAGAGAGAATGTATAGTCACTCTTCCGCCTACATCCACAACCACCTCAGACATTGATTCAACAGACTGCTCATTTCACACAGAGTTGATTTAAAATTTCTGCTAGAATCCTTCAGGCTCAAGTTTTTCCTTCCTCCCTCCCTCCTTCCCTTTTTATGTTCTTCCTCCTTTCTTCCTTTCTTGACAGCTCTGGCCATCCTGGAACTCAGTATGTAGACCAGGTTGGTCTTGAACTCAGAGATTGGCCTGCCTCCCGAGTGCTGGGGTTAAAGGCGTGTGCCACTGTGCCCAGTCCAGGTTTGTTTTTCTCAAGTGGACTGAATTCATGCCTGACAAGTTAATCGAACTAGCTGTAGGTTAAGTAAAATATTTTACTGGGCATTGATTTTGAATTTTGTTTTGTGTGTGCATATGTGTGGGTGAGTGTGTGGAATGAGTGTGTACATACAGACAGTTTACTCAACTATGCAGGCATGTGTGAAGCCAGGAGGTAAGTGATGAGCGTCTTTCTCAATTGCTCTCCACCTTACTTTTTGAGATAGTGTCTCTTATGTACTCTGAAGGTCACCGTTCTCAGCTAGACTGGCTGTCCCGTGAGAACACCGATCCTGGTCTTTGCCTCTCTAGCCCTAGGAATCCAGTTGTGTTCCACCACACCCAGCTTTTGTATGTGAGTTCTGAGGAGCTGAATTCAGGACTTCAGTGCTTGTGCAGCAAGCACTTTATCCACTAGGTCATCACCCAGCTGTGGGACAGTTTTGAATTGATGAAGTTTATATCACCTGCCTAGATCTTCAAGTTACTTGGGTCTAATAGTTCCCTATTCTGTCAAGAGCCATTAAGACATATGGTAAATGAAATGCAATTTTCCCAAGTAGCTTGTTTCAAAAGGAGAACTCAAAATAGCTTTGACTTCACTGTGAATCTTTGCTGCCTCTTTTCCCTTATGACAGGAACCAGGTCAATAAGGATGGGCAGAGAGGCTATGGATAGGAAAGGTCAGAGAAATGCCTCTGGCAGTCTTTTTCTTTTCGTTTTTTATTTTTGTGAATGTGTATGTGGTGTATGTACATATGTATATGCATGTTTCCTTTTCTGTGGCTGCACATGTGTACACATGGGTGAGAAGCCCTGAGTCTGACATCTGGTATCTTCCTCAATAATTATCTTAAAGGCAGTGTCTCTCACTCAAACGCTGAGATCCTGGATAAGGTTAGTCTCTGCAGCCAGCTTGCCCCAGGGATTCCCTGTCTCTGTCCTTTAAGGCTAGAATCATAGGTGGACTGTAAGCCACACTAAAGTTCTGGAAATCACACTCCCATCTTCTTGATTATATCACATGTCCTTTAAACTCTGATCCATCTACTCAGTCCCACTGAATGTCTTAAGTTGTACCCCCAACCACTTACTGCAAGGCATCCTGGGGAGCAGGTGTCACTGTCCCCAACAACAGAGCTACACAAGAGTACATGGCACTTAGAGACTATTGTCAATGGAGCAGAAGAAACTCTGTTGAGACAGTTTCCTACTGCACATTGTCCTACTGTACAAAGTATGCTTACTTAGATACCATCTAACTAGGGAGCTTAAACAAAAATGTCATCAATATTCTTGAAAGAAGAAAGATCCTTCACATAGGAGGCTTCATGTTGGCGATAGACTTTATAATGCCAATCTTAATTGACCAATGAGAAGGCAAGAACTGACATATAAGGCAGACTCTGACCTCTTTATCTGCTGTGTCATGCACACACCTGTACTCACACATACCAAGAATACATACATACAGACATACACACAGAGAGAGAGAGAGAGGAGAGAGAGAGAGAGAGAGAGAGAGAGAGAGAGACAGAGACAGAGAGAGAGACAGAGAGAGACACAGAGAGACACAGAGAGAAACAGAGAGACAGAGAGAGAAACAAAAGAAAATGAAGAGAACAGTACATATGTATACATGTATCACATATACATACATGACTGTACATATGTATACATATGTATAGTGATTACATTACCAAAGCATTGCCCAAATACATATTTGGATTTGATGAAATATATAACCTATTTTAGCTATATTCACCTTGCATGTCCCTTAATGCCCCTCTTCCTATTTCCTTTCTGATTTCTAAATAGTCTAATATAGTCTACTTTCTATTTTCATGTTTATATGTGTGTGAGTGTGTGTGCCAATGAAATGAGCCCACCTCTCTCCTATGGTGCCTAGCATTCTCTGTACTCTACTTCTGTGTCAATACACTTAGCATGCTGGGAAATATTCTCATTGAGGAACCAAAGGCATTGGTTCACCTCCTTTTTCCCTTTTCTTACTACAAGACTCTGTCCTAGCTGTCATGCTAGGATTTTTGAGTGCTAGCACTTCAAATGTCCATGTCTCACTGCTGACTGCTACTGTGTACCCATCTCTTTCATCTTGTTTCCTTCTTCCTTGACCTTTACTTGCATGGCTCTAATGTGTCTGTAAAACCCTTGTGTTTCTCTATGACAGAGGTAGAAGACTTTTGAATCCTTCAATCCACAAGCCTCCTTAGAATGCTTAGTGCATTCGGTTTGGGTCCTGTATGAGGTAACCTCATCCCAGCGTGCTGTTGGCAGTTATGGCCCCATACGTTTTCACCCATTTCCTTCCATTACACTGCAAATATCCTAAGGAGAGAATCTATGTATCTGTTGGATAAGTCCATGGCAACAAACTCCAGTGTTTACCACCATCACTTATATCATTAACTTATATTTAGGGCTGGCAAGATAATTCTATCAGTAAAGCAATTGCCATAGAAGCATGAGGACCTAAGATCTGTCCCCAGAAACCACATAAGAGGCCAAGCATCATAACATGTGCTTATAATGCCAGTTCTGGAGATGCAGAGACAGGAAGGTCCAGAGGACTCAATGCGTAGCCAGTCTAGCTGAACCAGTGAGTCCTAAACCAGTGAGAGACTGCAGGGAATGATAGCTCGCAGGTGGGTGTGGGTTCGTTCTGTTGGGCTGAGTTGTGGGTCCCGTGTGTCTTCTGCTCTTCACAGGCACCTCAGGGTGGCGTGCCTCTGGAGACAAACAGAAGTAGATTTTTGATTGGTCCCCTTCCGAGATGGGCTGGGATGCTGGGCTATGAGTAGATGCCTGGGAGCCCCCCCCTCCCCCAGAGAACTCAGTCTGAAGTTCCGTGGTGGGTGGGGCACACTGGGAGGCCACAGCAGAACGGAGGCGAGGGGCATGCGGGCATGCGGGTGCGTGACCAATCTGCACACTGAGAGAATCGAGGGAGGGAGAGCTCTGGACTGCACCCCACAGAAAAGGGATTCTTTGGTTACTCGCTTGGCTGAGTGGCAGCTGCTTGTCTAGCTTGCTTGAAGAGGCGGGCCTCCAAGGCCGGACACAGAGAAGCACTCCATGGGAGATTAGACATGGCTCAGTAGTTGAGACCTTCTCTGTGGTCCCCCCATGGCGGGCCCCCAAAAGACACGTGGAAGTCTGTGGGTTTTTCAGGCTTTATTTTCATAGCAGATGGTAGTTGAATCTGGACGAATCCCCACCCCCACTCCAGGGTGAGCCTTTGGCTAAATACCGTTTGTAAGGAGGAGGGTCTGGGAAAGAATAGGTAATTGGCTACGGCCTCTGGCCTTTAGGTATCTCATTAATATGGAAATCTCTACAGGCCCTGAGACCTGTAGTCATGCCCTTTACCTGTGGAGGGGCTGGTAGGGACATTGCCCTACATGTCTGAATGGCGCAGGTACAATGGGGATCTTAGACTGCGCGTCTGGAGTCAAAAAGTTACTAAAGACAGATGAAAGAGGCTGTAAATGACTAAGTAGGCACTCTCTGTTGCTAGAACATTTACATATATGACCCAATTTAGCCTCATAAAATTCCTAAGATGTAGATGGTGAAACTGATAGAGGGAGAAACTGAAACTGGCAAACTCTAGGTTACAACTGAAAGTAGCAACCCAGACCACCTGCAGTGGCCTTGTTCTGAAGCACATGCTTTTCTGTTATGTGGGGGATTTCTCTAAGTCAGTGGAGCAAAAGGAAGATGAAGAAAAATAAATTATAAAAATGAATTATAATAAAATGTGCTGAGAATTGATGCAGAGACAGGTGCAGATATTTCTACAGGGAAAAGTAATCCGTCGTAGTTAATGGCTTCCTTGTATTCTTTTGTCGTGTCTTATTCACTAATTTAAATTGATGTATAGACCTATTTGCTTTATGATGTCTATACTCCAAAAGTAAACAAACACAAGACCTCTGTCGCCAAGAACAATGATGCACAGAAGAGAGCACAGTAATGTGAAAACGTATTTCGTAAATGCTAAAGTAGCCATTAAAGATGAGAATAAGGAACAAGGGCTGATTACTTACAGTGCAAATAACAAAGCCATTAAACCATGGAGTCACTCTGAAAGGCAAGAAAGAAAAGAACAGGTTGATGAGGTGGCTCTGAGAATGAAGAACTTGCCTGCAATCCTGATAACGTGAGAACAAAACCAGAAGCCCACATGGTAGAAGGAAAAAAAAATTCCCAAAGTTATTCTCTGACTACCACATACACACTTTGGAACATGACATACCCTAAAGAAAATGAATAATTTATCAACAAGAAAAGAACAAATGAGACAAACAGGAAACACAGAGTAAGATGAACTTGAACGTACTGATAATTGTATTAGATGTAAATGCTGTAAATACCCCAGCAGAAAGACAGAGATTGTCAGATCGGAGAAAATCAAAGTTTTCTGTGACAGTATGAGGAAATATGCTTTAAACACAGTAAAGCTAAAGTTTAAAAGTAAAAGATGCCAAAATGATATTAAGTAATTCGTATATTTTCCTTTTTAGCTGGCTTTATTTATTTTGTTCTGTTTTTCAGCTGTGCAATTTGTGAAAGGATAAAAAGCACTCTAAATGAAGTCCAGGCTTCATATCTTATTATTAACTGATCCAGTCATTAGCAAAGTGAATGAAGAACAGACTCAGCATCTGTGGTTTTTGAACCACCTCAGCAGATAGAACTTTACTTTTAGGAAAACAGGAAAACAAATACATTATAGGTTTGTTTGTTTTAAATTTAAATAAAATGTTTTAGTGCTAAAATGAAAATACTTCTGGAGCTAGAGAATTGGCTCAGCAGTTAAGAACATGTAGCGCTCACGCAGAGGAGGACCCTTGTTTGATCTCCAGCATCAACATCAAGTAGCTTACTACCTGTATTCCAGATCAGGAAATCTAATGTCCTCTTTTGGATTCTGAGGATACCAGCACTTATGTGAGCTTGCGTGAGCGCACACACACACACACAATGAGAGAGAGAGAGGAGAGAGAGAGAGAGAGAGAGAGAGAGAGAGATTGAGAGAGAGAGAGACCTAAGCTTTTAAGAAAATAACTTAGCATGTACTTATAAACACAACAACAACAAAAACTCTGGAATTCTCTAATATCATGCCATCCATTAAAAAAATACTTGTTATGTTTCATGTAATTTTTTATTACCAAAACTGATTTACATTTTCTTTTTAAAAATGAGATATAATTTATATTGAGTCTACTTTGCACTGTATTGTATCTTTCCAAATCAATGTAATATCTATAAAGTCTAATGACCACAGTCCCCCTTACATTACACCAGAGATATTCACACTGATAACTATAGCTAGGTTAACACTGCCTGTGTGTCAGTAAATGGTAAGAGATTTTCATATATCATCTGTTCCATTTTTATATTACTTGTTGTGACTATATACTTTGAATCACCAATAGGCTAAATTGTAATTTTTAGTATAAAGTTGAACTTTTCTTTGGCATCGTCTTGGCATATACCCTACTTCCCCTATATATTTTGTATCTGTCTGCTCTTGTATTTAGAGGCCCATGCAATGCAATATTCTACCTGTTAAATGTACCCAGGATAGTATGTGACCACAAAAATAAAGAGTTTGACACATTGATTCAAAGCTGGCAACACTCTGTGGTGACTGATGTGAATCCTTTTACATTATACTGTTATATCTTCTATTCCTTCACTGTAGTCACTAAGTTGTTCCCATGTTTTTACGTATTGAACAGTAATGAATATCCTTGTGTGCACATTAGTCTACTAAACATCCAAAGACTTGCCTGATTGCAGATGTTCTCTGGAAACTAAAGTCCATACTTGAGTTTGAAGTCATTCAGTGGTAATTGGAGTAAGCTTCTGTCATTTGTAAGTTGATATCCATGTTTCTCATTACAACTAAACATTAAGCTACATTTCATTACACAGGTAACATGTTTGACACAAAAATCAGTGGACACTATATATAAATCTGGAACATTCCCCATTTTCAAACTCCAGGGCCCTTTGTTCACATTTACCAACACACTCCTGTTCTCATTGATGAGTTAATACAGGTCTCTTTATGCAGTACCGTGCAGTGGCTCAGTTGGCATCATTACTCAGTTGGCATCTTTCCTAATCAATATAGAATTGTCTACCAGCCAAGTAGTCTGCAACAGAGCAACACTGAATATGTAGTGTGGCCCAAGGTCATAGAGCCAGTAAGCGGCAGAGTCAGGATTCTAACCCCATGGTGTTTTGTCTCCAAGGCCCATGGTCCTCTGTTCCATATTTACTGTGGCAGAAAAAGCAGACTCTGGAGACAGACAGTCTGGCATTGTCGCTTGGCTAACACTGAGTTAATTGTCACCTTCCCTGTCCAAACTTTCCTCACCTAAGAAGGACTTGGAACAGTATCTACCTCACTGTGAGATCATAGAACTCAAGTGAAGGGATGAATCCAAAGAACAAAGCACATTGCTTGTCAGATAAAAAAGAACTCAATAAATTCATTAATTACTATGTCAGTAAAGTATACATTGTGAAGAAGTGGATCAGTCGTTAAGAAAGCTTGCTTCTCTTCCAGAAAATGAGAGTTCAATTCCCAGTACCCATATTGCACTCATAACCACTTATAACTCCAGCTTCAAGGGATCCAACACCACCGTTCACCTCCCCAGGTATGGCACATGAACACACACACACACACACACACACACATACTCATAGATAAAAATAACCCCCTTTTAAGCATTGTGATAACATTGTGATAAACTTGTATCATTTACATAGTTTATTTCTCTTTTGTCTCACAGTTTTTTTTTTTTTTTCTGTTCCTTTTTTAAAAATTTTATTTATTTAATTATTTAAACCAAATCATAATTTTTACTTATTCAAACAGGGGTTATAAACACAAAAAGGCAAGATATTGGGAGAGGATAACACCAGAGCATAGGTGTTCAGGGGGAGTACAGACATCTTCAGAACAGGGTATCAGCTGGGTGAAGGTTCAGGGGACAGGTCACTATGACTCTGCCTATTATTCACTTGTCCTTGTCTAAGTTGATCCTATCCACCGAGGCTACCTATTTACAAGATCTATGACTACTCAGGCTGGTAAATTTCCACAAAAGCTGCCTGTTTACGATAGCTTATAGCCATCTGTTTCAGTGTTTTTTCCACAGAGACCCAAGACTTTGTGTTAGCATGCATGTATGTCAGGCCTATTTCTGATTGTAGGCCTATGGCTGATTGTAGGCCTTCAGTGTATAAGTAGGGCTGCCCCTGACATCTCCTCCCTTCTCTAAGTATAGAAGGGCCTTGGCGATTCTAATCTTGTAAAGGCGGGGATAGAGGCCTGACCTCCAATAATTGAAGGGGACCTGGTAAAGGCTCTGGTCCTCCTGTCGTTGTCCAGTGAGGCATGAGGGCCATACCCATCCCAATGTCTTTTTCCTGGAGAGGGGATACTTCTGACATCAACCCCTATGCAGTCAGGCTTGTTCCTCAGGGAACTCAGAGAGATATTTTTAACTTTTATTTATATTCCCATGCAGTGCTTAGCCTCGCAGCCTAAGCAAGAATTCAAATGGCCAGTCAGAGGGAGTTCTGGAAGTCCCCTCTTTTAGGTTGGGTGGAGAAGGATTTTGTGTCCCACAGTTCTTTATAAAGCTCAGAATGTTTGACATTTTTGCATTTTAAACAAAAGTTTAAATTTTATTGAGCATGGAAAAACTTTTTGTTTAAAAAGAAGCTAATTTATTTTTCAATGAAAAATTTTTAGTCCCATTCATTAAAGAATAAAGGGAAGGGAGGCAAGAAGGCAGGCAGGTAGACAGGGAAAGAGGGAGAAGAGAAAGAAGGAAGGAAGGAAGGAAGGAAGGAAGGAAGGAAGGAAGGAAGGAATGAAGGAACGAAGGAACGAAGGAAAGAAGGAAGTGACTTCACAGGCACTGATGGCTATCACACAGCATATCCTGAACACCTGAGTTTTGGCAATCGCCAGAAATCAACTCCTTGCACACAAATAAACATAGTTTCCTTACATGTCTCTTTACAAGGAAGTCTGAGCTTTGGACATACTGACCTCATCATTTCACAGAACATCTTCTGATGAATGAAAACACTAACTCTCAGGAGAGAATCTCCTTATAAAGTTTATTTTAAAAGAGCTTAGGAGCTGGAGAGACTACTTATAATTAAGAGCATTGCTGTTCTTCCAGGGAACCATAGTTTGGTTCCAAGCACCCATTTCAAGTGCCCCACAACTCATGTTACTCTAGCTCCAACAGACAACACCCTTTTCTCTCCTTTGATGGCATTGTACTCGTGGTGTGTGTGTGTGTGTGTGTGTGTGTGTGTGTGAGACACACACACATACACATAAAATGTTTTTCTTTTAAAAGAGCTTAATAGTCTTCCAAAACTCTCCTGCCAATTGATGGTATTAGAGAAATTTTGAGGACATTATTATTTATTAAACAAGCAAAGCAGACGAGATAGGACAGAGTCTATTATACAGTAGTGCTAATATACATTTATAGAAAGAATAAGGTTGTAGTCTGGAGAAGCTCTCTCTCTCTCTCTCTCTCTCTCTCTCTCTCTCACACACACACACACACACACACACATACACACACACACACATACACACACACACACAGACACACACATTTGTAAAAAATTTGAGATTATACACACAAACCGTCACAGAGATCTATACAACTGACACCAACCATCAAATTGAATCTAATATACAAGTTATAAGCTAGAAAAGTGGTTCTCAACCTGTGTGTTGTGACCTCCTTGGGGTCTCATATCAAGTATCCTGCATATCAAATATTTATATTATGATTCATAACAGTAGCAAAATTATAGTTATGAAGTAGCAATGAATAACTTTTATGGTTGGGGCTCACCACAACATGAAGGACTGTATTAAAGGGTTGCAGCACTGGGAAGGTTGCAAGCCACTGACTTAAGATCTCACTCTGTTTCTGTCATCAGTGGTCAGAAAAGGAGTGGTGGCTTTCTTCCACCTGTGTTGCCTTTGGTGTGTCCACAGCTATTCAAAAAAAAAAAAATGACATGATGCATGATCTTGAATATCCATAGCACAATAGTTTGGCATTTAAACGTCTTTTACTTAGTAAAGTGCTTGTCGTGTAACCATGAAGGCCCAAGTTTAGTACCCAGAAGCCGGGTGTCTTAGTTACTTTTCTATTGAGGTAAAAAGACTCCAGGACCAAAGTAATGTATAAAGGAAATCATTTAGCTTGCTTACAGTTTGCTTACAGTTTCAGAGGGTGAGTCCATGAACATCATAGAGAGAAAATGGCAGCAGGCAGCCAGACATGGTGCAGGAACAGTAGCTGAGAGCTTGTTTATGTGTTACGGCACCAACTACAAGTCAGATAACAGAATGGAGTGGTCTTTTGAAACGTCAAAGTCCACCTCCGGTGAACACATGTCCTCTGACAAGGCCAGCACTTCCCAATCCTTCCCGAACAATTCCACCAACTGAGGAGCAAGCATTGAAACATATGAGCCCATGGGACCTATCCCAATGCAAAAAGTAACCTTCAGAAAGTATCCTGAGGTGGGTTTTGGTTTGTTTTAATCCCACATATATGTGTGTAATGGCAATGCTAGGAGGTAGAATCGGGAGGAAGCATCCCTGGGGTTCAATCACTAGATGGTATAGCTGAATCAAGGAGCTTCATGATCTTTGAGAGTCTCTGTCTAAAGACAATGAGGTAGAAAGCAATCTAGGAAGAAGTTCAGTGTGGACTTCTAGACTCCACATGCAGAGACATATATGTAAACATGTATGTGTACATCCATATACTTGTACTCATACAAATGAACATGTACATACATGTACTCACAAATCCTACAATATAGGATGTACTTGCTACTTGCATGACAGTATCTTGCTCCACTACAGCCTGACCTATTGAGATTGTCACTGTTTGACTTGTAAGAAAACTCAAATGAAGGTCAATGAAGGAAGGCAGCATGGTCTCCCTTGTATACGATGATGAAACAGGTATTTGAACTCTGTCTCAACAGCATTTGATTCTCACTTGAAGGAAGTCACACCCACCTCCCGAAACCTTGTGAAGACACCTCTAAATGTCCTTTCTATGACTCTCTGTGTTCCTGTCCATCAGCATTCCATACTCAGCCCTACAGGGTTGATGGCAAGCATCCACACAACACAAAGAACACAGGGTTTCATCTGGACAGTGCATTGTGCAAGCAAGGCTCTGTGGAGTCCAGGCGTCTGTGACTCACCCATCAGTTCTGGAATCTCTTTCAAAATTTACTGATCTCCTGACAGGAATGGGCAATGGCTTCACAGAAAATGTAAAGCTCTGAACCTTTGCCAAACTCTCAAACCCAAGCACAGCCCAACTGATTACGCTGAGGATGGGCAATAACTTTGCTCTTCTGGCTCCTGCAAAGTCAAAGACGTCTCTTCTTCCATTCCTTCAGGCTTAATGAATGACAAATTAAAGTCAGCCAATCATGGGCCTACCAAAGGAAGGGCTGCTGGAGACAGATTTCAGATCTAATAGCCTTGGGATTTTCTCTGACATTATTAAGCCTGAGACAGTCCATTTAGTGAAGAAGCAGGAAGAAAAATCTTATCAAACAAAAATATATATCTTTCATTACTGCTAAGGCAGAGGTTTGGGGAGATGGAGTGATAGTAATGGAGGGGAGTAGTGTGTACTGGTTTCAGCAGGACCCTGGTAGGCCTCTCTATTCTTTCCCTTAGTAACTGTGTGGCCAGAGGCAGGTTGCTTAGCTGTTCTGAACTCTAGTTTCTTCATCCACAAATGAGGACAATATTGCTTATTATCTCATTGTGAGAACCAATTGAACTAATTGGGAATTTATCTGGGCACACATAACAAGGACCTCCTATATTGGTCATATCACTGCATCCCAGAAGTTTGGAGAATATATAGTCAAAGGATACCTACAGAATTGATTTCAGACATCTGATATTATAGCTTAAAGGTAAGACCCAGGAAATTGAAATCTAAAAATACATAATTAGATAATGAATGGGTTTTATTCTACTCCGTTGTGTATGTAGCCACTTGGGCACTGTGTAAATCCTACATTCAAAGATGTACACGCATATCCACCAATCAGCACAAAGTTTAGATGCGGAGCATCCTATATCCACATAGGTACCTCACAAGAACTATTAAGGACTGGGCTGGGGAGGCATTGAGGTGCTTGCCTAGTATGCACGAAGACCTGAATTATTTCCCCAACACCCAGTTAAAAGCCAGGTGGAGGTGCACACCTGTAATCTCAGTGCTGGAAAGGTAGAGACTGGAGGACCCTAAGGTTCTCCAGGCAGACAGACAAGCCCAATTGACAAACCACAAGCTAGTGTGTGACTCTTCTCATAGAACCAAGATCAATAGTGACTATGGAACATCAAGTGAGGCCTCCATCAATATATGCATGCACACACACACACACACACACACACACACACACACACACACACAGACACACATAAAATCAGCGAATTAAGGATTTTTTTTAAAGCCCCATGCATCAACATTAGGCATTAGGACCCTGATATGTATAATGTTTGTTCAGATTGACTTTAGCCTGTAATCATGTCCATGGGAAATTTCCTTGGCTGCTAACTAATGTGGGAGTCTCCATCCCATTGGGAGCAGTACTATCCCTAGATATGTGGGCCCTACAAAAAAGCCAGCTGAGAAACAATGGACCTGTGAGCAAGCCAGCCAGCAGGAGGGGTTCCTCTTTCAAGTTCCTGCTCATGTTCTTGCCCTGACTTCTCTCAATGATGGATTATAAACTGTATGATGGAACAAATCCTTTCCTCACATTTGCTCAATTTTGTCACAGCAACAGAGTGAAAGAGCATCCTCGGGTATGGGTTTAGGATAATAAATTCAGTGGAAGATAGTCATGGGCTGACATGCCTTCAGGAGGTGACCATCCAGTTAGCAACCTTAGTTTACATGAAACAGAAGTCCATGAGTGGTAGCTCGTATAAATGTTGGTGGTGTGGTTTAGGTATGGAAGGGACAGGTGAAAATGGCCAAGTCCCAAGGGACCAGAAAAAGTTTCCTGGAGCCACTAACCTGAGGGAGTCTACTTTCAAGGGTCGACTAGTGAGGGATTGGGGGCATGGTCAGCCACATCTTAGTAGGAAGTGAAGCCTGATGGTCTCACATCTGTGAAGTGGAGATGACTTGGTTCTCCCATCACAGGCTGTTGGAGAGAGACAGGACATGGTCAGCACTGAATGCAAATTGGAGATGACTTAGTCCCTGGATTATGGGCTCCTGGGAGAATACAGCACTTGGTCTGTGATGAGTGCTAAGTACTGTCCACATCCTCAGCTAAACTCTGAGTTTTATGCTCAAAATTCCTGCCAGGCAGTGACAGTAGTTCTCTTCCCCTTACAGTGAGGGACATAGTTAAGTGTCTGGCTTGACACAATGCTAGACTATATCCAGGCAGAGACATAATGCCAGATGTCTGCAGCTGCAATTCATTTGTCACTATCACCACATAATTAGCCATCCATCATAATCACTATTCTATATAATCCTTGACATGACATGCAAATCATTTCCTGACTCAACCATTACTTAGTGAGCACTTGTTATAGGTGCAACACTCTGCTAGATACTGTGGGAGAGGAGCAAGACAAGAAATGTAGTCCTTGGAATTAAGAGTCATGAAGACTTGTGGCTAGAGAGATAGCTCAGTGGTTATATGACTGCTCTTTCCAGAGTACCAGGGTATGATTCCTAGCATACACATGGAAGCTACAACCATTTGTAGCTCCAGTTCAAGGAGACCCAATGCCCTCTTCTAGCTTCTGGAGGCACCAGGCACACAAAAGGCACACAGACTTAAGTGCAGGCAAAACACCCATACACATAAGCTGTAAAGATTTTTTTTTAAAGAAAGAGAGTCGGGAGGACTCAAAGAGTCCTAGTGTGCTCCTAGTGGTAAACCTCAGCTTCTGCTCCATTTCCCCTCCCTCATTTCCTACTGTTACTGCAATCCAGCTGCCCCCGTTACAAACCATCATCTAGCAAACTGAAGTTGTAACTAAGCTGTTCATCTTCCTCCTAAGGGGCAACCACAAAGGCACTAGACTGTAGAGCACCATGCCTCCTGGCTTAGAATTCTCAGGGTCCTCTTCAGCTGGACCATTTGAAATCTTGGGTACCAAGCCTTATCTAACATCTACTCTGTGGACCCAAGTCTGGCATGAACAGGAGCTCTCAGATGCATCTTTAAATGACTTGTCCACCTTGGTGCTGATGTCTAGTCCTCTTTTCTCAGAGACATCTACTAGAAGTTTCTATCCATAAACTTCCTGGTATTAGGGTGGTGTGAGGATCTTCCCACCTCACTCTTTCTTCTTCCAGCTACCCCACTACTAAACACAAACTTGTTGTTTTAATTTCTGGCCTAAACATAGAAATTTATTGCCTCCAAATTATTTTACAAATCAATTAGTTGCTTAGGTATGGTGGCACACACCTTGAATCCCAGCACTTGGGAGGCAGAAGAAGGTGGATCCCTGTGAATTAGAGTCCAGATTGGTCCAGTTATTTCCAAGCTATCAAGGACAACATAGTGAGACCATTCTCAAGACAGTAATAATTAATGAATTCAACTGATAAACACTATATATGATCTATATTATAAAGTTTTGAAATATGTATATATAATGGAATAGCTGAAGTAAGCTAATTAACATATATTAATCTTATTTAATTTTTTTTACAGTGAGCATAATTAAAATCTACTGTCAGCAATTTTCCAAAACATAATACATCACCATTAACTATAATCATCATGTTGCAGAATGATTTTCTTCAACTTATTAAATGTGTGTCCTTTGGTCAACATCATCTGTCCATTCCCCATTCACTCCAGATCCTGTCTCCACAGTTCTCTTCAATACTTCTTTACTATGAGTTCATCCTTTAGATTCCACATATAGATGAGAATCATGTGGTGTAAAATGTATACTCTGTAGGGCTAGAGAGATGGCTCAGTGGTTTAGAGAATATTTCTCTTCCAAAGGACCTCAGATTGGTCCCAGCATTCACTGTTAACTCCAGCTCCAGAAGATATGACACTGTCTTCTAGCCTCTGTGAAACATGCACACACATACACACACACATGTATATGCACACACACAAATAAAAATACAACCTTTTAAAGTACATGTCATCGGATGGAAACTCTCACTATAACTCAATTACAGTGACTTCCTGCCTGAGCTGCAGGCTTATCAGCTTTCTACCATTCCGTAGAAATGGTAGAACCCATTAGATACTGGTGACTTCAATTTCTGTTATCTAATCCATCTCCCTCACAAACTACGTCCTGTGGTCAAATCCTAGACTGATCATTGCCAATAGCTTCCCAGCTTCACACCCCTTTCCCAGCTCAGCTCGGCCTCCACACCCACTCCAGATGCTGTGTAGGGCCCTGATTCTCTGTTTTCATTATCCATTATTTCTTGCATAACCTCACCATCTTACTGCCATGCACTGTCACTATTGCAAAATCCTCACCTCCTTCTTGCCCATCTCTCTTGTCATCTGTTTACTTAGAAAATCCTTATCTGATTTTTTGGCTTTTGGCTTCCAGGAGGCTACAGTGCAACTTTCTCCTGTAGTCCAGAATTAGGGTCTGTCTGGCACCAGGCACCGCCACCATCCCATCCAAGTTCAACCCCAATGAGATCAAAGTTGTGTGCTTGAGGTCAATCAGCGGCTTGTGGCACCACATCTACCTTAGATCTCAAGAGCAGTACCCTAGGTATGTCTCAAAAAAATGTCATTAGTGGTGACATTGCCAAGGCAACCTGAGGGTCTGAGGATTATAGTGAAACTGACCATCCAGGAGAAACAGATCCAGATTGAGGTACTGTCCTCTGCCTCCACTGACCACCAAAGCCCTCAAGGAGCTGCCAAGAGACAGAAAGTAACAGCAGAACATTAAACACAGTGGAAATGTCACTTTTGATGAGATTGTCAACATTGCCCAGCAGATGTGACACCAATCTTTATCCAGAGAACTTTCTAGAACTGTTAAGGAGATCCTGGGCACACAGCCTCTGGGGTGCAATGTGGGTGACCATCACCTTCATGAAATCATGGATAATGTCAACAGTGGTGCAGTGGAATCCCCAGCTAGTTAAGAAGCAATGAGAGATAATATTTCAATAATAGACCATCTGAAAAAGAAAGGAAGGAAGAGAGAAAGAAAGACAGAAGAGAGAAAGAAAGAAAAGAAGGAAAGAAAAAAGGAAGGAAAGAAAGAAAACCATTATCTATTTAATAGCACCCATCCATCTCAACATCTGCACTTGAGAAACTGAGCAGGGATAGAGCAAAGACCAGATGACTAATTGCACATGAAATGTATGTTTGCAAATCCTACACATTTCCTTAATCAGCCTACTAGATCTTTACAAGTAACCTTATACCCATTTGCCCCAGCCCTTCTTTAGAATGTCAATCAAAGTTACCCTCCTCTACATACCCACACTGCAAGTACCCAGTCCAGACACATGTCTACTTATTATCTCAAAGATACTGCTTTAGTGCCTGCCTCCTAAATATTTAACTTGGTGTATATTTGGAATTTGACAAGAAAATGAAAGTTATTTCACATTTATAATCTTAAAACAAAAGTCTCTTTCAGCACAAAGTCTCTTTCTTTGTTTCATATACTTATGGGAAAACTCTATAAGCATGATCTACAATTATTATCTCTTCTTCATCAACCCTTGTTCTTTGTGACCTAGTATCCTCTGACCTGTTCTCAAGGCCTTGATACTGTTCAAACCTGGTTACTAATTCTCAAAGCTCTCATTGTTTTCTTCAAAGGTTCCAAGAAACTTATTTTTATTGAAATATTTGGAATGTTCTCCTACCTCATCAGCTATCTCCCAACATTGCTATCTTAATTCACTTTCCCTTTCCTTGTTTTTATATAAAAATGCATCTTTTATTAGTTAATGGCCTAACAGATACTACAACTCAATCTATATAAATAATTCTCTTCCTCTGTCCTTCCAAGCTCTAGTCTCCTCCCTGAGTCTTTCTCAACCCAGACATTGGTACAACCAGTCACCCAGTTGCTCAGGACAAAAGCTGCTGAAATGTCCTTTATATTTCTACCATGGTTTGTCTCTTCTCCATAGCACACAAATTCAGAACATCTTCTACAAATCTTGCATGTTCTCTCAAAAACATTCTTCAAATCCACTTTTGCTTCTGTTGATACAGGATTTAGATGTCTATACTAGATCTACCCTCACAAAGCAATAAAAATGGTGACTTAAACACTTGTTTTTAAAACTCTTCTGGAGAGCAAAGTCTTAAACAGGATATGAGTCCATACAGTCATAGCAGTGAGGACTCTAACCTGGGAGTATTTAAAACCTGGAGAGCCCAAGTTTAAGTCTTAACAATCCATTCTCTATGTGAAGAAATTAATGATATGCCTACATAAATCCAAGACCATCAGGAGTTACATCTTTAACAGGGAGTATGCAAAAGTAAACCCAGCCCACCCACAAACATCGGCAAGAAAAGTTGCAGAACAGTGAAGGAGCCATCCATGATGTGTATTTACAGTCCAACTGAACACTGTAAAGAGGGCTAAAACCTGTTAAGCTGTGGATTTTATTTAAAAGGTACTTAGGCTCTTGGCAGCTACCAGCAGACTCCCTGTGGCTGATAGGATTTTTGTACTTAGCTTATGTGTATGATATCTGTACAAAGTCATCTCACAATATTTTTTTTTTCTGAAAAAAGTAATCAAACCCCAGATGAACAGAATTACAAAGAAAAGAAGCACTGCTGCAGGATGAGCAGAAAAAAACAGGCAACAAAAACAGGCTCACAGAGATGAGAACTGTCACATGTGACCATGTTGAAATTTGTATGTAACTTAGAAACTTAGAAACATCTAAATATGGGTAACTTTTAGCAAATGCAAAAAAAAAATAAGGCTCAAGAAAAATAAAAAAATTTAAGCAATCAAAATTTGGTTAATAATCAAAACAATGATGTAAAATGTTGACCTTAATGACAAATATTGCATATGGCATACAACAACTGCATGCTATGTGCCTTTAAGTACAGTTAGAAGATTAGCTATTTATTCTATATTTATCAAAATTATTCAGAGTTAGTCAAAGAGAAGAAATAATAAGATATAGGTGAAATGAAATTTAAAAATTGAGTAAAACTAAAATAAGATAAGATCACCACAAGAAACCTAAGTCTGATTATTTAAGAAGCTGTTAAAATCTTAAGCACTTTAAAACTTATAAAACTGTTACAATCTATAAAAAGAATGATTTTTCAAGACCTGTTTTTAAAATGTTGAATTATGTAATTACATATATTTAAGGGTGCCTGTTTGGGGACACGCACTCACGTACCACTCATGTGTACAAGCATGGAGTTCCAAAGAGGATATGAGATCCCTTGGAGCTGAAGTTATAGGTGGTTGTGAGCCACCTGATACTGGTACTGGGAACTGAACTTGGGTTCTTTTTAAGAACATCAAAAAGCTTTTATCTACTGAGCAGTTTCTTCAGGTTCCCAATAAGCCTGAATATTTATATTTATAAATTAGTTATAGAAATAGAAAATTAGTACTTTCTTAGTCAGTGTTCTATTGCTGTGAAGAGACACCCTGACCACAGCCACTCTTCTAAATAAACCATGCTTAAGCCTTAAACATGGCTTGCTTACAATTTCAGAGGTTAAGTTCATTATCAGCATAGTAGAAAGCATGGCAGCGTGGAGGCATATGCAGTGATAAAGAAAGAGCTGAGAGTTCTACATCTGGATCTGCAAGCAGCAGGAAGAGAGAGACACTGGGCCCGGGTGGAGCATTTGTGACACACCTTCTCCAACAAGGCCACACTGCCTAATCCCTGTCAAATAGTTCAACTCTCCATTGACCAAGCATTCAAATATATGAGCCTATGGGGGGGTTATTTCTATTCAAACAACCACAAGTAGTAAAATTTATACAAAACCACACTCATAGAAAAACCTTGAATATCATAGCAATAATATGTTTAAAATATAAGGTTAGGAGTATCACATTTTCTGAGTTAAAGTTACATGGTACTTTCATAAAATTTAAAATAGAAACAGATGTGCAGAATAGAGAGCCTAAAAACAGATCTAAACCCACATGGTAAGCTACTGTTTCTAAAGGGCCCTAGAAGAGTCCATGGAGGAAAGCAAAACTGGAAAGTTGGATGCTCTCACACAAAGAAGATGACTGTGTTCTATGTGTGGAGGATGTGGGGGGGGGGACACAAAATAAAAGTCAGAAGTATAAGGCCTAAGCCCATCAAACTTCTGTGAAAGAAGTGGCAGAAGTTCTAGAACATTGGCCTTGAAAACTTTTGGGGGTGGGGATTATCATCAAAATCTTAATCAACAAAAGGGAAAATACATAAATGGCTCCATATCAGACCAAGACACTTCTGTGAAGCAAAAACAAAAATAACAACAACAGCAAAACATAGCACAATGAAAAGACAATGCACAGACTTATGGAAAATTCTTATAAAGTATATATGTTATAAGGGGCTAATTACTCACATTTTATAATAAAATCTTACAATTCAATGGCAAATATATAATTAAAAATCAAAAAATACTTGATCAAAAAGCAGTAAAAAAAAAAAAAGACCTGAATAGAAAATAGGTGAGTGTTCAATAGGACTAACCATCAGGCACATGGAGACCATCCTGGCATGACTTCACAACCCTCTAGAATAGCTGTTACAACAAATAAAAGCACATACATGCACTGATGCAGAGTTAAAGAAGAGAGCAGAAATACAGATGTGTGCAGCCATTCTGGGAAACAGTACTAGTGTTTCTAAAGAAAATAGAGCTACAATAGCCAACATGGCACAGATATCCTCTTCTTTGCTAATAACCCAGCACTCAACTCCTCTGCACCATCATTTGCAGTAGCCAAGATGTATACAGAGCCTTAACATTTATCTAGAGATGAGTGGGTGAAAAAATTTGGTACAGATTTATAATGCATTATTATTCAACCTTAAACGTGAAAGATACCTTGCTAGCTGCCACAAATAGAAGCCAGTTTGCTGTGTGAAAGAACCCAGGCACAGAAAGAAAAGTATTACATGAGCTTATTCATAGGTGAAGTCTAAAGCAGAAACAAAGAGGGGCACACATTTGGAAAGGGGTTAGGGATGTTGCACAGTCATAGAGTGCTTGCCCTAAAGAGGACATTTATACCACCACCTTTAAGACTCAGGGAATATTTCAGAAGATGGGGGTATGGGAAATATAAGGTCAAAACATAAGGAGAAGCACTATGAAATGTTCTTCTGGACATGGCACCCATCACAAAATCTAACTATGGCAGCGTTGGTGCCTCCTATGGACCTACTATAACACTGACCTTGTCACCTCTTAATAATGGATTAGCCCTGTCACTCTCTGATTAAGTACTGGCTCTCAGTGAATTCTTGGATAGGGGGCAGATACTGTCTTCAGTTGTATACCCACTTATGAACCCACCATATTCCACAGAGAGTTCTAAATCACTGGTTACCCAGATGACCCAAGTTAAACTCAGTGGGTCACAAAACAAAGTAAAACAGATACGAATGTGGGAGCAGGGTTTGTAAAGATGACAGAAAATGAAATGAATAGGAGGGAGATAAGAGGCTTGCGTGACAGTAATCAGAATACTTTGTGTAGATGTATGAAATTGTCAAAGAACAAATTTAATAAAGGGTATAAAAAACAAAACAACTGCCTTAACCTTGCTACCAAGCTCGACAAGGGCAACTCCAAAGAAGTAAATCTCATGACATCTCATTCATAAACATTGATGCATTGAGCAGAATTTCCAAAGAAAATCAGCCAACCAAATCAAGAAATCCATCGAAACCAGAACACATCGTGACTGAATAAAATTCCTTTCATCAAGACAAACCTGATTTACATTAATAAAAACATCAACTTTATGTAATCACAGATTAAGGGACATAAACATATGCTCATCCTCATAGTGAAAGAAGAGAGAACATTCCATGTGACTCAGTATTTATTCACAAATGAAGACATTATCTGTATATTAGGAGTCCTGGTCAATTATTGATACCACAATTCAACTTAGCAAAATGGTAAGTCTGAAGGAGGTTGACTGGTTTACATTGGCTCACCTAGGTTTGGTTTCAGTTTCTAGGTCAGAATTAAGACTGTCCATATTGGTATTTCTCGACTTTTCTGGGCATATTTTCATGGAGGCAGCAGAAGCAACAGAAAGGATAGTAAAAACTTGGGATATTGCCCAAAGCCAACCCTTGGACCTGACATTCAATTGTTCATGGGCATCATATTTCATAGAGTGTAGTCTCCAACCAAATTCGATATTGTTGAGGTGGGGGAAGTTTACCATGTCAAGAGGAAAGAATTACAATGTTATGGGGACAAAAGACATAGATTCAGAATGAGTGAGACTTTAGGGGTACTGTGCAAGTTATCTATGAGGAACTAAAGGGGACTATTAGCCATAACTGATTGGAGGAGAATGAAAAACCTGCAAAGAGCTAGAGCAAATAACATGAAAAATTTGACCTGATACTAGAATGGTTCAGGAGAAAACAAGGGTGTTTTCCACTGCCACTCTTGGGTTTCAAATTAACTTATTTGAAATGTACATTTAAATATCTAAAAATAGGCCATTCCCAAATTGGGATTTTTAATTCATAAATTTCTTAAAATACAAAGCATTGTGACAGTTCTTTGTTCATTAACTCTCTACACTCCTCTCATGCTTCCTTTACCCCTCTCCTCCCTTCTTCTCCTCTCTTCTCTTCTTTCCTCTCCTCTCAGTTCCTCTCCTCTCCTCTTTTCTCCTCTCCTCTCTTGCATCCTCTACTTCTCTACTCCCTTCCCTTCTCTCCTCTACCTCTTGACTCTCCTCCCCAGTCTCTCTTTTCTTTTTCCTGTTAGTCTATTTTCTCTCCACACATAATCTCGCCTTTCATTTTCATGCCCATATATCCCATAACCTCATTATTAACACTTTTGTTTAATTTTTATTGGCAATCTTAATTAATCCTGTAAGAAACAGAAACAATAGCATAATAACGGGTAAAGAAGAAATAAAGATCATATTTGAAAGCCCTGAAGAATAAACAGAGATGCTATTTGAATAAATAGGAAATTATATTAAGTTTACTGACAAGAATCAATATACCAAAGTCATATATTAAGAGTCTGTGAACTAGAAACAAATAAATTCTTAAGGGAAACATTGAATGTACATATTGAGAAACAGTAAAGACTTTTCACTTAATTGAATAATTTAAAAGACCTAAGTAGAAGAGTATATGGTCTTTGTGGGATACTTTGTATGTCATATCATCCCCCTCATCAATTTGTGTATACAATCCATGAACACTAAACAAAATCAAACAGAATTTGTGGTTAAACTTGGAACTTAAGGAGCCATGGCTATATCCCAGTTGGTAAAGCACTTGTCTTGCAAGTGTGAGGACCTGAGTTTGGTCACCAAATCCAGATGTGGTGGGGCACACTTACCATTTTAACCCTGGGAGGTGGAAATAGGATTTCTGGAGGTCATTGGACTAATCTACTTGATGAGCTGCATACAGACCAGTGAGAGAACATGTTTGTTTCTTTGTTTGCTTGTTTAAGGTAGATGGCATCAGAGGAAACATCAGGGGCTACCCTGCCGTCTTCATACCCAACAGGTTAGTATCAACATGTATGTACTGGGAGCTGGCCTGGTTACTCGAAGGAAGAGGATTCTGAGAAGTTAGATGAACTGATCTTCCCAACTGATGTTCATGTAAAGGTTAGCTCTATAACAGCTCTAAATAGCTCCATAATCCATAAGGAAATGAGGCAGTAGGTTAAGGAAAAATGTGGGTGGCATAGAAAAAGGAGTTGAGAATAAATTTCCAGAGACTGTACGGACACATGAGTCATGGTATGTGGAGTCTGAATGATGATAAGAAAGAATCAATTCACTTAATATAAGGTTATAGGTGGGACTGGGATGTCAGCAATAGGTCAGGGTGTCTGAGTTCTCAGAGGCAGTTTTTATAATTATTCTTGAATAGACATTGGGCAATGAAACCTATGGGAATAATGTTTGACATCATTCCATTTGAACTTGACTATTAACTAGGGCTTGGGCTTTTGTAAGTGAAGACCCAGGTACTAAGTCACTGCTTCTCAACCTTGTCTGACATTGAAAACACATAGTAATATTAAAAGATGCTTGTCCCAGAGATGCCACTCAACACTGTTTTCCCTTCTTCCTCCATGACCTCCCATCCCAACCCCTATTCTTCCCATACCTAGCCCCACCTCAGTTCCTAACACACTCCCCTCTCTCCAACCACCCTTCCCCACCAAGTTCCCTCTACTTCTGCTTCTGATGATGTCTGCTTTATTTCCCCTTCTGAGTGAGATTTCAGCATCCTCCATTAGGTCCTCCTTGTTACTTAGCTTCTTTGGGTCTGTGAATTGTAATATGGTTATCCTGTACTTTATGACTAATTTCTTATAAGGGCATCTCTGGGACAAGCTGGAGACTTGGGACAAGGGAGGCTCCTGGGAGAGGATGGGATCTGACCCTAGCTGAGACTCCTAGATGGGGAGATATGGAGCTTGAATTAGCCATCTCCCATAGTCAGACAGGTCTTCTAGTGGAGAAAGGAGGACATCAACCCACCCATAAAACCTTTGCCCCCAAATCTGCCATGCCTATAAGATGTACAGAGATAAAATGGAACAGAAATTGAAGCCAACCAATGACTGGTCCAGCTTGAGACCCATCCCATGGGAGAGAGCCAACTCCTGACACTATTAATGATAATATGCTATGCTTGCAAACAGGAGCCTAGCACAACTGTCATCTGAGAGACTTCATCTAGCAGCTGATAGAAACAGATGCAAAAACCCACAGCCTTAGGAAGGGCTCAGGGAGTCTTATGGAAGAGTTAGGAGAAGGACTGAAGATGCCAGAGGGGTCCAGGATGGACATCATACAAAGTCCTACAAAGCCTACTAACTGGGGCCATGAGGCCTCAAAAAGACTGAACCACCAACCAAGGAGCATGCAGGGCCTGGCCCTAGACTCCCATACCTATGTAGCAGGTGTGCAGCTTGATCTTCATATGGATTCCCCGATAACTGGAGCAGGGGATATCTCTGACTTAGATTCTGTTCTATGACTTTGGATCCCTTTCACTTAACTTGGCTGCCTTGCCTGGTCCTCTCAGTGGGAGAATATGTGCTTAGTCCTGATGAAATTGATATGCCAGCGAGGGCTGGTACCTAGGGAGGACGGGGGCTCCTTTTCTTAGAGAAAGGGAGGGGACATGGGAGAAAGGGGATGAGAGGGTGGGACTGAGAGGAGAGGGGGGAAGGGTGCTTCTATCAGAATTTAGAGTTAATAAATAAACTAATTAATAAAAAATTAAAAGATGCTAATGTTCTATGTTGCATGCACCTACCGGCCTAGATGCCAACAGGTAAGTGGATTGTGAAAACCTAGTGTGGACACACAGTACAACTTTATTCAGCTGTAAAGAAATGCAAAATTATAAAATCTTCAGAAAAGTGGGTGGATTTGAAACTTGTATTAATTAAGGTCACCAGACTCAGAAGACAAATACCACATATTCTCCCTCAATGTTGGATATTAGTACATATGGATATATATTTATATACGTAGTTATATGTGTGGTTATAGATCAGAAAACTCAAGAGAGAGAAAGGAATGCTAAGGAAGGTAGTAGTAATGTGTGTGTGTGTGTGTGACACAGAGAGGGAGAGAGAGAGAGAGAGAGAGAGAGACAGAGAGAGAGAGAGAGAGACAGAGAGAGAGAGAGAGAACAATTAGGCATAAGAATAGGAGGATACTGGGGATAGAAGGATAAAATATGGGGTGGAGTAATGGGAGAGAAGAAAGAAGGTGAGAAGAACAAAAACAGGTTTTACTTGAAATGGCATTGTGTAACTACTCTGTATGATAATTGCAAAATAAAACAAAAGATCTCCATCTCCAAGTCACACTTGATCAGTGGATCAAAAGCCTTGGAGCTGAGACTGGGAGCACTGGAAGAGTGTAAGATTTTCTATGTTACTATAAAATGGCAGGTAGAGAAGTGCCATCCCAGAATCCTGCCTGCAGCATCAGGGGATTGTGACATGCCCGTTGCCTGAGTCCTCTCTAGGTGATTAAACCTGAATATGTGAGGGAGGAGCCTGCACAGTCTTCAGTGCTCCAGGCTACCCAGAGAACAAACTGTCAGGCCTGGGAAACTCTGACTTCAGGCATTTCTACCTGACACCAGCCAACATCATTCATGCCTGCTGGAGCTTTGCTATAATAGGGATTCGATTCCAAGATAACTAAATGACTCTTTGGTGGATGACAAATATTATCCAATACAATACTGGAAGAAGCTATCCAGTATTATTGAATATCTATGGAAGACAAAAATAATACTACCTTAAGATGAAAAAAAAAAAAAAGCTCCACAAATTCATATTCCATTTCTTGGTTAATGGTGGGTGGTCTCAGTACCACTAAATTCTCCAGAGACCTTTTCCCACAGTAAGGAAGGTTGATGAAGATACAAGGCATGTCTCTATCCTTTCTGCAGACCCCCAAATACAGCCCAGTCATATGAACCATATAACACCTCTCCTGTTCTCACAGCTTAGGAAAGAGGAGAGGGCAAGGTGGTGATAGCAGGAGGCAACATCACACCAAATATTATAATAGTCCTGCCAGCCCTGCCGTACCTGAGAAGTGTAGTTCACACTCACAAGAGCGTGTAGCAAGTTCTGCGCCTCTGGCACCTCCTTGGCAGGCATGTAACTCCTAAATGACTTAGCAAAATTTGGATCTCAGGAGGCCAGGACACTCTTCTGTAGCTGGAAACAAGTAAGAGTCCTCTGGGGACCCTATGAATACAGTGGCTTTGAGTGATCTTCCCCTATCTGTCCTTGCACCAGATAGATGCCCATCACTGCACAAGGAAAAAAAAAACTCAAGCTCTGACTGCATAAGCACTGAGGACCTTAGTGAACAAAGCCTTTGTCTGAAATGTATCGTCACGTTCCTATTTTTGAAAACAATGTTATAGATCATCTCACATACTACATAGTTTGACCCATTCTGTTTCCAAAACGGTAAAGAAAAAGTTCAGATTCACATGCCACCAAGGCCAGAGCTGAGATATGCACTTGGAATCTTTCCTTCAACCCACTCTTTCCCTTCTAGGGTAACTGGAGCCTTTGACATTATCATGGTGCCTTGTGATCTGAAAAAGATATTCTATTACTAATGAAGAAAGAGTAAAGAAAATAAAAAAACACCATGCCAAGTACACAGTAGTCATGTACTATGGCAACCCACTTCTACCTCCTTTATCTGTAGATTGCTTCCTAACCCTGAAGCAAGTCATAAAACTTAACAATAGGGCCTGATGGCATCATGACTGGCCAACACATTGGGGCCCTCACCACAGTTCCTTTGATCAAAATGGCAGAACATAAGACTATGTAGTATATTACCCTGAGCTTCAAGGTCAAGGAAAACACAATGAATTATTGTGTGCTTCGGAAAAGGGCCCTAGCCTCTAATCAGTAAGGGAAGTCAGAGAGCCTTGACCCTTCAGCTCTGGTCAAGTTCCTACAGTGGTGTTCATATTTTCTATCTATAGCTATTACAGACTGATGTAGGGGTTAGGCTAGTTCGATGCTAGTGTCACAAGAAGCTGAGAAACAGTTACAATCTTCCCAGGATTAACTGAGTCAGTTACTTTTCATGTTGCTGTGACAACATCTGTAAAATAGCAAAATAAGGAAAGAAGTGTCAATTCTGGCTTACAGTTCAATGAGATACAATCTATCATGCTGGGGAAGTCATGGTGGAGAGAATGGGAGGCCATTTAGTCATCTACACTATGGTGCAGAGTCAAAGAAGGGCTAGGTTATAAAGCCTCAAGCCTCCCTCCCCACTTTCCCAGTGTCCTGCTTATTCGGTAAGGTCCTACCTCCTACAGGCTCTACAGCCTTCCCAAAGAGCACTACCAGTTGGAGACCAAGTGGTCAAACACATGACCCCAAGAAAGATGCTTCATATTCCAACCACAGCATCCTTTTCTCCATTCTCCATTCTCCCTCCTCTACCCTGAGCATGTTGTGCACACAAGTGTAACAGCAAGAGGTAATGGAATAGCCATATGAGAATCGAACTCCTGGACTAAAATGTTGATTTTAAAAGTCTTACTGTGACCTGTGGCTTCAGCTCAGGGCTAAAACAGACAACCACTCTGTTTCTGTCCTTATGGCTATCTCCTTGGACCTAAATATCCTATTAGCCTATAATATTAGCATTCTGTCTAAATTCCATCCCCACAGTTACCTGGCAACAGCAAGTGGCCTGGCCCACTATAAAAGGAGCTGCTTGGCCCCTCCTCTCTCTCTTGCTCTTGCTTTCTTGATCCCTTAGTCATCTTCCCCCTTCTCCCTTCCCTTCCCCCTCTCTCCACATGGTCATGGCCAGCCTCTCTACTTCTCTCTCTCTCTCTCTCTCTCTCTCTCTCTTCTCTCTCTCTCTCTCTCCTCTCTTCTTCTGTCTCTACTACCCTCTTACCTCCCCTCCCCATACCCTGAATAAACTCTATTCTATATTATACCGGTGTGTGGCTCGTCCCTCAGAGGGAAGAGACGCCTTAGCATACTGTCTTTATCTTTATCTTTTTATAAACACATCATATAAACAAGGAGAAAAGAAAGCAAGTGTAGGAGCACTCACCCGGCCAGGCATATGGAGACAAAGGAGAGACAACTGAGTACTCTCAGCCCTCAGCAATTCAATTACTGGGAGGAGAGGCATGCAAGACCAAAGAAGAACTTTACCTTCACCATTTAAAGGATAACAGCCCAGAAAATGTGGTCCAAGATCTGTTTTTTGCAGCATGATATGACCTGGAGGCAAAGCAGGTTCTCAGTGGAGGCAAAGGGAGGGATTAAGCCTGCTGGTTTGAAATGGGGATGTCCTTATCATACAAAACACTTAGGTTGATCTTTTTATTCATTCGTAATGAGCTACAGAGTTTAGAGATTCAGAGAGACTTGAGTTCCCATGAAAGTAACAACAAGACCAAAACATCCCTCAGGAGTTTTTTTTTCATATTTTCCTTTATCATTTGGGAATTTCACATCCTGAACCCCAAGCTCACTCACTTCTCAGTCCTCTCAGGTTTTAAATGACTTTTAATCTTCACGGTCAATTTGACTGGATTTAGAATCACTATAGAAATGTATTCGGGGGTGTTCTATGAGGGATCTCTAGAAACATTTAAGTGAAGAGGTGGGACTTACCTGACTGTAGATGCACCCCACCATGGGCCATGTCCTAGAGTGAACACCTGCTTCCAGGTGCAGAGTGACAAGGTGTCTCACATTTCTGCTGCCATGTCCTCCCCACTGTGACAGACTGTACTCTGAAGCTATAAGCCAGAATCAACCCTTTCTTCCCTAAGTTGCTTCTTGTAAGATATTTGCTCACAGGAATGAGAAAAGTGACTAATGAGTCTGTGAACAGGACCCTGGTCCTGTAACCAATACATTGAGAGGTGACTGGCTACAGAGCCATTTTTCTTTTGATGTTTGTAGCAAGAATTTACCCTTGGGTTTGTGGGTATCCACATGGAGAAGGCCATTCTCATTCCTTCAAGTATACTGAGCTCTGGAGTTGCTGTTGATAGGGGCTAAGCGAAAGCTTTCTTGTACTGTCTCAGAAGAGAGCCCTCTTAGGACATTTCAGCACTCAAGATCAGCCCCTTGTCAACCTGGCATTCTTTGGTTTGATCCCCTAAGTAGCTGTTCGGTCGAGCCCCCCTTGCCCACCCCATTCACAGCATAGTTTCCTCCAACTCATTTTCTTCCTACTCCCTATTCTTTCCAGCCCCAGAGCTTATTAAACTGTAGTCTGATCATGCTGTCCCAGCCAGCATCCTTTGGTGGCTGCCCATTGCCTGTGGTTGAAATCACTATCTAACATAAAATGTGGGCCTTTAAAAAATAACCAATTCCTTTATAACTTCATATTTCTCTTTAACATTGTTAAACCTTTGTTTAACATTGGTTCCTGGCACATACATGCATGGTCTGTTCTTTCTTCCCTGTATCCTGCTATGCCAACTTACTTCTATAATATAGGACAAGACAGTCTTTCTACAAGAGAAGGATGGGAGGGGGGAAAGGGAAGGGAAGGAAGGGAGGAGAAGGAAGAGGGAGCTGAGGGAAGGAGAATACAAGGAGAAGGGTGGGTAGGGAAGGAAAGAGGACAGGAGGGGAGGGGAGAGGAAGTGACAGGAGAGAAGGAGAGGGAGAAGAGGAGATGTGAGAAGAGAGGAGAAAAGATGGGGGAGTGGAGAGGGAAGGAAGAAGTGGAAGGAAAATGGTGAAAGTGACTTAATTATTGGGAGCTAGGAATTGTGAAGTGCCTGTGGACAAGGCCGACAGAGAAATCTTGTAGCATGACTGGATGAAAGCAAGATGAAGAGTACATATGGGAAGTCCTTAAAAAAAGAAAACTCCTATCCCATCCAGATAGGATGCCCTTTCCTGCTTCCACCAAGAGTACCCGATGGGATTAACCACCTTCTCTTCTCCGATGCTTGTCCCAAGGACTCACCATGCCTGACTTCCAAATGTATGACACTAAGCAAGCTAAGCACAGCTATCTATCTACTCTGACCCAATCCTCAATGCTCACTAAAGCCTGGCTGCCTCAAGAAATAATGGAACACACACCAGTAAAGTGAAAAGAAAGAACAGAGTAAGCTTGTGACGTTCCACCATAAAGACAAGACAAGAGATAGCTATTAACCGGGAGGAAATGTATTCCTAGGCTAGGGAGAGATGACTCAGTTGGAAAGGGCTTGTCTTACAAGTATGAGGACCTGAGTTCAATCCCAGCATCCGCATTAAAACAAAGCAAAACAACAACAAAACAAAACAAAGCATTCACTTACTATCCCAGCACTGTGGAGATGGAAACTGAAGGATCCCTTGCTTTTGTTGATAATTGGTCTAGACAAAACACTGAAGTCCAGATTCCAGCAAGAGAGTCTCATCTCAAAATCTAAGGGGAAGATAAATTGATGCTGGGTCAAATATCAACCTCTTGTGTCTACATGCATGCATAGCACATGCATGCTCATCGTACACTCATGCAAATAGAGTTTTTAATAAACCAGTATTTCTCTGATACTGAGTCTACCATCTGCTTTGTATGTTTGAGTGCCCTGTTTGACACTAGACTTTAAAGAACTTTTTGCAAAGTGATCAATCACAACTAATCACTTATTGTCTTTTGTTCTACATGCTTCTGCATCTCACATTTGTCTGTTTTTTTCTGTTCTATTTTCAGATAAAGAAGGCTTAAATAACTTTTTTAAAAAAGGAAAAAAAAAACAGTTTCAAATATAACCATGAATATTTTAGCATATATTTTGTGTATACATTTAATATTCTCTCCAGGGCACACAGAGCAAAGAAGCAGGAAGAGAAAGCTAGACCATAGTTGAGTGCCTGCCACCCAACAACTAATCTCAGGAGTAAAGACAGAGTCCCCAGCAAAGCCTGATTGGGTCCAGTATGGCCAGAGAAGGACATGGAGCCATTCCTCATCAGATTCAGAGGGGGCAGGGTCCATGTGAGGACATAGGAGAGGAAAGAAGCAGGGAGGCGGAAAGACATTGCTGCTTCTGAGCGCTCACCCATTCCAGAACAGCTAAACACTTCTCTACTTCCTGTGGCCCTGAATCTGTGTTATTTGGGAAAGTTTAGAGAAGCTCAGCTGCTACCTTCCTCCATTACAGGAGACGCTAGTACAGAAGTGGGGAACTCTGTCTGGTACAGTCTCTGGGATGCTCTTGGAGAAGCCACGGGAAGGATAGGCATATCTAGAAAGACTTCGGGATAGAGTCCGTGCTAGGTCTGAGTGGGGAGAAAGCACTAACTTTATACAGAGGCTCTCCACCCTGGAAACTATATGTATGAAAGTCCTTAGGCATAAAAGGATGGCTCGCAGTCAACAACCAAAATGGTTCTGCATGGCTGCCTAGCATGGAAATAGAGGAGCAAAGGAGAAGGAAGACTGGCCCTGGCTGAACAGAGCTCTCTCTTTTTTAATTAATTAATTAATTTTTCTTTTTTTTTTATTGGATATTTTATTTACATTTCAGATGTTATCCCCTTACCCCATTTTCCCCCTGCCCAGGAATCCCCTATCCCATCCCCCCTCCTCCTGCTTCTATGAGGATGTGCCCCCACTCACCCCCTCACTCCCACCTCCCCACCCTTGAATTCCCCCACACTCAGCGTCCAGCCTTCATGGACCTCCTCTCCCCCTATGCCCGACAAGGCCATCCTCCCCTACATATACAGCTGGAGCCATGGGTACCTCCCTATGTGCTCCCAGGCTGGTGGTTCAGACTCTGGGAGCTCTGGACAAAGTTCTCTTGCAGAGTGACTAGTGTATGGTACTCAGGGTATGGACCTGCACTGGGAAGTGTTGGAGTTAGAGTCACTAAAAGATTGGAAACTTCTCAGCTCTGAGGTTTAGAAGGTTCACCTAGATGGAAGCATGGGAATTTCATGAAAATGGAGAAGTGAGGGGTTTGCTATGGGACAGGGGAGAGATGGCAAGGGCCACTGTGGAGGCAGAGAACTGGAAGAGGCCAAAGAGATGGGGAGGGAACAGTGTGATCCCAAAGGACAAGACAGAAGGACTGGTGTGTATGGGAGTCTCCTGCTTTTACTACAGCTACCTGTGGGTGGGGCAGCAGAGTTAGGCTCAAGAGCTGGATGACCTGGGGATAAAGCCTGCTGCCTCTATTGGCCTACTCCATGACTTTGAGCAAGTTACTTAACCATTCAGTACAGCTGATTGAGTTCCCATAAAAGGGGGTAATGATAAATGTATCACAGTAGTGATATGAGGGAACCCTTTAAAGGACTGAGAACAGCACCTTTCAGAAAACATGTGTTGTAAGTCTGTGTCCAGTAGTCTTCAGAACCTTTGACTTGCAGAATGCCTGTGTGCATGGGGTTAAGTATCATTGATTTTCTAACTGGGGTGGAGGGTCGTCTATACTGAGTTCAGAGTATACTCCAATGGCTACTATGGTCTTCAGAATCTCTGTAAAGAATCTGTGACAAGTTAAAAAAAAATGTTGGGTAAGTATTTACCAGTGTTGGTATCAGTTTGACATTGTTACTACATCCACGGCACATGATCCTTTCGTATTTTGTAACCAGATGGATAGGAACTGGAGAAGCAGACTAGCCAGGTACCAGAGACTTGTGAAGCATTGAGGACGACCGTAGCTTTCAGGATGTGTTTCACATTAAAGCTTTGAGAACATAGAAGACCTAGCTGACTCCATATCAATGGCACGAGGATACCTACAAGAGGAGCAGTCAATCTTTTGTAATTGTTAAGATTTCCTACATGATGCTACTATGTAGTCACATGATGCAAGTAGTGAGTTTTCTAAATTTTAATGTGCAAGAAAATCACTTGTGACCTGATTGAAATACAAATTCATTAATTCTAGAGTGGGGGCCTGCAAGCCAGCAACTTTGCGAGCTCCCAGGTAAGGCCCAGATCATGTCCATAGACCATGCTTCGCAGGTCAGATTCACAGGAACCATGAGTGTGTATCTAATCAGACTGTGACACTCACAGATCATGTGTTTCAATCTGCTCTGGAGAAATAAACATGAAGGAAGGGTAGACAGCACTGAAGAGATGGGCACTCAGACACAGATGCCAACTAGGAAGTAGCCAGATAAGCCCTTAGCCCAGGACAGTCAATGCTCAAAATCACCATGTTCCCTCTGGGCCGTATCTTTGTGGAGACTATTTCTGGTGTTGATCTGGGCTTCCATCTGCTCTGTTTCCTCTCTTACCCACACATCCCACCCCCACCCAGTCACTGGTTTTCCAACAAAGTAACTTGTGGAAAATTATATAATTTTCTTGGCTCAATTAAAGAGAAAAGCAAATGTATCCATGTGGAAGTTTAACCCTAGGTAAACCTTGATGCCCATCTCTGGATTCCAGTCAACTTGGGTAGGAGTTTCTTCTAGGAGTTAGAACAGTCAGAGAGAAACAGACAAAGGGAAACAACAGGCTAAACTAATCCTAAAAGATAGCATCTCATAGAGTCCATGAACTTCTTTAAGGAATCTTGGTCTCCTAAGTGATAACAAGTCAGTAAAAAAGCCTGTGTTGACATCTCAGATCAGGCTAGGCTATAGAGGGAACTCAAAAGGTCCTTTCTGAACCCCTTTAACATTTAGATCCATGATTTTGCAGCCAGAGCCAAGAAAATGTGACCATCAGAAGACCTTGACTGGAAGTGTTCTCAGGGTCCTTGGGTCTCTTGATGTCCCACGTCATTCCCGCCTTGAAGAACAGCCAGTCCTGTCTCTGCTTCCAGAGGACTTTGAATGTGTCCCCACATCACACTAAAGTGAAGCCAGTGTATGAGACTTTCATTAGAATCTAAGGTTTCCCAGTCACATGGTAGCCACATCTTACGTAGTCTAATGTGTCCTCAACTGCTAAGAGTACTGCATGGGCTTAGTCTGTCAAGCAGTTAAATAAACATACTTCTGTTTTCTGTGTATGATCAGCCGACATTGGGATGATTCAGACAACTGGCAGCACGTGAGACCTGACAGGAAGTCCTCTCAAGGAGTTATCAGGTCAACAAGGAGAGCGGATGCTGGAGAATGGGGACTCTAGGTAGGAAGAAGACAGCAGACAGATGCAAGCAAGAAAGATGATTAGAATGATATTCATGGTTCTGGGTTGGGCCTACATATTGCAGAGGTTGTTTGGCACACAGCCATAATGACTTACTGTCAGCCAAGGAAACAATGGGCTTTTGCCATAAACACAAGGATACGATGTTCAAGTCCTGTCCTCAAGCTCTACCTCAAAGGGTCTGCCAGAGGATGTTGGTGGGGGTTGGCTTCTGAGGTGATAGATCTGGAACGGGAAAGGACATGCACGTCTCCAAACATCCAGACAAGTTGAAGGACATACCTGTGTCTGGGGATTTGGCTGCACGGGCTGGGGAATTGCCAGCTTCACAATCTAGCTCCTGTCTTAATAGTGTTTTATAGTGTTTTATGTTAATTAAATGTCGACTGTAGGCATGTGCCAAGAGGCCCTGCAAAATCTGGTGAGTGGGGACAAGGGGACAATTGTACTTACTGCAGCAGTCGTCCCCAGATGCCCACAGACCAAAGTGTGAGAGGGAGAATTGCCCTCTACAGAGTTCACTGGAAGTAGACAATAGCAGAAGAGGGGGCTGAGGACACCCAGGGTCTTCTGCTTAAATAGATGACAACAGGATTGGACTGCTACCTCATCCCTAGTTCTGTGCCTTGTACCTTATCCCTCACCTCCTTACTTCAAGTAGAAATTGCCTCTGCTGGTAAATTGAAATTGGAGCACATAGGAGGAAGAAGAGACTAGTGGTGCACAGCAGAGGCAAATCTGCCAAGAGTTGGATCATGGAGGCACAGACTGGCTTGCTTGTTTTATAGCCTCAGGCTGCACAGTCACATCTCACATATTAGAAGCATTTATTGTGGGCCAGACCCTATGCTGAGGCTGCACATGGTTCCACAAAGCTGTCCACGGAGGAAGAGTCCATGTCAAGAGGAAACAGGAGAGGAAAGATGTTGGGTGTGGTGGTGCATCCTTCTAACCCAGCACAGAGGAGACAGAGTCAGGCAGCTCCCTGAGGCTTGACAACAATCTTCAAGTAAAAGTGACAGTCTCTCTCTCTCTCTCTCTCTCTCTCTCTCTCTCTCTCTCTCTCTTTCATCTCTCAGAAAACTCAAGATGAATGGAGTCCTAAGGGACAACACCTGAGGCTGACTTGTCCACACACATATGCACACACACATATTTCACACAGACATTCTTAATATGTGCACACAGGAAGTTGTGCCCCAATTAGAAGCAGGGCAGGAATTTGAGGCATCTTTGCACAGGACTTCCTGTGTGCTTACCCATCACTCCCAGTTGCCTTACAGCCTGTGAGTTTGAGGCTCCTCCAACTCTTCAGCAAGAAAGTTACAGGCCTTCCTAAAGAGAATGAGTGTCATCTCCTCCTCCTCCCTCCTCCCTCCTCCCTCCTCCCTCCTCCCTCCTCCCTCCTCCCTCCTCCCTCCCCTGCTGCTCCTTCTCCTCCCTGCCTTCTGTGAATCTTCAGAATCCACGTCTACTCCCTGGGAGAGAGGGGAGAGTTATCTAGCAGCTTCTTGAAGCATCTTTTCAAGGCTCCGCCTCAGCGGCCCAAAGTTGCAGCCTTGTCCAAACTGTCAGAGCCATCTGCCTGCAGTCCGTGTGGCAGAAAGACCATCTGTCAGCCTCTGACCCATGCCTGCTCATCTCACAGACCACTTGGGCCAGCTCCATGCTTGCTGCGAGCCTCTGAGGTTTCGGCCTCCACAGTCCATCTCCCCAACCTGACTGACAACTCCCAGGCAGCTAGAAGAGGGGTACAGAGGGTAAGATGAGCTAAGAAACCATGTTTTCCCTGGGAACACAAGCATGAAAGCACACACACACACACACACACAAGAGAGAGAGAAGGAGAGAGAGAGAGAAGAGAGAGAGAGAGAGGAGAGAGAGAGAAGGGGAGATGGAGAGAACATACTTTGTAGTTTGCAACATTTTCTGTCATTCTTTATTGTAAGCCATGACTCATAACAAGTTCTCTTTATGGTACAAGGGATATAGGGCAGGAATGAGTGCCATCCTAATCCTCCTCATCAAGTTAAGCTATATAGAGACAATGAAAATGTCGGCATTAAAGGATTATCTCAAATTATTGCTCATGGTCCCTTGCTTTAACCCTGAAGCCTAGGAGCTCTCAGTCTAAGCTGCATAGTAGAATGCTTGCAATATAATGTCAATGCTTGGAGACTGTCACAGGCCATTCAGGTCTGACCCCACAATAGAAGGACTGGAGGTGGCATTTTGGTACAGCTTCCTAGATCACTCCAATAGGGAAATGGCGAAATGAGCTTGAGTTACCACAGAGCTGTGGGAAATGGGAATGGTTAGGAAGGAGGGAAGCAGAGGGCAGGAGGCCCTGTTGGACAAGGATGGTTTCCATCAGAGGATAAAGCAGGCATGATGGACCTAGAGTGAGGATAAGCTTGGTTTTTGGTGGTGGTGGGGAGGTCTGGGTAGTAGAACATAAGGAGAGGCGGTGAGTACTAGAGAGAGTAGATGATGGGAAGACAGTGGCTGTTTCTGCGGACACATGAAGCAGGTGAGGACAGTCTAGCACTCCTAACTCCTACTAGAGGGCCACTGAAGGCTTTGAAGTAATAGAAACAGAATATCTGGCTTTTTATTCTAGAAAAGATTACCTTGGTACTATATGGAAGGTGGATTACAATGGTGTTGTTAAGGAATTAGAGGGCTAGGTATAGGTCAATTTAAGTCCCACACAAGCCTTAGGACCCAAGTTCTATCCATACATAAAGAAACCAGTCATGCTGGCACACATTTGTAATCCGACTGCCAGTGAAGAGCCCTGGGTAGGGTGATCAGCCTGACTCACCAAATTGAAGAGCTCTAGGCCAATGAGCGGTGATGTCTCCACAAAGCAAGGTGGACGGTGGTCCTGAGGAGCAAAGCTGACCTCTGGCCTCCACATATATGCACAGATGCTGCACAGACATATCCCCAAAATAAAAGACCTGGAACAGAGAGATCTGTTTGCTCTGCGTGTTGTCAGGAGAGGTACAAGGGTGGAGTTGAATTATCCGTGTGCTTTGTGATGCCAGGAATATGATAGACAGAATTGTGAAGACAAAAAGCTAACACGGTATAGGTAGAAAAAAATCCTGATCTCCCAATGGCAGGGTAAGAGCTGAACTAACACCAACAGATGCTGAACTCTGGACTGCTCAACAGAGGAAAAAAAAAATCGTATTTGTGATAACAATTGTAGTTAGTTTCCATTACAAGAAGCATGGGGGTTGTGGGCTTTAAGAACTACTACTGTGTATCAGGGTTTATTCCCTAGGATATACAAAATAAGTGATGTTGGGGTGGGCTGTGGTTCAGTTGGCAGAGCTCTTGCCTAGCATGCCTGAAGCCCTGGGTTTGATCTTCAGCAATGCAAAAAGCAGATGCTGTCCCTGCTGGTAATCTTAGGATTTGAGAAGTAGAGGTAGGAGGACCAGAAGTTCAAGGTCATCTCACTCAGCAAGTTAAGCTAGCCTGGGATACATGAGACCGTATCGTGTGTGTGGTGTGTGTGGTGTGTGTGGTGGGGTGGGTGTTGTGTTGTGTGTGTGTGTCCCTTATTTACATCTAGACTTTAAATAGTTTGGAGAATTTGTTTCCAAAAGTTGAGAAAACCAAAAATATCTCAATACCCCATTGGAATCATGGACTGACTGCTCCTGTTTGGACAGGACCCATCATCAAGAGCATCAGGATGGAAGAACTAAAATCTGATGCTTCCAAATCCACAGTCTAAAGCCAACAAAAACAAGCCTAGGGAAAGAGCTCTCTTAGGGGGTGGGAATTATAGTTAAAAGAGCCATTAAAGAGACCAGAAGCATCTGCTCCGAGTACTGTACAAGAGTCTGTTAGGACAAAGGCTAGTTCAGAGAGAGGGTACTGAGAGCCCAGTTAGGACCACAGACAAGGGGAAGGGGAGACTGGGAGCAGGTGAAACTGTCCTCCTACCCCAATCTCCACTGCTTCCAGGATCATTGCTCTCCCAGTTGTTCTAAGTTAGAACTTGCAGTGGGACCACAAGAAGAAAATGGAAGGGCATCATGGCTGGGGATAGGAATAGGTGGCTGATTCCCTAGCAGAGAGCCCAAGGTCCTAGAAATGCACAGACCCTGCAATCTCTACAGCCCAACACTAGCAGCTAGCAGTGGAGGTGGGCCAAGATGGAAAATCTCTTGTTCGAAGATGAGTGGGAAGACAGACACCTGACATCCCAGGTGGAAATACTAGGTATAACTTACTTTATCACATTATTTTATCAGTGATTAAATGATAATGTACTATACTCTTAATGTCCTTGCATTAAGTAGATTATCTGATTTAGCCTAAGGTCTCACAGTTTTTCTTTAATATCACACGAGAGACATCATGTTTGAAAAACTGACTTATAAAAGAAATTTATTAATATTTAAGAGATGTCTACATAAAAGTTTGAGGGAGGTTGGAATATAACCCTGCAGTAGAGCATTTGCCTGTCATATCCATGGCCTTGAGTTCTGCACCCCCTAACACTGAGAGATAGATAAGTTAAATGAAGAAAGCAATGATGGCCAGAAAATGGGTCATATTTACGGGATTTCAGTAAATGTATACATCATGCAGTGATAAAATCAGGACAGTTAGAATGGCAGTCATTCTCAACAGTCATCAATTTTTATGAGAACATTCAAAATCCTCTTTTAGGAAGTTTTCAAGACCTCACTGTTAACTTCAGTGACCCTACTGTACTACAGACCACTGGAGTCTATTTTTGTGTCTAGGAACTAAGGCTTGCCTGCAACATCTGCACATTGTAATAAAGAACATGCATATTTAAGTGAACATATTTTGGGTCACTAGATACTGTGACATGTCTTGACATTTAATGCTTTGGACATCTCATTTTGACTCACTGGATGAATAAAAAAATATTTTTTTAATTGAAGGCAATGTATTTTGGGGTTAAAAATTCTCATTTCGCCATGAAACTATCACCCAGAAATATGCATATTTTCCATGCAGAAGACTACTTTAAACGTCTGGAAACTATATCTAAATGGAGACGGCCAAACCTTTTCATTTTTAACTCCCCAGTTTTACAAAATAGAAGAAATGATATTTATAAGAAATATTCTGAGCAGTAACCAAGACCAACTTAGGTATTCAGAACATGCTATACAAAATTATTAAGGGATTTATTTTGTTTAACTTATGTTTGTTGTATGTGTGTGTATATAATGTATGTGAAAGTATGTCCCATGGTCCACATGTCAAAGTCAGAGGACAACTTGCAAGGGCCAGTTACATTACCTGTGGTCAAGGTCTAGGTCAGGCGTTTTTATGCTCTGGGCCTTTTCTCTAAAGGATTAGAAATAAGGGCTCACACGGTGTTTTGCTAAGAAACAAGGTCATTTTATTTGGAGCTAAATGATAGTACAAATTAAAGAAGGATACACTATCAAGAATGACAGCTGGCCACATGAGTGAGTACACTCTAGCAGCCTAGGATGTACCCTGGAGTCTCTTGTTATGGGATTGAAAGGTTTCTATGTGGTATAGTTTGTTTGGTTTTCTGCCTTAATAGATTATGTAATCATCTCTTTGATGTAAGTGCCCCTTACCATAATGCATCTGATTTTAATTATAAGCATGGCTAATTATGCATAGGCATAAGATGGTAAAAAAGAATTCTCCCTAAACATTACTAGAAGACAGTTTTTCTTTACTGTGCATGCACCAGCACTAGTTCAAGCCAGATCAACTCTAACTTTCATACCTGGAACAATTTAGGTCTACACTTATATGGAAACCATGTAAATTTGATTGTTACCAGGGGCAGAAAAAGCTATACTATTGTTTAGAGATGGAAGTACTATATTAGCCAGAGGTGGATAAGAAGTGAAGGGTTCTAAGTTGCTAGGTGCATGGGTTAAACACGTTAAAGATAAACTCAGAGGCACCAAAATGTGTTAGTCACATTTAAAGACTGAAACCTCAGCACTCCAAGAATTCATTTAACCAAGAGAGAGCCCAAGTTTGAATTCTTCTCTTCTCTCTCTGTGTCTCCGGTATGTCTATAGTTTGTGGCTTCTGACCTTTCTGTGTCTTGTCTTATGTATGTATAATCTATTCCTACTGCCAATGTGTGTCAGTCATGTCCCTAACAAGGTGATTTGCTCCATATTTCATGAGCAGCACAAAAATCATCATGTGGGAAAGAAATGATGGATTATTTATAGAAATCTTTAACAGAGATTTACAAGGGATTAAGTTATTTATTTCCACTGGCCCAAAGCACATGGTACTATAAACCATACTATTGTCAAGCAATATATGCTATGTTCAATACTTATGGTGAATTCTTGTTGTATAAAGTTGCATTGGACCTGTTTCTTTGTTTCAACAAATGATTACCATAACAGACCCCACACACACACACACACACACAACACATATTGCTCTGTGTTAGCGACATGGAAGACTATATAGCTGGAGATTAAAGCTGTCCATTAGTTTAGGTTGATACGGTGATTGCACATGAAATCCAAGGCAGGTAGAAAGCAGCTAGGTCAAACAAACAGGCTTGAGCATACAGCAGATCATCAAGCTAGGTCTAAGTAACCTCAAGGTGTATTATTAACCTGGCTGTAAAGTTCAGCAAAAATTCCAGTTTCTTAGAAGATAAGAGCTTATTTTGATAATAAAATGTATCACTATAGCTAGCTGCATTGAAGAGGTGAGTGTGTCCACAGGTATGTGCAAGTGAAGGATCCAGGCTGTAAGGGGCGTTATTACCAGGTTTTGTAACCAAAACCAAACAATGTCCAGCATAACTCAACTGTTCCTCTGTTCTTGCCTGCCTCGGTTCTTAGAGCACTGGACTCAGTCTTGGCAAGTGTCTGTAGGTATTGAGCCATCTCACTGGACTTCAAAGACGTTCAAATCTTTGAAGGGGTACATTACACCATTGATATCAGCAGCCTGACAACCAACATCCAATTACTATTTAATACTCATTCAAGTTGCATTTTTTATTAAAGGATAAGGCAAAGCACAATGCCCATGGTGTTAAGAAGGATGATGATGATGACGATGATGATGATATGAGAGGAGGAGGAGGAGGAGGTAGATGAAGAGGAGAAGGAGGAGGAAGACGAAGAGGAGTAGAAAGAAGCTAAGAAATAAAAAGGAATGCTCTGAGGATCTGAATATGGTAGATGTGCAAGTGAAAGTATATCACAGTTCAGTGAGAGCAAAGTCATAAACGACCAGTTTTATAATACCACAGCAGACATGGTGTGTGTGTGTGGAGGGGGGGTTGTTGTTGTTGTTTTGTTTTTTTCAAGACAGGGTTTCTCTGTGTAGCCCTGGCTCTCCTGGAACTCACTCTGCAGACCTGGTTGGCCTCAAACTCAGAGAAATCCACCTGTCTCTGCCTCCTGAATGCTGGAATTAAAGGCTTGAGCCACCATACTCCAGCTAACGCAGTGCATTTATTTAAAAAAAAAACAAAAACAAAAAAAACCCTACGTTCTACCAGACCACAAGGTGCATCTCAGCACATCTCAGTGAATTAATTAATACAACGAGCCTATCTTTGCACCAAAGTGCAATCAAATTATAAACCAATCACAAAATGATCTCTGTTCTTTAAGAATTTTAAAAATAACCTACATATTGCTAACTTATTCATGAACAAAAGAAAAGAGAACTGATGAAAAAACTAAACCAAATAATATCAGAAGTGAGAAGTAACAGCCCACACCCCCAAATACAAAGTCCCAGGCTCACATCAGAGGAGATCCCAACAGACCTTTCCTCAATACTTATATGGAAAAATATAGATTTTTTTTTTAATCCATGATTTGAGGATTTGACTCAAGAAACTGGAATTAAAACAACAAATAGAAAATCACACTGAAACATTAAGGAAACAGAGCAACTAATGTACGGCGGAAGTTAGTGGGCTAGGAAACAGCTATGACAGAGATGGACACTCAGTATGCGTTCTTTCAACAAACACCGCTGATTGGCAGGAGCCAGGGAGAGTAAATGGGGATTCTGTTGGATAAAAAGCTCTGCTCTTAGGGGAATTTTATGCCACTGGGGAGACAAACAATAAACAAGAGTAACAAGTAAATAAACACAGTGATCTACTATCATAAAAAACTAAACCAGGAATTTTGGATACAAAAATATCACAGGCATAAGGAGTAAAATCTCAGAGGAACTGATGGCAAGCAGAGGGCTCAAAATCTGTGTTTCTGGTTTTGTTTTGTTTTTTTAATGTTTAGGCTGTTATGCTGATGAGACTTTATGAGAGTAACGTCGGATATTCCTAGGAGACATAATCTCACAGCAAATCCCCTGTTCCTCCAGGTCTTAAAATATTTTTGCCCCGTCTTCCACAATGCACCAAGTCCTGGGTGCAGGAACTGCTTTGTGGATGTATCTACTGGAATGGGCTCCACAGCTCAGTCTTTTGATTGAAACAAAACAAAACTAGAAAGTCAGCCAGTAAGCAGCATTCCTCCATGGTTTCTGCCTCAGTTTCTGCCCTGACTTCTCTCCATAATGAACTGGATCGGGAGTATAAACTGAGATAAACCCTTTCCTCCCTCGCCTAAGGTACTCTTGGCCATGATGTCTATCATAGCAACACTGTGCAAACCATGATAGACACACATATGCACAGATGAACAGTGTTAAGAGTGTTCTAGATTACATGTGTATTTCCACAACATATTGTGATCAGAATTCAAACCACAACTTCAAACCAGCACAGTGTAAAATGCTTTCATAAAGCACATTTTAATTGAGTCTGTGTTCAAAATTTAACTTCCAGTCTACCTCCAGGAGCAAACAAATTCTACTAAACATGGAAAAAAGAGGTTACTGAGTTGAAGATGCCCACAGCTATGAGTGTTGTCCTGCCTGAACCAAGAACTTTTGCGGGCGTGATGCTATGACTCTTTAGACTATGAGCTAGAGAGGGTTTAAACCACATGGCTCTGTGGTTAAGATCTCTTATTGCTCTTGTAGAGAACCTAAGTTCAGTTCCTAGAACCCACGTGGTGTTTACAGCTACCTGTAACTCCAGTTCTAGGAATCAGTGCCTTACCCTATGAAGCTACATGACTCTCTAAGCTCTGTCTGATGTTTGGCTCAGGGTGTCTGCATCTGTTTCCATCCACTGCTGGATGAAGCCTCTCAGGAGATAGAACTTAACACATATAGAAAATGTATTTATAAAATTCAGAATATATACATGATAAAAAGTCAAGCTCATTGAAGATGAGGGATAATCTGGGGGCACTGTTCAGTTGCTAGAGTGTTCATTTAGCATGAGGCCCATGTTCAATCTAGGACTGCATATATTAGGCATTCCTCTAAACCTATCATTCAACAAGAAGCAGGGGAACCACAAGTTCAAGGTCATCTTGGGCTACATTTTGAGTTTAGGAGCAGTCTCGGGTGGAGTGGTTCATTCCTTAATCCCAGCACTAGGAGGCAGAGGCAGGTGGATCTCTTTGAGTTCCAGGCCAGCCTAGGCTACATAGGAAGAACTTTTAAAAAACAAAACAAACAAAACAAACAAGCCTGAGCTACATGAGTCTCTATCTATCTTAAAATACAAATAAGCAAACAAAAACTTCAAATAGCTAATTGATTACCTAAGAAAATTAGGAACAAAAAGAAAATACCTGAGTTTTTTGTAAAAATATTAAAATTCCAGGGAAAACATATTTAGTGATGAGATAGACTGTCGGGAATGGAGGACAGGTAGAAGGGTCACTGGAACAGCTGAAGGAGGAGAGGATGAAGGCCACCCATTGCTTCCATAGAGTGACAGTGAGGTTCTAGAGCTGTTGGTAGGACAGCTTTGGCAATATTTCAGTTCTTTCTGTTCCATATCTCTGTTTAGCTCTCATCCCTGCCCTCTTCTGGTCATCTCCCAGCCTTGAGAGTCTCAATTGAGACTCCTCAACAAATTATACAATAAAACACCTCTATAGTCTGATTTTGAGCAGGTCAGCCCAAGAGTCTGAGTATATTTACATATCTGATTGCCAGACTAGACTATTCTAAGAGAATTTCTTGTCATTGCAATGTGACAGCAGAAAAGCCATTTCCAGTCACACTGTCACCATTTGGTTTGATCCAGCAGGTGGAAACTATTGAAAGAAAGATGGACGTGAGAAGCACAGTGATGTTTCCAGGGTCAGCAAACTCTTCTCATTTTGTCTATGCTGAACCATCTCCTGGGACATTACCTGACAATCTGACCTCTAAGTGTCTTCTAGCAATTAAATTGTATAATTCTGTAAGACTGTGTTACATAAACCTTTGAATTTCAAAGCTTGAATAGATTTGGTCTGGTGGTGGTGGTGGGTTGGTGGTGGTGGTGGTGGTATTGTGTGTTTTTATGTACTTGTTAGTGTGTGTGTTTTTTGTGGAGTGTGTGAGTGTGTTTATGTGGTAGGTCCAATGTTGACACTGGGTCTCTTCTTTGACTGTTCTCCACCTTTAGTGTTTGAGACAGAGTCTCTCATGATTTAAAGTTCATCAGTTTGGCTAGGCTGACTGCTAATGAGCTTCAAGAATTTGCCTGTCTCTACCCCTAAGCCACCTATCCCCAATTCTCCCAGGGTCCCAGTGAGTTAAAAGGCCACTGCTACACTGACTTTTTAGTTGGTTGAGAATCCAAACAAAGATCCTCCTGGTTGCATGACAAGAATTTTAAGAATTGAGCCATTTATCTCTCCAGCCCTGTGGATGGCTGATCTTGATTGTCCTTTGATTGGATCTGGAAATCTACTAAGAGATGTCTCTGAGGAGGTCTAGGAGGAAGTTTTCAAGATTTAGTTAACTGAGAGGAATGTGCTGATTTCCTGTCTGCTTTCATGTCTTGCTTGTGTGTACATTCATCCAGGGCTACCCCCCTGCTGGCACTGCCACCAGCCCTAATCATACAAAGCCAACCTAATAAATTCCCTCTTGATATAGATATATGTGATATATATGTATATATTTAATATATTTACAGTCTATATTATGTACTATAGTTAATATGCACACACATACACACACTTTATTAATTCTCTTTCTTTAGAGAACTCTGACCAATGCATGAATCATGATCCTATTTCCTCTTACTTTTCAGCTACGGAAAAGAAAGAACAAAAGAGAAATGACCAGCCCAAGCCAGCATTGTCTTCATTTTCTAAGTCCTAGACCCACAAAAGGGAAGTAAAGTCTTGCCAATGTGACAGAAGGCACCTGCTCCACTGCAGCAACAGACAGCAGGCAGATAAAAGAAAGACAGCAGACAACAGACAGACAGCACACAGAGACTGACAATAGATAGCAGACAGTAGGTAGAAACCTGCTTCCACATTTCATCATCATTGACACCAGCACCAAAACTTACTCCTGAAGACGGAAGGCTCACAGCCAAAGAGTTTTGTAAGTTGTCATGGTGAGTGATAGGATGTAGGATACACACAAAACTGTTCTTTTCCAATTTATAAAAGGTTAATGGAGGGGTTAGAAAGAGGCTCAGTTGGTAAAAGTGCTTGCTGAGTAAATGTGAGGTCCTTAGTTTGAGCCCTAAGGCCCCCAGAAAAAGTTGGACATGTGTTGCATATGCCTCTAATCTTGGCATTTGGGGCAGAGACAGGAAGATGTCAGGAGCCCACTGACCATCCCCACCCACAGTCTAAAACCCAGCAAGCAAGTTCAGTGAGAGATTCTGTCTCAAGGAAATCATGGGGTGAGCAATGGAGAAAGACATCTAATATCCTCCTCAGGCTTCCGGGCATTCACACACACACACACACACACACACACACGCACGCACGACTGCCGCGGCGCACACACATGGAGCACTGAGTCACATGTTTTAACAATTCAAACACAATGCCTGTGGACTTAACAATTACCATATACTCAGCGTTAAAGGATTAATTTTTGTTTCAGGTAGGTGATGCCTCTTAACCTTGTGATGGGATTCCATTCATTCTTAGGCTTATGCTAAGTTCAGATGACCCAAAGGCTCTTAACCACACAACTTATGCAATCCAGCCCTTCCCAGCAGACCTGATGACTCTCCAAACTTGAGTTTGACCAAAAATATTACCTGAAGCTTTGGCTTAAGATATAAAATCCTGGAGCCTGCTCTTAGTATTATAGGCTATTGATCTATACTGGGATCCAACTACACTGGGAAATGATATGGGGTTACGGCGTGATTCCAGTCTGTGGTCCTGCTGGAACACTGTGTAGAGGACAGACTATTGCTTCTCCTGCCTTATTATCTGGTAAACCCAAGTAAGAACAGAGAAAGTGATGATGTAATCCCCATAAAAACCCAAGAGGAGTCACTTGCTATTTTCTTGCTGCCCACCAAACATCTTGTAGGAATTTCCTATATTCATATAATGAAATACCATTCAATAAATTTTGGGTTTTTACTTTTTGAAATGAATTGATCTGTTGGAACTAACCAAATGGGATGTTCACGGGCATGGGTGACCTTCAAAGACAGGATTCTTAAGTTTGGGTCCCTCAGTAGAAGTTAGACAAGAGAGTTATGTGTTCGAGCCAGCCGGAAGTCTAACAAAGACACAAGGGAATGTCTTCCAGAGGGGTTTCCAAGCAACCATGCTTTGAAAGCAAAGGCCAGGCAAAGTTGGACTTCACTCTTTTTCAGACATTGTTTTTGAGGGAAATTTCTAAATTGACTATGCACCAGTTTCATCCAAGCATCAAAAGGGAGGAACAGATTTATCTTAGGAGCTGAAGTTATCTGTGGCAGAGGTGGAGCTGAGGAAGGAGGGTAAATCATAGGACTTACACAAAAGTGACAGGTCAGCCACCTGGGGACAGATTATAAGAAAATTTTGATATGGAAAATTTAATTCCAGTCATGCCTGTGATTTTTTTTTAAGTTTCAGTTTTACTTGGACATCTCAAATGTTGTAAAATATTTCAGAACACTTAATTTTCTCAGAAAAGGACTGGAAGTAAGAGTGTCAATGAGAACAAAATAGGGAAGTGGTTTCTTTTTCAGCCATCTTTTAATTCATCAGCTCCCAGAACTTCTCAGAGAAGAGGACTGTTCATGTGAAGGCGGGGACAGGGGCACTGGCCTCATCCTAAAGTTTATAGAATTGCTGGTCTATTCCAATGTATATGAATTTCTGACCTGAGGGATCAGTCATTGTAGATTCGGAAACCTGAACCAGTGTTCCCATCTTAGATGCAGACAGTGGATTGATGTTTAGGTTTGTCTTCAGATAATGAGAGACAGAATGAATATCCAATCCTGACTGTTTTCTGTCCTTAGCATGGAGGGGACATCTGAGAAAACTGCTCAGCTTTCCTACCACCCTGGCATTTAATGCCTGTCCATCTGTCTGAAGCCACTAAAAGTAAGTCATGTTTCCTCCTCCCCTCCACCTTATATATGTATATATTTAATATATTTACAGTCTATATTATGTACATATGTGTAATATGCACACACATACACACACTTTATTAATTCTCTTTCTTTAGAGAACTCTGACCAATGCATGAATCATGATCCTATTTCCTCTTACTTTCAGCTACAGAAAAGAAAGAACAAAAGAGAAATGACCAGCCCAAGCCAGCATTGTCTTCATTTTCTAAGTCCTAGACCCACAAAAGGGAAGTAAAGTCTTGCCAATGTGACAGAAGAGCACCTGCTCCACTGCAGCAACAGACAGCAGGCAGATAAAAGAAAGACAGCAGACAACAGACAGACAGCACACAGAGACTGACAATAGATAGCAGACAGTAGGTAGAAACCTGCTTCCACATTTCATCATACCATGACACCAGCACCAAAACTTACTCCTGAAGACGGAAGGCTCACAGCCAAAGAGTTTTGAAGTTGTCATGGTGAGTGATAGGATGTAGGATACACACAAAACTGTTCTTTTCCAATTTATAAAATGGTTAATGGAGGGGTTAGAAAGATGGCTCAGTTGGTAAAAGTGCTTGCTGAGTAAATATGAGGTCCTTAGTTTGAGCCCTAAGGCCCCCAGAAAAAGTTGGACATGTGTTGCATATGCCTCTAATCTTGGCATTTGGGGCAGAGACAGGAAGATGTCAGGAGCCCACTGACCATCCCCACCCACAGTCTAAAACCCAGCAAGCAAGTTCAGTGAGAGATTCTGTCTCAAGGAAATCATGGGGTGAGCAATGGAGAAAGACATCTAATATCCTCCCAGGCTTCCGGGCATTCACACACACCACACACACACACACACACGGCACGCACCTACTCGTGGCGCAAACAAATGGAGCACTGAGTCACATGTTTTAACAATTCAAACACAATGCCTGTGGCTTAACAATTACCATATACTCAGCGTTAAAGGATTAATTTTGTTTCAGGTAGGTGATGCCTCTTAACCTTGTGATGGGATTCCATTCATTCTTAGGCTTATGCTAAGTTCAGATGACCCAAAGGCTCTTAACCACACAACTTATGCAATCCTAGCCCTTCCCAGCAGACCTGATGACTCTCCAAACTTGAGTTTGACCAAAAATATTACCTGAAGCTTTGGCTTAAGATATAAAATCCTGGAGCCTGCTCTTAGTATTATAGGCTCATTGATCTAACTGGGATCCAACTACACTGGGAAATGATATGGGGTTACGGCGTGATCTCCATGTCTGTGGTCCTGCTGGAACACTGTGTAGAGGACAGACTATTGCTCTCCTGCCTTAGTTATCTGAGATAACTAAGTGAAGAACAGAGAAAGTGATGATGTAATCCCCCATAAAACCCAAGAGGAGTCACTAGCTATTCTTCTTGCTGCCCACCATCATCTTGTAGGAATGCCTATATTCATATAATAGAAATACCATACAATAATTTGGCATTCTACTTTTTGAAATGAATTGATCGTATGGAACTAAACCACTGGGATGTTCACTGTCACTGGGTGACCTTCAAACGACAGAGAGTTCTTAAGTTTAAGATCCCTCAGTAGAAGTTAGCACAAGAGAGTTCATGTGTTCGAGCCAGCGGAAGTCATAACAAAGACACAAGGAATGTCTTCCAGAGAGCTTTGCCAAGCAACCATGCTTTGAAAGCAATGGCCAGGCAAAGTTGGACTTCACTCTTCTCAGACATTGTTTTGAGAACTTTCTAAATTGATCTATGCACCAGACTGCATCCAAGCATCAATGGTTGAGGAACAGATTTATCTTCAGGAGCTGAATGTTATCTGTGGCAGAGGTGGAGCTGAGGAAGCGAGGGTAAATCATAGGACTTACACAGAGTGACAGGTCAGCCACCTGGGGACAGATTACTAAGAAATTTATGATATGGAAAATTTAATTCCTAGTCATGCCTGTGATTTATTTTTTAAGTTTCAGTGTACTCTGGACATCTCAAATGTTGTAAAATATTTCAGAACACTTAATATCTCAGAAAAGACTGTAAGATAAGAGTGTCAATGAGAACAAAATAGGGAAGTGTTTCTTTTTCATGCCATCTTTTAATCTCATCAGCTCCCAGATCTTCTCAAGAAGAAGAACTGTTCACTGTGGAGGCGGGACAGGGGCACTGGCCTCATCCTAAAGTTTATAGAATTGGCCTGGTCTGATTCCAATGTATAGAATTTCTGACCTGAGGGATCAGTCATTGTAATGATCTCGGAAACCTGAATCCAGATAGTTCCCATCTTAGACTGCAGACATTGTGGATTGATGTTTAGGTTCTGTCTTCAGGATAATGAGATGACAGAATGACATATCCAATCCTGACTGTTTTCTGTCCTTATGCATGGGGGGAGGGACATCTGAGTAAAACTAGCTCAGCTTTCCTCTACCACCCTGCATTAATGCCTGTCCATCTTGTTCTGAAGCCACTTAAAACGTAAGTCATTGTTTCCGTCCCTCCCCTCCACCTATCAGAGCTCAGATGGTTATTCTAATATTTATCTCCACTTCCACTTTGCCTCTATAACCTCTCAACAGTATAGTTCCTAAAACACAAGCTTATTGTGCCATGCTTGAAGATTCCTTGAGTTAGATCCTCAACATTAATGATCTGTCACAGTCTACCGAGGTGTTGGCAAACTATACAATGTGGGCCAGATCTAGCCCACTTACTTCTTTTGTCAGTAAAATTTTGGAACACAAGCACACCCATTAATTTATGTATTATCTCTGATTGCTTTCAGAATCTCCCAAAGGCCAGAAATACTACCTCTACAGAGAAAATTGACCAATTCTGATATATGCCCCATCTACGTTTTTAGTCTGATTTTTCTTTCAGTTCTAAATATGAACTATTTTTCTTAAGTCAGATAAACTATTCCTCAATTGTATTATTGTGTTTAAAGATTAATTGCTTCTAGGGGCTAGGGAGATAGCCTGTAAGCATGAGGGCTAAGTTTGAGCTCCAGCAACCATGTAAAAGCTGGGTATGATGGTGCATTCCTATAAGCCCATTGCTGTGAAGGCAGAAACAAGAGAATCATGGGAATGCTAGCCAGTCAGTCTAGCCAAATTAAAAAGCTACAAGCTCAGACAGAGCTTGGTTCTGAAAAAGATAAGTTGGAGAGTGATGGAAAAAGATAATTCTATACCTGATTTCAATGTTAAGACTCCATGACCAGAGAGAGACAGAGACAAAAAAGACAGATACAGGCAGAGAGACAGAGAAACAGAGAGGGATTAGTTGATTTTAAACACTGTTCTCTTCCTTGGACACCATATTATAATGCTAAAACTAGTCTTTTCTCTTTGCTTCTTTAAGACTCGACAGACAGAAAGATAATCTTCTCTGGGAACAGTTCCCCTACTCCCACAGGCAGACTGGCCCCTCTCTGGTCTATTCTTTACACATGCTCTGTGATAGATAGCATTTACCACGTCATAGCTCATTCACCAAGGTCCCTCATTAGTCTGTAAGCTTGCATTTTTGGATTCCAAATGTCTTGTAGAACATCAGACTTATCTAAGAACTCACTATGCATTTGATAAACAAATTAATGATATGCAGACTCAGACTGAGCCTAGGAAATTATAATGCTTTCCAGTCATGTTCAATTTACATCTTACTAGTTTGGTTAAGCTTAGCCAGCTCACAGAAAAATGTGTGGTACTCATGGCGAAGTGTCTCTAAGGTAGTGTGTAAGACAATTTTCAATTTACGTCTATCAATAAAAATCATGGTCAGAGTCAGGGTAAGAAGTCTCTGTTAGTATGTTACGAACAGCATTACTACAAATGAGCTACTGAAAACACAGAAAGTTGATTAAATCAAAGTATAAAATCTATAATGTAGAATCTCCCTGTTTAATTATTCCTCCTCTTCTATTAAGATTTAGTTTATTATTTTTGATCTTTAATATTTATTTAAACATTAACTGCATAAATACTAACTGGGAAACTGTTAACTGGGTAAATATGTGTAGCTAAGTTTGGGTATGAACATGTGAGTGCAGGTACCCATGACACAAGAAGAGGGTGTGGGATCCCTCAGAGCTGTGGTAATAAGTGCTTGTGAGGTGCTTGACTTAGGAAGCAAATTGGAAGAGCAGTGCATCTTATCCACTGAGCCATCTTTCTAGCTCTCCAGCCCCAGTTTTATTATTTTTTTTAAATTTGTGTGTGTGTTTGTGTGTGGTGTATGTGTGTGTGTGTAGGTGGTGGGTAGGTAGGTGGGTAGTTGTATAGGTAGCTGGGTGGGTAGGTAGGTGAGTACGTAGGTGGGTAGGTAGGTAGGTGGGTAGGTATGTGGGTGGGTAGGTAGGTGGGTAGGTAGGAAGGTGGGTAGGTAGGTAGGTGGGTAGGTAGGTGGGTGGGTAAGTAGGTAGGTAGGTAGGCAGGTGGCCAGGTAGGCAGGCAAGTGGGTAGGTAGGTAGGTAGATAGGTGGTAGGTAGGTAAATGGTTAGGTAGGTAGGTAGGAAGGTAGGTGGGTAGGTAGGTAGATAGGTGGTAGGTAGGTAGGTAGGTAGTTAGGTAAGTGAGTAGGTAGGTGGATGGGTGGGTGGGTAGGTAGGTAGGTGGGTAGGTAGGTAGATAGGTGGGTAGGTAGGTAAGTGGGTAGGTAGGTAGGTAGATAGGTGGTAGGTAGGTAAATGGTTACGTAGGTAGGTAGGAAGGTAGGTGGGTAGGTAGGTAGGTAGGTGGGTAAATAGGTCGGTAGGTGGGTAGGTAGGTAAGTGGGTAGGTATGAACATATGTGCACATGAAAGCAGGTATTAATTCCCACTGTCCAGAAGAGAGTATTGAATTCTCTAGAACTGTAGTTACAGGTGTCTGTGAGCATCTGGTATAGGTGCTGGAAACCAAACTTAGGCCCTCTGCAAGAGCAGTGTGTGCTTTAAACCAATGAGTCATCTCTCCAGCCCCCACTTCTTCTTGTCTTCTGTTTTTAAAAAAGGAAAAACTGTCAGGGCTGAGTTTTAATTAAGGTTGTTCGCAAGCATCACTTCCCATCTGCTTGATGAAAATCCAATATATCAAATAAAGATTTATTGACTCGAACTTTAAATTCCACTTTGTACACAATATCCATAAATCCCTCCTTGGTCCCTTTGTAAACCTTTCTATTGACAAATCAACACATTTAATTCTGAGTCAATCTTAGGCCAAAGGCACCTGTGAGCATACACACCTCAGCGCTACAGAGCCAGGCTGAAAAGACAGAAGCAAGCATGTGATACTGCCCTGTCTACTTTTTCACTCAAGATCTATTTCCTGACAGTTCCCAACCTTGAAACAAGCACATTACTGAAAGCCTAAAAATAATTATTTTTATTTAATAGACTGAAACAAACACTAAGCTTCAAGATGTTCATTTCATACCAGAGACTGATTCAGTCCGTCTGTACTCTTGCATATGAAAATGGTTCTGCAGTTATTTTTGAAGGACTAGTTCTATCAGTAATAGATAAGGTATATAGAAAATAGAAGTGAAATATTAGAAGATTCCACGGCAATGCATCTGTTGAAGTTTAAACACAACAATGGTGGCATCACTGGATTCTCTGGGCACATTACAGCTTGCTGCCCTGGCTTGCCTGGGTGGGAGGTGACAAGTCCAACATGAGTCCTAATTGCTTCTTTGGCTCATGTCATCCCATACCCTGGTTCTTAGAATGGCAAGACTTGCATGAAGCTACCATAATTAAAAGTCAAATTCAGATCTTGCGGGTTAACCAGTTTAGACTCTGGAGACTCAATATTGTTCCAAGTCTTAAAATCATTCCTCAAAGGGTTAGAGAGATGGCTGAGTGCTTTTGCTGCTCTTGCAAAGGACCAGGGTTCAGGTCTTATTAACCACACCACAGGTATCAGCCAACTTTAACTTCATTTCTAGGGGATCTGACGCCCTCTTCTGGCCCCCAAAGGTACTGCAGGAACATGCTGCACATACATATGGGCAGGCAAGATGTTCACATAAATGAAATAAAAACAATAAAACTTTTAAAAAACCAGTAAGATAAATTATCCTGAGCTTCTATGTAAATTCCTTGAAAAGGGAAAGGTTGAACGTGAACCAATTCAAAGGTGAAGTCCTGGGTGAAAGGTAAAAAATTAGCCTGGGAAAGCTACAGGAATCAATTTTGAAAATGATCTTTGGCTGGAATGGCTTCGGTAAACACAAAGGCAAAGGAAACATCAGACGAGAAAGGATCATAATTGTCCTCTAAGACCCTGAAAAGAACGTTCTCAAAATTGCATAAGCAACGTGTAACAGCCATGGCCTTGCAAGGATTCCTATGCTCCCGTTCTATGTTTGACTGGAGATTCAATGCTTTCTCGACATGTTATGGCCTGAAAAAGCCATGTGTGCTTGTTGATTTTGTTTTTTCTAATTACTTTAGAATATTTCTATGTATTTGGTATTTTGCCTATGGGTGCTACTTATGGCTTTTCCAGAGGGTGTGTGTTTTCCTTTATGTATAAACGCCAGGTACTAGGAAAAATGTGAAATTATTCTATAATACCATATGAGCCCAGGGAATCCAGAATGATTAAAAAGCACAATTACAAATGGAAAAGTAAATGCACTGTGTGGCACTTCTGCAATTCTGATGATCACTATTTAGATTCTGAGGTGTAATGCAAATTTTCCAAGTAGTAAGAAACACATTGCCATAATCTTAAATAGAAATGTTATCAAAACCATGAATAGATAATTTACAAAAGAGACAAAAATAACCAAAAGCACACAATTTTCACCTTCTCATTGACCCAAGAGGCAAATTTTAAGTAAAGTTATTGTTGGTTTGGAAGATGTCTTACAGTGGGAAAAGCATGCGGACCCAAGTTTAGATCCCAAGAAGCCGTGTAAAGCTGGCTGCTATAACATGTGTCTGTAATCTCAGCTCTCCTACAGTGAGATGAGAGGCAGAGTCGGGGGAATCTCTAAAGGGGGGTGTCCTGTTTTGTTCCTCTCCCCCTTGTTCCCTTAAGAAGGCTCTCTGAACCTGGAGCTAGGCTGCTGATCAGTGGACACCCCAGTGGTTCTCTTGCCTGCCCTGCCCTAGCTTTGGGTTACAGCACATGCTCGGTCACCCGGCTCCTTACGGGTGCTCGGGATTCAAGCTTGTATCCTCATTCTGGTACAGAAAGAGCTCTTACCCACTGAGCCATTCCCTTTGCCGCCTGTGGATATATTTGTTGTGTCTTCTTGTTTTCCTTTATGGCAACCGGCTCTTGTTTCCTAGAAGTCTTGAGTTCCTTCTTGAGGAAAGCAGGGAATGCCGAATTGTAAGATTTGTATTTACATTTCAGAAAACTGTCTTTAAAGCTAACCTCTTCCTTTAAGACAACAATGTATTCCTTTAAACATGCACGGCCCAACACAATTCTTTTTTTTATTCAATATGGCCCAGAGAGATCAGAAAGGTTAGGCACTCCTGTTTCATGTTTTACTCTCTCTGTTAAACATAGCTTTGTACACACATATAGAGCTCTTTGCATATTCATGTTATCGTATCTATGCACTGCCTTCCAGACTCCCTCCCTTTCTTCCTTCCTTTCTCTGTTGTTTATTCATTCTAAAAGACAGGAAAAGTTCCCCCAGAGCTAGTGTCTCAGCAACAGAAGAAGCAGGGGCACCCTTCGACCTCCAGCCATCCAGCTGAGTGCATCTCCCACTTCTTACATCATTTTGATAGGCAGTTCCTGCGCTCTGCTTCCACTGACAGGCTCTCTATCCAAGGGTGTTTGGCTGAGCCTTAGTCTGGTCTGATATTTGCTTTTTTGACACTACTAGAAGAATCAGTCATAGTTCGAAACAATATCCACCCTTCATAAATCTGTTTTTTTTTTTCTCCTGTCTGTGAGATTTTTCCCATGGACAAGTATAAAGCTATAGCTTATGGCATAATGAGAGTTTTGAAATAAAGTGGCTAAATGCATGTTTTTTTAAAAAAAAAAATTACTGGAGGATAGGGTGGAGCTGAATGGGGCTTGGATGTCAGCATTTAATTAGGATGCAACTTCCTATTTTCCTGGGCATGGTAGTGCTCAATATACCAGAACATCTCACATAAATATAGATAACCTTCTTCCCAGGACGGGCACAGCTGTGATTCCAAGCTTGCGGTGTAGGCTGGAGATAGGTAATACTCCAATCAGTGATTCAGTTAACGTCAATTTTCCAGCCATGGTAAATTTGTTGATAATTCTGTCACAGGTTTCTATCTGTATGTGCATTTTGAGAGTATTTCACTGGGACACCCGGAGCCAGCTTACTGTGCACATCTCAATTCACCACTATGATGGTTCAGAAATACAGAGTCCTAAGAACATTTTCAAACTCTTTCCACTCAAATATCCGTGGATCAGAGTGGAAAAGTTTGTAATGAATACAGACAGAAAATGGGCTAATTGAAGGTGGTACGAGGGAATTAAAAACCCTAATTTTACAAAAATGCAGGCACTTTATTTCATTGTACCCCTGAAGGTAAGCAGAATGTAATTGGGGAATAACTTCTGCTAACAAATGGTGAGAGCCGAGGTATTTGAAATTGGGTTAGAAATCCGGAAATGCACTACAAAATGGATTGTGTAAACATGAGATCCTCAGTTTAGTCACAGAGTGCAGGACCCACTCTTGCCCTATTTACATCTATACCACGTTAATGCAGGTATAATGTATACAGTGTGGTATACACTGGACTCTGGAAGGACATGTGGCTCCAGATACTATCAGCAAGGAAGAAACTCAAGCCTTCCTGTGTCTCTTCCTCCAGGGCAGAGTTGGTCACTGTCCTGAGGAAAACATGAGTACTTTGGCAAAGGTTGAAAAGGATGGCTGAGTGACCGAGGGATAGTGTCAGCAAGACACTGGCTCAGGAGGCCGGAGGGCTGGAGTAGATCCTGTGCAAAGGGGGCTAAGTTTAAAGAATACACAGCGATATGTTTTTATAAAGATTCCATGTGTATACAGGGCCTGAGGAGGCCAGAAGATGGGGTCAGAGCTCCTGGAGCTGGAATTACAAGCAGCTGTCTACCCCCAATGTATGCCCAGAGAACAGAACTGGGGTTCTCTACAAGAGCTCTCTCTCCAGTCCCTCAAATAGTGACTTTGGGAATTACAACAGATAATCTTTCTCTGTAGAGAAAGATTATCTGCCTTGAAGTTTGTTTGTTTGTTTATATTTGTTTCTTTTGAGACAGAGACCACATAGCTTAGGCTAGCCTTGAACTCACTATATGGCCAATGATGACCTTGAACTCTTAATCATCCTGTGTCCACCTCTCAAATGCTAGGATTAAAGGTGTTGGGAAATCCTGCTACTTAAGGTTGACTAGCACCGCTGAGCTCTGTGCAAAATGGAGGACTTCCTTTTCCAGCAGGGCTTCCTCTTCTCTACCTTATCTGGGGAGCCCCAACCCCCACACTCTGTTTGAGGAATGTTGAGCAATCTTTGGTGAAATGACAGGTTCTACTTCCTGGACCACCTCTTCATGCAAATGAGGTATCCCAGAACTTTAAACCTCAGCCAACCTTTACTCTAAGAATTTCTTCCCACTTTCCAAGGTTCTTATAGCCCTTGTTCACCCTGAGTAAAGAGCACAGACTCTTTTGTTGACTATCGTCTAAGAGAGCTGTTTTCTAAAAGCTGTAACACCGAAATTTTCTGAGGAGACCTCTCCAACAGGGCACTCACTCCCAGACTAGGATCCTGCTAACCCACCCTTCCAGACTGTGTATCATCTACTCCTTCCTGGTGTGCACCCAGGTCCAGACACCCCGAGGGCAGAAGTGGACAGTGGAACTCGACTCTGCCCCACCCTTCCTGCCTGGTGTACAGCAGCACCTGGACACCCCAAGGGTATGTGTCACATATTTGGTTTACACATTGTTAAGATCTGGTAGATCCTGGGACTTTGTGTACCCTAGGCAAGCTCCCTATCAACTGAGCCCTGTTCCAGGCCCTCAATATCTTCTCTTGTAATCGAAGTCTTCCGCTATACCTTGTAGGATGTTAGTGGACCTATGAGTATGTTAAAGAACACCAAGATGTCTGAGGCAGATCTAAGCCATTTTAAGTGTCTTGGGGAAGGACAGCCTTGGGTGCTGGGGACAAACTCTGGAGGCACCTACACAACTGAGCCAGCTTTGTCACAGTGAGTCTGATACTTTGTAACTGCACAGGGCAATGGTGAGTGATCTCCTCCCTTCTTGTTTCTTGTGCTTTCACAATATTTATGTGGAATCGGCTGTGGAATTCCTCATCTTCCTTGCCATGATCTCCTAAGGTGGCGATTCCTATTGCATTGACTTCAATAGGAAGAGAGAGAGAGACAGAAAGAGAGAGAGAGAGAGAGAGAGAAACTGAATCAGAAAATAAAACAAGAAGCCAGGACATGGGTAGAAAAAAACAACAGAGCCCTCTTCTGAATCACACAGATGATTCTTCAAAGAGATACTGAGGTAAAATTTCAATAAACAGATCATTGCAAGAGCCTAACACAGTCCTGAGAAGGAAAGTGGGTGCCCCTGGGGTGGGTGCCCCTGGTGTGGGTGCCATCTCCTTTCTTATTTGCCTTTTTGGTTTTGTCAGAGGAAAACGTGTAAGTAGCATTGGTTGAAGGGTAGGTCCAGTGGAAGATACTCTGCACGGTTGCATTTGTTCTTTATAACAGCAGGGGGCTGGGAAGGAGGCAGTTCAGTCAGGAAGGTACTCAGTATATAAGCACAAGGGTCTGAGTAGCCCCAGGGCCCATGTTAAAACTACAACAACAACATCAGCAAAACCCAACACCAACAGTAATAGTAATAAAGACAGGCATGGTGGTGTGTGTTTGTAATTCCAAAACTGGGGAGGCAGAGGCAGGAGGATCCCTGGACCTCATCAACATATCTAGACAAATTGGAGAGCTTCAGTTCAGTAAGAGACCCTGCATCAATAATAAATAAAAAAAAATACAAAGTGAGTGGGCTTGGGAGATGCTCAAGGTGTAAGAGTTTGTCCCAGGGAAAGAGCTAGATATAATGTTGGGAAGAGCTTCCATGTAAGGCCAGTGAAAGATGGGATATTCTGCCTCAGGCAGCAGTAATAATTTTAGTCATTGAAGGAATTCAAATCTAGTTGTACAATGATAGAGTGGAGACAGTTCTGTGTCTAAGCAATGACACAGCACCAGAAGCTGCCAGAAACTCAGTGGCTTGCAGCATTTGCCATTTATCTGCTTCCCAGGTTACACATCTGGAATAGTTTGGTCATAACTCCCTTCCTCTTCCTCAGTGTCTTCCCCAGAGCCCCAGGTAGATAGAAACAGCCCTCAGACAGGAAGTACACTTAAGCCTCACATCCATGCAAAAAGAGGGGCCTTGAAACTTAGCAGTGGGTAGATTCATGTGCACATGTGTGTATTCATGGGCACTTGTGTAGGTCTATGTGTGCACACAGTACAGGTACACATACAGTATAGGTACACATGAATGTATGGGCACATGCACATAGGTAGCAGAGGTCAACTCTGCTGTTATTCTTCAGGTGGTATTCACCTTGGATTTTTTGTTTTTTGTTTTGTTTTGGCCTGGAACTTTCCATCTATGCTAAGCTGGTTAGCCAGTGATCCCCAGTGAGATACCTGCTTTTGCCTCTCCAGGAGTGGATCCGTAGAGTGTTCAGAATGATATTTCTGCACATATTCCATTGGCCAAAGCTAACCCCATGGCCTGTCCTGAGTTAAAAAGTGTATGACACACAGGAATGGCCATTAACCATATGTCCATTTCACACCTCTGGAGCAAGGAAGCTTGTGACCTACACTACCACAATGACCATGTGATGACATGGTCATGACACGCTAGTGGGCTGGCTTTAGCCAGGCAGTTGTAAGCTTCCTGTTATCTTTGGGATTCTAGAATGTTTGCGACTCTTTCAGTGTTTTTTTTGTTGGAGACAATTACTTGGTGATATAACTGTGGAGGGCATGAGAGTATGGAACGGAAAGAGTAATGCCAGCATTTGGAAGATGTAGCAGGACTGGAAATTCAAGCTTAGTTACACAGCAGATACAAGGTCAGCATATCTACACACACACACACACACACACACACACACACACAGAAACTATATACATACAGACATTGTACACACATTCACATACACAAAAACACACCTCACATGCACACATACATACAAACACAAAACATACACACTCACCTACACACACATATCCACTCACACATACCATATACACATGCATACACACACTTCAAACATTCATACTTATACACACACTGAAATATATACTACATACACATATAACATACACACACACCACAGTCAGTGCTTCTTTACCCATATCTTTAAAAATTCTTCACCTAACCTTCGTTACAAGATTTCACGTTCTTTCATGTGTATGCATCTTGATAGTGAACGCTTCCTCACTCTAAGTTTCTGGCCACCTTCCCTGGAACAACCACAAAAAAGATCCCAAGCAATATAGATTCTACTTTCCTGTCTGCCAAGTTGGAGAAAGCTTGCAAAACACTCCTTTTTCAGACAATGAGCATCTTAAAGTTGATCCCTGATCCCATAGCAAAGCAGAGAATGAGCCATGTCCTCTGGCTGGCCAAATTGTCCTGTTAGCAACTGGCCTTGTGGCCTAAAAAGGAGAGAGGTGACCTTAGGAATTTCCAATGGCCGATTTCCCAGAACTGCCCTCTTCTCTGCTGAGACCAGCAAAGACCAGTTAGCTTACATAAGGTACCTGGGGTGTTTGATCTCATGGCACCTGGAAAAATATAGCCTAGATATTTCACAGTAAAAATCATTTATAACTTCAATTTTCATATATCCTTAGCAACTTTTACACTGGGAGAAAAAAATGCATTCCTCACAGCAAACATTATGCGTAGCTCTCTTAGAATCAGTTAGGAGCTTGCACAATTGAGACAAATCACAAAGACATTGGTCTCACTCTATTTGATCTTGTTATTTTACATGAATAAGAAAACAAATGAATCTTTTATGAATTTCACTTTCATCATGAATAATGTTATATCTGACATTTAAACATACTCTTAATTATTTACTGCATTTCTTTCTGTTAATTTGTGGGCACTTAAAAATAGGTATTAAAAAATAATTTGGAAAGGGGTCAATTTTGCATAAACATACCTTTCAGCACTTCTTTGCAATCTATTCATTTCAAGGACATTTTCCATATAGGGCCCAAATTCTGCATTTTCTTTGTGCTGCAGCTTAATGAAAGCCCAGCATTTTTCTTGCTCCAAAAATGCCAAATGTAGTTAAGAATGCCTTGATAATATGCTGTTGCTAAAAACTATTTATATTCATAGATTCCTGACAGGTTTCTGCTTTGTAACATGGTATCTCTCATTGTAGGGCTTTGGCCAACATATGGTATACATATATATGTCTGTATATAGAACAGGTAAATATGTATATGTATGTTAATCTACAGAATTAACATGTATGTCATAAGGATTTCACTGTACTTTAGCTTCCAACTGCATCTCATATTCTGAGAAATACAAATACATAAAGCACTCATTATCAGGATAGAGTTCTATACATCTATAAATCACCTTTAAATGGTTATGAATATTTTAGGAACTAGGAATAATGTATAGGGAAGTGAGATGCCCTAAATTTCAACCACTGTCAGCTTCACATTTTACTGCTTCTATTTGAAATATCTCGTTTGCATCAAGGATGAGATTAAAGAACAATAATGGTGGCTTCTGTAAAGTCGTGTGTATGTATGTACATGTGTGTGCATGCATGCATGAGTGTGTGTCTTTGTGTGGTGTGTGTGTGTGTGTGTGTGTGTGTGTTGTAATAAGGGAGGAAAAGATACAGAACAGGTTGAAACCATTTCAATGAAAGAGTTTGATACATTCTAGCTTACAGATGAACATGCAGTATCATTTGAACTGTGTGTGTGTGTGTGTGTATGTGTGTATCTGTCTGTCTGTCTGCCTGTGTGTGTGTGTGTGTGTCTGTCTGTCTGTGTGTATACTAGCCCATGCAGATGTGGGATATATCTGTATGAAAACCAGAAGCCAATATCAAGTGTCTTCCTCAACCATTCTCCACTTTGATCTTGAAACAGGTCACTGAAGCTGACACTCAAGGATTTGGCTAAACTAGTCCGTTGGCAAAGTTCCTGTATCTTCTGATTCTTCCTTCCCAGCATTGGGATTATGGAAGTTTACAACTTCCACATCTGCCTTTTATGTGAGTGCTAGAAATTTGAACTTGGGTCCTTATTGTAACACAGTGAGCAGTTTACCACCTGAACCACCACCTTTCCCCACTTCTGGGGAGAAATGCATCATTAGAAATTGCTCCAGAGCTGCTAGAGACATGCATAAGCCATTAGGAGTACAAGCTATTCCTCCAGAAGTCCAGGGTTTGATTCCTACCACCTATACTGTGGCTCACAACCACCTGTAACTCCAGTTATGGGGATCTGACACTCTTTTCTGGCCTCTGTGGGTACTGTAAAAACATGTTGTACAGACATGTGTGCAGGCGGGCGTACACATATGCAAATGAATATATTTTATAAATATATAAATAATAAGTTAATTATAAAACTGCTCCAGAGAGGCTGAGCATGGATGTCACGGAAGTTAATGAGAGTTAAGATGTGCCTGCAGTGAAGAGCAGGTTGCAATGGAAGAGGACAGGCCTACACTCCTGCCTTCACCATGTCCCTGGGTAACTGTATATCTTTATCAGTGGGTGGTTTGTTGTTGGAATCTTTCCCTGCTGGCCAGATAATGAGCAGGCAGTTCTCTGGATAAACACAGCTAAATGCTATTTATATGTGGTTTGGGAGCACGGGCTCATCTTGGACCTGCTACACTTTACCAGGACCTCAGGATGCACCCCTGGACCTGGGTTTCCACTGAGGTTCAGGTTCCACATGGGGATGGCCAGAGTTGAGCATCTTTGTCCTCATTTTCAAAAGGTAATAGGTCAGAATACTGTACTCATTCTTCTTGCAAAAGCAAGAATGCGAGCAGCCTCAGAAGAGAGAATGAATTAAAATGCTGTTAATTATGCTTGAGGCTATAACTTTGCTTCCCAAGTAATTATGGGAGGAATCAGCATACCCAGCACTTCTGGCTCCTGGGGGTTTGTAGAGGAAGTGGGAAGAGTGATTTGTGCTCCTCTCTGGAATGTTCTGGATCTTCCCAGACCACCTTCAAGCTAGGAAAGCTATCTGTAGGTCATTAGGGCCACTATCAAAATGGGATTGAGCAAAAAGGGTGCCTGCTGTGTTGATTAAAAAATAACCTGTATTTCCCTTGTTTGTTGATTAGAATAGTGGAATTTAGAGAGGGCATATCTGTTTTACAGAGGGAAATACTGAGGCTCCAGGTCTCACAGCTGATTAAAGAATTTTCAGTTCTGCCACCATCCCCAGATAAGCCTTTTGTCTCTTAGCCACAATGCAGGCAAAGAAAATGAAGGGAAGACAAGACAAGGTGGGTAAAACAAGAATCAGCCCTAACCCTGGAGCTGAAGGGACCGAGCAGATCTGTTGTCGGCAGACTTTCCCTTGACCTATGACCACTGGTTACCGGAAGGAAAGTAATTCCAGGCACTGCTGAGGTAGGAAATGCAGTGTCTGGTACAAAGTCTTTGGCAAATGGATTACAGGAAAGGCTGATGGCCTTTGATGTCGTCTCAGTGGCGTTTGGGGACAGCCTGGAGTTGAGGAGTGGACCTCTGATGATTACATGTGTATCAGAAGTCAGAGGTTTATTTGTTCTTGTGGGGATTCCAAATACTCTTGAATGCTGCCCAGAGAATGAATTAAGAGGGAACAGGGCCACCACAGGTACTTGGAGACGTGAGGAGACTTGATAAAGCCTCAGCTAAGGTGAAAAGCCTTGCAACTCCTTTAGCTATATCCTCGGGGAAAAAAAAAACACACATGCAATCAGAGACATTTCTGAAAGGGGTGTCAATGGTACCACCCATTCCAAAGACATATCACTTAAATGAAATTAATGAAGTCTCAGGAAGACAAGGCTGAGTCCTGGAGAACTCCAACCCATGAGAGTACCATGGGCAAGCCTCGGTGAGGAGTCTAGAAGTTTAGTTTCCTAAAGGTTTTGGATGGTGAGAGGAACTGGATTCAACAGGACACTGACACAGATTACTGGGGAATAAGTAAATAGTTTATTAGAAGAGTTATTAGTGCCATTAAGAGAAACAGAAATGGGGTTTCTATACCTTTCTGAGGATGGGGGTGGTTTCCCAGCACAAGTCTACAGTCAGACTCTCCAGTTACCATACAGGAGGTAAGGGGCAGTATGTGTAGCACCCACAGCCACTTTGCTATTTCTTTCTTCCTAGGTGAACAATGGATCCTGGCCCTGGAAGTCTGTTAGCTGGAGACTCACAGCAGGAGTCCAGCAGTATCTAGAGGGAGGAGAGGGGCTGCTGGTGTTGAGTTAGCAGAGGCTAGTCTTAAAGTTTTCACCTGAATTCTAAAACTCTGAGTCTCTGCTTCCCATGTTACAGCAACTTATTTCTAAAAATGTTTGTATACTCCTAGACAGGGACCAGTCCAAAGAAGAACTTGTGTGCGGCAAACTTCAAGATCAACACTCTAGGGAGTATACTTTCTGAATCAAAATTTTTTTTTCAGGATATATGATTATATAATATATATGATATATACATATCACATATATGATATATACATAACACACATCTATCTATCTATCTATCTATCTATCTATCTATCTATCTATCTATCTATCTATCTATCTTTGAAACTGCCAGATACAAGAGATTGTCTGGACAGTACACTTTTATTCCTGTACAGCAAACAGATATTTATTTAATCATAGAAACACAGAACTTTGAAATAAGTCTTATCTGAGGCTGAAATCCTGTTTTGTCTTCTTTTGAGTTTTGGTTTGTTCAAACAAATCTCACTCTTCTAGAAACTGATTCTCAAATTGGCAGCACACTGCAATCAGCTAGAATTAAAGTTATCACTTGCAGGAACCCAGTTTAACTGACTGGAGAACCTCCTATCTACGAGTCCTTACATATATACATACACACAATTAATTGCATTATTAACAGGCTATTTTAAAGAGACACTCATGCAACCACCCACACAGTATTGGACAAAAGAGATTTGTTCTTATGCTAAAATGGTTTAATGGAAACAAAACCAAGTACTCCAAGAACTGGAAGCACCTGATGCCAGGAGAGATAGTTTAGATAGGAAAAGCACTTGCCTTGAAAGAACCTGCGCTTGTATCCCAAGATCTATATAAAAAGCCTATGTAGTGGCACACATCTCTAATCCTAGCAACTGTGAGACAGGAGGCAGAGACAGAATTTTTGGAAGCTCTGGTCAGCTAGCCTGGCCTACATGGTGAAGTTTACAGCCAAGGAGGAAATCCCATCTTAAAGAAAACAGTGGAAGGGCCCTGAGAACCACCACTCAAGGTTTTTCTCTTAACTCCACACACATTCTGAGTAGGTTAGTATGCACACCAGCAAGTGTGTACATATGGGTGCATACAAAAGTTACATGTAAAACAAGAGGAAGCATGATTTCTGCTTGGTGATAGGAATATTTGCATATTGGGATCATCCAAATAAGGACATCCTAGGATAGGATATACAGAGTGGAGTCGGGGGTGGGGGGACTTTGCTCTGGTTGATGAGCTAAAATAAGCAGACAGCCTACCTGGGCTTTTCTGCCAGTTTTATAGACCAGGCTGATCAGCCAGCGCCCCTTTATCGAGGAGATTCCCTTTAATCATCAATGCATTGCCTGGAAAAAGTAGATAGAAAAATTTCTGCATCATTCCTCCTTATACACGAAGGCTCATGCTTGTTCCAAGGCCAGTTCTGAACGTGTTAGCTGACAGTGGCCTTGAATCTGGCTTAATGCAAGGTGATATTTCAAAGCTAGAGAGAAGTGAGTATGAGATGACAGCTAGTTTACTTTTTGGAGGCAGATGGGGAAGACAGATGATGTGTGTATGTAGAAAGTGATCCACGGTATACATCTTCCCCAGCCCACCACCTAACAACCTCATCCAGAGCCTGACACTTCACTTGTAAAAGCTGTGGGTTCCAGGAGCCACACCTGCTGTGAGCCTCAGTGGCTTGAGGTAGTGGGATAAGAATCCTCCTGAAGTCTAGTGGATGCTCTGTCAGGGTATACCACCCCCTTCCTAAAGGAAGCTCGATTATAGAGTAGTGAAGGACAGCGTTTCTAATGGAGATTATTATATATTTCACACGCATGGTGTGAGGATACATTAAAAAAAGGAGAATGATTGATTCAAACCAAGAATGATTAACATTTTGGCACAAATTAGCTGATCAGATGCTAGCAAAAGCCTTAGGGACAAGGACATTGGGAGAGGAGAGATGGGATGGAGAAGTGGGACAGTGAAATCCAAGGCTTTGGGAAGGGGTACCAAGGGAGACATTGCCCCAAGGGTCTTTGGCCAAGAGGGGAAACAGAGGAGTGGAAGTTTTCATGACAATGTGAAGGCACTACGCAAAGGAAAGGCTGAAGGACAAACTATGCTTCTGTCTGAAGCCTCGAGGGAGGGAGGAAGCTAGCCTTGTTTCTCCTCCCACATCTTCCTGAAACTAAATATATTGGGAGCAACATTTTCTCTCTTTACAACATTAACAGTAGTAGCTAGACTGGCAAGTGTTTGCTGGGTCCCAGGCATCACTCCAATCCTTTACGCCATCTCTATGAAATGGTGCTGTCATAGAGACCAGTGAGACTAGTTTGGCAAAAGTGACACAGCTAGAAGTCTCTAAGCTAGAATTATAAATGCAATAAATGAGTAACTCTGTGTCTTTTTCTCTTTCGGTCTCTATGTCTCTTTCTGTCCCTGTCTTTCTGTGTCTCTTTCTCTCTGTCTCTCTCTGTATCTCTGTCCTTCTCTCTGTGTCTCTGTTGTTCTCTGTGTCTGTCTCTGACCCCCCCTCTCTCTCTTGCTCTCTCTCTGTCTGTCTGTCTCAGTAGCATAAGCGTCTGAGTTGAATGTCTGTACTTGAAGCCTGGTAGACTGTTGTGCCTGGTTATCCTTCCTCTTTCTATATAGATGGCTCAGTGGATGGATAGATGGGTAATAGATAGAGAAGCTAATATATGTTATCCCTCTTACATAGGGACAGAAAAGCAGAGAGATGGAGAAACAGAGAGATGGATGAGAGAGGGGGAGAGAGGGGGAGAGAAAGGAGGTGAGGAGAGAGGGGGGGGGGGGGGAGGGAGGGAGGGAGAGAGAGAGAGAGAGAGAGAGAGAGAGAGAGAGAGAGAGAGAAACTGTGGACTTTTATTTGAACACACATGCTGATGGGGTTAAGGCCAGAGGCATTTGGGTTTTCCCTAGGGGGCAGGGAGGATAGGTGACTTAGTGATTAGAAAATTATCTTATCCAAATCCACCCCCCAACCACCCATCAACTCCCTGAAAGGCTATCTGTACATGTATGAGTGTGTGTGTGTGTGTGTGTGTGTGTCCAAACATGCACATGCTCCTTAAGGCTACATATGTTTATGTGAAAAGAGTGATAAGACAGATAATCTATGTATGTGTTTAAATTGACATGTAATTATCTTTACTAAATCCACTGTGTGACATATCAATACATGCATAAATGTTCAATGACCAGATCAGAGGGCGGGTCATGGCATATTCATCATTCAACATTACCCTTGTCATATCTGCTTCCAGGAGTGGCCAGGAGCCATGTATCCTTGAGGCCTGTACTTGTTTCTGGAAGGTGGTACCCGAGTTGGAACACTTGGCTTTTTGGTTGTGAGTGTTGCCTTTCAGAACTGAGCCATCTCTGCAGCCCATGAGGTGAAGTTCCTAAAGACTTTCCCTGTTTCCACATGGCCATGAGTATGAATAAAGGAGACAAGAGAAAGATGGAGCTCCTATGGGTGTACACTAAAGTAGGGCTCATAGGGAAGGGGCTTACTTAGAGGAGGTGGGGAGTGAAAAGCTACAGGGGATTCAAGGGACCCAGGGCAAAGATACTGGAACTTACTCCAGACAGTGGTCTCAGCCTGCCAGACTGGTGTGAAGGAAGAAGACCATTAATTATAACAGTGCTTGTTTTATGGCCCAGAGCTGGTGCTCTCCCCATCACTGCAGTTATCAACGTTTCTCTCTGGAAAACACAGTAGGGCTTCTGGCGGGAGCTAGGCAGCAGCAGCTTGTGCCTTGGTTGCAGACGCCTTTCCAGGTCAGAGATTCATTTCGTAGAAGGAGCCCCGCATTTGCCTTGATTTTAAAAGCCGAGTCATTTAAAAAGTAAAACCGAAAGGCTAAGTGCATCTGCTTCTGTTGAAAGTCCCCCTCAGTCTGATCTGATTTCCCTTGCTAAAAGCTTCTAGGATGGCTCTGGGTTTTTGTCTCTCCCCCCAGTGCTTTAACTGACCACTTAAAAGAATGGTCTAGACTCTCTCTTAAGTTCCCTGTACATCTAGCAGGGTAATGGTAATATCACACATGCACTAACATTGGACAAGAGGCACCCTGAGGGCAGGAAATTGCCCATCTGTCTCCTGTGTTCACTTTTATGGACATTGTACTTACCCCAGGGACCAGTACAAAGAAGGGCCTTGGCCAGAGGACTACCATTCAGAGGGCAAATTGCCCTCCTGAGGTTGCTCTGTTTGTCATCTGTGAGCACAACAACTTACTACCCACACATTGCAAATCCCAACTATCAGCCTAGTATCATGATTTTTATCCAAGTTTCTGAGGGTCAGATACAGGATTGGAGTTGTAGCTCAATGGTAGAATGTATGCTTGGCATGTGCAAGGCTCTGGGTTCAAACCATAGTATTGTGAAAGAGGAAGGAAGGAAGGAAGGAAGGAAGGAAGGAAGGAAGGAAGGAAGGAAGGAAGGAAGGAAGAGATGGAAAGTAGGTAGATACAGAGGGAGGGGAGGAAGAAAGGGAGAAGGATGGATGGAGGGAGGGTGATAAAAGTAAGAGAAAAAAGAAGGAAAGGAGAGGGGAAATGGAAAGGAGAAATGGAGAGGGGTATGAATGGGGAGAAAGGGGAGGGAGAGAGAGAGAGAGAGAAGGGAAAGAGGGAAGGGAATAAGAGGATGGAGAAAGGAATCAGAAAAGGGAAGGCAAAGTGGAGAGAAGAAATAAAGAGAGGGAGGGGAAAGAGGAAAGGGGGGAAGGCAGTAGAAAGAAAGAGTGGAGAAGGGAAGGGAGGGAGAGAAAGAGAGTGAAGAAGATGGAGCAGGCTGGGGTGTACATCCCTCTGTTCCAAAGTCCTCTCAAGGCTGCAGAGATGGTGTCAGCTATGACCATGCCTTCTCTAAGGCCAGATGGGGACAAGTCCTCACCCTCAATATTGCTTGACCATCCACAGGATCTAGTCCTTTGCTGACTGTGGGCCAGCAGCTACAGTCCTGTCCAATCCATGGCCACTTCCTTAGTCAAAGTCAGAGTCTGTCAGTAAGATAAGGTCACATTCACACCCTGACCATGAATATACCTCACCAGCTTTGTACTCGGTACCAAGGAGACATAAAATCTCAGGTCCTACCTGTACCAAAGACAGAGACCTGCTCAGGTTATGAGTTACCAGAGAGCAAATGACCAGAGATGTCTCAGCATCTGGCCCTGTAGGTGATGATAGCCATGAGCCTGTAGCAAGCAGCACCTTAGCTTTCCTTCATCTCGTTTCTTTATGGCCACCAAGATTCATACTGGCAACACACAAAGCAACATGAAGCCAGTCTGGATGACAGTGGGAGGGAGTCACAGTCTGCTGGGAGAGAGGAATGCACACAAAAGCTTCCATAAGAAACACTGACCCACAAAGCAAGGACTGGAGTAGGAGGATATTCAAGTCCAGCTTGGGGCTGGAGCTGTCCCGATGTTCACAAGGTAGGTTATTCAAGGGAGATCGTGAATATACAATCACCAATGTACACCGACTTTGGTCTACATATTATTGAGAGTCTTACAAGAAGCAATTCACTTAATTTTCAAAGCAGCCTCCAAAGAGAACAGAGCCTCAGGGAGGTGGGATAAGTCCCTGAGGACAGCCCAGCTTCCAGGTGGTGAAGAGGATGCTAAGTTCATGCCTGCACACTCTACACCTGTTACCACTGTGTGGGGATATTCCCACTGGACTGGCTGCCGATGGCTTGGGGAATGGGGCACATGGATCTCCTGGGGGACTATGGCATTTACAGACACATATAGACAAGCAAAAACCAGCTAGCTCCTCACCAGCGACCTTCAGTTCCCAGTGTCTAGAAATCTTTATCTCTTTCTGGGTCTGGCTCATTGATAGTTTCAGATCTTAGCTCAGAGGTCATTTCCAGAGAAAGTGGTTAGGACTCCACAACCTATTGCTACCAGCAGCCACCTTCCAACACAGGATCTTGTTGGTACACTGCTCTGGTATCACCAGTATGTTCATGGTGTTCAGTAAAGCATGCACCTAATTCAGGCCAGGGTGGCCACAGATGAGGAATGTGGTTGAAAGGGAGACTGAGCATGCAGCCCTTAGGGAGTTTGACTTACTCTGAAAATGGTGGTAGAGCCATGGAGTCTGCACTAGACCCGGATAAGAATGGCAGAGCTAGGGACCATTACTGTGTGAAGGGCAGGGGAATGGGTAATATTAACCAAGTGTGCTTTCAGGTTTCTAGAACAGTTTTCTGTGTCCTCTGTCTCCCAGAATCCCCACAATCCCATGTCCAACCTTCCCCCTTCCAGAGGGAGACTATCTGTGGAAGGAGACACTGGGGATATCTTTCTGATTCTTCAAGAAAATATCTGCATTAAGCAAACAAACAAGCAAAATAAAACAAAACACCCAATGCCTGACATCTCCGGATCCCAAGTTCTAGACCTGGTTTTGGCTCTAAAATGCTTTGTGATCTCAGATGAGTCTCTTCCTATGTCTAAGACTGACTTTCCTCTTCTAGAAAATGAGGGGTTGGGCCCGAAGCCAATCTTATGATCTCATTATACTTGTTTCTAATTTGTAGCTTGAAAAATTTGATATATAATTCAGGACAAACTGGGCTTTATCCTAAAGTCAGAGAGATGCTAACATACTTAATTTCACTGTTTCTTGCTCCGTTAATAAGGAATTTCAATATGTCTTGCTCTCTAGTCTCAAAATCTCCTGGCCAATTGTCAAGAAAACATAGTCCTTATATTGCAAAGAACGAATGTGTTGATTTATGCATCTCAGTTGTTTTTTCTCTATTTTAGACAGGGTCTCATATAGCCCTGACTGGCTTTGAACTTTGTAGTCAAGGATAACCTTGACTGATCCTCCATCTTCCATCTTCCTAATGCTGAGATTACAAGCATGCACTACCATGCCTGGATAATGCTGTGTTGAGGATGGAAGCCAGGGCTTCATGTATGCTAGGCAAGAGCTCTATACACTGAGCTACATTTCTTCAGCACACTTCCTTGAACTCTGTGTCTTCCTCCACAAAAGCCCTAGAAATACATATCTGGTCTCCTGAAAAACAAAGTTCTGGAGGTAGGTGGGCAATATGTTATAACACATGATCAATTAGATATGACCAAAGGACAGGGCCATTCCTGTAATTTCAAAGACAAGAAGAAATAGTGAACAACAGGTCTCAGGACTTCCTCACAATGTGAAAGTAATAAAATACTCACAAACACCATCATTCTATAACTGTAACCGCTGCCTGCCTTCCCTCTGTCCCTTGCACCATACTTTCTGCATTCAGGAATCTGCCTGTCATGGGTCTCTGCAGAGTCCAGTAAACATGCATTTAGTAGTTCTCAGAACTATTTCTATATAGAGCTTGGCCATAGAACACAAATGGGACATCTAATTGGGCCTGTGTAACTTATCATCTGTAATCCTGCCCCACCCCACTCTCCTGGCTGGAAATGTCCCCTCCTCTTCCTATCACTCTTCTACTCTTCCCCCCCACCCCCAGCCATACCCTTCACCTTTCCTTTTTTCATGCACATAATCAAGGGTCCTCTTTGACCTCTTCAAGGGTCTGAAGTCACCCTCTAAGACTTCAGACTTGGGTTCTATTAAGATACAATGCTGCTGGGTTTGAGACAGACAGTCACAGAACATAGCAGTGACATCTCAGAGTATGTCATGGTAAGGAGTTTCTCTCCAGACTGGCAGGCACCAAGTGTGACTTACCTGGCCCTTCAGAGACTATGTATCATATCTTAACCATGGAAACGGTGAGACTGATGGTTTAATCTGCATGTCCCTATAAACTTGATCGTGCATGGGTGTGCCCCTGAGTGGGACAGAGTCATCTGGATGGCTTTCTTTGCCTTTTGGTTTCTAAAGTGCCTCCCTGACCCCAAACTTACCCATCTTCTCTCTTCACAAATCCAGAACTTAAAATTCAATTCCAGGTTCAAAACACAAAATCTATATTTAAAATTTTACTAATATTATTTCAGAACTAGGAAGAATTCATTAGAAAGAAAGTCAATTTCCCCTTCAGACCTGAAGTCATAATAAAAACTAAGGGGTCTTAATCTAAATTCTCTCATCAAGAAAGGTATTACTCTCCCTAGGAGTGGGCAACAAAAGGGGCACAGAGCACATGTCACCTCAATTTCTGTCTTGACATCTATACAACAGAGAAGCAGTCATGGAAGGGAAACCTTATATATGTGAGGGTTCACCTTTTTTATAACAAGGATATGTGAACATGTACCTAATCCATATAGGACACAATTAACTCCAATGCAAAACAGAGTGACAGGGCTCACATGTAGAGTGAGGCAAAAAAAAAAAAAAAAAAAAGACATCATTTTAAGGGAGCAGGGTGACAAGTCAATCTAAATACTCCATGTAATACAGAAGACCATTAATTGCAAGCATATATAATTGAGAGCAGGAGTATCCAAAAGTATTCCAAGGTCACCCATCTGGAGTGGGAAGAGATGACCATATAATTTCTTTGCAGAGAAACTAGCTTCATCAGGGATGGAGATGCAGCTCCATTGGAAGTGAATTTGCCTAGCACACAGGAAGCCTTGAGTTCTACCCCCAGCATCACATACATTAGGCATAGGGGTGGATGCCTGTAATTCCAGCATTGGAGACATGGAAGAAGAAGGATCAGAAGTTCAAGCTCATCCTTAGCTACATAATGATTTCAAAGAGACCAGCCTGAGCTACATGAAATACTGTCTGAAAAAAGAAATAAGAATAAAGTGGCCTATAGATTATGTCACAACATAACTTGATGTGTATCAGGCTATCAGAGGGACCAAGACATCTTTGGGAAAGACTCTCTTCCTGACAATAAAGATACGCCCAACAAGTCCTTGCCCAGGTTATGTCAGTGTGTTGAGACAAATTAGTGAGTATGTACACTTAGGTGAATGGGACAGTGCCATACCATTCAAACCAAACTAAACGAAGTACCACAATTCTACGAGAGCTTTAGACTCCACTTCAAAAAAGTATGTAAATGATACTGTCAAAAAGCATATAGGGCCTCATATTGTTTTCTTATGATAAAGCTAATTTGACAAACCGCATGGACATGGCAAAGGACAAAAGAGCCCTGGGACAGAGACAAAAGTCTAACAAAATGCAGCAAGAACCTCATGTGTGTCTGGCTACCTTGTCCCTGAGTTCACAGAACCACAGTGGGAACACAGGGAGACTCTGGCCTTGCAGTGCCTGTGTTGTGGCTGAGAAACCCTGAGTGAATGAAAGCCAAATCTTTTATAATGGTCCTATGAGAAAACCCAGCCAACTGGAGCTCCGGGGGATGATGTCATCCTTATCATATCGGATGGCAAATGACACTGTTCTCTGTTCTAAAGGAAGTCAGACTCTGTGTTTCAAGTAAAATATAGTTTCAAGTAAAAATATAGAATCGAAGCTGTCAGAGGCTCCCTCCTTCTTCTCTTCTTCTTTATCCTCCTCCTCCCCCTTCTCCTCCTTCCCTTCTCCTCCTCCCCTTCTCCTCCTCCTCTTCTCCTCCTCCCCTTATCTTCCTCCCCTTCTCCTCCTCTTCCTTCTTCCTCTTCTTCCTTCCTTCTTTCCATCCCCCTTCCTCCTCCTTTTGTTTTTTCTGTTTTCTTCTTCTCCTTCTTTATTCTTCCTCCTCTTCTTCCTCCTCCTTCTACCACCAAATAGGCAGAAAAACAAGACACCTGTGAGCAACTGTCTCACCAAAAATAAAGTGTACTAGTGACATGATATACAAATGGAATTAAGAAAATCTTGGGATGTTGCTACTTTGAGACTAGGCAAAGCTTTTGATAGATGAGATTAAAAATATATCAACATACTATATAAAACCTGATGCAAGGAGTAGGAATATAGCTAATTGGTGGGATGTTTTTCTGAAATGCCTGAAGCCCTGGGTTCAATCCCCAGCACTCCATAAACTATGGATGGTGGTTCAAATCTGAATCCCACCACTCAGGAGGAAGAGGCAGGAAGGTCACAAGTTCAAGATCATCTATGACTACACAGCCAGTTTGAGGTTGGCCTGGGATATGAGAATGAGCCCATTTTAAAGAGGAGAAAAAGAAAAGAGTAAAACATGATGTAAATACATATATACTTTTAAATATTATCAAATGGTAAGTACTTGTTTATGTAAGTTATAAATATGTATTTTCAGAAGAAATAAAACCAGGATCTCAATTTGTCTTTTAATTGGGAAATAGTCATTCAAAGCATATGAAGCTTCACTTTAAAAATCTATTTCATATAAGGGGTGGAGACTTGGAAGAACAAAGAGGAGAAAGACATGGGCATAATGTTCTTCTGTGATAGCAGAAGATATAGAATCTTTCAAGAGTCTCTGCATCCTGATTGCTCCTGTTGGAATCAAATAGCTTTTGTATCCAATGGCAGGATGTATTACAGCCCCTTCAGTACGTGGATTAGATTCAGTTGATTGACAACACATCAGCTTCAACCCTATCTCTTACGGCCTGTTTCTCTAGAAAACTGCATTTCACTCTGACATGCTATCCACAAGTTTCCCAACTCCAAGCCCATCCAGTCACACTCATGTCTGTCTGTTGATGACATTGGGACCAAGTAAATCATACAAGGAGAGGAACTGGGGGATTCTGAAAGGACGTTCCAGTGACTAGAAAGTGCATAGCGATGACTTCCAGATGAAGGCTTTACTGTCTGTTTCTTGGTCTTGTTCTCATAGATACATGTGCCAGCTCCTGCTCTGCCAGGCCCTCCTGCTGTAAATGGCATTGCTATCTGTCCTGGAAATCCTTCTACAGGCCAAGCTACTCTTCTGGTTTACAGACCCTAGAAGCAGTCTTCATAGTTGTCTGGTGCTGAGCCATTCACAAGGGCAGAAAGGGCTCAACCCTGGCTGGTTGTCACTACAAGGGAATGGCCCAATGCTTGCCTCCTTGTCCCTTGGTCAAAAGGTGGATGTAACAATCCTCACTTCATTTCCAAGTGCACAGGTTATGGATTTTGAGGTCCGAAAGCCTAGTTTTGTGCACTGGCTCATCTCTAGATCACAGTGTAACCTTGGATTAATGATATTTCCTTTCCATACCTGTGTATGTGTGTTGATGCTCTTGTGAAAGTTATTTGCAGCAAACATATGGCATGTACTAGGTTCTCCTCGTACACTAGTTTGTATTAGTTCCAGTGTTATGGAGCAGGAAGGAAGACTGACAAGAGAGAGGATTGTTCTGTCTAGTATTTAATCTATTAGACGTACCAGTTTATTGCTATTATCTGGCATTTGCCTTTAAAAAATAGTTTTGTGTGTGTATGCATGTGTGTACTTAGAGGTTCTTGTGGGTTTAATTGTTTATGCAGGTGCATGTGTGTGTGTGCTTGCATGTGAAGGTTAGAGGTCAACCATGAGTATTGTCCACTCTGATTTTTAAGACATTTTTTTTCTCTGTCTTAGAATCCACTAATGAAGCTAGGCTAGCTGGCCAGTGATCTCCAGGGACCTTCCTGCCCAGCACTGAGATTATAAGAGCATTCTAACATGCCCAGCATTTTTCCATGGGTTCTGGAAATTGAACTCAGGTCTTCACGCTTGTAGGGCAAGCATTGTATAGACTGAGCCATCCTTCCAGGTGTGAGAGCATCATTTCTAACTCATCTGAGATGGGAATCAGTGATAGAAGGAATTAGCAAACAAAAAATGCTGGCAGCTAAGATGATTTGAAAAACTGAGGTTTTAGGGGCATTTTCCATTCAAATCATAAAAATCCCTTCCTTGCACACTGTGATTCTGGGTTCTGTAAAGCAGAAGCCAAGGAGGGATTTGATGCTCTAGGATTTATCAAGGGAACTTCCTGTGAGGGCAAAAATAGGGCAGAGCAGGGAGAGGTTGGACAGCAGTCACACTGCCCTGGGAGCTGGACCTCCATGAGCAGAAGACGGAGAGAGAAAGAGTCAGATGGAAGCCCTCAGGTTGCCATACGGGACACAAAAGGTTAGGCAAGGACACTGCAGAATTCTCTAGCCAAGTCAGCTGTCACTGGAGTCCTGTGTCTCCTGGGAATGGGCCTGTCTTGGCACTGCTGTCACACTCAGTCAGTGGCTGGGGATGCCTGACTGGGAAGGCCTGCCCTAGACACAAAGGCAGCAAAAGATATCAGAGCAATGCAGCTGGGTCCTGGCTCAACTATCAGTGTAGTGACTGCCTGCTGGCTGATCATGTGGCCAGAACAATTTAGGCTCCTCTATACTCACTTGTCTTCTTTGGGGCAGCTTGAGTGTTGGACTTTGGGAAGCAGTATCTTGTTCTGTGATAGTGGAAGAGATGGAATGTCATAGTGTATTCAAAGGCATGTCCTGCTGTGGTGACAAAAATGTCGTTACTGACGTTTTAACCTCAAATGGATTTGATGACTCTGGGAAATAATTCATTCAAGATTTTTTGCAGATGAACATGAGGTAAAGAGATGGTGTTGGGCAGTAATAGAGGGTTGAATTGTTATGATTTGGGTGAGAAATGTCCCCTAAAGGCTTGTGTGTTTGAACACTTGATTCTAGCTGGTTGCAAGTTTGGGAATGTTGTGGGACCTTTAGGAGGGGAAGCCTCCTTGGAGGAAGTGGGTCACTAGGGAGAGGCCTTGAGGTTCTATAGTACATCTCTATTTCCTGTTCACTCTCTGATTCATGGATGCAGTTCTCTGAAGAAGCATCTGTAGCTATGACTTCTTCACCACTATAGACTGTACCCTTTAACTATAGGCTGAAGTAAATCCCTTGTTTATAAGTTGACTTTGTCAGGCTATTTTATCACAGCAAAAGTAAAGTAACTATGACAGGGTATTCTCCAGTTGAGAATGTTCTATACCAGATGGTGGGTAATCCCTGAGAGACACCACACAAATAACATTTCCAGAAGAACTAAGATGTGAGCATTTGACACAGCTGACCATCTTACTGACCTTTACCAAAAAGATAAGCCAGAATTAGGAGAAATGTGCCATCAAGACCAAGTACTGTATCCAGCTGACTTCCAGGGGCATCTTGATATGGAGGCTGGGAAAGACCTCAGTGTAAGAGTTTATATACAGATGCTGTATCAGTGAACACAGTCTCTGGCAAAGCTGAACCCACAGCTTTGAGCTCTGTGACCTCAGTGGAGGCTGAAGGACTCAGCTTGTCCTCCATGTCCAGAACAGAGTTGTGGCTGTTAGAACATTCAGGTCTGGAGCACATACGTTCTTTGGCTGGCCTGTGGATCTGCCAGAGGACAGAACTAACAACACCCTGGAACCATTCCCAGAGACACATTTCTCTAGAGCCAAGAAGAAATACAAGTGGACCGTTTTGAACTTATTAATAATTGTCACATTCCTGTCACAGCCATGGGGGAGTCAGTTTGGGGGAAGGTTGAAACCCCAGGCTCTCTGTAATGAGTCAGTGTGTCAAGAGAGTTCCGGGTTGTGAATTTCCTGTGGAGCTACCCTTCAGAAGACTGGAACATGGGGATGTCAAACAAATATGGGTCCTAGGACTCCCGAATCCCATTGAAGAGGGCCTGGGAACCTTTATGGGAAAATCTTTTTCATTGTTATGATAGAAAAAGCCACATAGGTATGAGTCAACTGCTCTGTTCTCAGAGTGGCATCTGAAGACACTAAGATGTTGATTTTTGACTCCATCCTTATTTTGTGGGGAAATGGGGGAAAGCTGAGTAGAACAATAAAGTCAAGGTGACCTATTTACACCAAAGTGTGGGTTCCCCAAGCAGTTGGCTAGCTGGCTCTGAGATGGAGGTTAACATACAGGTTTTGTATTTTCATGTATGTGAAGTGTCTTAGTTAGGGTTACTATGACTGTGATGAAACACTATGTCCCAAAGCAAACTGGGGATGAAGAGTTTCTTTGGCTTATAATTCCATATCACTGTTCATTATTGGAGGAATACAGGACAGCAACTGTATTACTCCAAACAGAACAGGAACCTGGAGACAGGAGCTGATGCTGAGACCATAAAGGAAAGTTGCTTATTCCTTGTGGCCTGCTCAGCCTGCTTTTATATAGACCCCAGGACAACTAGCCCAGGGATGGCTTTACCCATAATAGGCTGGACCTTCCCACAGCAATCACTAATTAAGAAAACATCCTACATGCTTACATACAGCCCAGTCTTGTGAAAGCATTTTCTCAATTGAGGCTCTTTCCTCTCTGATAACCATAGCTTGTATTAAGTTTATATAAAAGTCACTAACACATAAGGATATTCATGTATTTGGATGCACACACGTGTGAAAGCCAGAAGACAACTTTAATTAGTGTGTGTACACGTGTGTGACCATTGAGGCTAGAAGACGACATCGGATCCCCTGAATCTGGAGTTACAGGAGGCTAAGGCAGTCCAATGTGGGTACCAGAAACCGAGCCCGGGACCTCAGGGAAGAGCAGCAAGTACTCTTAGCCACGAGCTATCTATCTCTTCAACTCAACCCAAGTGGGTTCTGAGAATTGAATTCACATCCTTGTGCTTACAGCAAACACTTCTGTTACTGAGCCATCTTCCTGACCCTAGCATACAGGTTTGGGACATAGATAATCCTTGGAGGTGGCAGGTACAGGAGAGGAAAGAACTGGAACTACAAAGAGGGAAATGGCTGAGCTGTGATGGAGTCCCACGAAAAGTCCTCCAGGACCTCAGGAGAGCTTGGTTGCTAGGTTGGCTTTCTACTATTATCTTGAGTTCAGGAGGGGCCGGTAGCACTTCATAACATTGGTTCAAACAGTCATTTGCCAAGGGCTTCCTGTGCAAAGAGGCATATCTTGAGCACTTTAGTCAACCCTAAGAAGGCTGGCAGCTGAGGGCACCTGTTAGCACTCACAGTATCAGGAGGGGTGTCCTTTGTTTTTGTAGAGAGATTTAGGGGCACAACCACTGCCAAAGTAGTTCTCAACTTCAGACGTGATTCATATATATTTAGCATCTCATCAGCTCCTGCTGCACTGGGAAGCAATCCAGTTTCCTCCTCCACCCTCCGTAACACACTCTCTAGAATGAGCCCCTGGTGCCAAAGGGAGAATCAGGATCTATCACTTCTTACCATCTGAGAGACACTGACTGAGCAATCTATGTGTGGGAGTCCAATGAGACAACAGATCAGGCATTTGATTTGTAATGTTTGATAGAAAAAGTGATCAACTATGTGCTGAGCTAATCAGGTCACAGCTGTCCTAGGACATAAGTGTTAGCCACGAAGGGTCATTTTCCTCAGCTCATCATGAACTGTAGGGGAGGGAGCATGGACTGCTAGTACTCTTAAGGCAAAAATTATATCAAGATCCTAAATCAGATCTTTAGACAAAATAGTGACCATACTATCCCAGCAGGACGAATTCACTCCTGATCCCACCTCCTGGGGATGAAACTTGAAGAGATTTTATATGGTAGGAAACAATGACATCATGCCCAGATATTTGCACTGCGTTTTGATGTCCAAATATCAGGACCCTCTAATCCCTCAGTAACTATTTGAGACACTAGGAAAAGAACCCACCCTATTCTTTTGATAGATAGGATTATTGGTTTCTCTGTTTATTGTTCAACTTGTTATGAGGAGGAGACACTTGGTGAGTCTGTTCTGTTCCTCCATCGGATTCCTTTATGCATAAGTTATTTGAGGATGAGATTTATGCTCAAGGAATGAGGGGAAACATGTGTGGGAGAAATAATTTCAAAGCAGACCATATTAAAGAGATCAGATACACACCCAAAGCCTGGAGAATCCGAGACTTACTCAGCTCAGTTTGAAAGCTGTATCAAGGGATACACTCAATCCCAGGAGTGACTTCTCCAATGGAACCTACCCTGAACTATCATATTCCTTTGTATGTTTAATTATATGTACTTATACATGTGGAGACCTTGGGGAGAGATGTGCACCCAAGTGCAGTTCTTTGCCTGAGGAAGCCAGAGGAGGGAGTCAGATACCCCGCAGCTGAAGTTACAGGCAGTTGTGGGCTCCCCAGTGTGGGTCCTGGAAAGTCAATGCCGCTCCTCCAAGGAACAGATGTGCTTAACAGTCGAGCCATCTCCCCAACTCATTATTTTTAAGATCAAAATTTATTTGCTTTATATGTATACGTGCTTAACATACATGCATTTATCGACACTCTATATGCACCTCTGATTCCCGTGGAAGTCAGAAGAGGGCATTACATTCCCTGGAACTGGAGTTTCAGATATTTGTGTTCCACTGTGTGGGTGCTGGGAACTAAACTCTCACCCTCTATAAGAGCAGTAAGTGCTCTTAATGACTGACTGAATACCTTTCCAGCCAAGTGAGTCCCTTACTTTTATTTTCTGAATTAAAGAACTCTGCATGCATGTGTGTTCCCTAAAAGTTTCTACCTGGAAGTAGAGTTTCCATCATTGGCCTAAACAAGGTTGATTCATACACATCTTCAAACAATTCATAAAAATTTAAAGGAAGCCAGGCTTGAGGTATATATAAGTCACAGGCAAAACTTAGGATGGAACCAAATGGCACTAAGCCAGCCAAATAATTTGATGACCAGAATTATAAACAGAAATATAATTTGCTAATGGTTTGATTCTGAGACTAGACCTTACTCCTTTTACCTGGTCATTAATCTGTGACATTAGGGAAACAAGACAGAAGCAACATATCTAAACTTCATTTTGAAATCTATCAGGACTATCTGAATGAATGGATATACTGAGAACAGTCTCTGGGTAACCTGGAGGGTCAGTCTTCAGAGCTAAGCACAGTTTACATTGTGCTTGTTGTTTTCCCAAATGACTGTCCTGTAACTACAACACACCAATACAATCTATGAATAATAACCTGACCTAGGAAAAACAGCTCTACAGCTTTTAACTAGAAGCCACTGGACTCCAACCCTATGTATGCCTCTACTGTGCTTTCTGAGCTCCATGCTTGCCTGCTAAACATATCTGCCCACTGTCTCCAAAGTCAAAACTAAAGCTATCACATTAGTGCACACTCAGCTTCTTTACATTCTGTGGTTCTTTTGTGTGTGTTGTGTGTGTGTGTGGTGTGTGGAATGTGAGTACATGTCCACAGAGTTCATGTGAAGGTTATCAAACAACCTTGGACAATGGTTCTAACCTTCCTTATCTTGTTTGAGACAAGGTCTTATCTTGTTCCATTAAGTCAAGCCTTCAAGCTTCTTGGAAAGGAATTCCACCCACCTCAACAAAAGAATATAGTAATTAAAAGCAGGAACTCCTCAGGGTGTGGTGTTGCACACTTTTAACCCCAGCAGAAAAAGGTGGATCTCTGTGAGGTCCAGGCCCAACCTGATCTTGAGTTCTGGTGAGTTTCAGGATAGCCAGACCTACATAATAGAAAGATGTTGTCACAAAATAGTAAACAAACAACCACTTCTACCATCAGCAAAACCCAAGTAGGTCATTCCCACACCTAGTTTTACAAGAGTTTCAGGGATTTGAACTCTGGTCTTCAAGGTTGTGCTTTACCCATTGCACTAATCTCCCTAAGCCCTCTTATTATATTTAATATACCATGAGCTTCACAAGACTTTACAAGATACATTAACTTGCCTGTTAATCATAGGAATTTATCTAATTTTATCAACTCTAACCCTCTAAACATTTGTCCTATGGTAGTTGTTGGGGTGACCATACAGACTAACAAGGAAAGTGGTAAAAGAGGTAGTGCAATTCTTATGCCAAAGAGGAGTTAAAGTAGAAATTCAACTTCCAAAATAAGGACAGGGAGATTTGGTGCTACTGTCACTGGTTAGTTCATTAGGAATCCAACTGACCTCGCACCGTCACATGACCTGACATTGCACCAACTAAATTACAGCATTTGGAAAGTAAGAGCAGATCATGTTCCTGTGCTCCACACTTTCAGATCATAATTCAGTTTGTTTCTTGGTGCTACATGTCCATGTGAAAATAGACACACCTATATTTAGAAGAGAGAAGGGAATGCTGAAGGGACCCAGATCCACTATTTGGCGGTGTTTGCAGGAACTGGGAAGCTTGCCCACACAGAGGAGGGCTCTGGGGAGAGGGGGTTCACAGAATGGATGTCATGGCTGCCTACATTTGGCTTTGGCTAAAGGATGTCATACAGAGTACTGTTCCCAAACTACTCCACAGACCCGAGCTGGACCAGTCAGATAAGAAAACCCTGAGATGACTTTCCAGTTTTGACTCTCATCCCAAGCAAGCCCTGGTATAATACTTACACTTTAAAGGTCCCTTTGGTAATTCTGACACACATATTGGAAACCAATGGAAATGAGAATTCAGGAGCTGTAAGCAGGCAGCCAAGAGCCAATGGATAGGAGCAAATCTCTGTAGACTATCAACAGATACATTTTACATCAGCCGTGCAGAGAAGCAATTGGTGTCCTTAGAAGAAAGGAGGAAATGGCAAGTCAGTAGGTGTTAAAAGAAGGCTGGGGTGACATTTGTAACCATGAAATCAAGAGCTTTGAACAAGATAGACAGACATACTTTATAGTCTTAACATTTATGTACTTGTGGAAGACATTGAAGACTTATACAGGCAAAGCCTTTACAGGTACTCTAAGACTATCTAGGGTACAAATACCAGTCAATAGCAGAGGCTGCTGGTATCCTAATGTTTTTTTAGTGTCTGGTGGACAGGCTTCCATCTGCACCTCTTTTGTGGGAGTGTGTGTGTAAAGATGTGTAGAGAGTTGTGTACAGAAGTGTGTGTGGTATGTGTGTGTGGTGTATGTGTGTGTGTGGTGTATGTGTGTGCGTGTGCACGGTGCATGCACATGCATGTGGAGGTTAGAGGTCAATTTCTCAGACACTGTTTTGTTCTTTTGAGACAGGGCCTCTCTTGACTTAGAACTCATCAAGCAAATCGGCTGGCTAGTCAAAGAACACCAGAGGTCTGCCTGTTCCTGTGTTCCAAGAACTGGGATTACAAGGACTCCATCACACCAAGAATATTTTTAAGGCAAGTTCTGGGGATTGAAGTCAGGTGCTCCTACTTACATGGCAGGCACTCTATAGACTGCACTACCTCCTAAGCTTCTACATGCATCTCTTTATATAAGAACTCTGAACTCCAGAGTCCCCTCTGCCTATACACAGATCAGTCACACATGCAAGGGACTGGCCAGCTTCGGTTCCCAGCACTCTGTCACAAATGACCAGCAGGTGTTGATGTATAAGGCACCTCCCCAGCCCTCAGGTAGAAGAATCTTAGGACCACATTCCCATCCCATCATCTCCAACTAAGTCTAAGGCTCTAGTTATCACAGCAGCAAGACCACTGGCTGCTTTGCCTTCTCTCTTTTCTCTACTCACTTTCTCCTGGGATTACCTCACAATTAAATTACTTGTGCTTAAATCCTTGTCTTAGGGTTTGTGTCTAGGGGAACCCAAAATAACTTGCCAACCAATTATTGCCAGCTAGGCAGCAAATAATTCCCCATTAACTCAAAGTTTATGGAAACCAGAACTGAAAAGGCATCTAATTAAAAAAATTTAAGAAGACCTGGCAATTTGACAGCTCCTGGAGTCTGGGTAATACTGGTAGTTATGGCTGGGTTAGAGTATCTGGCTGCCCTCAGCATCTGCCCAACTGCTGAGGGTTGTTGTCTGTTGATCTCAGATGCTCCAGGTTCTTTTGTAGGACTTTCAACACTTACCCTCTTTGTAATGTGTCACAGTCACTTCTAGTTCTTTCAGAAAGCCTTGTTTCCAACCTCTGAGCCTCTAAGTTATTTTCCATCTTTCTAGAATTTTTATTCATCATTTGAAACACATGAAAGCTGACTCTTCTTCCAGAAACCCTTATGTCTCATTACATTGAACTGGCTGAGTCAACTAATGCTTGGATTATATCTGCATCCTAGTGTCAAATGGCACATTGCTTACTCAACTCCTGATTCTATATCAACATAGAAGTGAGTGAAACCAGAAGGCACAATAGACTTCCATCCTGGTTCTCCAATACCCATTGCAGAGGGCATTGTTGAGGTTAATATTTAGAATGGCATGGCCCAATCTGGCTTGTTCTTATGGGGCTCCCATGTTCCTGACTAGGCAAGGCCTGAGGCCACAAACGGCTGTGTGCTCTCGCCACCAGGCCCTGGCACCCACGAGAAGCCAGCGTGAGAGATGGCTCTGCCAGTCTACCACACTGTCCCACAAAGCTTGGCTGAACCCCAGACAATACCCACCATCCATGCGATTACCCAGTAGAAATGAAACTCTAAGGCTTAATTATTATCTAAAAGCTTTGTATATTTAGAAATGTTCAAGTAACAATTTGTCCACACAATTAGAGTTGTATCCCAATATCTAACCTTAAGATAGGAATAGTTACCCAGGACCATCCTGGACCCATATGTGGTTCTCTATGGCTCCTACATCTCTCCTCCTCCTCCTCCTCCTCTCCTCCTCCTCTTCGTCCTAGATCCTCCTCTTCCTTCTCTTCTTCCTTTCCTTACTCCTCCCTCTCTGCCTGCCCCTCCTACGCCCAATCTCCGAGCTTTATTACAAATGTAGTGGGAAAATATCCCACTACAGCACATCCCAGAGCAGGGTAGGTTTTAACAGTTTACTCATATAGTATTCCACAGCTAGTTGGGTTAGGACACAATCAGTAAGCCAATAGGCAAGACCTGAATACAAACATAGTCCCCTGAGAATGGAGATATATTATTCAACAATTTCGAACAGTGTTTGAGGAGCAGAAGAAATAGCTTCATAGTTACAAGAACTTACTGATCTATCAGAGTACCATAGTTCACAGCACCCATGTCAGGAGGCTCCCAAATATCTGTAACTCTAGCTCCATGAGATTTGATACTTCCTTCTTACTTCTGTAGGTTAATACATATGCACATACACTTGCACGGATGAATGCTTGGGCGCGCGCGCGCACACACACACCACACACACACACACACACACCCCACAGAGACACTTGAGGAAAAAGAGCAAAATGCATATGTTGCCATCTGCGTGGAGATGAGCAGGATACATCAAAAGACCAGAAACAGAGCTCAGGATAGCTGTCAGATACAAGATTGATACACAAACAGCTTTTAACCACTGCCCACTTGGAAAAATTTCTCCTCTTTAATAGCTGTGAACATATAACATATCTGCAAGCAGCCATTTGAGAGCTGTGACACACATAGAAGAAAGCAATATGTTTTGGCAGGTGGCACTAAAGATGAGCTAAGTGAGCAGAAAGATGCATGGGCTGATAAAGCCCTTGGGGAGACATGGACTACAGGCCTTAATGCGATCTCAATAAAAACATTAGCAATCCCTTTTCAGTGTAAAGATTGGGACTCTGTTGAAACATGAGATAGGAGAGAGAATAAACATCTTGGAGACTGGCATGGAGGAGACGCCACATATGCAGGCCACTCAGATCAGTCAATCCCCCTTTTACTTTCTATAATTATGCACAGCTTATAATCACGTGCAATTTGGGGGATTTTTTGAAGTTGATCTTTCCTTTCTGTGTCTCTATGTGTTTCTCTTCTCTCTGTGTGCTTGTCTATGCATGAGTGCTGATGTGATTGCATGCATGTATGTGTATGCACAAGCATGTAGAGGTCAGAAGACTCCAGGTGTTGTCTACCTTATTTCACTCACTAGCAAGCAGGTCAGACTACCTAGGATGCCCCTGATCCACATGCCTAACGTGGGAACCCAAGCATGTGTGAATACACTTGGCTTTAAAAAATTAAAACATGGTGTTTTGAGATTGACTTCATGTCCTTGTGATTACAAGGTAAACAGTTTGCTAACTGAGCTATCCCCACAACCCTCTTTATAATACAAAATCTGAATTTTTAACCTGCTTTGTTGGATCTTTCACTGTTTCCTCCCAAATAGGTTGCAAAGTGAAGGATTAGGTTTTTGTGTCTTTCAACCAAATATCAAAGGTGCACTAGTCATCCACAGAGGCGGCAGGCTAAAAAGCTATATCATTAGGTCATCACTACAGGGAAAAAATTTTTACTCACGTTGGGGAAGTTAAATTTGGTTGTAACCAAAACAGAGTGACATTTGCATGCCACACACTGTCGCAGCACTGGAGTGAGCACCTGTCACCCAAAGCAGCCATGGGTGCATTTATTGACTGAGACACTCCTGCCCCGTTCCTAAAACACTCAAGACTGGTTGATGGAGAGCCTAGGTCAGCTCAGTTACTCATTCAGGTGAGGCTTCTCACAAAATAGGGGTGACTAGTTCAAAGAAATACATGATGGCTTTGTTCAGTCCATGACCTACAAACCAAAGGGCTAAATGAATGCCCTTAAATCTGCAAGCACAAATATTTTAGAAGGCTGCTGTGAGTGGGCCTGGCAGATTCTCAAAGGAAAGAGACTGCAGATTACTCACTTGATATTTTGAGCATATTTTATGTGCTTACATTTGTTTAAAAAAAAAAAAAAACAACCCTGTCAAAGTTGAGGAGAAGAGACTGTTAGTTGGAAAGTCTATGAGGAAGCAGAGTATGAAGTCAGTGTGTACAGCTTCCAAGAACAGTGAGTAAGCAAACCACATCTTGACTTCAACTGGGTGTCAGTTCCACGGAAATATATGCAGGGTATTAATGCTATACTTGTGTTTACTTTCACAACCACCAGGCCTGTGTGAAATCAGCTTCGCAGCCAAACAGAGTGATAAAAATGACAACTCCAGGAACACAGAAGCCACTTTGCAAGTTCTGCCTTCATTTCTGTTCAATCTCGGAAAGGGGGAAAATCCTCTTCTATTCATCTACACCATCTTCCCGTTTCTGAGGACTCTGCATTCAGCAGTGAAGAGTCTTACAAAATTCAAGCCACAAAAAAAAAAAAAGAAAAAAAAAAGCCACTTGTGCTCCAGGTACTACTAAGAGGTAAGCTGATGCTGTTCTCAGTCAGACCCTCCTGTGTGTCAAAGCAGACTCACTCCAGTGCTTGAGAGAGAGAGAGAGAGAGAGAGAGAGAGAGAGAGAGAGAGAGAGAGAGGACAGATGAACAGTCAGAGAGATAGACAGGCACAATATACACACACACACACACACACACACACACACAGGAAGGCAGAGAGAGAGAGAGAGCAGGAGAGAGGATAGAAGTGGAGCTAGAGAGAGAGGGAGGGAGGCAGACAAACAGACAGAGAGATTGACAGGACACACACACACACACACACACACACACACCACACACACACACACACACACACGGAAGCAGAGAGAGAGATAGAGAGACAGAGAGACAGATAGACTCAGAAGCTCAGAAGGAGTTCAGCTTTCCTGTGGCCAGAAAGAAGGTCTGCCACCTCTGTGTCACCTCTTTCATATGAATTTTTAGTAGGCTACAGCAAAACTAACTGTTCAAGGCTGTACTTCAACCAGGATAAAATATGTTTGAGAAGAAAATTCACAAATCACATGAATTAAATGGGAATTCAAGATACTAAAAGAAAATCTTTAAAAGTCTATGATGTGGGCTCGGGATGTAGTTCTGTTCGTAGGATCCTTACCTAGCATTCACACAGCCCTGGGTTTGATACTCGGCACCAAGGAAACCAGGCATCGTGGTGTATGCCATTAATTCTAGCACCTGGATGGGAAACAGGAGTCTCAGACGTTTAATGCTCTCACTGGATACATAGTGAATCTGAAGACACTGTTGTGATGGGCCATTTGAAGAGGTTTTAGTAAATAATGCCCAATTAAATGGGAGACACTTGCATGCATGGCCTGCTTCACAATGTGACACTAACACACAGCAAGGGCTATGTGTTCCTGAGACTGTCATGTGATCCTCTGAAGTTTTGGTTTTCTTGACTGAAAAATGGGTCTAACACTATTTACCTTGAGGACGGAGTCAGGTAATAAATGTAGAACAGTAGCTGGTATATAATAAAGACTGGGTAGAATGTTAGTTCCAGACAGGCTGTCTGGCCATAGACAAAGGATGGATAGGGTACAGTTCTGAGTATGCATGGTAGAAAAACGCTAAAGTCTTATCACTTGCTGCTCTGGTTTGATGGTGAGATGTCCCAGAAGGCTCCTGTGTTTGGACACCTGGTCACCAGCTGCTTGTACTATTTGGGAAGACTGTGGAACCTTTAAGAGGTTGCTGGAGAAAGTAGCTCATTGGAGGTAGGTCTTTCATTTGTTCTCTGCTCTTTGAATATGAACTTAATACAACCTCCCACTTTTGCCTCCAGGTTTCCAGCTAAGATGGACAAGACTGTTGAACTATAAACCAAAATAAGGTTGCTACTTGTTGAATCATAGCAACAAGAAAAAGTACCTAATACTCCTGGAAACATCAATTTGACCTTCCTTTTGGAATCTATCTCAAAATAGAGAGTGACTTTACATTTTGTGAGCCAATACAGTACCATCAGAAACCCACCCCCAAAAGTCAGACACCCCTAGCTGAGAGAGTTAAATACCCACTCTATTTAGAAAGGGCTGAATTTTCATAAAAATGGTTTAAGAGATGATGTGACACTCAAAAGAGCTGTTTCCCTAACCAACAGTAAGAAGTTTTCAATACATGAAAATTGGAAAAAAAAAGAAAAAGAAAATTGGAGCTAATGGAAATGTTCAGGATAGTGTAGACAGCCCTCTCCAGCCCTCCCCAAACTTATACCATGCCCCCAGATTAATTTTCTGTTATTTTACCCGTCTATGTCTTCAGCACAATCAAATGTTGAGGTGTGTCTCCATTAATTGATCACCTTGACCCTGTATAGCCATAGCCAATGAGTTGAAAATGACTCTTCCTAAGGAATACTCTAGCAAAAGAAAAGGTAATAAAGGGGCCATTTCACAACCATCCAGTATGACTCCAGATTTCACATTTCTACCTCTGATCTGGCAATTACAGCTACAGACTGACGTTTTCAAGCGATTTCTGCTGTTCCAGGTGCAGGCAGCGCTGTTTAATGGGTGTTTGCAGGTTAGAGGGAGTTTATGGGACTCCTTCTCAATGGCCTCCCAAAACCCAGCTGCAAAATCTAGAGACCCTTGCAAAACAGTTTCTCACTTAACAATATAGAATCAGAGAGCTACTTAAAGGAGCTAAAATTGAACTGTTGAGTAGCAGGTTTCAGAGGAGGGAGGAACAAGCCAGCCCCAATGTCCTTCACCTCCATGTTTCTGGAGGACATCTTTAGCCAGAGCACCAGATTGCCAGGGAGTGAAGAGCCTTTGCCTTCCAGGCGAGACCTGCCACACTTTTTCTTTTCATACACCATGGACTGGGAGGCACGTTATGGAATCTACAAGCAACTTAAAAGTCAATTTTTATAATCGCTTCTGCACGGAATGGCCCACTTTCCCCCTAGAGCTTGGGGATTTCATCATATTAAGGAGAGACTCTGAAAGAGGCACATTCTATCCAGCAACCAGATACACCTTCAGGCAATGTCTGCAAGAGAAGAGGGGCTCTCAGACCAGCATGCAACTTCCAAGAAATCACTGATAAGACCTTGCAGGTCACCTTCTAGGAATGTATACAAAACAACTGTCTGTCTTGTTAATGGGGGGCGGGGTACAATTCTAAATACACAACAAACACATTGATGCCAACGTCCCTCACTCATGACTGTTCTTGTGTTGATTTTTATAAAGCATCAGTGGTGCCAGGGCAAACCTGTCTCTGATTTATCCAACCAGCCAGCCCAGTCCAGCCTCATACTCACCGGAACAGTGGCAACTAACCTCTTCTGTCCCTCCCTCTACAGAAGAGACTCTTACTACTTAGTTAACCCTTCATATCAAGACCAGAATTACCTAAAAGGCAGGCATAGCATTTGAATCCATGGGGTAAGGGTTATTCCACCCATAAGTAATAAAAGCCAGAGGGATTTACTGAGACGGCAGACTCTATTCAGATCTCCAACTCTTCCTTCGCCTCTCATCTCCTCCACCTCAATAATCCTGCACCAGCCATCTGGAACTTCTGCTTTCAGGAGGTTCTGGATCTTTTGACACTTATAGTCCTCAAGGGTTGTACTGTCCTGATTTCTGCACAGCAAACTGTTATTCATTTTGGAAAGATCACCTCCTCTCTGAAGCTTCTCCTATGTGACCTTTAGACGTAGATCAGTTTCTTCTTCCCAGGCATTCTTATGCCCATTTCTTAGAAGGCAGTGATAAGATGGATAAGTTCTATAAAGACAAGGGATGGGGGTCCCAATTGGGGGTAATCACTTTGTTTTCCCATGACACACAGCAAGCATTCGACAAATGACCAGTAAGAGGGCAAGTGAGAGCAGGGGTCCTCCCTGGGTGTGGATGGCCATTTGTCTCACTTTCCACACCCATCGATCCTACTCAATCCCTGTCATATTTGCACACACATGTGCCACCAATGGAAACATGGTGGCTGACAGCCAGACTCAAAGTGTTTATTATCAGTGAATGCCAGGACTTAGATGCAAACCTCCCTCTACCATCACTGAGTCCTCTAGAACAGAACTCCACAAGTACAGGGACTTGTGTACAAACTACTAACAAATTTTGCAGCAAATGCCCCAGCAGGTGTGACTGTGGGAGCACTGGGTGAGGGTCAGCAGCCATCTGTGAGGTACCAATTCCATCCTGACTGGGGCCGAGCTTCTCAAGCTGGGTACAGAGTTAAGTCAACGATCCCTTCATCTCTGCAAAGATGCTGACTTCTCCTTAGGCTCAAAGAATGGTCATATCTCTAGAAACATTTACCTAGTGCAGGCAGCCTATTTGTGAGGGGCCTCTGGTACCCTTTTCCTGTAGCACTTTAGTCCTTCTTGTTATTAAGTTTCTCATGACATACCATGGCAATTAAATCACAATCAACTTCCCATACATTTAAACCTTGTTTGCCCATCTGGGCAGGCGTCAATTTGGATCCATCATGTTTTGTTAGACCTCATAGTGGGCAGTTATGTGCCAATCACAGCAGATGTTCAAGAGTTCTTGTTAAACCTAGATATTGAGGACTCCCAAACGTGGGAAGAATAAGCGTGCGTGTATACATACATGTGCGGCATGCTAATGGCATCTGAATTACTCTTAATCTAGTCACACTGAGGAGAATACATATTGGGATCATTTAGAGTGGAAATATAAAAACTCTAGAGTAAGGTTTCAAAAACTACTCTAGGTAAAGTAAGAATTGGATCACAGGGGCACAGGGAGGAGCTAATTGTCTGGATAGGAGTAGGAGGACCGGAATGTATGCTTGAGACTAATGAAGGGAACCATACCAGTTCAGGATTCCCCAAGACCAAATTCTCAGCACAAAAGAGATTTATTTGCCCCAGAGGGACGGAGGGCAGGGGACAGGAGACAAAGACAGGAGATGGAGGAAGAGGGAGAAATGGGAAAGGAACAAGGGAGAAAGGGATTATTTGTGCCAGGGGCACAAAGGACTGCCCTTGGATAGAGAGGAGAAAGATATGGCCCATAGGCAAATGGCACTTTATGATGGTAAAAGGGAAACCCAAGTGTTAGGGTGAGGTATTTAATTTTAATTGGACATGTTAATTAGGTGATGTTAATTAGGCTTTTGATTGTTAGACCTAAATTCTTTGCTAGCTGGACCTTGGTAGTCCACCTCAGGAGGAGGAAGTGGTCACATAAGGGAACAGACCTTGGTGGCTAGCTTTAGGATGTAATCTAATGGATTTTAGCAAGACCAAGAGAATTGGGGAGAAGGCCAAGTCCTGCCAGAGCCATGTTTGCCATACTCCAGCCAGCTAGAGTCCCTTCAAGCAACACTGAGTGGGGAGGAGACTGGGAGCCTAGGTTGGTAGGTACGGAGTTCAAGTGGCAGGGCGTCCAGTATCGTACCTTTAGGCTCCCTTCATCAGCCTCTTAAGTATTTGAAGTTTGCCTTCTTTTAGGTGTATCCGTGTATGTGGTTGCTCGCTGATGGAAATGGATTGAACAGTCAAGGAGTCGCATTAGCCCTAACTTGTGAGTGAGGAAGAAGCAGCACTCAGAGGCAGGGGAAGGCTATGGATGGCATCCCACTCCCAAGACCCCCAGGAATTTGAAGAATGGTGTCTCATGGTCATAGAAGAAAGTCCAAACAAACTTCTGCCAGCCTCAAGGATCAGGAAAATGAAAATGGCAGGTGCCCAGCATGGACATAGGCCTTTAAGAAGCATTCTGGCTATGGTCACCATAGTTGAGGACACAGGCTCTGAGAGGGGGGGTACTGGGGCCAAGGTCAATCGAGTGGTAGCGAGAGGAGGTGGAAACAGAGCCCCAGCTTTCTGAACATCTTAGTCCATCTTCTACTTCATGTGGCACCACTGCCTTAGCTTGGCCATGGGACCTGAAACCAGGGTCTGTCCAAGACCATGGCATTTGTTGGATTTATAATTGGAGAAATTTAGGTTACTATGAGTGCCAGAAAGGACTACGGTTTATCTAGAGGCTGTGATCACATCTGTGCCAATTGGCCATCCAGGAGAGCCATCTGTCATTTGGGAGAATCTTAAGGGAGTCTGGCATGGGACGTGAAGTCCTGGAGTGGGTGGAATTGAGGCTGCTTCTAGTAGCTTCCAGGCTTCCATCCTCAAATCCCCTTCAACTTCCCCCTTCACTGTCAAATACCAGTTCAGCCTTTACTCATCTGTGCTGAAGAGCCCAAGAAAAAGCTGCTGGTTTTGGCTACTGCTTCCAATCTATGCTTACTGAATGCAAACAGTGACCTCCACCAGACTTTTCTTTTTTATTTCATGTAACCAGGGTAGCCAGCTAAGGTTGGGGGTGAAGCTTAAATTTAGTTCTCTCTGCCCATCAAGTTTTCCTCCAGTCAGAGACCTTGTGAATTGAGATAGACGTGTAGAAGCTGAAGTTCACGCACACACAAAAATTAACAACAAACAACAACAAAATAAATAGATGTTACAGATCAAGACAGCTGTAGCCACTTACCCTGAGTTCGGGGCCAGGAGGGTCAAACAGTAGCTGTCCCTGAGCAGTGAGGCAATCAGCGGACTGGGGTGACTCACCACGGGTCCAGGTCTTAGAGGGCTGCGGAGAGGAGTATCTATCCTTAGCTGATTCTGAGAGCCTGGACAACTGAGAGGCAGAGGAAAGAAGATCCCATGCAATGCAGTAGCTTGTTGCTTTTCCCCCTTGTGGCTCTAACATCTGCTATGATCAAAAGTACACATTTCTCCCTCCTGCTATTGTGTGAGAGAAGAGTGGCTACAGAGATTGAATAGTGATCAGCACCAAATCAGAAACTCGCCTATAAAGGATCCTATCTCTGCTCTTTCTCCACTGCTACTGGTCCTGCTTCTATTGCTGCTGAAACAGGAAGCTGCTTGAGCAAACAAATACTCCTAGGCTCTTGCTATCCTGAATATAAACACACAATAAATGCCTCTTCCTGTTTTGACTGACCTATTAAGAAAAGTGATAGAGGGTTGTCCTGGTCATGCTTCAAAAGGGGGTGTTTCTGAACCAGGAACTCTGCCTTGAGACATGTCAGTTCTTTAAATGTGTCTAGAGGGAGGTGGGATACTGGGGACCTCTGAATCTATCTCTTAGCTGCTTAGAATTATTCCAAAGAGGTTTAGCCTAAGGAGATCATTAGAAGCTACGTGTTTGGTAGCTTTAGAAAACCAGAGTGCTAGGAAGATGTCTCACGTGGTAAAGAGCTTTATATTCAAGATTGAGGACCTAAGTTTGATCCCCGGCACTCACAGAAAGGACATGGTTGTATATGTTTGTAATCTCAATGCTGGGACTATAGAAAGAGGCGGATCCTTGTGACTGGCAGCCACTCTAATCTAATTAGAGAGCCCCAGGTCTTTATAAGATAACCTGAATCACAAAACAAGAGAAATGCCTGAAACTATAGCTCCAGGGGAATCTATCGCCGTCTTCTGGCCTCCATAAGGACTGTAAACACACACACACACACACACACACACACACACATATATATATATATATATTATATTATATATTATATTATATTATATATTATATATATGATTTTTCAAAAATGAATTATGGAGAAAGAACATAATTGAGATATACCCTCTACTAAAAGGAGTAAAAGCATTAGAAAACTAAGGTAAGTTAAAACTACATCCTCAGGTATGGAAACAGCATTATCAGACTAAAATAATTCATTAGATAATAATTCATGGATAAGCACAAGGCTATTTCCATGAGAGACGATGATGAAGTGGGGCAGTAGGACAGATTTATAGATTGTGCCTCTCTTTAGACCTTTGACCTGGGCCATGTTTTTATTTGTTTGTTTGTTTGTTTAATTTGGAAAATAGAAATGATTCGGCAGTTCTGCTTTTAGTTTGTGGGACCCTCTCCATAGCGACTCCAAGGTCACACTCCAGCAGCAATGAACAGGGCTTCCTCTTTCCCGGCATCCTCAGCAGCACGTGATGTCATCTGTTTGCCTTGGCAGCCCTTCTGGAGGGGAGATGGAACCTCAAAGCAGGCTTATGCATTTGCCCACGCTCTTGACTCTGTCCACAGTTGCTGGGATTGCTGCCTGACTCCATGCCAGGCACTGGGGAGTCTGAGAACAAGGAGGATGGAGGAAGGACACCCTGTGGGTCTCCTGTCTGTTTCATGTCTGGAAGCTCATCCTACAGCATCTTCCTATCAGCAGCAGTTACTTTAAGTAACAGTGACTGAATCCAGTCTGTTCCTTCTCCCAACATTTGTGAAAAGTTTCCTAGGGAGAACTGTCTGCACTAGCAGATGGGCACTCCCTCTTCAAGGTCCGGCCTTGACATACCTTTCTTCCTTGAGCTCAGAGTTCAGCACCCAACAAACAGTAGCCCTTCTGAGATTAACGTTCAGACCCTGGGCGCACCCCCATTAGCTTTTAGAACTGGTTAGAACTTTCCCTCGAGGAACCAGCTGCTGTTGCAGCTTGATCATGGAAAAGATTGCCTCTCTGTGCTGATTCCCTTGAGAAGTTGGGTTTGTCTGTATTGTGAGTGACTTTATTTACAATCTTATGCCTTTATATTTTAATACATTTTGTCAAATAACTGGTGGATCACCTTCTCCTTTTCAATTGCCATCTCACCATCTGATACAGGTCACCCTGTAAGCTTATCTGTGTATGAAGACTTCATGGAACAATTTGAAGGATCAGAATTCTGCCAAACAGGAGAAAGGCCTCTCTGACCATCATTATTAAGTTAAAGAAAGAGAAGAAAGAAAGAAAAAAGAAAGAGAGAAATAAAGAAAGAAAAGATGGAAGGAAAGGAGAAAGAGAAAGAGAGAGAGAGAGAGAGAGAGAGAGAGAGAGAGAGAGAGAGAGAGAGAGAGAGAGGAGAGAAATCAATAAGGAAAACTAAGCTCCATGCATCTCCTCATACAAACAAGACCAGGTTTAGCAGCGGCTGCACGCCCTGTGAAATTAGTACACAACCATCATTTTTCAGCAGCTAGGTCCATGAAGGAAAGACTTTGAGAAGCAGGAAGAAGCACACTGAAAAGTTAACCCTCGGGGGTTGTGTTTCAGCGAAGACTTTCAGATCTTGCGCATTTAATCTTCATTTTCGTTTCATTTTATCATCTTAAAGTCTTTTAGTGGTTGTGGCTTAATCATTTATCATGCTTCCTTTCTTTTAGATTTGTGGATTGGGACACCTTTTCTTTAAAATATAGTGCTCAACCAACAAGCCATGAATATTCCCTCTCCACTTTACAAAGCTAATTAAATTCTCTTTCCTACTCTAAGATGGGATCCTCCTGCCAACCTCCCTTTAAAATATCCTTCACACTCATCTTCGCCCATGCATTCCAACAGGCACAAGTTGTCATTTCTGGTTTTCCTCGCTGGCCCTCCTGGCTACAAGAATGGTTCCTACTTCTGGACTCTCCCTATTCCTGCTCACTCTCTGGGTCACTCACACATTGCTGTGTTACATTCTGTCACTCTTCTGGTCAGAAACGTGAAGGTCTCCTAACTATCTGCAGGACCTGCTTCTTTTAGGGCACCATCTCGTTCTTGTCTTCTGGAAGGAAAGAATTCTGTCCAATTAAGCAGAAATGGATTGAGTAAAGCCAATTGAAGCAAATGCTCCCAAAAGAATTTGAGGTGGATTGTCCCAAGGCAGGGAGTCCTTGGTTTCTGAGTTATAGATTTATAAAAGAGGTCTTATGGGTATTTATGGAATGAGGTGGTCCCCCTCCCTCTGAAATCATGGTGGATCAGATTACCAGATCTCCTTTTCAAGTATTTTGTCCCATGATCCTCTAGAAAAGCATCCAAAGGGGAGAGTTTAAAACCATGATGAAGATAATACTATGATGATCTCAGGTAATCATACAAAGAATCCACAGAGAACATGAATCCCCCTCTGTCCTTTTAGATTAAAAGACAACTCTAGCAGTCCAGACTGGTATTTCCATTGGACCTTTAATTCCCAGGGAGCAGGCTGCCCAGTGAGGGTCGGACACTGAAGCGATTTCTTTGCAAAAAATACAGACTCCTTGTTAGTGCACATGTGTGTCTCAGTTCCTGACATAATGGCAGCAACCTTACCACAACCTCAAAGTTGCTAAGCTCAAAGGACCAGCCTGCAGTCTGTCCTTTGGGTGCCACAGCTACCATTGCACAGCCCTGGTTCTCCTCAGTCCCCTCTCTTTTGACTCCTCAGCTAATCAGTATTGTTTCCTTATCTTGACAAGTTGCTTTCTATCTGACCACCAAAGCCTGATCCCCAGTATACCACTTTCTTATTATTCCAGGCAAGCAAGTTGACCCATCATAAATTAAACTGGTTCTTTTTGTGCCAGTAAACTCTCACTTCACTATCCTGATCAAAAACACCCTTTGGTTCCCACTCTCCATCTGAATGTCATAAGGTCAAGACCTAACTCACTGTCCTTCTCTGATCGAGTCTCCTTACTGCTTCAGCAAGTTTATCCCTTCCTCAAACTGCTGCAACTCTTGGTATGTCTCCCTCTCAGGAGTAACAGCCACCATTTGCTAAGCATCTACTCCCTACAGGGTGTTTAGCTGGATCCTTAATGATCGGAGATCTTCCCAAGAACTCTTTACCTGATTCAGAGGAAGAAACAGACTTAAGAGGTTCAGTGTAGCCTGAGATCAGACAGTTTGTTAGGACAAAAGGTCAAGAGGTATGCCTCATTGGGTCCACCATGCTACTACACATTGGCCTTCCAGTTAGATGACCCAGTGTTGGTAACTAGCAGTTCAGCCTTGGATGGATCTCTTCAACACCATGACCCTGGGTTTGCCTTTTTGAAGCTGCTTTCATCATTAGCATTCTGAGTGCCATTCCACAGAGAACATGAATCCCTTTCTGTCCTTTTAGATAAAAGACAACTCTAGCAGTCCAGACTGGTATTTCCATTGGACCTTTAATTCCCAGGGAGCAAGCTGCCCAGTGAGGGTCGGGACACTGAAGCGATTTCTTTGCAAGATGCTTAGAGGCATCTTGTCATATTGAATTAAGCATTTGTCTTTATTTAGACACTCCAGAAATGTCTCAGGAAGGGGTTGCCAGAAGAGACTTTAAATTGTCAACCTGCCATAGAAACACGGAAGAACAAAAGCTGTGGTAAGTTCTCTGTCCCCTGTGGGGAGCAAAGAGGTTTGCCTTTGCATCATATGAGCCTCATACAAAGAGAAGATCCACGTCTCACTGAAGACAGGGGATTATGCCCCACAAATGCAGAAGCAAACTGGATCCAGCCTCACAGACAGCGTGAGGTAGCTAGACACCCACAGCTTCTGCCAGACATAACTGGAGAAATTCAGGGGGCTGATGGAGGACAATGTGCATTGGAAAACAAAGCCAAGAGACTAGGGCTGTGGCATGTCTGGTAAAGTACTTATCTGGTATGCCCAGAGCACTGAATTTGATCCCCAGCATACCACAAAACAAAGGTAGTGATACATACCTGCAAATCCCAGCACCAGGGAAATAGAGACTAGAGAATCAGAAGTTCAAATTCATCCTTACCTACATACAGAGTTCATCGCTAGACTAAGACCCTGGCTCATAAAAAGGAAAAAGAAGCCAAGACCAAGGCAGGCAAGTTTTGATCTCAAAGCTCTGGTTAAATCCAGTTCCTCCCTGGGTCTACCCTGACCTTAAATAGAGGACAAACCTAGACTTAGTAGTCAGGAGAGCTGAATCACACCTGTACCCTTGGATATGGAGCAGTGTTTTTCTGATGATGCAACTCCAAAGTGGACCCCTGGCAAAAATTAGCTTCATCTTCAGGCCTGGTCCAAACTCTTAAGCAGTTAAGCAAGTGCCACCTAAACAGTATTTCTGACTTCTAATTGAAGTGTGTGTGTGTGTTGTGTGTGTGTGTGTGTGTGTGTGTGTGTGTGTGTAAGGGTGATATTGTGCCAAAGAGAAAGGCTAGGCTAACATTAACTATCCCATTTTGTATATTTTTTCTCATTTGAATACCCATTTGTCAATCTTGCAAGACAGCAAAGAAACAACTCATTGTTTAGGGGATTTCATGCTTTCCCTCCGTCCTGCTGCTGGAGGTGAATCCTGAAAGAGTCAGCACAGCATTTTGTACTGTTGATACCCCAAGTCTTGAGAAGCCGCTCTCCTAGCTCACTTTTAAGTGCTTGCATGACTAATAAAGTGTGACATGGCAGAGATTTGCTAGCCTTCTCTTCAGGGCGTACATTCTAGCTGACAAAATATGGCTAAATTTAGCTGCTTTAGACAACAAGCGTCTTCCAAACAAAATGGGCCTCAAAGGGAAAATGAACCATGACACGACTCTGTCCTGACATGAATTTGACCAGCCTCTTTTGAGTGGGTAGCTGCCCCACAAAAACGCAGGTACTAGTGGGCAGTGTGGGAGCTGTGTGTTCATAGTTTGGTGAAGCTCCTGCAGATCAGGCAGGCTCTGAGACAAGGGTTCTTTCTACCATGGGAGGATAGAGACTGAGGCAGCAACAGACCCCATGGAGATGATACTACAATACCAGAGGCTCTCAGGCACTAGTCTGAGTACTATATTCTACTGCCTCAGATAATCACAGTGTTAAGCTATAGAACCATTAGACATGTTAGCCAGTTCTGTGCTTGGGATAGCAAAGGTCAAGAAAGGTGAAGCAATATGTTTGGGGTTCCATAGCCAATGGGGACACAACACTCCAGGCTCTTGATTGATCTAAGCTATTCACAGGAAAGATAAGTGTGGGGAATCTGTTGGGACATATGGGAGACACTCTGTGGAGGAGAATCATATGTTGCTGAAGCAGTCTGAGAGCTAAAACTGTCTTCCTTTCAGCCCAAAGTTTGTGTAGCTGGATCCAAAACATTGTGAATGCATTTGGCACACAGTATTGAAAGCAGCTGACCTCACTGAGCTAGGAATGGGCTCTGAATGTCAGGGGTGACATGGCCTCCACGAGAGACCAATAATAGCCAGGTAGGGAATCATGAAACCATCTCAGGCACAAATTCACATTCCACAAAATCTCAAAGGAAAAGTGCTCTCATTCCCTGAGGGTTCAACAATAGAAGCCCTTGTTAGAAGCTCAGATCCATGTATAACCTCTGTGTGCTAAGAGTTCTTATTGATCCCTTTGATCCCATTCCATGTCTCAAGAGATGAGAGTAGTTACTGTACCTGCCAGGTTCATATTTCATCAGGGGTTTTCCATAGGATTACAGTTCTGCCTGTGGTGGTGGTGTGGTGGTGGTGGTGGTGGTGGTGGGGACTTGTGTGTGAGTGTTGGAAGAGAAGCAGAACCCATTCTTTTCCTGGAAGAGTGGTAACCATATGGCTTTGGCTACAGTTATCAGTTGTCTTTGTGTTGATTGTGGGGCTAATTGTGAATACTTGCCATGATGAATTTTCTGAGGTTCTCAACCACCAAGGGAAGGAAGAAATGTTCCAAGTCTCAGAATCACAGTTACAGTGGTAACACTAGAGCTAGTAGCTATCTGCCTGTTCACATGTCTACTTTATCCCAGACTGAGAAAATAAGAAGGGTAGGAAGCTGAGGTGACCTTCCTGTTTGCACTCTCTTGATGGTTAATCTTGACAGTAAAGTTGATGGGATTTAGACTCATGGTGAAAACAAATTTTGGGACTTGTTTGTGGGAGATTATCTAGATTAATTGAGATGAGTAGACTTACCTTGAATGTGGGCAACGTCCTTCCATGGGCCAGGATTGTGACTTAACTAAAAATGAGAAAGGAAACAAGAGCACCAGCATTCATCGCTCTCTGCTTTCTGGTTGTAGATTCAACAAGAATAGCTGTCTCCAGCTCCCACTCCCATCCCTTCCCCTCCTGTGACAGACTGTGTCCCTTGGAATGGTAAGCCAGTATAAATCCTTTCCTCCAGAGTTCTGTTTGTCACGTCTTTGGTCACAACAATTCATCCTCTTATCAATAGTGAATTAAAGACTAACAAGCTATCTGACTCTAGGGTCTCATGCTCAGCTGCTTTGCAAAGTCTTTTGATATTTAGAATGTCAGCTGCCTCAGAAAACTTGTGCCCAGGTTCACCATCTAGGAAAAAGTAGATCTCTAAGGAAAGATGGAAATCAGTATGTTTCAAGAGGAAGACTGTGGGACTCATCCTTGACCTCTGATCATGCCTTTCTCCCATGGCCAATGAAATTCCACAAACACATGTAAAAACACATGTACACCTCGTCCTCCATCTTGGATCCTTTCTCCACAACTCCAGACCATTGTCTCCATGGAAGGATTATGGCTCTCATTGGAGTCCATTTCAATGTCCCATAAAGTTTCCTCTCTTTAACATCCCATGGCTACTCCAATTAGACTTTGATCTACTGTCAAGACAAACTGATTCAATCTGCTTCCTTTCCAAGACAGTAGCAGTTGCCTCAGTCCATTCTCCATTGGGGTGAGCTATGTGAATGTTCGTTTGATTTCTAGGCATCTGTTGTCAAGGGACGCCTTTGATTCAGACTTTAGCAACCCCAGAAGATGATCCTCTACTCCCCAGTGTGAGTTCCAGGAAAACCTTAACTAGCACAATTACTTAACACCATCCTTCCACCCCCTTTTTTTAAACCCTACTTCCCAATACCCCACCTGCCACTGCTAGTCCTGGCTCATAACTCTGATTCATATATGTGCCCACTTAGCTCTGAGTGTCCTTTGAATTAACATCAGGAAATTACCCAATTAATACTTCCTGCAGCTGTACCCTGCCTGGCAGATTTTTTGAGAAACTCTTAAGAGTTAAGTTGTCCCTTCCCATAAACATCTTAGCATTTTTATGGTTTGTAACTCCTCAGCCCTATCCATCTCTGCCAGATAGCTTTGGGGCTTCTCATTGGTGGTACTGTGACCTACTCATGGTATGAATTCTGAAAATAACCAATGAACTATAAGGCAATGTCAACAATGTGGAATTTTTTTTCTAATTTCACTGAAATTGAAAGACAACCTTTGCCAAGGAAGAAGGTACCATCAGTTGTATCAGGGGCACTGGGTAACTCAACAAGGATGAGGTGGCCCACAAAGTATTTGAGGAGGCATTGGCCATTCTGGTTAGGGAATTCAGACAAAGCAGATTAAGGGGGATCCAGAAGAAAGAAGAAAGATGCATGAAAAGGGTTGAAAGTATAGATCACATAGGGTTTTATGAAGCTGAAAGGCAGACCCAGGGAAGCCATCTTTGGGGGTAAGTGTCAAGAAAATGCTTTGTAAGAAAAGGAGAGACAGGGAGGGGCTGGGAGAGGGGAGAGCCAGCTCTCAGAAGACAGAATATAAAATAGGGAAATAGGTCAAGAGTGTAGGAAACAGATTAAAGGGGAACAGAGAAGAATAAAAGAAAGAAAGATGAGAGAAAAGATGGGAAGAAAGACAAGGGAAAATCCCACTAAGAATTAAAAATGGCTCTAGAGATCACTGAAGAAGCCTTCAGACATTCACACTGAGCCCTGTGGATGCTGGGAGATTGCTATCCTGGCTCTGTAGTTTGTATTCTCAAGAGATACATCTAGCATATTCATGATGCTTTAGTTAATCTTCGTCATGTGAACATCAACAAATATCTATCATATATGACTGACTTAAGGTCTGTTTCTTATTTTCACTATGAGTCCACTGAGGACTAGCTGGAACTGTGTTCCATAGCATCCTTGCTTAGGGACTCAGACCCAGGAAGACTCCAGAAAAGAGAGCACAAGAGATCATGTAAGGGCATATATATATTTTCTATTCATGTTCAATTCCATTTTACAGACTCTCAGCAAGTCTCGTGACTGTGGGTGATCTCCAAGGGGAGGGCCCTTAAAATCCTGCCATGTACTTAAAAGAGCTGGGGACACTTAGTTGGCAGAAACAATGATTATCATATGGTAAACACCCAGAATCTTTCTGTAATATCCTTTTAATAGTTGTATTTTTGTTAATAACCCTTTTATCTCTGTGAATGTGTGTTCCCATGTTGTGCATGTGTGATAGTTTGTATGTGTATGTGTGTGACCGCATATTTGTGCAGAGATCAGAGCACAACATAGGTGTCTTTGTCCTCTCTACCTTATTCCCTTGAGACAGAGTCTCTCACTCATGTGGAAGCTCACTGTTTCAATGAGACTTGCTATGCACAGAGCTTACTCTGGAGTTTCAGGAATGCATGGTCATGCCTTGCTTCTATGTGACTACTGGGTTCACACTCAGGTGGGTCTTTTTGCATACATAGCATGCACCCTTACCCACTGACCCACATCCCAGATGCTGGCCTTGTACATTCTCAAACAGAATGCATGCAGCTGTAAAATAGTAAAAATTAAGGAATCTGGCAAAAAATTTCTTGTCTAGTTTTCTCAGCTTTCTGGGAGGGAAACAGGATCTCCGTGAGATGAAGTGACCCATCCAGGCCCACACTGCAAGGTCCTAATTCCCACATTCCTATGCCAGTTGTACCACGCCAGGGTACTTCTAGTAGCTTAATAAATATCTGCTTATTTGAAGTACCAGATTAATTTCCACTTTGGAAGAGGCTTTTAATTACTACTATAAGGGAAGGAAGGGTTTCTTGCCAAATGCCTTGGCGCTGCCAAGTTCCTTGTACCTCCAGTCATGAATTCCAACCACATAAATAAATAGAAGGCAATTAGAAGTTTGAAGTAAGAATCTGGGTAGGATTACCGAGAAATGTTTGATGGTGTACATTATTGCTTCTTCAAAACATAGACTTACTTTTAGCCATTAGAAGTATATGCATAACAACATATGTATATATAAACACATATACACATAGACATATTTTCATCTATATAAAAGAGTTCCAGAAGTTTTTCCAAGAAAGCGGTAATAGTGGGAGGGGATCTACAAGAGAGAGAGAGAGAAAGAGACTTTCCTGTATGCTCTACTATATTATTTGATATTTTTCTACTACACTTGTATTACTTTTTCAATAAAACAATGTTAATGGGACAATAAGAGATAGATTTGTTGTTTTTTTTTTCAAGTAGCAGATGTCAAGAAATGCTTAATGGGACCACAGCATCTTTTAGGGTAGCATGAAATAGAACAAGATGAGGGGAAAGGACAAAAATGGAAGCCACCAGCAGCACTTACCAGCAGGCAGTACTTTTTTTTAGCAGGTTGCAATATATTTTTATGACAGACAAGCATAATTTAAATATCATTAGCTGGGATAATCAAGCTCTAGGTTCAAGACCCCCAGAGGCACTCTCGTCTTTTGCTGCTCTGAGGGGGAGGGAATCATAGGAGACTCTGTGGGTTTAGAAGTCCTAACTGCCTGTAACCTGGGATTTAGGCATCCTCTAGACATGTGTGCTGTGTAGTGGCCATTTGGGTTTTGTTAAAGAACAATTCAGGGGGAGTGTATGCAACCTAGCTGATTGAATGCTTAACGTGCACTGAAACCTGAGATAAATCCCCAGTGCCACATAAAACTGTGGTTTGGTGATGCACACCTGCACTCTTAGTACTTGTAGGTAGAGATGGGAGGGTGAGAAGTTAAAGGTCATCTTGAACTACATAGTGGTTCAAGGCCAGCCTGAGATATATAAAACATCCTGTCTTAGGAGAAAAATAAAAGTTAAAGAGAAGTTCTGTCAGCAGCAGGATTAAGAGCCTCAGAAACATCTGGTTTCTATTCTACACCTTCAGTCTATTAGCTATGAAACCCTGGGAAAATTACTTAATTTCTCTCTATTTTTAATGAGGCTGGGTAACTTCTGCCTTGGTAGTCACTCGTAAGATAAACTGAATGGAGTACCTGGCACTGCAATGTGCCGCCCTCTTCTGACACCATCTCAATAAACTCACCAAGAAAGCTAGCTTTTGAAGAGACTTGATCTTATCCATCTCTGGAATCGATTCCTTTCCCTTACATAAGACCATGTGGATGTAAAGAAAGATGGTGCAGGTCTAAACGCAATTGACAGCCTTAATTCTTAGACTTAGCCAGTGTGCTTACACAGTGTCATCTCAACAAGGAAATGGTTATTATAGCAACAAATGGATCTACTCATCCATTTCTTCAATCTGATAAATGTTTATGTGAGCACATGCTACATATAGGCACTGTAGCAGATGCCAGAGATCAATGATAAGTACAGGAGGTGTATCTCTTACCCATAGCAATCTTGCAATTCAGTGAGGACAGGACATATGGTCATTGAATAAATCACCCAAATAAATGACAAACAGGAGCTGCGATGAGCATTTCCTAAGACTGGGTGAAAAATCCCTGTGGCAGAAGGAAGGGGAAGGGTGGAGACAGTAGAGCAGAGACTGCTGTGGGAGAGGCCAGGTGTGGGTGTCTAGGGGTCACTCTGTGGAAGTTTCTGTGAAGCTAGGCAAAGTCTTGCTTAGGACTTTGAGAGAACTGAGGGTTGCCAGGAACAGAGAGCATGGTGCTGAATTGACAAGGTACATTACAGACTCTTTCAGCTGTGAGCAGGTGGAAGAGAAGTGGGCAGGGCTGGCGACCATGGCTTGAGTCATCTGTTCTTCCTGAATGGAATTCAGACAGCCTAAGGGAGTCCTTGTCCTGTGTGTGTCCCCTAAAGCTGCTCAGGAGAGTGGGAGGGAGGCAGGAAGGGAGCTTTATTTCAAAGGCAGCAAGAACAGAGCTGTAATGCTTGTGGGAAGAGGATGGCATGGGGCTGTCTCTTATAACAAAGCCTGCCTTTCAATACTCCTCTTGGCATCCATGTTTTTCTCAGCTTTCTCCTGTCTGTCAGATATAGGCTTTTATTATTATCAGTGGCCTTTGGCAATTATTCCAGATTCTAGAAGCCAGAGAGTAAATTGCAGGGATAGGAGGTTGTATGTATCTGCAGGAACATGTGGAATACCCTACGACTCCAAACTACTGGAGTCCCTGTTGAAATACTTATGTGCATATGTTGGCAATGTGTGTCTGCATGTTTATGTGCATGTGTTTGTCTGTTTATGTATGTGCATGCACATGTATATGCTTTTGCATGGGTACTTAACATGTGCATATAGGTGTCTGTATCTGTGCATGTACATATCTGTGCAGGTGTATCTGTGTGTGAATCTGTACATGTGTGGGCGTGTATGTTTACATGTATTGGTATTTGTGTATCTGTGTGTTTCTGCATCTGTATGTCTCTCTGTATATGTGCATGTATGTATGTACATGTGTATATAAATCTCTGTGTGTATGCATGTCTATCTGTGCATGTTCTCTGTTTGTGTATGTGCCTGTATGAATGTACATGTGTATCTATTTCGGTGTTTGAGTATGTGTGTGCATGCATGCCTATCTGTGCATGTTTCTGTACTATGTGTTCCTCTGTGCATGTTGTGCATGTAAAGGTCAGAGGCTAACCTTGGGCCTTGGGTGCTGTTCCTAGGGTACCATTCTTTTTTTTTTTTTTAGACAAAGGTCTTGTATGTCCTGGAAGTCACTTACTAGTCTGGGCTGAGTGGTCAGTGAGCTCCAAGCTTCCTACTGTCTCCCCTTTTCTGGCACTGGTGTAAGAAGCACGTGCATCAACCCTGGCTTTATTTTATTTTATATCTGGAATAAACTCTTGTCATAGTGCCTAGACTAGATTCAAGTGATTGTTCAACCCATCCTTCCAGAGTAGCTGGAATGGAGGGCACCTTCTCAGAGGCAATGGAGAGGGGGTGAAGAACTCTTGGAGGGAGGACCAGAAATGGGGGCTACATTTGGAATGTAAGTTAATAAAATAAGGAAAAAAAGCACATGCTGCCATGCCTGGCTCCTATTAGCACTTTGACAGATTGTGAGGAAGAATATATTCTAAAACTCTTTTTACATGTTTGCCCAAGATGTTTGTATGATGTGTGTATATATGTGCATGCATGTATGTATGTGGGTGCATGTGTGTGTATGAGTGTCCCAGTACATGTGAGTGCACATGCATGTTTATGCATGTACCACTCTGTACCCTATCACCTCCACCCTCATTTCCATGATGTAAAGAATCTTCCTTGATCCCTTATCTGCCTTGTTCTTTGAAGCAAGGACTCTCAAACAAACCCAAAGCTTACAGATACAGCTAGTCTTGTTGGCTAGCTTCTTCCTAGGATCCCCCATCTCGTCTTTCTGAGGCTGAAATAGATGTGATCTGCCATCCCTACAAGCAAGTTCACTAGATAGATCTGTAGATCCAAACTTCAGTTCTCACACTTGTGAGACAGGCTCTGGATCTAAAGCTCAGTAACACGTCTTAAAACAGGCATTCAAATAAGTAGTTCCCAAACACGGTTGCACATTCTTACTCACTAGCTGTGAGATTCTCCAAGACCACCTGAGGACTGCTGGGTAAGAGCCAAGCATCAGAACTTCGTCAGAGCCCCAGAGAAGTGTGGGCCTAAGACGGAGTTCCTGTCATGGAAAAAATCTCATCTTAAGCCAAAATCATTGCTTATATGAGCATGGGAAAAGTTACCTCGATGAGGACTTCTGTGCTCCTGTCTATACAGTTTTATTATCTGCCCTTTGCACTCTGGGATGGTATTTCCATTGGAGGAAGCAAGATGACAACCACAGTGAATCCTAAGTCCTGACCTGTGAGTACCATGGCTCCCTCCATCAAGTGTCCTGTGTGAATCGGGCCAAAGCACTACAGAAAGGACCATAATCTTGGGGACCCATAGTATAGATTTCCAAAAAAAAAAAAAATGAAAAAGAAAAAAACCCCAAAAACAAAAAACAAAAATAAACAAACAAAATACCCCCACAGGTGCTCCAACTCTTTGTTTATCGGTGAATCTTTGATGGCTGTTATAGTACCTGGCATTTAGCAGGCAGGGGCTTCAATAAACATCTACTGAGTTTAGACGCAATGTTTGGGTGACTTATGGAATATTCTAGGCAAAGCACTCTGTAAACAACGCAGTTTCTGCCAATGTAATATCATGACTGAGAACACTGAAAACATATATGACCTTTGCAGGCTTCAGAATGACTCCTATTAGACAGTGTAGTTCTCAGATCTGAAAGCAGGAAGCTGGTCCCAATCAGTGGGTGACATGTAAAGATATACTTGTGGTTTAAGTGTGAGATGTGATTCCCAGCAAGTGGTGCTATCTAGGAAAGTTATGGATCCTTTAGGAGATGGAAACTTCCTGGAGGAAGAATGTCACTAAGGAGAAGGTTTTGATGTTTTGTAGACCAGCCTCAGTTTCTCTTTGCTTCCTCACAATCAAAAGAGTGTGTGATGGACCAGCTTCATGCTCCTGCAGCCACTCCCCGCCCACACACACACCATAATGGACTATAACTCCTCTGGGACTGTGAGCCAAAGTAAATTCTCTCTTCAGTTGCTTTGGGATGGATATTAGATGGGATATTGAGTTTTATCCCTTCCTAGTGCAGTCCTCTTTGTCCCCACTATGGTGGGTTGGCTTACAGTGTCTCATTTCATCAGCGATGTGACCCAGAAACATTAAAGTACACCATGAAGAATTGAGGCCACTGGCCCTATGTTAATCTGCCTCCCAGTCTCTAAGAAATGGTAGCAAAGGCTGCATAGAAGAACTGGGTTATGGGTTGTTACTATTGCTGGGTACAAAGAGACCATCACCAAGAGATTCAAGATGGAGAAAAACAGGCATCTGTGTTATACATAGTATGTCCCTACCAGATGAGCCTATTAGGATTTAGAGAGTGTGGACTCCCAAGCCCTTTTCCCTCTCCTAAATTGCATAGTCAACAAGCCCTGCCCCTGTTTTGAAAAATGCTTACCATCTATGACATGGAAAATTTGCAGAAATATTCTTCTCTTTCACCTTTCATACCAAGCTCTGAAAAAACTCACATTGAAAAATCTTGTATATGTCACCCCAGTGATAGCAATTGTCAACTTGACAGAATCTACAGTCACCTAGGAGATATACCTCTTGGCATGTCATGTGGGAGCTTCTACATTATGTTAATTGGGGTAAGAAGACCTACTGTAAATGGGTGGCACCATTCTATGGTCCAGGCTGAATAAGAAAGGAAGAAGCAAAGAAGGAAGCAAAACCCCAGCACTCATTGCTCTCAATTCACCAGCTGCCTAATGGTCCTGCCACTGTGCCTTCCCCACCATGATGGACTGGACCCTTGAGCTGCAGGCCAAAACAAGCCCTTCATTCCTTGTTTTGCTCAGATATTTTGTCACAGCAGAAACAAAAGCAACCAGTATACACACTGGTCTTGAATACTTTTCTAGTCACATGCTTCTAATTGTTCTTGATAATTTTCTCCCTCTACCTTAGCTGAATGACTACACTAGGACACAGCATGAATGTTATCTATATCTCTATATTAGAGAACAAATTCCCTAGTCCCTCTTTCTGTGGACCTTAATAAATCCCTTCATAGCACCATTCTAGACCACTGCTATTTACCTGTCATTCATCTCCTTGTGGTTTGTCTCTCTATTAGAATATCAGTACCCAAAGAAGTAAGGTTCTATTTTATTTTGCTCATGTAAAGCTCTAATATTTAGCACAGTGCCTCAAACATGACAGGCTCTCAGTAAACAGCTGTTGGGTGAGGGAATGAATGAATGAATTGTGGTAAGCCCATATTTTATATTCTTGCATAGCAGAAACTCTATTATATATCGTATGCTCCCTCACCTTGCCCCAGCCATGACCTCTACTCTTCTCTTAAATAAAGACATTCCACTTTTCTATAAACTGAAATGGCCTTAAGCATGCCTGGGAATTTTTCCATGCTGCTCTTCAGACTGAGTCAGGTTCTTTCCCTTCTAGCAATCCCTGCATAACTTTGAGGAACAAGTTCACACCTCGTGTCTTTAACAGCTCCCCTGCCCTGTGACAGTCTGTCCTCTTCACCCAATTGGCATTCAGATCCCTCTCCTGGGTCTTCATTTCAGCTTCGTTGTGTGCATCTGTTTAAGTGTCTGCCTCCTGCACTGGGCCATGAGCAATTCAGGAACAAAGATGCCTTTTGGTCTCTGCATTTCCATCAGCACTTGGGATACAGTTGACAGACTTCTGTGAATCATATTTGGCATTCCAGAAAGTGGTCCACATGCACATCTGTCCCATTAGAGGCTAAAGAAACTAGTTACCAGACAAATTGAAGAGCAGGTACTTTGGGCATCTTGACCACACCAAAGAGCTCACTCAGGCATGTCCTTTTTCTATGGCATTCAACTGTGGCAATGATGACAGAACTCCAAGTCCAGTTTTTAAAAATCTTTTTGGTGATAACAGGGTTCCACTATGTCTTGCTACTGGAAATGGCCTTCTTTAGGTAAACACTGAATGCCAACTATATTCCAGGCACTGTGAGAGGAATAAAGACATTCCAAGTCAGATATCATGTAGCCATGATCTGAGGAGGCAGTTGTCTCCTAGGAGCCAGGAAACACCTCCCGACCACCAAGCCGCTCTCTTCTGACTCAGCACCCACCAGGAGTTGAAGAGGCAATGCTCCTGCTCTAAGTCCAGGACAGGCTCTGGGAAAATGAGCATCTGTCTCTGCAGATGCTCTCTACTTCACCATCTCCTCCTAGGACAGGGATGCTAACCTGGTGCTTAGCAGAGATCTTTCTGATATTTAATCTTTGAGAAGCTTCTGGCTTTACCTTCATTTTGGTTTTAAAATCTATATTATACCTGTTGTGTTCATCAACAGAAAGGCTCTTCTGTTCCTAAGGGCATCATAAATTTTATAAATGACTCAAGTAATTGCAACAGCAAACAATTAATCTGGTAGAGACAGTCAGTATTATCCCTTTTTCTTGGATGGTGTTTTTGGATGTACATAATGCTGTCATCGAATTTATTATTGATGACTTTTTTGAGTTTTTTTTAAACTTCACAGCCCTTTGAGACTGGCACCCACTGAGCTAATTCACAATGGCACGAAGCTGCTTTAGAACACAATATAGCTCTTTGAAAAGTCTAAACTAGTAAAATATTTATTTTACCCCTCATCTTATAAATGTTTTTCAACGAGAGGAGAATTATTGACAGATTATGCCAAGTAACAGTCAGTTACAGGACAATTTGGAGTACCTGGTAATACTCTTGGAAAACACCCATGGAAACCATACCAGACATGATGCTATTGATGTTCCATCTGCCTGTATAACACCTTAGAAAACAAAATTCCAAGGATCTAAGGCTGAGTGTTCTACCTGAAATGACACATCCCTTTATTTAGATTATGGTTTAAGAATCTGTTGAATGGATGCAGAAAATGGAATATATAGACACTGTGGTATACAATTTTATTAGTTACTTTTCTATTGTTGTGATAGAACATCATGACCAAGGCAACTGATAAAAGAAAGCAATTAATTTGAGACTTTATGGTCCCAGAAGGTTAGCGTCTGTGACTCTCATGGTGGGATTGTGGCAGCAAGAAGGCATGCATGGTGCTGGAGCAGTAGCTTGGATCTTACATATTGAGCCAACAACTAGGAAGAATGAGGGGGTCCTAACTGGGAATGATATGCTCTTTTGAAACCTCAAACCCACCCTCAGTAACACACCTTCCCCAGTAAGGCCACACTTCTTAATCCTTCCCAAGCAGTTCCACCAACTGGAGGCCAAGCATTTAAGTATATGAGCCAATGGAGACCATTATCATTCAAACCACCCCAGTGACATGTTGTTCAGCCATAAAGAAAATCAAAATGTTGTCATGTACAAGAAAATGGATGAAACTGGAGATCATATTAAACAAAAATAAGCTAGATTCAGGAAAATATTATTTTGTAGATATGTAGATATACTCTCTCTCTCTCTCTCTCTCTCTCTCTCTCTATAATATATATATATATATATATATATATATATATTATATGTACATACACACACACACACACACACACACTATATATATATATATATATATACACACACACACACACACACACACATATATATATATATGTGTGTGTGTGTGTGTGTGTGTGTGTGTGTGTGTGTGTACACACACACATATACATGACATAAAAGTACAGAGGGCACCATTGTGGATTACAATGTGGATGATAGTGGAAATAAGGAGACAGGAGAAGGTAAAGTGAGGTAAACATGATCAAAATACAAGAACTTCTTGGATGAAATATTTTTATGAAACCTATCACTATACATCAATATACACTAATAAAATGCACTTGAAATTGGGCACTTGGTCACTTTGTTCTAGAGATCAAATACCACTCACCTTAAATTCCTTTGTATATCTCTAGAAAGGAAAGCAGGATTATGAGTAACCATAGTAGAAATAATATTGGTTACTATTTCCAAAATAGTTTGTCTATGCTATGAATTTTTATCCACATTTTCAATAACCATCAAAGCCCCTCTTGGTAATATCACAATGCCTATTTTATAATTCACAAAGATCACATAGCTTGCTACAGCATGGATCTGATCCAAGAAAATCTACTGAAATCTTCCTTTGTCAGCTTGTCTATGGGCCCAGAAATGGGATGCTGGACATATGTACAGAAGTATTCTACAAAATAGGACAAGAAACGCATTCAAGATTCAGGATGCTTTCAGAGAAAGGACCCAGAAAATGCATGCTGGCCCTGGGAAAAGCCTGCTTACCATTGCCTGTGACAATTATTTGAATGTTCTTACTGTAATGTTGACATGATGATGTGGAAGATGACCAGGGCAATGACCTGCCACACTAAAATGGTAAGAGACTAAAGGTGGCTGTACTCTGAGAGCCTTTCAGTGCCAACCGTTCATCTTGGAGCTTAGAAAAATGGAGGTCTGGGAAGGGCAGGTGATACAAGCAGGTTTCCAAAGAATATTGGCAACAGAGTTTGAATTGTAATCCAAAAGCTCTATGTCTTAGACTTATATCATCCGTGTGTGTGTGTGTGTGTGTGTGTGTGTGTGTGTGTGTGTGGAGAGAGAGAGAGAGAGAGAGAGAGAGAGAGAGAGAGAGTCACTACCTGGAACACACCTGACAAGTGATCTGCTACTAAAACACAGTCTAACCTTATTTTTAAATTTAATTTTGAGACAGTATCTTAACAAGTTTCATAGGATGAACTTGAAATTACTCTGTATTCCAGGCAAGCCTTGAGTATGTGGTCTTCCTGTTTCTAACACCCAAGTAGGTAGAAGCCTGTTAGTGTACATGATACACATGAATGAGTGTAAATGTGAATGTCAGTCCTTACTTTCTACCTTGATGATGATGATGATGATGATGATGATGATGATGATGATGATGTTTTCCATTGCATTAGCCAGACTATATCTGGCCCTAATCCTCTAGCCTCTGGGAACTCTCCTGTCTCCAACTTCCACCTTGCCATACTGCTATCCATAATAGTACTATCCATAATAACACTGGGATTTCGGAAGCACAATTCTAAGGTTACTACTCTTTGCTATACATGGACTTCAAAGATTTGAATGCAGATCCTTACACTGGTACAATAAGTACTGCACCCACTGAACCATATCCTTAGCTTATAAAGAATTCTAGTCTTATAAAAGATATTACTAACCTGGAGTCAAGATGGAGAGATGTATTCTCAAGTCTAGTATGGCACTGGTGTTACAGATCAGTCAACATTGTACAGAGAAAAGAATGGTCCATTCTGGAGACTTGAGAGAAAATATCAGCCAGGAGTGAGAAGAGGTGACATCATATATAAGACACAATTCCTTAGAGGCCTTGAACAGTTAAGTGGGTCAGAATTGTAAAGATGGAAAGTTATCCTTGAGATCTGAGGCTGGTTAGGAGCAGAATTAGGACCAGAAATCAGTTTCCTAAGTGTCCCTATGCTAAACTACCTGACGACAAAGCAACTCATGAGACAAAAAGGGATTTTCAGCTTATGATTCCAAGGATGGAATCAAGGGATTATGATCAAGGCAGAAACTTTACATCCATAGGCAAAAGCAGAGGAAAGGAAACATGCATTCTCTCTTTTTTGGTTGCTTGTGTTCAGCTTGACTTCTTTACTCAAATCAGCTGAAGACTCCTGCCTAGGAATGGTGCTGCCTACACTGACCTGATCTTCCCACATTAATTAAGTAAGGCAGTCTTCTACAGACGTGCCCATAGACCAACCCAGTGTGGACATCCCTCTGTTTCCAGGTGAGTCTAACGTGTATTAAGTTGACAATGAAAGCTACCCATAATACCAAGTCTTAACATCCTGTCCATTTCCTTCCCTTCTCATTTTTCCTAAGGCCACACCCTATTGCCATCCATATAAGTGACCCAGAATTCAACAAGGTGTTGTGGGGAAAAATGTTCTTGACAAATATCAGTTAATAAGAACTTCTCAAGAAGAGAAACCTCTGATATCTGAATGAATTAATATTTAATTATAAAAAGAAATAACAGCATAATGAAGTAATTAAATTCAGATAAACACATTTCCATATTGACCTGTTTTAAATATTTATCAACTCTATTCTGGGCAGGCATATAATTGTGCTTATAATTACAACAACTATCACTTACTGGCCACTAATTTTGATGTATTTTTGACCCTTAAATTTATTTAGTAAGTAAATATTCTTACCCTAGAGGCAGAATGCTATCTGCCTTCTCATGATCTGTTCTAGTTTCTTTTCTGTTGTTGTGACAAAACAGACAAACAAACAAACAAAAAACTCTGAACAAAAGAAACTGGGGACTTGGGCAGAACATTTATTTGGCTTACAGTTACAAGCCACAGGCCATTGTTGAGGGAATTCAGAGCAGGAACTCAGATGGAAATTAAAACAGAAATCATGGAAGACTGCTGCTCACTGGCCTGTTCACTAGTTCACGCTCATCTGGTTTTGTTATAGGGATAGTGCCACCCACAGTGGGCTGTACTTTTCTACATTAATCATCAGTCAAGACATTCTCTTACAGATATGGGGACAAGCCAAATCTGATGCAAATGCTTCCTCAAGTAAAGTGTCCTCTTCCCAAATGACTCTAGTTGTACCAAGTTAAAAATTAAAATGAGCTGTTACAACATCCATTTTTCCTTTAATTTGGAAAATATAAATTTGGACTTCAGATGGATGCATTCATTTTTGTCTTGGCAGCTTAATATATTTCTCAGATACTCTTATCTATACATGTTGCTATATAACTAAGTTCTGGCCAGTGAAATGTAAATAAAAATGATCATATAATCTTTCTAGAATGTTCCTTTCCTAGAGAGGATTAAACCCTCTTTATTCTTCTTTTTTCATCTTGTACCTTAGAACCTGGCTGGGATAGCGAGAACCCTAGTTGCCATTTTAAGCCATGAGTTTAGTCATTACGTGGTGATTACTAGGTATGGTTAATAAGAGAGTTTGGAGGATGCAAGGTCCCTGAATATTTTATGTATCTTATGTATCCATGCTAGACAAGTTATTCTGTAGTATACCTTTGTAGTAGTACAATTAAACTTTTAAAAGCAATATGACTTTGGACTTTTGTTTATATATAATTAAAACCAATCTTGACTAATATAATTTCTTTTTTGTTTTGTTTATGGTTTTGGTTTTTGAAGATAGGGTTTCTCTGTGTAACAGACCTGGCTGTCCTGGCATTTGCTTTGTAGACCAGACTGACCTTAAACTCACAGAGATCTGCTTGCCTCTGCCTCCTGAGTGCTGGAATTAAAGGCATGTACCACCATACCCTGCTATATAATCCTCTTTTTAATATAAGAATAAGAGGGACAGAGAGGTTAAGAAACTCCATTTATGTAACAGATACGATGCTAAATACGTAGCATAAACATTTCATTTTTCTTGGGGTCATGGGAAGAATAAATTTTCTAGGTTCTCTTGATGTTAGACTGGGGCCATATAGGTGAATTCTGTCTTAGAGATTATCAGTGGGAATGGCAGGTTCCACTCTGGGCCAGGCAATGCAGTCTCCTGCATTGCTCTCTGTTTGCTGTTCCCACATGGCAGTGCCTGTATATGCTGAAAATTGATAGTTGAGGATAGAGGACAATAAGATTTTCAATAGCAGTGGGGACCAGGAGCCCCTTCTAAGCCCAAACATATCAGACTGTAATGTAGCAAATAATTGAACCCCCGGAAACATTAAGGCTTTAAGATTAAGGGTCATTATTCTTGCTGGTGGTGAGGTTTGTCTATACTAACTAGCAGATTCCAGGTTCAGTAGGGACAAAGTCTCAAAATAATGTGTAGAGAACCTGAGGAAGACAGCATTGTCACACTTTGGTCTCTAAGTGCACTTATTTTTTTATATACATGTGCACACACTCATATTTGTGTGTGTATATATATATATATATATGTATATATATATATGTATATGTATATGTATATGTATATGTATATGTATATGTATATGTATATGTATATGTATATGTATATGTATATTAGTACATAACTATATATAAACACATACATATACACATCACACATATTTAAAAGCAAATTCTCCTCTACCCACTACCTTAATACCAAGCTCTAGAGGGGAAACTACTACAAATTAATACGGGAAGGTACAAAGCAGCTTCAGTGCCCCAGGGACTTTGTTGCTGAGGAGCAGGCTAAGAAAAGCAGGATTGAATAAGGAAAGCTGTAGGAGACAGGCCCTACACTGTACCTGAAGTAAGGTTTGCATCTCTAGAAGGAAGCTAAAGAAGTGATTCACAGAAATGAGAAAAGGCACAGATAATGTTTCTCACTCATACAAGAGGGATCAAACTCTTCCAATGCTTAGAACCTGAAGCACAAAGATAAGCCACAGCTTCTGTCCTGGAAGAGTCTAGAAGGAGAGAGCATGACTGTGTATATCTGATCACCAGAATGCAGAGTGCTCTCTCAGAGGCATGAGCAAGATATCCTGGAACCTTAAAGAACAGGAGAAGAAGAAGGGGGATGTTAGATGGAGAGTTCATGCCAGCCTGGGCTACATAGAGAAACTCTGTCTCAAAATTATGGTAAGCCTAATTCCTGACTAGTGACTTGTATACAAAACCTGTATCAAGATAGATTATGTGCTAGTCTAATTTCTCAGACTGAAAAAACAAAAAAAACAAAAACAAAAAAAACTTAGAAATGGCGAGATCGCTCAATGGGTAAAGATGCTTTCTTCCAAGAATGACAATCTGAGTTCAATCGACAGGATTCTCAGGGGGAAGAGAGAACTAATTCCCACATGGGCATTATGGCACGTGTATCTCCACACAGAACACCATACCACATGCCAGCGAGATGGAAGCTAAGCTAGTGTCACTCATTGCTGATGGCCTTTGGAAACCAGTTGGCAGTTTGAATATGTTCCACTCACATGCAACCTATGATCAGTGATTCTGCTCATAGCAACCTACGCAAGAGAAAAAGACACTGAGTCTATATAAACTCTACCTGCAAGTACCTGTGGCAATGTTATGGAAAAATCATCAAACGACTAGAAGGAAACCAAATATCCAAATGGTGAATGAGCAATCCAAGGAAGAGGAATAAGCTATGGATAGGTGGAATGACATGAGTGTCCACAAGTTAGCTTCATTCCATGTAACCGGGACCCTGTGATCATGACTTCAAGCTCTCTAGTACAGATGGGCATTGTTTTCTAAAAGCCATACTGGGGCTTGCAGCTACATGCCCAGACCAATGGCCAGGTCTTCTATGTGTATCCTTGAATATAGTGCAACAGAGATCACAAAATAGCTTTTCAGATGGATCCCTAGAGTGAAGTAGTTAAGCATCGCCAACCGAACAGAAAAGGGTTCTAATGGTGAGTGACCATTCTATGTTATGCTCTCTGTTCTCATTCAGAGGACACTTCGGTGACATACACACAATTAGAAATTTGTGTCAATTCAGGCCCTTGCACATATGAACTCACTGCCACTGTGACTGTCTGTGTTCAAGATCTGTCTAAGAGACTAGTCAAATCTCCTAAATGGGTGGAGGAGGCTCTCACAAAGACCACCCCTAGCTAAGGAGCTATTGACAGCTGATGACTGCTGGGGTGAAGCAGAATCAGCTTGTTCAGGGATGCAGCCCCTGGTAGCTTGCCCATGCCGAGGTGCATGATCCTGTACGCATGGACATATTAGCAGCACCAACTGGACTCATTGCCTTAAAAAAGTTGGGAGGAACCTGGGCAGGGTTTTCTGGGAGGTCCTGGAGAAGAGGGTCTAAAATGTGATTCTGATCAAAGCATACTGTATACTGTATGAAGATCTCAATGAACAAAATAAAAAGTAATTTTAATTGCCTATATAAATTACTTTTATTAAAAACTTGAAGGTTGATTCCTTGCTTACCTGGGTTCCATCCCTTGCACTACATAAACTGGACATGGTGATTTACATCTGTAATCCCAGCACTGAGGAGGTGGGGGCAGGAGGGTCCAACGTTGAAGGTGATTCTCAGCTCCACGGTGAGTTCAAGGCTAGCCTGCAATATGTGAGACTCTGTCTCCCACTAAAGGGGTCAGTCCAGGCTGGAGAGATGTCTCAGCAGTTAAGAGTGTTTGCTGCTTTTGCAGAGAATCCAACTTTGGCTCCGAATACCCCCATCATATGGCTCATAAACACCTGGAATTCTAGTTGCAGAGATCCAGCACGCTCTTCTGGCCTACACACACACACACACACACACACACACACACACACACACACACACACAAAAGAGGGGAAGAGAGGGAGGGAAGGAGTATGGAGGTAGAGAAGAATAGAAAGGAACGGGGGGGGGGTAACAGGGGGGAGGGAGAAAGAGAGAGAGGGGAAGGGCTCATCCACTGCCATGGCTCCTTCATCAAAACAGCTTCAGTAGCATTCACCTAAAAGCAAAGCTTTCCCAGGAAGAGCTTCCCTCCTCCCCTCCCGTGTATCCTTTGTGGATGGGAATTCCCTAAGGACAGAGCCCTCTGACTGCAGCACATGCAGCTCTAGGAACCAAAAGCTTTCAAAGGCCCCTGTGCTGAGCCAGCCCTCCGTGGGACCCCCAGAGAGGTCACCTCCAACACAGTCTGCCACTGCTAAGAAATGCCTCTGGAGCATTGCCCTTCCTCCTAAGAGGGAAACCCTACAGACTGAACTCTGTTTTCCCAGAGGGCCTTCCTTCATCTCCTCTGGTTATCCGTGAGGTTTTGAGTGCCATGGATTAAGGGGGTTTCTCTAGGATAAATTTTGAATCAAATGGCTGTGAAATCCCTATGGGCCGCCAAGTGCTTTACTTCAGTGGCACACGGCGAACCACTGCACTGAAATGGGACGAGGAGAGAGAATCTATGCAAAGATAAAACCAGCTGACAAGTTAGAAGAAATGGAAACAAATCAGCCACACAGTAGCCTGCTCCCAGCTCCCAGGAAAGTATCAATTAAAAGTATTAGTGGCAAATCCGTCCTGAGGACACCCACTAAAACCCCCACTGTGCCTGTCTTACTGTTTACCTGAGAGTTTTAATTTGTACCTGATGTGAAATGCTTTTCTCCATGGTTCTGGTTTCCAATTGACTTTATTCCTCCCCAGGCAGAATAATGACTGGATTTTTTTTTTTAAACATGTGACAGGTTTGACAACATTGAATAAACTAAGCGAATTACCTCTTTATCTCTAAGGAGCCCTAGAATATGGCTATGTATCGGTGGTGGAGGTGGCTTAGGCAGTAAAGCAGCTGCCATGTGGGAGGGAAGACCTGAGTTTGTATGTCCAGCACCCAAGTAAAGCCAGATGTGGCTGAGCACACCTTAATCCTAGCACTGGGGGAAGGGTGGAGACAGTCTAGCCAAATGAGCTCCAGGTTCAGTGAGACACTCTGTCTCAAAACAGCAAAGTGGAGAGTGAGCCAGGAAGATAATCAATGAACTCTGACCTCCATGCACAGGTGCACACACTCCTGAGCTCACAGTTGTGCGCTCCTACACAAGTACTTACAACTACTACACTATATATGTGTGTGTATGTATGTATGTATACATTACATACTTATATATATAGTGTGCATATATTATGTATGCATTGTATTATATATATGTATCTATATGTATGTATATATATATATATATGATTACATGTGTTATACATGGTATATATTATATTGTATTTTATATATGTGAACTATATTATATAGATCATGAATTATTGTATATATTATTGAATGTGTGTATATGATATACATATATATTATATGTGTACTATGGTATATATTACATGCTAGAACATGTGTATTATATATAGTGTGTTATATAAATGTGTATATGTATAAATTATAAAGTAGTATGCAGCTTCTTCCATAAGAATTTGGCTTAACTGAACAGCAGCCATGTCTTAGATATGGTGCCAGAGCACTTTGATGAAAAAGACAAGGGAAGGTAAGTAACCTATAGTGTGTCATAGCAAGTGACAGAGCAAGTAGACACTTCATAAGAGTCAACTGTCCTCCTGTTTTTGAGATTGTTGCCAAGCCCAGCATTTGAAGAATGACCATCATTCACAGGGAAAGAAGGACAGAAGGGCATTCTGGGTAGAAAAGAGAGCAAGTGGACAGGATATGGTTACAGCATAATGGATTTCAGGGACCACAGAGCTTAGCTATTGGGGTACCAACAGGTGCAAGATAGTAGTAGAGGAGTCAGAGAGGAGCAGGAAGAGGGCATGTCAAAAAGAACAATGTGTGCCATGCCAGGGCGGTCAGACATCACAGTAGGTAATGCGGGCACTGGGGCAGAGATGACCACATTGCTACTTCAGAAAGATTACTTTGTCAGAAGAGCCAGTGCCTGAGTCTCAACTGAAACCCACGGCAGTGGACAAAGGAAGGACAGGATTTACTGCAAAGGCATCACAGGAGCAGAACCAGTTTGTGCAGGAGTGGGAGGAGAAGCAAAACGTACGTTCCAACTTTCTCATGGGGGCTATAGTGTTGATTGTGTCAGCTACAGAGAATAGTTACAGAATGCAGGTGCCATGATCTGCCTGCTTGTGTCTCCCAAGATTTGCACATTCAAGTTTAGTGCCAGGTGTGATGGGAGTAAGAGGTCATGAGATCAGAGCCTTATGAAGGCCTCTCTACCCTCATAAATAAACCCAAGGAAGCTTGTGTGCACAAGACAAAAGGAACCCACTCTTAATATACACCACATCTGTTTTGATCTGGAACCTTTAGCCTCTGGAACCATGAAGAACACATTTCTATAATTTAGGATCTCCTAGCAGGAAGCAGCTACACTACGAACATGTTTGCCACGCATTTCCAAACATGGAAGACATATTATCAAGTAAGATCAATGGTCAGTCTGCAATAAATAATGGAAGAGAGAGGAAGAACAGAGTCCTGGCTACCCTTGCCTGTCAAGTTGACATAGCCTAGAGTCATCTGAGTGCAGAGGAATTCCTCCACTGAGGGACTGCCTGGATCACACTGTGCTGTGGAAATGTCTGCGTTGGCCTGTCTTGACTGTTAACTGATGCAGAAGGGTCCGGTACAATCCCTGGGTAGGCACTTCTGGGCTGTATGAGAAACCTAGGTATGCATGAACCTGAGCCAGACAGTAACCAATGTTCTTCCATGGTTTCTGTTTCAAGCTCTTGCCTTGGGTTCCTGCCCTGACTTGTCCATAATGATGGAAGCTGGAAGCTGAAATAAATCCTTTCCTCCACTAAATTGCTTTTCCTCTGCATGCTCTATCACAGCAACAGAAACCAAACTTGAACAAGCAATTTGCTTTCTCAGTTATCTTGCTCCTCTGGATGAGCTAGCATTTGGCTTGCTACAGCTTGGTTCATCTTTAAGTTGGTGGCTGGGGAAAACTGGAAGTTTACTCCTAGTCATAGTTTTTTCCTTTTCCAGAACTTTATCTTCTTGTATATGTACATTTATCTTTTACAGCAGTGGGGTAAAGCTGATGGACTGGTCCCTACTCCAATGCAGAATTCTCCAACTGACTAACTAATCTTGACACAGAAAAAGACTAAGTTCATAACTCAACTTGATGTCCAAGGAAATCTAAGCTTTTCCTTTCTAGAGGTAACATCATCTAGAATATTTTAAGATGAAGGGCTAATATTCTTCAAATGTAATGCAATTTGGGTAAAGGCAGCTCATCCTCAGTGTCCCCTAGTATACATGAATTCTGATCACCAAACAAAAAAAAATCAGAGATCAGCTACAGGTTGTTATTTCAAAGTTCTCAGCAAGTAACCCAAATGAGTTGATGGAGGATTTCTTCTGGAATTCTCCTTGTAGAATAGGACACCTTATAAAATTCTAGCAATTTCTACATCAGTAATGCAAGGACAAGTCATTTTCTTAGAGCTCAGCCTTTGCCTGGTACGACCTGGTCTGGAAGAGGTGGGAGGTGGTATCTACCTGCATGTTGGCTAGTTTTTGTCAGCTTAACACAAACCAGAGTCACCTGGAAAGAGAAAATTTTGATTGAGGAACTGACTGTCAAATAGGCCTGTGTACATGTTGGAAGCATTTCCTTGATTAATGATTTATATAGGTGGGTCCAAGCAGTGTGGGTTGTGCTACTCCTGGGCAAGTGGCCCTGAGTTGTGTAAGAAAACAGGCTAAGCAAGTCATGGAGAGCAAGCCGGTAAGCAGCACCCCTCTATGGCTTCTGTTTTAGCTACTGCCTCCAGATTCCTGCCTTGAGTTTCTGCACGTACTTCTCTTCATAGTGGACAATAACTATAAGCTGAAATAAATTCTTTCCTCCACAAGTGGCTTTTGCTATCAGTGTTTATTATAGCAACAGAAAGCAGACTAGAACAACCGCAGGTGTTTGTGTCTGTCTTTTTAAGGTAACAAGACTGAAAGTGAAGAAGAACCTGGAGCTGACCCTGGTGACTCAGTGTGGGCCTCAGGTTTGGATACAACCTAGCAAGAAGCTCTCTGGAAGTAACCAAAGGCCAGGAAGTGTCAGGATACAACTTTCCACTAGGATTGTAAGTGGACACATGGCAGAGTAAAGAGGTCACTATCCAGATCAGGCATGAGCAGACAGAGGTTAATGTGTGTGTACTAAGAAAAATCAGTACAATGGGGAAGGATAAAGGCATTCAAGGACCTGAGTGCCTCTGGAATGGGCTTCAACAGAGGTAAAGGAAAAGAATGTGGTGACTGTGACAGCGTCTAGCCTCTGTCCTCCCTGTCCCATCCTCAGGGCCAGTGACTAATGACCTGCTCTCCTCTAGATCTTAAAGGCTGTGCTACAGTAACACATCCTGAACACTACCATCTATTCAGAGGACACACTCTATTCTCCCCAGCTCCAAACTGAACTTCAATACCATCTTATTCCATATGTGTTCCCTTCCAAAGGTAAGAACATGGGCTTGAAAGGATTAAGTACTGCCCAGAAACCTGTAACTACCAGGAAGGCTTCCAAATAAATGACTTGTTTCACATCTGGGCTTTCTCTTGACTGAAAGAAAAGGGATAGAGCAGGTAGCCTAGGATGGGTGGCCAATGAACCACTTTTCTTGGTCACTGCTGGGAAACACTGGCCAGCTGACTCGCCTTTGCTTACCTATAGTCATGCCTTGCACTGTCAGCATCTCCCAGACCTGCAACAGTGCTGACAGAAAACATAGGCTCTGGGTGTTGATGTTGATGTAAAAGATAAAGCAAAGAGGAATCTAGGCAGCCTTTCAATTTGAGCAACTTGGTATCCCTGCTTAGGCCCCAGTGTAGTAAACTCTACATAAGGAAGAGACCACAGTTTATCCAGAAGAGAAGACACTGGCAAAGCTAGAAAGAAAAGACAAACCCTGAAGGGAACTGCTTGCTCCAAGTCCCAGGTGTAGAAAACTGATGAGGCAGGAGGATGCTGCTTAATTAATAGAGTGCTTGCCTAGTATGCATGAAACCTTGGGTCTCAGCACAATATCAATGAGCAAGCATAGTGGCTTAGGCCTATAATCCCAACACCTTGGAGATAGACACAGGAGAATCAGAAGTTCACTGTAGGCTACACATTGAGTTCTAGGCTAAACTGGACCACATGAGACCCATCCTCATGAGACCCATCCTTACCAAAAAAAAAAAAAAAAAAAGAAAGAAGAAGAAAAAAAAAAAAGATTTGTGATTTTAGTGACTACTTATCAGAAATATTTTTTCTAAACTCACTTAAATGAGGAGCTTATTTTACCCTACGTATTCATTTTATCAGCCTATCAAGTGACTACTTAATTAATTAATTTGTAGTGCTGAGGGTCAAAGATAGAACTTCATACATGCTAGGCAAGCACTCTCCTGCTAATCTACAGCCCTAGCCCTTGTTCAGGACCCATTTCAATGTTATTCTAATCAGCTGTAAAAGAGTCTACCAGCCTGAAGGGGCTGGCCTAGCCCTGCGCTTTAAGAATATCTGGTCCCCAAGACATGTATGTTTAATGGATGTGGGAATTACTGATTGGATTTTATTTATGGCATGAGTGGCCACAATGACAGTTTCTTTTTAAATATAAAATTTAAATGATCTTTCCCTTAAAGGGAAGCAGCTGCCCATGAAATCCTGCTGTTGGTTATTTTTAGCATTTCCAGTTTGGGCTGGGGGGAGGCCCTGCTTTAGCTTGTCTGAGCTGAGAAGTCCCAGCAGCCCTGCTTTCCTTCGATAACAGTCACCAGGCACAAGCTCTCAAGCACACCCAGAAGACAAGCCGGAAGAAGGAAGCCAGAAGAGGACAAAGGCCTCACCCTAATGTCGCCTTGAACCCTGTAGCCTTCACGTGACCCAAAGAAGACTTTATTTTCTTGGACACATAAGAAATACCACTGGTCTCCTCCAACAGACACAAGGGGGGTTTTGTCAGCTGTAAGGAAGAATGAAATCATGTCATTTGAAGGAAACTTGATTCCAACTGGAGATGATCATAGGAAGAAAATTCAGCCAGTCTCAGAAAGACAATTATAGTATGTTTCTTCTCATGTGTGATTCCTAGGCTTTGAATAGATTCATAAAAACTGCGGAAGTGAAACTGTGTAGGAAACAAAGAAAGCAAATGAAAAGGAGGAGAGAGAAGAAAGGAGAGAAAAGGAAAGAGAGGGCGGGCACTGTGGGAAGAATATGCCCAGCATAGAACAGATGCATGCATGAAAATGTCCCTAACATAGTACCACGGACAATGAGTTTACACAGTAAAGTTTTGTAAAGAACAAGAGCAGCAAACTTTTCCATATGTGGTGCTTAAACACAGAAGTGCGTGAGTCCAGTGGCACAGTGGTACTGTACCCAAACACATCTTTAATTAAAGTGCAGAGATGGTTCAACACACAAGGGCACTCATCTGTAAGCTGTCGTGTGACCTCCACATGCCCACTGTAGCATGCCTGTGCCCACACACATGCACATAAAATAAATAAAATAAATAGTGTAGTTTAACTTAAAAAGTTATATTGAAGCATCAGGGGAAAGTAGTCACAAGCCCCAAACACACATGGCACCTCCGCCTCCTCTCACACTCGTATTGTATTCTGTTTATATTACCTCACTGCACAGCAAACCATGTGGGAGGGTGCTGGTTCGTAGTCCTGCTTGCTGGGTGGCTTCTCTTGGAGAATGGAAGATACAGATCTGAGCATAAAAATGTTGCAGTGGGTTCCCTGTAATCACATCTAATGAACCCATCACCCTATTAGCCTGTTATGCAGTCATAGCCTGCAATGGGCAGCATCCTGCTAGTATATATGTGTCCCCTTAGGGTTCTATGTTACCCTTGGGGTCCCAGTAAACCACTCATGGATTTAACAGGAAGCTGTAAGAAGATGGGTCAGGGGCTAGGAAGATGACTCAGTGGCTTTGTAAAGTGCTTGGTGCATAAGCATAAAGAGCTGACTTCAGATCCTCGTCATGAGCAAAACTTCTCTTGGCATGGCATGGCATGGCTGTGTGAATCTAAAAGCCTAGTACTAGAAGTGGGCAGAAACAGAAGGATCACTGGGGCATGTTGGCCACCAAAAGATAGTGAGCTCAAAGTTCAGCAAGAGACTTTGCATCGAGACATAAGGTGAAGAGTGTTAGAGGTAGAGGAAGGCACTGAATCTTGCTCCACACATGCAAACAAGCATACAAGAGCCTGTCTATAAGACATGCAAGAGCCTAGCTATGCATCTCTAATGCTCTCGAAGACTTTGCAGATTCCAGGAGAATGACACTTGCCAGTATCACAGATCTCAGGTTGCCATACTCAAGGGACATCAGAAAGCTACCAATTGTTGCACATACAACACACACGCGCACACAGGCACATACACATATGCAGCAAGAATGTATCAGATGAATGATAATTCTTCATACAACATTATGTTACCTGTCCTTATGGCTTTCATCCTCTGTGACTCAGTTTCTCTATCTGCCTGGGATGTTGATTCTAATGTTAGTACACACTTGGTAGGGAAACTGGGATTGATTAATGGATCAAGTAACTCTAAAGACAGAACCACGAGTCTGTCACATTGGAATTCTTCTACTTGCTCACACTAAGTGATGCCAAAATAATTCCTAAGAAATCCTTCTAAGATTAAATTTCTCAAGGAGAAATGACATAGACATATTCACATCTAAAAATTTTAGATCTAGAGTGGTGAGGCTTTGAGAATTCGGGAGAGGAGTAAATTCTTCCATAGTGTTAGAGCAGGAATTAGGAAAAGTATGGAGAAAATTACTATTTTAGTTAGGGCCACTGTGATGACTTCATGACCAAAGGAATTTGGGGAGGAAAGGGTTTATTTGGCTTCCACTTCAGTATTATTGTAGTCATCACTGAAGGAAGTCATCACTGATAGGAACTCAAACAAGGCTGGAACATGGAGACAAGAGCTAATACAGAGGCCATGGAGAAGTGCTTCTTACTGGCTTGCTCTCCATAGCTTGCTTAGCTTGCTATCTTATCAGAAGCCAGAATCACCAGCCCAGGGATGGCAGCACCCACAATGGACTGGGCCTTCCTAATCACTAGTTAAGAAAATGTCCTATAGGCACACCTTGTGGGGACGTTTTCTAAATTGAGGTTCCTGATTTTCAGATAAGTCTAGATTGTGTCAAGTTGTTATAAAACTAACCAGTAAAATGGCAAAGGAATTAAGAGATAGGAGGGGCTACTGAGATGGCTCAGTGGGTAAAAGCAAATACTGCACAAGCCCAAAGACCTGAGTTAGATTCCCAGGATCCATGACGGAAGAACTCCTGAAAGTTATTTTTTAATCTATACAAACACAATATGATATGCACATACCTGTACTCACATATACCTCACATACACATTACACACACACACACACACTCAGAAACATAAGGTACATTATATAAAAAGAAATTATATGGTCAAAGATAAACTAGAAAAAGAAATTTGAAGTTTATACTGGGGAAAAAAATGTCTGGTTGATTAGTAGGAGTGACTTTTAAAACAATACATGCTCATCCCCACTCCATCTTCCAAGATACTGATTTAATTGGTTTTGATTGCCTCTGAGCATACCTTAGTAGGACAGTGGCATTGTTGGTAGTGAGACTGGGTAGGAGGTAGAGGGTGTCTATGGAAGGACTCCTTGGATCAGGAACCAGCAAGACACAGAACAGATACATAGGGGCAGAAACCATGGAATTGTGAGAAGGCTCTTGGAGCCTTCTTGATGCAGGTAGGAGACTCTCATGTCTACACCAATGGGAACTATTTGTTGGTGTCTCTGCCACTGGGTATGAGGAAAACGTCAGTGTGGGACCTTAGTCCTGAGTCACCTGAGCCTACCCTCTGCCTCCTCACGCTTGGATCTGCTGAGTCTTTACCTTCCGTGAATTCCCAGAGTCTTTGGGACACAGAGGCTGGGATTTTCAGGATGCATCCATGCTTGTCCGAAGAGTTCCATGGAAGTCTTGGTTGGAAAGTGATGCATCTCTTCTCTCCCCAAGCCTTCCCCACCCAGACTCCTGTCTTCCTCTTTCCAGTCAGACTATTGGATCTAATATCACCCGTATACTTTCTTTTTCTTCTCTGCCCTGACCCCAGTCCCCCCAACCCCCAAACATCATTTCCAGCCTGTCCTGTCCATCTGCAGGTGGGAAGACCTCAAGTACCATCCTAGTATCCCAAGTGTGGATTCTGTGTGGTCCACACAAGACCTGTTATGTCAAATGTAGACTCTGAAACCTCCCTTCTTTCTAGCATCTTATGATCCCTCCCTCAACACATAGGCTTCTCTGCCTGTTTTAATAACAATGTGTGCAGGTTTGTATATACAAACAACTCACTCCCAGTTAAAGCTAAGTGCCTGGATTAGGTTTTCAGCTAACTGGTTAATCAGGTCATACCCAACTGTCTCCTTCCAGTTTTATGACCATGGCTACTATCAAGAACCTATCTATGAATTTACAATGTTCTAACAGATCTTCCAGATGCCTGGATTCCAAAGAATGACAGGTGTCATTCTCACTTCTACAGGAAAGTTGACAGATCAGGTTGCTAGACTTCAAGGATATCAGAGAGCAACCAATAGGCACACCTTAGCTAAATGAGTCCCTGCTTCACATCCTCAGAGTTGAACATGGACACTCCCTCCTGAGCGTTCTCACCACTCCACATGCTGGGATCCTAGGCAGCCATCCTGCAGGCCCTCCTACAGATGACTCAAAAATGTGTGACATGAAAGCCTCCTCTTTCTTCTGAGTCCTGTAAGAAGTGACCTCACTCTGCCTCACGGATCTGAACCAGAGCTCTACATCGCTGTCTGTCTACCTGTGGCATTGAGCCTGATCTCTTCCCAAAGCTCCCACAAAGCTGTTTTGCTGTCTATCTGTGGTCTTAGTAACTCTTCTAGAAGCTGGAGAGATGACTCAGTGGCTGAGTCCTTAGTTTCCAGTCCTCAGCGTCTACCACCTTACAACCACCTAGCTCCAGCTCTAAAGGGATCCAACAGGCTCTGCTGGCCTCTGCAAGTGCTTTCGCTCATGTGCACATACCTATGCACAGAACACAGACTCTCTCTCTCTCTCTCTCTCTCTCTCTCTCTCTCCACACACACACACACACACACACACGATTAAAAATAAAGCAAACCATTAAAAATAACTCAATGATTGAATCTCTTCCTCAAAGACCAATCAGTATCAGCAACCCACTTTGAAGCCCAAATCTGAAACTTTTCAGCCTAGTATTTTCAAAATATCAAGCATGAATCTTTCAGATTAAAGAGGTTTATTTTGAACTGGCTAGAAAGCTGTCCTGTCTTTAAGACATGAGTCTTTCTTTGATTTCATTTTCTTGGCTTCCATCTATTTGAACGCTGTGCACACTGCCTAGCAAATGGAGCTCCATAGAAGACAAGGAGCTGGAACGGCTCTCTGACATACTCAAAGAACAGGGACATTTTTAGCACAGGCTCCATCACACACGTTTCTCACTGCCTCAACAAAATGACATGCACAGTATAAAAGTGACACCTGCCATCTATTCTTAAGTACATCACAAAAATGCAGTGACTTTGTACATGTCTTTAACGGAGGGATAATGAGACAGATCTCAGTGTTCCTTGTTTCAAGTCACCTGGTGTTTGATGGCCACAGGTAGGAAGGAGGGCAGTACCTGTCCCTGCAGCCTGGGCTCTGGAGGACATCGGGAGCTGTGAGCCCTTTCCCATATGCACCCAAGCCCACTGCTTTTAAACTGTTATTTTTTTCCCCTATTTCAAAATTATCTAAAGACCAATTGGTTCCAGGCAGCTCTTTCTGTATATTAATTTTTAATTGGAGAAATAGCAATTAGATGGTTGCATTGATTGCCAGTTCCCGTAATCTTTTTTAATTTGAGATAACAATCTATTCAAAAAATGAGTTTGTCCCTAAAATATCTTTTCTTAATGGCAATAATAACTGAAGTTATATACAAAACCAGCAGAGCAGCCCACAGGGAAAGGGTTTAAATTATACATGGAATATTCTGCACCTGGCTTGTCAGTTCTAACAAAAACTTTAGTCGGGTGCCCTATGGAAATGGTCAATTTCATATGTTTTTCTTATTAATGTTATTTTTGAGGCAACCAATCTCCAAAGATGTTCATGGTGGGAAGTATGCTGGCAAACTTGGAAACTTAGGACATGTTAAAAACTCAGAAAAATATACAATAAAACCTTTATTTAGCTCTTACTGTGGACAATAACCGAAGGAAGATTATAAAGGAGAAAAAGGAATTAGAGAGGAAGAGCATCCTGTTGGAAGGAACTCCCAGTCTGGGACTGAACAGATAGAAAAGGAAATTCAATACATAGACCAGCACAGCTTAAGTTTTCCCCAAATATCCTTAGCAATAAGGATCCATAAAGTCTCCAAGAGAGCATGCACCAGCCACCGTCTAACTTCTAGCTAAGTTCTGAAGAGTTGAAATGGAAGTCAGCTGGACCTTTATTGTTCAGAGAGAGCAAGAAAGAGAAGAGACCTGAGTCTGAGTGTTCAGTCTGTAAGTTACCTGAACTTCTGAACTGCAAAGGCTTCTTCTTCACCCATTCATGATACTCAAGACAGTTACCTCCCGACATGACACCCTTTCCAGGAAAGAACTATGCTTGAAGGAGGCAAGACCTAACTTGCTCTCCGCAAGAGGGAAGACACTTCTGAGACAAAGTGTCCTAGTCCCAACCACCCTGACATGGCCATAGGTCAAACCAACATAGGCAATCCCAAATTGAGACGCCCTTCCATGTTGACTCTAAGTTAGGTTAAGCTGAAAAAGTTAACGATCATATCCACCAAGATATTCTGTTTCAGCACAGGAACGGAAACAGGCAATCCAAATGAGCAAACACTGAAGTCTTCATATTTGTGAGCCAAAGTAAATCCTTCCTTCTTGAAGATGATTTTTTTCAAGTTTCTTGTCACAATGGTGGGAATCTTACACACCAATATATTGAAACAAATATATTCCTGAAAGCAAGGAGCTGAGGGTCTAGGAATTATACCTGAACATAATGTGTTGTTACCCTGCATGGTATATTTGTTCTGTCTCATATTTTATGTTGAATTTATGATACTTAACTCCGTTTTGTAGGTTACTGGCCTAGTATGCACTAAGCCCTGGGTTTGATCCCCAGAACTATATAAACTAGACATGGTTGTGAATTATCTAATCTCTGCACTTGAAAGATGGAGGCAGGAAGATAAGAAGCTCAAAGTCATTCTTTTCTCCATTGTAAGTTTATAGCTAACCTGAACTACATGTGTCTTAAAGGGGAAATGGCCTTTTAATAATTCTATACTCTATTCCATAAGACTTATGTGAAAGGTTTTGGCTAAGTTATATGAGGAATGTTACGCTAAAGAAGTCTGTGAAACCAGGATATTGTGGGTTTGAATTTGGTTATTCAGTGTGAACAAGTTTTTTGTGTTTGTTCCCACATGACTTTCACAGAAACATTAATTGACTCCTCGCTGTGTGTCAGAGCCTTTGCCCTGAACTATAACCAAAGACTGCAGAATTAGGAAGAATAACAATAATACACATGAGAATTAACTAGTCTATACATATTGTGTGTGTGTGTGTGTGTGTGTGTGTGTGTGTGTACATTACAAATCTCTACATATACTGAGGGAAGGTGAGATACAATCTAATCCAGAAAACAGTTGTTTTAGAAGCATTTCCCAGAGGAAATGATAAAGTGAAAGATATAGCTAACAAATGGCATGATGGGTAATATCATACACAACAATAATAGATACTATCTATTCTGCAATTATTAGAGCACAAAGGATTGAATCAGTACATTTTAAAAAATATTACAGATTAGCATACAACTTGTGACAAAAGAGCTGTGCCTTAGGTTGAGTTCTGTCATGGAGAATGCTAAGTCAGAGCTTATGAGTTGGGGATCGGCCATGGCAACAGTACTGTGAGCAGGGTCAAAAAGATGACTGGGGGAGAAACTGAACCACTGCTGTTTAGTTTTTCATCCGTAAACAAAGTATCTGATATAAAGCATTTTTAAAAAATATATATTTATTTGGGATCATGGTGTCAGAGTGTTCCTTCCATGGCTGTTTTGCCCCATGTACTTGGGAAGAAGGCCATGGTGGTGGGACCTTCAAGTAGAAGAGGCTCTTTACATCATAGAGAAAGGGAAGGAGACATAGAGGAGAAGGAAGAGGGAAGAAAATAGGGAAGGTGGAGGAAGGGAGGGAAGGAGAGGGGATAGAGTATGGGTGTGGCCTGGAACAAGATCAAGGATATACAAGGATACACACCTTACATAACCAAGACTTGTGTGAGAAGGGAATCTCAGTTGTACCCCTATCATATTGGCCTGTAGGAATGTCTGATGGAGATTGTCTCAATTGCTAATTGTTATAGGAGGTCTCATACCATTGTGGGCAGCACAGTCCTTAGGCAAGTAATCCTGACGTGCATAAGAAAGCTACCTGAATATGTGCTAGCCTGCGATCCAGCTAGCCTTATCGTCTTCAATGGTACTCTGCCACATTTTTTTTTTTTTACTGGGAAGTGAGTTTCTTGGCAAGCAGACCTGCATTTCAGCTTCTGGCCTTAACTTTCCTTAATGATTGGCCAGAATAACCTCATGGCCAAGCCAAAAACAACAACAACAAAAAAACAAAAAACAAACAAACAAACAAACAAACAAACAAACAAAAAATCCTTTCTTCCCCCAAAGTTGTCTGGCACAGCAACATAAAGAAACCAGAAGAGACCACTCAGTCCTCAAGACAGGATCCAGGGGGCATCTCAACTGTAAGGGGCTATTTGAGGGAGGGAAGAAAAAAAGCGAGATAAACTTGTCAAGTATTTTCTATATCCAGGACTCTTTGCATGACATTTTCTCAGTGACATTCAATTCTGCCACGTAGGTATTAGTGACATTGTCTAATCTCCCAGTGGATTTCAGTGCCCCCCTTTTTCTTCTAATGAAATAGGTACCCACTGGAATGATTTCATCTTCCATGGTATGTTCAATAACATCCATTGCCTGTCAGGAGTGAGGACTGAGTAGTTCTAGCATGTTCTAGTGGCTGTGGATGCTGCCAAACATCCTACAGTGCATAGAATAATCCCATAGAATAAAGAGTTATTCAACCCCACATACTCACAGAAATTGAAAACAGCTCCTCTATCCACAGGAGGAAGATCCTCTATCTCACAGCTGGATGAAGAAACTGGTGAAATAATTTCCAGTCATATGGTCTCTAGTCCTCCACTTGTTCTACTAGAGTCTCAAAGATGCTAAAGATACCTGAGAAGAAGGGTTTGCTATATGTGGTTGGTACCCAGGGATGGATCTGAGAAGGAATAATATCTCATTTGAGGCATACTTGCTCTGATTGGAATGACCAAGGACACCTCTAGAGAGTGGAGTCTGAGAGAAACATACTAGTTCATCTGGCTCTGGCTATGGGGATAACATCATTTTTTCAGTTGCTTCTTGACATTTAAGAGTCAGGATAGCCAAGGTCCAACCAAGGTATGGTGGGCTATTATGGTTGGGTCTTGAATGACAACCAACACATGAAAGGCCATGAGCTGAAGGCTTGACTTCCAATCTATGTCATGTTAGGGAGGTGAGACCCACTGGAAGTCAGTTACTGGAAGCATGACCACTGTGTAGGTTAGTTTTAATTGTCAACTTGATATAACCCAGAATCACCTGGGAGGAGAGTCTTAACTCTTGAGGAAGAGTTGGCCTATTGACATGCCTGTGAGACTTTGTATTTTTCATTCATTGATATATGCAGGCCTGACCCACTGTGTGTGCACCATCTTGAGGCTGGACCCTGAACTCTACTAAGAGAGAAGAAAGTTATTAAGCAGGTCTGGATGCATTGTCTCTCTGCTCTTGGTTTGGGCATGCGCAACAGTCTCAAGCTCTTGCCTCTGCATCTTTCCTACAGTGATGGACTACACTTTGAAATTGTGAAGTCAAATAAATCCTTTTCTCCCCTAAGTTGTTTTTTGTAAGAATATTTTATCACAGCAATAGAAATGAAAAGAAAACATCAAGAGAGGGATGCTGGGACCACTCCTCAACCTGCTCCATGGCTGCTATAAGGTGGGCACTTTTGCTCTACCACACATGTCCTGACATGGTATAATTAAAGACTTGTCACACAAAAAGCAATGATGTCAGCTGACCATGGCCTGACACTCTAAGTCAGAATTAATCTTTCTCTGTTGTTTATCTCAGTTTGTCACAGAGCTACAAACTGATGAGCACATGTCTCTATCTCAGCTCCAGGGAGATATGATTCTGATGTCCCCTCCTATCCTCTGGTGAAACCTACACACACACACACACACACACACACACACACACAGAGAGAGAGAGAGAGAGAGAGAGAGAGAGAGAGAGAGAGAGAGAGAGAGAGAGAATATTTGAATATTTTAAATAAAAAGACAACACTGTCATTCCTACAATCACACTGGAGATTTTCAAAGGTTAGGAAGGTTAAGCAGTCTGAGCAAAGCCAGACACCAGCAAGGTTGGATTTTATAACCAAGTTTCCCTGGCTACAAAATCTCACGCTCATCTATTGGGAAGGCATGCATAGCCTTTGAAACTAACCAAAGGGAATATCCTTGTCTTTCTGTATGTCCCTTGATACCTCAAGACGCACGCTCGATTGGATGGATGTTGGGCTGGACCCAGGCTCATAAGCTTTCTGTTCTTCTCTTATTTGAAGTGGAAGAGCTCTGAGCTTTCCCACTTCTAAAGGAAGGCCAGAAATGAAAGACAGGCCGGGTGATTTATACGGAGTGATCGCGCGAGCCCTACTCCTTGCAGCCATCATTTCAGGCTGCAATAAAAGTGACGGCTCTGACACCCTCCGCTTCCTGAATATCCAGGAGGCTTAACTGCTTGGACTCTCAGGCATAAAGCTCTAGCTAATGGACCTGTCAATTTTTCAAAGTTGGTAGTTTTTCATAACACTCTGTAAAACCAAAAAATAAAATTAAGTTAAAAAAGAACAGAGCATTTAACAGGAAAATAGAGGCATCCTTTATGCAGTATGAGCTAAAAGCAGCAGAGAAGAAACTAATGGGGCATCTACGGTTGGTGGTGGGAAACAGAAGGATCTAGAAAACAAGGAGGGGCAGAGGATTCTTTACCTATTAAACAGCACCCTTATTTTTAGCAACATTTTTAAAAAGGCAGACATTCATTAAGTATTAAACTTAAATGTAAAAAGCTTTATGTTCCTCTAATAACAATCTAGTACCCTTGTTATGATAGATTTACTAACCTCAATTTAGACTCTCAGAGATCAGACTCATGTCCCATAAAACATAGAGGGAATACATTAGTGAAAAAATATATAGTAATATATAGTAATAGATTACATAAATATCTATGCCCTATTAAAATTTCAGTTATAAACTTGTTAGGGGTTTTTTAAGTCATTTTAATTCATGAAATTGTTTACAACTTTACCAGCACTGAGGAACAAACAGGAAATACTGTTATGCAAATTCTTTTCCAACCATGGAAGTTATAAGAATAGAATACCTCTAATTATCAACATATACTTATCAGGAATATATTAGAGCCACATTAGTGACAGCTGCCCATGAGACATTTGGAAGTTGTCAATGATTTTCTTCACCTATACAAACACAGCTTGTCTATGAAGTTGACCACTATGCATGGTTTGAATGCCTTTTATCTCAAATTTAAATATTGTTCAAATATCATTCAGAGGCTATACTGACTTATAAAGTAAGACCTGATAACAAAGAGCATTAACCCCCATCAAGGAGATGTTGTGGCTTGAATGTTAACCTTCCCCATCAGGTTCCTGTGTTTGGGCACTTGGTCTCCAGCTGATGGAACAGCTAAGGGAGGTTGCAGAAAGTTTACGAGGAGGCACATCACAGGAGGAAGTGGGACACTGGGGGTGGACCTTGAGGTTTTATAGCTTAGCCCCATTTGCTGTTCTCTTTCTGCTTCCTGAAAGAGAATAAATGTGGTGACTAGCTGGCCTCCTGCTCCTGTTGGAGGATGCTTCCCCCACCATCATTTCTTCCTGCTGTGACACAATGGATTCTTTTCCATTCTGTAAGTCAGCATTAACCCCTTTCCTTAAATAGCTTCTTGTCAAGTATTTAGTTAGATGAAGAGTGACAGTGTAATGTGTTTGCATGTGTAGCAAAGAAGCCCAGTAGAGGTGGGCTTTGGGTCTCACACTGCTGCAATGAAGTTGAGTAACCTTGGAAAACTCCCTGAATTTCAAAATGTCTGGCTCATACATGGGAATGGATGAAAGAGGAGATAGTTATGTGAGAATACTTTGCCCAGTGAACAGCAATAAGCAAGTATACTATCATGAGAAGTTGATGTTAAATTATGTTCTCAGAGAACATCACATTGTCAGATAAATAATTGTACCAATTAGGTGTCTTTGGTTTTTGTTTCTTGGTTTTTGTTTGTTTGTTTGGTTGGTTGGTTGGTTTTCTTGTGTGTGGGGGGGGATGTATGTTGTTTTTGTTGTTGTTGTTGTGTGTTGTGTTTGTGTAAACTTGTCACATGCTAAAATTATCTGGGTAGAAGTAACCTCAATTTAAAAAAAAATTGTTGCTATCTGGTAGATCCATATACAAATCTATAAGATTCTTTCTTGATTAATGATTGATGTGAGAGAGCTCAGCCCACTATGGGCAGTGTCATCCCTAGGCAGGTGGTTTTAGATGGTATAACAGGCTGAGCAAGTCATAGGGAGCAAGCAAGTAAACAGTGTTCCTCCAAGGTCTCTGCTTCAGTTCCTGTCTTTAAGGGCTTACCTTGAATTCCTGTGCTAACTTCTCTGAGTGACATAGGATGTGTAAACCAAACAATTCCTTTCTTACTCACAAGATAGGATGGCCAGTGTTCTACGACAGCAAAAGAAAACTAAAGGAGGTCAGTAATCAAGTACAGAAATAGTCTCCAGTGAGAAGATACTTGAATCCTATGTTCTGAGTGCTAACTTATTATAAGGGAAAAAATTTGAATGCTATAAGCATTATTGGAATGGTGCATGATAATGGTATGGGCAACAGAGTGAAGCATCATTGCTTTATCATGACAATAGGAAGAAAGAAAGGATATCCAGTTAAAATTGAATTTCAGATAATCCATCTATCTATCTATCTATCTATCTATCTATCTATCTATCTAGAACTAGAATCCAAAATAAGTTATTTCTTCTATAAAAATCTCAAGGGAAGTTAAGATATAAGAATTGGCCAACCCAAGAAAGAAAGCCTTTCAGAACTCTTCTTCTCAACCTTAGCCAACCATCTAATCACTGAGAGTTTTACTTCTTTTTCTTCTTGTTTTTAATTTTCTTGAATATTAAGAATTTCCAAGACTATTCCAGCTTCTGGCCAATGTTTTGGATTTTTCTTCTTGCTCAGCTACTACCACATATATCAGAACATTATCCACCAGTATATACAGTTATGAGCTGATCTTTCTCATTAAACGGAGCATTAACTTATCATTAACAGAGCATTAGCTTATCATTTTGGATATACAATACCTGCTTGAATGCCTTACATGTAATAGGAAATTTGAAAACGTTTTATAAATTAAAAATTATAGCTTTATTCTCATTCTGTGTCTTCATGTTGAGAAGTTTTACTTGTGTCTACTATGGAAACAATGAAGGCCAATGGACAAGTCTATGATTTGTCTCTCAGATCAGGTTTTTCCATTGACATCCAGATGGATGCTTCAAAACAAACTATTGGCTGTCTCCATTTAGGTTCCCATGAGCACCTCAAATGTAGCACACTCCACACTGAGTCTCCTCCTTACAGCTTTGTCTTGGCCTCAACATATAACCACTGCCAGAAAGTCAGGGTCCTTCCAGACCATTTCCAGTCCTTCAGACCCTCATCATAATGGCTTTTTATGAAAAACTTTGCAAGAATTTTGAAAGGAAAGTTTTGATTTGGTTGGTTTGGCCTGGGGCCAGAGAATGGGTATTTTTTAAAAGCTCTCCATTTGATTCAGCAGTATTTATAAACCAATGTCCTATAAAACAGAGAAAGTCCTAGCAACAGCCTCTCTGTATAGGCTTACTATTTCCATCTGAAACATGAAAATACCCCATCTATCTGGTATTCGTCATTTTGAAAGCATATTAGCTTCTGACCTGAAATATTATTTTTATGGGAAATATTCCAAAATAAGCTTCTCATTCCTAAGAATGGTTTTAGAATGACCACCTTCCCATACTTCAGAACATCAAATTTCCCATTGTATAATCAGAATTTCTGCAAGAAATTTAATATTTAAAAAGTCACATATAATACTTATTTGGTACAGTAGTTATCTTTTCTCATTTCCTCACCTAGATTCTACAAGTATTGTTAATTTAAAACAAAGTGAGGAGAGATAGTAAAGTATTAGGCTATTCTGAGTTGTTCATACACATACATGCATGTGCACACATGTACAAAGACACACACACACAGACACATAGAGAGACTTACATTCATATTGTCTTAGGATTTTACACTGGTCTCAACTTACCCATAATCTTACTTGCAGTAAACACAGAATCTATGTTAATTGTAAATAGTCCACAAATGTTCCCTATCCTCTGTGCTCTTAGCAAGCAGATTGTTTACCTCCTATCTTACATCACACTCCAACAGTAACCCTTAAAAAAAATACCTACAGTCAGTGAAAAAAAAATCTAAACTTTTTAAATAAATGCTTTGCCCAGAGGTAAGACCTTTTATACCATTTTAGCCAAGAGCAAATTTCTCTAGACAAATTGGCTGGCTTCTCTTTGAATTCCTCTCAGCTGAAATTGAGGCAGTCGTACTGTTGATATTATCTGGCCATTTTTTTTTAATCCACATATTTTGTTTCACTGGGAAGAAAATTAGATTACATTAGGTTGTGTACAACACAGAGCTTCAGACATTCATCCTGTCAAAATAATTTCTTAATTAGTTGTACAACAGACTTTTTTTTTCGAGACAGAACTTGTCAGAATAACATCCCGCAGTGGGGAAAGCCTAACTGAATTCATTCTAGGGATTTTAATAAGACTGCATTCTGCCTTCTGCATGGAGGAGGAAGGAAGTAATTGTCTGCCAATTCTTGGCTTCCTTGGAGACCCACCTCAGGAGGGAAAAAATATTCAGGTACTTTTTATAAAGAAATCCCTTACAATTTTGTTAAGTTTTTTTTTTTTTTTTTTTAAGAATTCATAGGTCATTATGTTGAGTTAGCTTGGTAATAAGACCATGTAGAAAAATGTATTGAGAGTAAAATAAAACCATCTCCCTCAAAAGTAATATCCGTCCGAGGGTTTGTATAAAATGGACAGTTGAAATATGAGGATCCAATTACGGGACACTCCATTTTGAACTGCAACACATTTAAAATATTTTCCTCCCCATTTGTGCTTCTAAATATGTTGCTTGGTTCCTTAATATCAAGCATAACAAATCGAAATGATTTGGGTTTACAAAACAGAAGACTCAAAGTTTCACCCTGGTTAGTTGTGAGATTTCTGAGTGATAGCAAGAAAGCTGGCCAACTTTCACAGACCTCTTTTTCATTTTTTTAAATATGAAAAATACCCACAGAGTTCTTATGAGGAGTGAATGTCATCATGGCTACTATGGAGGAGGAGCTCCTGTCAGATATCTGCATGCTTCGTCAGAAAAGGTATTGGATTATACCTGGACAGTTGGTCTCCATGATCAGGGCATGAACTAGAAGTCTTGTCCATAGCTCTCAAGTAATGAAATCACTGGTAAAAGTGGCTAACCAAGTACCCAGAGGCAGGCATCTAAGAAGGAATGAGGCTGAAGATAGACCTTGTAACCAGGTAACCAGACTCCTTCCATGTTCTTTCCCCATCTTACACCAGTCCTAGTTTGCTTTCTGATGTGACAAAAAGCTGGCCAAACTTGGGAGGAAGGATTTACTTCCGCTTACATTTTTACATCATAGTACATCGTTGAGAGAAGCCAAGAGAGAAACTCATGGTAGGAACCTGGGTGGAAATTTAGGCAGAGACCATGGAGGGTTACTGCTTACTATATGGCTTCCTTCTGTGCAACCATACTTATACAACTCAGTATCACTTTCCCAGGGCTGGCACCACTCACAGTAGGATGGGCTCTACTACAAAAATCACTACTCAAGAAAATGACCCTCAGACATGCCAGTCTGATAGAGGCAATTCCTCAGTTGAGGTTTCTTCTTCCAAGGTAACCTTATTTTATGTCAAATTGAAATAAATTAGCCATCACATACTCTTATTCCCTCAAATCAGAACCTGCTCATGCTTCACTAAAAAGCAGAGAAAGAGCCCAGGATGAAGCCCTGGGCTGCCATACAGCAAGGGGTCATCAATGGGTCTCATTCTTCAAAAGGAGAGCCATTCTTCGAAGTGTTGTCACCATTCAACATGAAGGCTGCCTTTGGACTTCTATTGCCTCAATGATAAAAACACTATGACCAAGAGCAACTTGGAGAATAAAGGTTTATATCATTTTACAGCATATAGCCCATCATCCAGGGGATCAGGACACGAACTCCAGGCAAGAACCTGCGGGGAGGAGTTGATGCAGAAGCCCCGGAGGAGTGCTGCCTACTGGCTTGATCTCTAAAGCTTGCTCAGCTTGCTTTCTTATACAATTCAGAGCCACCAACCCAGGGAGGTAGCACCATTAACACTGCACTAAACCCTCTCATGTCAATCACCAAATAAGAAGATGTATCACAGGCTTGCCCACAGCCCAATGTGGCTGACGTATTTCCTCAACCAAGGTTCCCTCCTCCAAAATAACTTGTGTCAAGTTGACATACAAACAAACAAACAAACAAACAAACTAAAACTAGGCAGGATAAAGATCAAAACAGAAGCTAGGTTCAGTTGTTCAATGTCAATTGCAAGAATAGTAGTTAAATGGACCTTTGGTGTTCAGGCTTTGGCTTTTCACAGCTTGACCTACATAAAACACAAACAGTTTTTCTCCTAGCTACAAACTAATATGGTGAACACACAGTAATAAAGTATCCCGGATACTTATTCATATAACTTTTTTGGTGTTCTTCTTGTGCCAGGAGCTATGATACAAGTCCTGAAGAATCCTTAGAAGTGAGGGCATGCTCCCTGACCCGATAGGGAACAAATCTCTCTCTCCCCTCTCTCTCTCTCTCTCTCTCTCTCTCTCTCTCTCTCTCTCTCTCTCTCCTCCCTACTTATCTCACATAAAAAAAAGAGACTACAATACAATTAACTTTTTCGAGACATTTAAAAAGGCAACACAGAGCAGTACATGAGTAGCTATTTTGTGTTAGAGCTAATAATATGTTCTAAGAAATGTGGATGGAGACTGTTCAGGCTAAGGATGGTAGAATGGTCAGAACATCAAAGTAACCCTTGAGAGCATAGCAGCCATTTTCATTTCCTTCCATCTAAAGCTAAGCATCCGTTCTTCACTCCTTGAAATATCTTCTAAAACACATCTATTGCCCGGAGCTCCTTGATGTACAGGTAAAGCAGCCAGAAGATCACATGAGACCCCTGGTCCCATTGGTTAATTCGATAATATACAGATGTATTCCTGTTTCTTGAGACCCCCACCAAGAGTTCTTTCATCTATAAAATGGAGATAGGAAACTGACCCTTAAAGACTATGAAGTCCCCTCACCTCTGATGTCATGCGACAATTTAATTCTACTATAGCTGAGGAAGTAGTTTCCATTCTTTTCTCTCTCAAAGATAAGAAAACTTGAGAATCTAAAAAGAAAGTTCCTGGCAGAATTCAGCTTCAAACTAGTATTGTCCAGCTACAACTCAGCCTAGTTTTCTCAGAGACTAAGAACCAAACTTGTAATTTATGAGAACTGGCTGGGATGCGGCCGAGTATGTCTGTAAAAGTAGAAAAGAATATGAACGAAGATCATTAGTATTGAAGAGGCCTCCAGGCCATCAGTAGCAATGTCTTCCAACCCTAGGAAGGTGTCCCTTCAAGATAACAAATGAGGTGTAATCTTTTTTTTCATAGAGCCAAGACCCTCACTGAGAAGACAGACTCGCTTCATGACACTACCGCATGCTGTCGATGGTGATTTCTAAGTCAAGAGCCAATGTGCACTGCAGAACGGAGCTACAGCAAGCTGTCCAGGCCAGGTGGGAAAGGTAAAGCCAGTGACCAGTGGGGATGGCAGGAGGCTGGGAAGCCTGGAGTGAGCAGGTGGGATGCCCAGGCCTGGAAGCATAGCAGGAGCTCAAAGCAGGGCATGGCAAGGCATAGGAAACTAGAATAGCAACAGAAGACATCGAATCCCATCCCAACAACTCTAAGCCATGGGTTTCTCTGGCAGACTGGCTCCAAAGCCAGTAAGGATGCAGGTGCTGTGCACTCAATGAGGTTGAGACACTGCTTGGATCAGAGAGCTAGTACTACTTTAGGGCTGTGCTTCTGAGCCCCTCACCTACACATGTCCTCAGAGCTCAGCCTCTAATTCCACACAACCCTCCATTCCAGGACCTGCACTGCAACAGGACAGCCCTGTAGGACTGGGTGTTTTCTAAGTCAAGAGCCAATGTGCACTGCAGAACAGAGCTACAGCAAGCTGTCCAGGCCAGGAATGGTAAAGCCAATGACCTGGGTGATGGTTTAGGGTTAGTTTCTACGTCTTGGGTTCCCATTCAGAACTCTGAGTATGACCAAAAACTTTCAGTAAGGTCTTTGGAGCCATAGTAGAATGAAAATCCAAACTCTAATATTTTATTTTAGAACAAAGCCTATTGAGTTAAATGTATTTTCAGGTATTCCACTAGACTACTGGGACCAGGAAGCCAGATTTGTAGTCATTTCTCCTATCTAGAATGGTTTCTTTCTATCCACAGAAATGGACTATTTGAAACTTCATTTTTAAAAAATTAATATTATAAATAATTTTTGAAATAGAAATGCTACAAAGAGTGTCTGATACTGTTTTCTCAGCTCTCTGTAATACTAACATATTATATAACCATCACACATTTGACAGAACTGAGAAACTTACACATGACATCATCACTAAGATATAGATTATACTCATATTCCTCCAAATTTCATTTTGATTTTCAAATACCTTGTTTTAAATATGAAAATATTAGTAGGTATGTAGATGCACACCTAAATTTCAAATGCCCAGGAAGATTATGGGTCTAATCCCAGTTTGAGTGGCACAGAAACCCTGTCTCAAACACTTAATCAAAATATCTGTAAGAAAAAGGTTTTGATTGTAGACGTTTACACATAAAAGTCAAGAAAGGGGTGGAAAGACAGATCAGCACTTAACAGTGGGTACTGCTCTTGCAGAAAATCTAGGTTTAGTTCCCAGAACCTGTATAGAGAGTCTCAACAACTGCCTGTAACTACAGCTCCGGCAGATCCAGCACCTTCTTCTGGCTATGCAGGCAACTGCACACACACACACACAAAACACACAAACACCACAAATAAATAAATCTTAAAAACCAAATAACTTTACCTTTATGGTTTAATTAATTGTCATGATAATTCCTTTTTAAAAAAAAGGTTAAGAAAAAACATTGTTGAAAACAGTTTTTTCCAGAATAATATTACTTTCTGTTGGCAAATGAATAGAGATTTATGAATAACCATCAGTTCCACTTTCCACACTTACTCTGAATAAAAAAAACCAAAAGGTACAGTCTTTTGTTTTTAATTTTGGACAAACATGTATAATTTTAATAGAAACTTGGATATCAAACTTGGGACTTGCATATGCTAAATATATATCCTACCACTGAGCTATCTCTCCTGTACCTAATAGAACTTCAAGGAGCCATTTTATAATGTTTTTACTCAGGAAATATTCAAGGAGAAAGACACCAATCAGGGCTTTCAGGTCAGACGCTAACAGGCTAAGCTGCATCTTCTAGGGACCAGGACTGTTATAATCAAGAGAGCTGATGATTAGTGTAGTTCTGTATTTTACTCAAATGATGCCCATATTCTGGTTCCATCCACAAAGTGTCTCAGAGTGAAAAGAGGATCCTCACATAGGAAAACCCATGGCATCTACACTTGGTAATCTATTAATGTGTGCTTATTTAGTTACCTTTGTTCAATTGATATTCTCCCTCAAATTGAGTTAGTATGATATTATACCTAAAAGGACATCTTACTTTTATGTGCACCAGGATATTTCAGTGATCACCACAAGACAGGAAATTTCATATTTTTAAAACCATTTCATATTTCCCTTCTAATTTTCTTATCCATGCTATATTTGTAACATTAAGTATTGATTATTTTGGGGTGAGCAAAGTGGCTAAACTGGTTAAAGCACAATGAATGATCAAACACTTTATTGAAGAATTTAGACAGACTCTTAAACAAACACAAGTACCCCACCACCACCAAGAAATGGAGAGAACAACATCTTGTCCTCTGTGGCCGTTTGCCTTGTGTTTGGAGACAGGGCCGTCACTGGTTATGTTAGACTGGCTTGCCAAGAAGTCCTAGAGATCCTCCTGCCTCCACCTCCCCAGTTCTGGGATTGCAAGCATGTTCTACAATGCACAGTTTTTATAAATATGTCTCCTGAGTGAGTAAACAGACAAGGGTCTCCATGTTTGCGTGACAGCCACTTTGCTGATGAACCATCTCTCTGTCCAACAGCTCTCCTTCTGTACGTCCGCATTATACAGACTTCTCAGGATATTTGCACAACGGCTACAGAGCCGAGATGAAGACATCTGAGACTTCTGAGTAGTTCAGGGGTGATACCCTCAGAATGAAACTAAGGGCTAATCATGTTGCATCACTTGGCAAAATGTCTGAGATAATTTATAAAGAGGAAAATTCTCAGCCCATGGTTACTTATACCGTTGCTTTGAGCCTATGGTACACAGCACAATCAAGACTGAAAAGCAGAGAAAGCCAACTCACCACAGTAGGAAAGCAAAGAGGGGGCGTTCCCAGGTCCCAGCATCATCTTCAAGTGCCTTCACCTAAAGACCTAACTTCCTCCATCTTGGTTATTGTTAGTATAGGCCCGAACTCAGTGACGTCACTCTCACAATTCTCCTAGCTACAAGAGCTACGTCATCGTCTGTATAAATAGGCGGAGCTTCCCCGACCTCTCTCTCTTCCCTTCTCACCTTCCCCGGCCTTCTTCTGTCTCCCTCTCTCTCTCACCTTCCACCCTAAATAAACCCCATCTTACATTGGAACTCGTCTCCTGCTGCCTGCCTGAGCTGCGCGCCGTCTTACAGTTATACCTAAAGGACTCCTCATGTCCCAGCCTGGGGAGATAAGAGATGGCTCAAGGAGTTGAGTCTATACAAACACAAGCCTGGAATTTGGATCCCCAGCATTCACTTCCATCTAAAAATTGAGCAAGATAATGTTTGTATCCCCATCACTGGTGGGTGGAGACAGATAGATCCCAGAGGGTCATTCATTAGCCAGTCAGTCTAGCCAGTGGGCAAGGTCTGTGTTTGGTGAGAGCCTGTCTCCAAGTCTCCACTGTATGTTACACAACCACATGGACACATGTGCACCCCCCCTCTCTCACGCACAAACACAAACCATTTTTTATCACTTTCCACTGGCACTATGGAATGTGGATCAAGGCCTTGGGAGGACATTGTATTGGAAGATCCAAACTGTAGCAAATGACCCCACCCAGCTGTGTGTGCATCATAAAGCAATGGCTTTATTTTACTTCCCTGGCAATACTCAGGCTGAAAACTATCAACATTTCCCGTAAAATTATCCTGCTTAGCTTAGGTTCTCCCTTTTAGCTCCTAAGGTAGGAAAATCAAGTTCAGTGTCAATTGTAATAAAGAAATATAAAGGTGATGCAGGCAACAGGGAAGGAGGAGCCATTTTACCTTTTAAAACAATCTGAATATTAATATCTAATATTTTACAAGTAGCTCAAATGCCAGAAGATATGTCCTGGAGTATAGAGTGGGACAGAGGACAAAGGACAAAGGAAAAGCCAGAGAAGCATTGCAGGATTTCCTTTTTTCTTTTCAGAGAGCTTCTAGGAACAAATCCCACCCTAGTCCAGTCCATCCTTCCTGGTTCTTTTTCTTTTCTCTGGGTGGGGGAAAATTTATACACACACACACACAAATACACCCCAAAAACCAAAAACAAATACATCTGGACAGTTTACAAAGTCCTTAGAGGCTGAGAGGGAGACTTAACAAGCACTCGGCTTGACACATTTTTCTTCAGGCTAAGTTACTTCATTCAAGGTTTTAATGTTTAAATAAACTGCTGCCCAAATCAATAATCTACAAAATCAGTCACTTGGGGCAAGGTCTTCAATTCTGCTGCCCCATTTCAGGCTGATCTGGATGACGAACAAAGGCATTTTTATATCTCAGTAGGCTCCAGGCACTCCTGCAAGTGTAGTGGTGAAGTTTTAGTAAGGAAAATACAACCAATCTACAAACATCATGATAAATAAAACTTAGAAGAATCAAGGGGCAGACCTAGTTGGCCTCAGTGACTGCAAGAACCTCACTATCAGCCACTGCGCAGCAGGCTTCACCTCCTCGGACCCATTTCTTTAACAGAAACAGAACAATAGAACCTTGGCTTCAAGAGGCCATTCTGTATTTGATGAAGGATGTGGGAATGTGACTTGATACTATTTGTCACAGATTTGCAGAAAACATTTAAATCTCGGTTCTCCAAAGGAAATAGGATTCTGGAGGCCCATCTTTGTTCCAGCTAAAGTCTGTGTGAGCTACCTCAGGGTGGAGCACACACCCTCTGAAAATGCTGCAGTCTCTTTCCTTCCTGATTCCACACCACAAGGAAGGGAATTCACACAGTAGAATCCAGTCACCCCTAAATTAAAAGCTGCCTTCCATCATGAAGACAAATATATTTTTTGGTGAAGAATCATTATTATAATATAAGCATTTCACTGAAACTTACACTGACATGGGAAAGACATAGTTTTTAAGACAAACAGGGGCTACAGATGTAACTCGTGGTAGAGTGTGTACCACTATGCACAAAGCACTGAGTTCAATCCCCAGCACTACCACAAAGATGAGAAAGCAAATGGATAGGCATTCAAAACGTCCTGCCTGGCAAGATGTGCTGTTTTGTTCAAAGATGGGGCAGCCTCTCCAACAAGGTAATAAGGGAGCAATTCAGACAAAAGCAAAATCAAGTTCCAAAGGTTTAAGGAGGAGGCTATCCTGCTGATAGTGATTAAAAAAAAAAAAGGAGAGCTATGGAGAAAGGAGAGAGGTAGATTCAGAGAGAGAGGGGAGCCTGCCTGTCTACAAGATGTAAGCAGCAGTAGGAGTTAGGATATTGTCATGGGAACAGCATTGTGGTGATGAGAAGAAGGGATGGATGGCTTACTTATCTTTGGGAAGGGCACTCTGGTCTGGAAAAGATCACTCAGACTTCCAGGGAGGAGGTGACTGTCATATGTTTGGTAGACTTGTTTATGGAAAAGTCCATCATACAACAGGTGTGAATACCACAGAAAAACTCAGGTTTTGTTTTTCCAGAGGTGTCCCCTTCCTCCCTTCCCTTTTCTCTTCCTTCCATTCATCTCTCCTCCTAGTCATGTGCTATTTGTAAGTGCTCATAGCCCCTTCAGCCAGAACAAAGTGGCAATTCCATCAAGGTCTACTTGGTTAACTAGTGAGTCATTAGACTTACATGGATGTAGGGTTACCTACAGATCTCAGGTAAGATGGTCTGATGATCCTTCCCAGTCAGTCCTTCCTTCTATGACGAAATGCCAACGGGCATGATCTTGCCAGTCCCTGACAAGAGTTTTCAAATTCTCTGGTGAAGAGGCAGTGGCTGTTAAACTCAGAAGGCAGCATGTCTCAGCATCATGTGTTGTTCACAGCTGTGTTGACCACCGCAAGAGTAACATAGACAGCCTCAATGGTCTTTTCTCTTGCAAACCTTAAAATATTTAGCATCTGTTCCTTTTCTGTGTCAAACTGTTCCTAGTTTTTCCTATTTCTCACACTTGAGAGGAAACATCTCACCCAGGGAGTAAGATGGAGACACTAGGAAGAGCCTGAGGTGACAGAAGGATGAGTCACAGTCAGAGCATGTAGTTCCAACCATTGCCATTGTAGATACAGGAATGCGAGTGAAAGCAGACCTCAGTGGCAGGACCCTTAATCTGCTTCTGGGTACAATTCACCTCACTAGAGAAAATGAAGTTCCCATACATAATTATCCTTCCATTAGTAGCCATTCCAGAGGCACAGCAGCCTTGTGACACAAACAGCCTCTGAACATTTGGCATCCTTCCTATGCTCACAGGCATAGGAAGTCCACACCAGTAGAACAGAAATCCATGAAAAACTAACTCTGAATAGAATTTTGAGAAATTATCCTTTTCCCCAGGAATTTTGAAACACAGTATACAGTGGCTCTTTCAGTGTTAGGAAAGCACAAAACTCCTTTTGGAAGGACATCAAGGGAAAGAAAGTACTAGAAACAGGCAGAATATCTATGACTCCCAAAAGAGGAAGCACACAGAAAGCAGAGCCAATACCTCCTTGTGAAAGTTACTGCAAGGAAAATAATTCAGAAACTTTTCAGTTTATCCTGAGAGGTCGTTCTGTTCCTAAAAACTAAATCAGAGTTACAAAGAGGGATGGAAAGCCTGCTCAGAGGCTCGGGTGCCATAGCCAACTGCAAACAGCACCCAAGGCATGAGATGAGAGACTCTGGGATTCATCTCTTTCCATATCCGTGACACTTGAAGGCAAGGAGTGTTTGGGAAGTTTATTGGTGGCCATGTTCCATTTTATATTTGGTGTTGTCTTTCTTTTCTACTACTGAAGCAGAATTTCACTTTATTCTATAAACAGGAGAGTGTAACATGCTCACAGTTCTGGATACTGGGATGTTTGGAAGTCCAAGTACTTGCTTCTAGAGACGACCTCAGAGATATGGCCTAATGTGACAGACAGGCAAGCTTGCACATGTGAAATGGAAGGAAATCGGGTAGAACTTACTCTGTCTTTCATGAATTCTATTCAGGTAACAATAGCACTAATCATCTTGGACATACCTCCTCTGTTCTTTTTCCTAAAGATTTATTTTATTTGTGTGTGTGTGGTGTGTGTGTGTGTGTATGTATGTAGATGTGTGTACATGTGTTCAAAGAAGCCAGAAGGGGGTGTTACATTTCTTGGAGTTAGAGTTTCAAGGGTCTGTGAGCTACCTGATATGGGAACTGGGATCAGAACTCTAGTTCCGATGGAGCAGTGCCTACTTTGTGCTTTCTTGAATATATATTTCTTCTTACAGGTATCAAAACTCATGCTGAACAATGAGTTCTGAGTTGTAAGAGGATTCATTTTTGCACCTCTCTTTTGTTTTTCCCCCTACTAGTTCAGTAAGCATGCATACTCAAATTCTATTCTGTGCCTTCTTCACCCTAGGGAGAAAAAAGTCAGAGTCTCTGGCAGATGGATGGTTAAGGTGTGGATGGGATAAGAAACAGACCCAAGCAGTAAGGTAGGGGAGGCATGCATTATGTCTAAGAAGTACAAACACAGGCTGGGATGTAACTCACTCTGTAGAATACTTCCTTAGCATGTTTGCAGTCCCTTGATTACATTTAGGCATTATGGTAAATGCCATTCAGCCTAGCATTCTGGAAGTAGTGGCAGGAGAATCAGGATAACAAGGTCATTCTTAGCTGCATAGGAAGTTTGAGTCTAGCCTAGTCTACTGAAGAGCCTGTTTCAGTAAAAAGAAATGCAAAAGCATGAGTATACACTTAGCCTTCCTGAGAGCAAATATACAGAGGAATCTTTAATGCTCCTGAAATTGAATCACATCTGAAGATGCTCAACAACAAGAGATGCCATCAAAACACACCCCAGAAAACTGCTACACCTATGATGCACAATGTTTCCTGCATAGTGGAATCACCAAGGGAAGTTTACCTACTCAGAAGCTCATCTTCCACCCTCAAAAATATGTGACTCAACTGGACTGAGTGTGACTTAGCGTTTGTTGATTTTAAAGCTACCCCAGCTGAGTTTACCCTGTAAAGAAGTTTGGAGACACCTACCCACTATGTGGGATAGACAATCCAGAAGAACATGGCCAAGCAAATGAAGAACAGAGGTAAGCATTGGAATACAACTGTCCTAAAGGGAAGAAAATCTTGTGTCTCTATGTTAAAGTGGCTCATTGATGTCTAGATAAAATAGCTCTGGAGAGACCTAGTCTCAGAAGTAGCCCTATAAATCACTGAAGTTCAAGGGCAGAGAATATACCCCAGGAGGAACAAGTCAGAGGAACATACCAACATGAAGAAAGCAAATTAAATTCCATTCCTTGTATGTGTGTTATACTTTGTGAGGTGCCTGGATTCAACTTCAGGGAGACAGGACTGAGAGAAAGGGTAATGGGTGTTTGTATTTAGTGAACATGAGGCTTCAGTTCTGCAAGACAGACTTCTAATTATGTGCAAATGTGGCAATTGCAGAGAATTGACCCATCTGCACATTTCAAGACAAATAAAACCATAATATGAATAATAAATAATGAAATAAATAAATAACAAAATAGTTTTGTGCTATATAGATTATGTCACATTTTAAGTATAAATATAATGGAGAAGCTTAAAAACCCAAAGGCACTGTTGGCCAGGGGCCCAACCGTAGACCTGCAGCTTCTCAAGGGTGACCGTGTACGAGAAACTCAGGGGAAGCTTTGAAGAGCACCACAGCCCCACTGCTATGCCCAGATGCATGATTTAATTGGCCTAGAGTGGAGGCCCCAAAAGTGTTTTTAAGTGGTTCCCCAGGTGATTCTAATGTGTAGCTATGGTTGCGAATTGCTGTACTAAAGTATAGTTAATTAAATAATTATCACTAATAACAATTATTGAAAGAAGATGAAAATGAAAATAATAATTTAATAACAATCTGGCTCTAAACTTCCATATTGTATTTACTTCTCTACAAAATGAAAAAACAATTAAGTTAGTAAGTTATTGAGCATCCCATACAGCACTGTCTGGGAGATTCTCAGAGCCCCAGAGAGCAGTCCTAGGAGTATGGAGACCCATGTCATTCAGTGGCAGGATTCCCATATGTGAGCTCCTGGGTGAAGTTCAGAGACCAGTTGAATTAGAGAACAGAGCTCTTCTAAGGTCAATTGCATGTTGATTTGTATTAAGCTAGATGTGTGATGGAAGTAATGTCTCATTTATGTCACCATGTGTCCTCATTAGTTTGGAGATTTTATTTGTTTGTTTGTTCTTCAACTTGACATACACTAGTATCACCTGGGAAGAGGTAACCTCAACTAAGAAACTGACTCACAGACCTTCCTACTGGCTAATCTGATGGAGGCATTATCTTGATTTATAATTTATGTAGGGGGGTCTAGCCCACTTTGGGCGTTGCAAGAGGTTCTGGATATTATAAAAGAAGAACAGCACCCTAGCCGGCCAGGGAAGCAGCATCCCCCATGCCCTCCACTGAAGTTCCTGCCTCCAGGTTCCTGACATGACTTTCTTCTATAATAGACTCTATTCTGTACAACGTAATAAACCTTTGCCTCCCCACATAGCTTTTGATCAGTGTTTTATCACAGCAACAGAAAGAGTAAACCAGGACACCATGTAAAGTAAACACATAGGAACACACATATGTCACTAGGGGCTTGTGATTCTTTTTTCTTATTTTTAAAAAAGTTATATTGGTTGTGTGGTGGTGAGGGAGTCGGTATTTTTATTCCAGCATTTGGGTCCTGGGGATAAAACTCAGGTCACCAGGCTTGATGGCAGGTCCCTTTACCTACTAAATTCAAAACTTTCTTTATAAAAATGGGCTTGAGTTAGATGCTCTTGACCACTGGAAGCTATGTATGGCTGTTGAGCATGTTAAGGCAAGGTGAAGCTGTGATGTTTTGGAGATACAGTAAATGCAGTTTTGAATCAAGACAGCATTCCTTATAAGTTGAGGAGCATGTGGGTGTGGCAAAAATAAAGCTGTAAGTAAATGAGCCAGTCATGTTATGACATGAAGTTAAAGCCAAATAGGTATAAAGCCTAAATGTTTACTTTATAATTCATAACATTAAAATAGTCTTGAGTTCAGAAAACAGCAAAAAATTAAACGTTATGATTTTTTTTCTTTATTTGCCACTGTCCTTTCATTGTAAATTTAAAAAATGTTATTATTATATGTATATGTCTGTGTGTGTGTGCATATGTGCATGAGTGTAATGCCCACAGAGGCCAAGAGGGGGCAACAGATCTCCTGGAGCTGGAATTACAAATCTGTGAGCCAGCTAATATGGGTGCTGGAAATAGAATGCAGATCCTCTGGAGGAGCAGCAAGTTATCTTAACTGTTGAGTCAGCTCTCCGGCACAGTTTTTATCATTTCTAAGTCTTTTGAAGGCAACAACTATGTTTTATTTATTGTGTATTTAACAGGGTCACTCTGCCAAAATATTCACCCCCATTTATAAATGTTGACTGAGTGAACAAGTTATCATGATCCAGGGACTCTTGTTAAGTTACATGATTCATTGCTATGGCCCTCTTTCCTCATGTATAACATGAGGTCTCATGCCTCTCCCACTGCTATACTGTGACTATACATATATATATAACATACATATACTATAACATACATGTATACATAATACATATACATACATATACATACCTTTCTGAAAATGCAAGTTACCTACATCATGCTTCAGAATTAGCATTAAACTTATGAAATGTGCAGGCATGAGGAATCTCTTACATGAAATTCTTTATACCAAGAGACTACTTCTTCATTCAAAATGCTATAAGACCTATATTCAGCAAAAGTATAAACTATGATCGCTGGAGGAACATTTGTATCAGATGAGATCGCTTCCTGACACCTTTTTTCAGGCTCTTCTCTTGCACAGGGGCACTCTCTTGAAATGATAGGTGGGGTTGTAAGTTCTCAGAGGTGAGCAGCGCCGGCCTAGCAAAGTGGTGCTGACAGCAGTGATTAAATAAAGACTCCTCCACCTCTGCAATCTAGGCCTGGACTGTTAAAATGCTGTTCTTCCTCTTCAAATTTCCCTGGTGGTTTGAAAGGCATGTTTTCTGTTTTGGTTTTTTTGTTTTTCTTCCGTTGTTTTAAGACACGGTCTCAATAGTTCAGATAGTCTCAAATTCTCAAATTTAATATATAGGTGAAGTTGGCCTTGAACTTCTAATCCTCCTGCCTCCACCTCTCAAATGCTAAAGTTATAGATATCAATCATCACACATAGTTTGAAAAGGATACTCTGTGTAAGTGTGTGTGCACACACACAGACACACACATACACAGACACCACACACACACACACACACACACACACACACACACACACACAGAGCAGTCAGGACAATCTCAGTGCCAGTACTCACCCACCTTCCACCTTTTGTTTGACTCAGGGTCTCTCATCGGCCTGTAACCACCAGGCAGGTCTAGCTAGCTGACCCTGGGACATCCAAGGACCTGCTTGTTTCTGTCTCCCATCTCCCCATCACTGGGATTGCAAGCATGTGCTACTCTTCCCAGCTTTTTAATGTGAGTTCTGGGGGTCTGAACTCAGGTCCTTATAATTGTGAGCTAATACTTTGCCAACTGCACCATCACACCATCCCACCAAAGAATGTTTTAACTATACAGCACCGACATAAGTCAAGTGCTTCATGGATATATGGCACAGTCATGACTGATGCCATCTAATGTGCTACCACTCTCCTGCCCATAGGATGCCTTGGGAGAACACATGTGGATATGTACTAGCTTCTACACTAGCAACTGCCTGATCACTGTATCCATCTCACTTTCCATCCTACCAGTTCCACATGCCTCCAAATTGAATCAAACAAAAGGGAAAAAAAGTATCACCCTAACCGGGTCCTATTTAATGTTCCAGACTGCCTCTGATCTATATTGATCAAGCTCCAATTTGAAGCTGGAACCTGTAGTTGTAATTAAGATCAATATAAAGTCTTCATTCAGTTCTCTCTCCTGTCTCTCGTCTCTCTCTCTCTCTCTCTCTCTCTCTCATCTCTCTCTCTCTCTCTCTTCTCTTGGCTAAAAAGGATATACAAATAAGAAAGCCTGATCATTTCAAAATAAAATAAAGTTCTCTTTAAAGGTTATCAGCAGGTGTTTATGCTGATAGTTTTAAACAGTATTAAAGGAGAAAGGACATTTTTAGATAAAGAAAAGGGAAAAAAACAAAACAAACAAACAACTCAAAACTAAGATATACCCACAGCCTTTACTGATTCGATTCTGATTGAAAGATTTAACTTTTGAATTTTTGTTGTCTGCTTTGTTTTGGTTTCTGACTTAATAGATTTCTAAACACACCCTCCATGGTAGGTGAACATGACTCTTAAACAAATTAAGCTGGCAAATGCTTCTTATACCCAGCATTGTTCAGAGAGGCAGGGCAGAGGCAAAAGGAATTAACACCATAGCCTTCAGTGTCTATACAATCCAGGATGCAAAATGGAAATGCACACATACATACTTATGGCATAAACAAGATAAGAGCACATTAAAATTCTGAGTAAGCTGGGCATGGTGGGTGATGTTTTGTATTCCCTGGGCTGGTGGACATAGGGGAACTGATGCAAAAGGAGCATGAGTTCAAATTCTGTCTGCTCTACATAGCAAGACCAGGACAAAAAAAATGGGTCAGGGTAGGGGGTCATAATGTGAGCCAAATAAAGACCTCATAAAAGACAATTTGGGAATGGTTTACATTTAGTGATGAGATGTGAAGACAGGATCTACCACTTACTATTTCCTTAAGAAAATTCACACTCTATGGTGTGTGTGTTTCTCTGTGTGTCTCTCTGTCTCTCTCTGTCTCTGTCTCTGTCTGTCTCTCTCTCTCTCTCTCTCTCTCTCTCTCTCTCTCTCTCTCTGTGTGTGTGTGGTGTGTGGTGTATGTATCTGTCTCTGTATGTGTGTCTGTCTGTCTGTATGTATGTGTGTGTGAGTGTGTGTACATGTGTGTGTGTGTTTCCTCATCTGTTTACATTGTAGAGTTCTGTTTAGTTCTTGCCTCACATGAATGAAACCGTGATTTTATCAGATATGGTTGATGCACATTCATACTAGGGAGGTAGAGGCTTGAGGACCAGAAGTTCAATGTCAGCTTAGGCTTTGGAGTGAGTTCACGGGCAGCCTGAGTAACAAGTGTCCAGAAGACCCTTCCTCAGTAAGTAAATAAATAAATACCCATGCAAATAAATTAAGAAGGAGAGAGAGAGAGGAAGAAGAGGAGGAGGAGGAGGAGGAAGAAGAAGAAGAAGAAGAAGAAGAAGAAGAAGAAGAAGAAGAAGAAGAAGAAGAAGAAGAAGAAGAAGAAGAAGAAGAAGAAGAAGACAACATTAGATAGCTGTGTGGAACAGAGCAGGGGACACAGTGGTTACTAAATTAAAGGACAGGACTATACAAACTGAGTGTGAGAATCAAGTTTGGAATAAACTATTTTCTCTTTTAAAAGAGAAAGGTCTGTCGATACTTACAAGAGCCAAAAGACCTGGTGAAGGAACCCTGACCTGGCTGGTGGCAAACAGGCTGGGTAGAAAGTAGGTGGCCATGGACATCATACATCTCCTCTGTGTCTGTGCTCTCAGAGCACCACCCAATCAGCCATCGCTTTGAGACAAATGAGGTGGAACACAGCATCTCAGATGCTCACTTTGCCACTACCACAGCTTAGGCAGTGCTAACGGGAACAACAGTCTCTGCTCCAATGGACACTTGCTAAGCAGCTTGAAGCCAGGGTCAAAATCTACTTCAAGGTTTTCCTCTCTGGTGTCTGGTACTACTGGGTCCTTAGCTGGAATTAGCACCCCAGCCTCTTTTCCTGACCTTGCCACATGAGCTCTATGCTTTCTCAAACTTGGTAGCTTACTTCCGAAGGAAAGTGCCACAGGTATATCTGCATCTCTGACCTAGCCTCAGGAGTCACTTGGTAAACCTTTCACACACTTTATTGGTTGATTCCCAGGTGAAGAAAACTGACTTTAGTTCTAGATGGGGAAGTGGTATATATCTAGGCTGACAGGTAGCCCTGTAAATACAGTCTCCCACACATTGTATACTTTATAAACCATGTATAATTGCTAAAGAAAGCTTGGTGCAAGATATTTGTAACAAGCAAAACATTTAGTATGTCCCCAAATGCAGTGAGGCATTATTCTCTCCCCTCTAAGAACAGAGTTATAAATGCACAGTCCAGTGAATACCTAACAAGCCAGTGAAAGTTACCAGTACAGACAGATAAATAAGCTGAGCAGAAAATGGGCTCAGATGATGTCTAAATCAGAGAAGGACCTGGAAAGCACTGAAAGGGGTGGGGGACACTTCAGTCCTCACACTTGATACTCAGGCACGAGGACCTTAGTTTAGATCCCTAGGATTCTGGTAGGAGCCAGGTGTAATAGCAGAGCTGGGATATGGAGACAAGGGGATCCCTGAAGCTCACTGGGTAAGCAGCCTAGTCAGATCAGGGAGCTGCAGACTCAGTGAGAGGTCCTGTCCCCTAATTAAGACTGAGAATGGTTGAGAAAGACACTGGGTATCAACCCCTTGCCTCTACATGCATATGAGTACATATGAATGAAATGCATTCACTGAAACACACAAACGTGTGTGTGCATGCACACATACACACACACACTGAAACATGCAAATGCATATGCACAGACAGACACACAGAGAGACATATACAGACACACATGCATGCACACACATGCACTCACATTGAGACACATATGCAGCACATACATAGACACAGAAACACATATACACACACTGAGACCCACACATGCATCACATACACAGGAACACACAGACACACATACACACACCGAGACACACACATGCATGCATGTACACACAGAGACAGACACATGTACACACAGAGGCACACACACACACACACACACACACACACATGCACACACAGACACATACACACTGATACATACACACTGACAAAACATACACACACACACACACACACATACATACACACACATGGTACTGTCAGACCCAGATTAAAGAAGGGACCAAGGGATGTGAGGATTTCATAAAGTCAAGGACTTCAAAATATAAAAATGGAGAGAAGTGTCAAAGGGCACTCCATATTACTGGACAAAAGACAATGATAGAAATATGGGTGTGGTTTTTTTTGTGTTTTTTACAGTCAGAGAGGAGTTGAGAGAGAGGAGGAGGGAACATATACTTTGAGTAGCAGGGATTCACTGAAATACTTAAAAATGATCTGTGAAGGTCAATGTGCAGAATATATTGAACTAGGGTCACCATGGTCATAGCTGAGCATTCAGTACTCACCCTCTTGACATTCAGCGTAACTGTCCCTGCTAATCACTGACAGAGATGGTGAGTCATAATGTTTTACAGTGTGAAAATTGTTAGGTATATTTTGGGTATAATTATTATTCTCTGAAACACCATGTGGTTATTAAAGTCAGATTTATGACCTCTCTACAAACTGATAAAACACTTAAAATTTCAAGCTAATAAAGCATATATGCATACATCTTACATACCTGTGACGAAGATGCAGTACATATATGTACATGTACATTGTATATATGCATAATTAAAAGAATGAATATACGTATAAATATGTAGAAACTATTGTTAAAAAAAACACACTTCGAACTGAAACCATAGTGTCCTTGACTGGTTTATGGATAGTAAATGTTTATTCTGGCTCTTTGTGTGTTTGAATATTGTGCAAATATTGATTTGGTGACTAAGTAAAAAGTTTGATATATGATTGACCCTCAAATACCACATATTCAGAAAGATTGATGAGACACCTGACCCTTGCTCTCTCTCCCTGAATCCCAGAGCAGCGGTTACACTAATCCTTTCAGACCCCTATGGATCTGCTCACATGTCTCTTGCTGTAGAGTCCTGCTCAATATATTTAGTCTCTTCTTCCCAAAGAATGCAACCCCACCAGAGGGGCTGTACCCCTGCATCAGTGCCTTGAAGATAGTTGGTGTCAAATAGTTATCGAATTGAAATAGATTCATAATGCATTGGAAACCAAAAAAAGACATTGTCCTAATTTCATTTCTGTTACCGTGATAAAATACTTTGATACAAAGCAATGTAGAGAAGAAAGGAGTTAATTGGTTCACAAGTTCAGGCCACAATCCATTGTTTCAGGGAAGTCAAGGCAAGAAATTAAAGTGTCACATCCACAGTCAACAACAGGGAGAACATGTATATCTTTGTTTGCTTGCTCTTAGCTAGCTTTTTCCCCCCTTATATTGTTCAGGACATCCTGCCTAGGGAATGCTGCTGCCCACAATGGACTGGGTCTATATCAATCAATCTCTTACAGGCCAATCTGTCCTAGGTGATTTCTCATGAAGACTTTCTTCCAAGGTGAATCTAGGTTATGACAATTGACAGTTAAAATTAGCCAACACAGCCATGTATAAGTTATATAACCAAGACTAATTAATGATTCTGTTATGAAGCAGCACAGGGCATTTTCCAGTGACCAATGATGGTTCATTTTAAATGATGACAATACAAGCAAGAATATCTGCAATGTCATTTATTCCTTCCAAGATCTCTGGGAGGATATCAAGCCCTATCAACTGCAGCTGAACTCTGATATGAGGCAGCCTTTACCTTATGGGCTTGTTATAAGAGCCAATGCAAAGTGCTTAGGAGCCTAGCACTGGATAAGGAAATGGCCATCTCTATTCTCTGTGATACATTCAAAATACAAGAGCCAGCATAAGATTATCTCATCTTTTTAGCCCCATCTCTTAAGTTCCTACCAGGTCATAATCACCAGCATAGACAGAAACCATCTTTCTTCTTGCCTAAGATGTTGAGTACTGGTTCACCCCTGAAGCCAAAAAAAGGTAGACAGCCTTAGGGTCCTTTGTGATTTAAAATCCAGTAATTCAGTAATTCTCCATTGACCCTGAACACCATTATGATCCACAAAATACAATTAGACGTTTTGAAAACTGAAGATTATTATCATATATTTAGCATCTTCAAGCCCACAAATTTTCCAGTAACAGATGCCAAGTTCTGTTATGCCATTATCCCAATAATAATAGCATCCATTTACCCAATGCAGATTATGATATGTACCAGGTAATCTGCATGGGCTAGTGCATCTTAGTTATCACAGTAAGTGATACTCCAGGGGTGTGTGCTAGCATGTTCATTATTTCTCTGTATTCATTCCTGATCAGTGACATCAAGTCATGCCCCCAGTTTTTGAGCTAGTACATGTAGAGTTAGACCTGGCTGGGCACAGATTTCTCCTATTTTTGATTCACTCTGCAGGAAGAAAATGATCTGTAAGTAAACTGGAGCCATGAAAAAGTAAGTAGAGTTTGAAGTCAAGAACCACAACCTCCATGTTATTGCTGATTATCCCATCTATAGATAGGGTGCATATCACTTACATTTCTCATCGTTGCAAAAGAAAAAAACAACTCAAGGAAGGAAAGAAGCATTCATTGGGCTCATGGTTTGAGGGATTTGAACTATCACGGTGGGGCACACATGACAGCAGGAGAGTGAGGCAGCTGGTCACATTGCATCTGTAGTCAGGAAGCAGATGACTGCTGGCACTCAGCTCACGTTCTCCTTTTGTAAAATATATTTTATTGTTTGATATTATAATATAGTTAGATAATTTCCTCCTTCCCTCTCCTCTCTCCACACCCTCCTATATACCTTTTCTTCCTCTCTTTCAAATCACGGCCTTTTCTTTCATTAATTGTTGTCACACACACACACACACAGACACACACAACACACACAGACACACACATAATATTAATACATAATGCATATATGTAACATATGTGGCATATATGTATATTATATATCTGGTATATACTAAAATATATAAATACAACCTGCTCAATCAGTATGCTGCTTGTTTTTATGATTTCATTGCTAACCGTTTGGTATGGGATAACCAATTACCAGCTTGTATGTTCTTCTCTGGGGAAGACTATTTTTCCTACTCTTGGCATTCCTTTAGATGTCTGTAGTTCTTTGTATATGGTTGAGGCTTCACGGACTTTCCCTATCCACTTTAGCATGTCTGTTGTTGTTGTCCTTGCTCAGTTCATATTTAGAAGTCATGGGTATAGTATCTGACATTCCTAGGAAACCTCTTAAAAACTTCCTAATTCTCTGACTCTTACAATCCTTTATCCCCTTCTTCAGCAGTGTTCCCGAAGCCTTAGGTGCAGGAGTTGTTTTGTAGATGTATCATTGGGATTGAGCTCTAGAACTTTTCTTTTGATTGGTTGTGTTTTTTTTGTTATGGTGTCTCTTACAAAGAGAAGTTTCCTTGAATGAGAGACAAGTACTACACCTATGTGTCCATATAAAGATAAATATTTAGAATGTAGTTAGGGATTATGGTGGTTTAGTAAGGTGGTTGCTCTCTGAGTTCTGGGATCATGGTCTGGGAAATGCTAATTACTGTTGACTGTCAAGTCAACCTTATACTGCCTAGAGTCATTGAGAAAGAAGTTGCCTAGACTAGATTGCCTGTGAGCCTGTATGTGAGAGATTGTTTCAATTGTAAATAGATGTAGGAGGGCCCCCAGCCCACTGTTGGCAGTGCCATTCCCTAGGCAAGAAATCTTGAGCTGTATATGGAAGCTAAATGAGCATAAGACTGAGTGAACCAGCAAACAGCATTCCTTCATGGATTATGATTCTAGTTCCTGCCCTGACTTCCTTCAGTGTTAAACTGTAATCTGAAAGTGTGAGCCAAATAAAACTTTTCTCTCCCATAATAAAACTAAGACAATCCACATTTAGAGTGGACCTTCCCATTTTAGTTAAGTTAATCTAGAATTCTCCTTGTAGACATTCCCAGAGTTCTGTCTCCTAAGTGATGCTACTCGCAGTTTGGTGAACCATATCACAGGATGGGGCTGAAAGCAGGATGGGAATAGTTCTTGTAACATTGGAGCTGTCCATTTATCTATCTGCTATCAGAATAAAAGGAATCATCAGGAAAATAAGCCCTAGTGATGGCCTTGGCTCTCAACTTGTTTGGTTCTGCAATCAACTAAGAGACATACCTTTGGTAGGTCTTGGCAGAATTTTCTGGAAGGGAAGGGTTAATTAAGGAAAGAAGACCCTCCCTAGAGTGGCCAGCATTTTCCACTGGGTCATAGGTTCCCATGGAGCTGGAGTGAGGGATGGAGACAGAGCAGCACCTTGCCTGCCTATTGTCACTCCGATGGTTGAGTTTGTCTGTCCAGGTGCTGCAGCCACAGACCATAGATGATATCAGAACCAATCTTCTTCAACCTTTCAATATGGACTGAAAACCAAAAGCTCTCTAAGAATTTTCCAGTCCTTCAGTGCTAGGCTGAGGCATCTGTCTTGCTGGAGTGAATACCTACTAGGTTCTAAATGTCTCCAGCATATAGAAAGCCATTGTTGAACTACCTTGCACCTGTTGTAAAAGCCATTCTAATTCATTTCCTTTTGTAATATACACTCATTTTATTGATAGTGGAATGGTAAGGAAGAGGAAACCAGGAGGCAAGGGAAGTCTTTAAGCAAAATGAAGTAAGTGTTCATGAGAAGTTATGATCTTTCAACCCAAATTAAACACATACACACACACACACACATACATACACACACACAAAGAGAGAGAGAGGACAGTAGAACATGTGTTCTAGAACAAGGAAGGGCTAATTGGTGGAAAATATTAATGTGAAAATGAAGGCAGGAGATGGGACATAGAGGGATAAAGGTTATGTTAACCAAAACTAGGTTATATCTCAGTGCCACACACAAGTGACTGTTCTATGACCTACTGATAAGGGAGGCAGCCAAAATGATAGAGGCTGTTGCTATTGCTCTTGGTTGCCTACCATAACTAGATGGTAAGATCCTATTGGTGAAGACACCACATGCATAGCATAATCAATCTTGACCAGAGCAGGAAACTTCCTGCCTGCTAGCTAGCTTTCATAGTGCTATGCAGGTTGCTGGAGGAGAAAAGACATTGACAGTCTTAACTATAACTGGACTCTGCTTGTTGCAGTGCCTACCTGCTAGTCCTCCATTCTGTCCTATTTAGAGATCCCTAACTAATGTACCCATCAGTCTGAACCTGGTCTACCCTAGGCTCAGTTCTTCTGCAGCATCTGGAGGTGGAAGGAGCTCAGTACCAGTCTTCCATTCTGAAGACATTAGCCATATAGTCATCCTTAGTGGCCCTTTGCACCAGCATCCTCTTAACATATCTACTCTCACTGTAGGCACAAGTTAGAAAGCACATTTAGAAGCACAGGGACCTTAGGAGCCAAGGTCAAGAGCTTTATCCCTGACCCCTCGCCTCTCTCTTGCTGCCCTCAACCTGCAGAAGGAACTGGAATGGTGATCATTGGGAAAGAGCAGTCTGCGGCACAGAGTAGCTAGGCTTAGCTGATGCCTTTGGCAGTCACTCCTCTTTGAGGAGGTTGTGCCAGAAGATCTGCACTTCTCTTGAAAACTGCAAATTGAGGGTTTCTCTTTTTGTGCAAGCCACAGTGCCACTTCTGCCACCTGCCAAAGGCCAGCTGCCAGCCCCTCTGGGAGTCATTGTTCAGTGCAGAGCAGAGGTGGAACGAGGATGGCTCTCTCTCTCTCTCTCTCTCTCTCTCTCTCTCTCTCTCTCTCTCTCTCTCTCCTCTCTCTCCCCCACCTCCCACCCCGTCTTTTAGTCCAGGAGAGCATTTTGTTCCTTCGGCTGTCAAGGCGCCTTTGTGCAGACAGGTCTCTATTCCCAGAGCGGAGGACTCGGAGACAAGTGGCAGACACTTGGCGAGTTTTCATCCCTTCCCTGATCTGTATACTTTGTTCTCTAGAATCTTGTTTAGATCGTGTCTTTTATCTCCAAAGCGCTCTGGGTTTTTTCCACATTCTGTTTAGCCACAGCTAAGATACGGAAGAGAGATGGAGAAGAGGAAACGTGAGGCAGGGAAGGAAGAGGCAGTCAACATTTTTAAACACAAAGATAAGTAGAGCCTCTTAGCTTCTAAAGCAGAGGTGAGGGATTAAACAGTGTTTTCTCAGGGACTCTTGATAGGCAGGGCAGGCAAGGAGCGCTTAGGTCACCAGCTGTTATACAAGGCATCCAGAGAGGTCTCACCAATGTCACATGAATATTTGGGACCTTTTGTTTTACATGCTTTAAACTGTTCCAGGGTCCTTTATCACAGCCTTAGGTACTAGGATTAGAGAGAACAGATTTGAAGGCTGGGGCTGTAACTCAATGGTACAATGCTTGCCTAGCATGCATGAGTCCCTAGATACAATCTCCAGTATTTCTAGGAGAGAAGCAGAGTAGATCAGGCATGGTTGATAGAGAATGTGGCATTGAACTTTGCAGTACCCTGTGTCTACCAGTTTATGGGAATCAACCCAAAAGATTTCTAATCTATATTTTTCCAAATGCATAAAATCTCCCATTGGCTTAAGCCTGATTGTTTCAAGTGATTTCTTGCCGCCTCTTGCCCCATCACTAGCTAGCTTAAATCCTTTGATTGGACTGTCATCTAGCATGGTCTTATCACCCTGCAAAGAAGCATAGTTCAAATAAAAACAACCCGTCTGGGAAGAGAGCATCATTTGTAAGGTACTTGCATCACAAGCTAGAGGACCTGAGTTCGATCCTCAGAACCATCAAAACACAGATTCCCACACATTTTCTCTTGCTGTGACAAAATGCCCTGAGCAAAAGCAACGTAGGGGAGGAAAGGGTTTATTAGACTTATCCTTGCAGGCCACAGGCCACTATGAGAAATCAAGCAGAAACTGTAGCAGGGTCCATGGAGGGATATTGCTTCCTGGCTCCCTGTCTCACTGACTTGCTGGCTCACTGGCTCATGCTCAGCTAACTTTCTTATATAGTTCATACCCACACTATAGATGGTGCGACCTAGAGTGTGCTGAACCCTCCCACACCAATCATCAATCGAGACTATCTCTTATAAATATTACCAAGGCCAATCTAATCTGAACAGATCCTCAGTTAAGGTTCCCTTCCCCCAAGTGACTCCAGATTGTATCAAGTTGCCATTAAACACAAATTAGAACCCCACTAAAAGGAGGGGCTTGGTGATACATGCTTATATTGAGAGACAGACAGACAAAGGCAGACAGACAGATCCTTGGAGGCTCATGGTTCGGCTATCTTGCCCTATATGACAACCTCCCAGAGCAATAAGAGACCTTATGGAAGGCTCCTGAAGAACAACACTGGGCATCATCTCTGATCTCCAAAAGTAGGTGCACACATGCACCCTCAAACACACACACACACACAACCATATAACTATCAAGGTGGTCCTTGATAAAAGTGGTCCTCTGCTAAATAATTCTTGAAACAGTGTGACTTTGATGAGAACCGTGTCCTTCCCTCAAGAAACCCATTTTTTCTCCTCCTTTGGACATAGTTTGGTAGAACTAAGATCTCATTGTCCTTGTAGAATGACCTGGTTTGAAACTTACCGCTGCATCTGGGGCCCAAGTAAGACATCACATAGGATTTCGTCAGACCAGCATTTAAGGGAGCATCAGTGCTGTGGTCACTGGAACCTACTGTAAGAGATCTGACTTCGCCTCACTTTTTCAATCCATTTTGAATATTTAATTTTGCAACTTAAAAAAAAAACCCATTAAACTGTCTAGTTATTTCTAGAACAAGGCAGGCTAAAATAAGCATAATTATTAAAAGAAAAGAGAGAGCCTACTAATTCGAGAGAAGTGACACACTAAACTCTCTATCAAAACCTTTGTGAGCATGATTTGGAGGGCATTAAGTATCATGGCAGGAAGGTCATCAAATATAATTCTTAAAATACTAACAGATACTATGCTTATACTCCTCTTTTTCTTCTTTAAAAAATAGATCTAATAGATTTTAAGATCCTGAAAACATGTACAATGTTTATCCACAACAAAATATATAAATAAATTGGAGCATTTCAGATTATTTTCAAACAATGAACCACTACACAACACTGAAACATCCACAAATGTGTTACTTTTTCTTGTCAACTTGACTGGATCTGGAGTTGCTTGAAAGACACATCTATGGGTATGCTGGGGGTGTTTCCAAAAAGGCTTAACTAAAAACAAACGATCCACTGTGCATGTTGGCAGAGCTTGGGAACCAAGACTTTCTATGAATGGTAGGAAGGAAAATGTGAGCCAAGCATGGCCATTCATCAGTCTCTGATTCTTGACCACAAATGCAATATGACCTCCCACCTCACACTCCTGGAACCATTCCTGCCTGCCCGTGATGAACCATATCCTCAAATCATGAGTCAAAATAAATCCTCCTTCACTTGTTTCCCTGAATCTAAAGCAATCTACAAGGTCGGCAACAACACACAGAAATCCTGTAATTGCAAAGCTAAGTAAAATGGACCCCTGTAAATGAGTACATAAAAAGTGGTGCTCACACAGAACTTCATGTCAGACTGAGCGCTGTACTGCCAGAAGTTGGGACAGCAGCTTTCTCTGTCTGTGCTGATGCCTGGAAGAGTGGATGGGTGCTTTGGAGATAATGGATTGCTCTGTGTCTTGCATCTGGAACTGGATATTGGAGTGGGATGGTTAGCTTTAAGCATTGACTTGATACAATCTAGGCATACCTGGAAAAAGGCTCTCAATGAGCAAATGACCAGATTAGGTCAGTCTGTGGGACATACCAGTGAGGGACTTTTTAAATTTTGATTAATCAAGATAGGAAGACCTACCTTAAAATTGGGGTAACTGAGTGTTCGTTCCCTGCCCATGACTCTGGAGCTCCTGATACCTTGGCTGCTCCACAGTGAAGAACCTGTGAGCTAAAACAAATCTTTCCCTTCCAAAGTTGCTTTTGTCGTTGTATTCTATCACAGTGACAGAAAGGAAACCATGTTACTTAGACAAATTTACCTTATAAAAACTAATCAGTTTGAGCATTTATCACTTGAGTACTTACCATGATATGTGATAGTTCAATAAAAGTTTTCTAAAAATGAAAGTGAGGAATACATTAAAGACCTGTCTCAGCCTTGAGACTGACCATAAATCTGATTCAAATTCCAGCTTCAGTTTGCAAAGGGCGAAATAGCCAAGCCTACTATTTATGCATATTGTTAGTAAACTGGTTATGACTTTAGACAGGAAATCATGTCCCAGCTGGTTTTGAATGTATTGTGTAGCCTAAGATGCCCTTAAATTTCTTATTCTTCTGCCTGTCTCCTGAGGGCTGCGTTCCCATGCATGAACAGCTGTGGCTGGACGGTCCACGCTAGGACTCGGATTCAGGCTTCATGTATGCTAAGTGAGCATTGTACATGACCAAGCTACTGCCTCAGATCCAAAATTCTACTTTAAACTGAATTTTGGGGACGAGAGAGATGTCTTTGCAGTTAGAGTTTCATGCTCCTCCAAATGACCTAAGTTTAGTTCCCAGACCCAAGTTGATGGTGGTTTGCAACTGTTCCTTGCACACACACATGACATGTGCACACAGAGACATGTACACAAACACCTAAGGGAAAAATAAACATAAAATCAATTTTGTGTTTCAAGATATTGTTCATGGTTGTGCATCATCAATGATCATATGAACACTAACAATTTTTCCCAAATATTTCACTATGACATTAGTATACAGCAGTATATGAACAGCACATGAGATGTGCTGTTCCATTTTATTTCTAGCCTCAAATATAGGTTTCTCCTTTTGGCCTCTACAAAGCCTTTGTACAAGTCCTCTGTACATGCCCATCTTACAAATTATATATCAATTATTTCCCTAGCAGTAAAAGAGGTATCGATTTAAATATGGCCTTCAGCTATAGACAATGTCACTAAAAACAATTCCCCCCAGACTCACAGATGTCTCTACCTAATACAGTCACCCCAGAGGAATTCTTCTGGCCTAGTTATGTTCCGCAAGGGTAGAAGGATGGGGAAGAGATAGAGATCGACTCACACAGAATATGCTGACACTGCACTAACTATAGAGTGGACTCCCCATAATGACACCTTTGGATAACACAGAAAATGATTGTGTTCCAAGGGTGGGCCATAATGAGAGAGGAGGGGACTGAGAGCCACAGGGGCATTGTTTTCAATCTCACAACACATCTGTGGGGCAGGGCCAGGTGTGTGCTTGTTTTCAAAATAATACATATTTCTATTTGTCTTTTCCCATGGCTTTTGAGGAAAGGATAAAATTGGACGAGCCAACCAGATTTTGTATTCTTTTGTCTCCATGATCTGGCCAGTAAAACCATGTATGGACATATTTTGAACAGTTATAAAATTTGTCATGAAAGGTTTATCAACATTTGCTGTTAAGCCTCGAGGTAGACTTTGCTGTCACCTTGACAGTATCTAGAATCACCTAAGAAGGGAGCTTATGAGAGACTTTTCTGAATTAGATTAAGGGAGATGGGAAGACTCACATTAAATGTGAGCAATGCCACCACTGGGCTGAAGTCCCCGACTGAAGCAAAAGGAGAGTGAGCGGAGTATAAGCATCCATCTCCCTCTGATTCCTGACAGGACGCAATGTGACCAGCCATAGTCCTGATCCCATAGCCATGCCCGCCCTGTTTGAAGCAGAGCTCTCTCCGCCATGATGGAATGACACCCCTCAACCCCCATAATTACCCATTCTTCCCTTAAATTGCTTTTCTATTTAGTATTTTAAAAAATATTAAACCATTCTAAAAAATTGCTTCTTGTCAGGTGTTTGGCCCTGCAAATTTCAGCAATGAGAAAGGCAAATAAATGAGCCCCATTGTATACACAACTGATGAGATCTCTTTTGCCTCACTCTGTAGATTGGGGATAAGTTATAATAGCTTTTCCTGGTAAACAGATGCACATATATGTAACATTTTAATAGATAAGTTGATAAGTGAGTTTCTGCAACATCTGGATCAGAGTAAGTCTTACCTCTTTCTCCATCTCCAGAGTTCTCACTGGCTTTGATAATAAATGAAAAAGCTCACTCAGCTCTTCCTCAACAGAAACAGCCCTTTACAACATTTCTGGAGACAAGAGCCACTCAGTCTAAAGAGAGAGCTCCAAGTCGGACGGCATCATTCTGTAATCCTTTCCAGAATGGTGACACTTGGCTGATTTGTCAAAAACCCTTCTACATACATATCCAACTGCCTTCTTTTAATGAATGTCAGCCTTTTAGAATCAACGATGCTGACATTACTCTGTGGAGCGAAGACTGACGGCCCAACTTGTAAATTCCCTGACGCCTATATTAGCAGGAAGGAGAGATGAGTTTTCTGTTCGCTGGGCTTGTTCTGCTGTCAAATTCTGGGGGACTTGCACTTCAAGTCCCCCAGAATATATTCTCTTCAAATTAAATTATCTTCCTTTTTGCCAGCCAGGGAAAATTTTCTTAGAAGAATATTATCAACTAAGTGGATCACAAAATGTGAGTTTAAGTCTTGCTTCCTAGGTGAAAAGATATTAAAATGAATTGTATTCCCTAGACACATGATGTGTTTCAAAGGGTCACCTACTACACCTGTTAAGAATGTCTTTAAAAGGACCTTTGAGTCAAAAGAGGAAGAAAACAAGCAGCCAGTAGAATCTCCTTCCTGAAAGAGATAGTGGATGCCCCGTTGCTGTTAGTAGAACCTTGATGGCTTGTCCCACCTTGGTTTGGCTTCTTTGCACTAATACTTTTTAACCAGTAACAATGTTAGAAATGCTGCGCCACATAACATATTTTTTGGTATAAAAAAAAATTCTCAGTTTTACTGAGATTTACTAATTTCTGGACCAAGGAGATGGCTCAATCGGTAAAGGAATTTGGTGTACCAATATGACAACTTTAGAGGACTTGATCCCCAGGTCCTGTAGTAGAACTAGACAGCCAACTTCCAAAATTTGACTTTCCTTCACACACGCTCTGTGACTTGTACAAGCCCACACTGCCAATGCCTCCACACAATAATAAACAATTTTTTTTTAATTCTAATTTCCCTCTCTAACTTCTGTATTCCATTTTTGTTGCTTGTCCTTAGTCTGTCCATCCTAGATGGGGACAATCATATTTCATGTCTTATTTGAGTTCCTTTAAAATAGATGTGTAGGTATTAAAACACATACGTGCACGTGCATGCACACTCACTCACACAAGCCCTTGTGCAATCTGGGGTAGTAGCTTAGTTTGTAGAAAGGTTGCTCGGCATGTTGGAACTCCTAGGTTCAATCTTAGCACTGCATACATATAGTATAATGCTGCACACCTTTAATCCCAGCACTCCAGGATGATCAGTAGTGTAAAGTCATCCTTGGCTACATAGCAAGCTTGAGGTCAGCCTCGGTTACCTGAGATGTTGCCTCAAAAAGAACTGGAAATACCTTGTGATTTCAAAGTCTGTAGTCACCATGGTAGTGGTAGGGCTGGAACCCAGTCCCCAACACCCTTAACACTAAGCTGCCATCACTAGCAGCTATAGCTGTAGCCTTTCCATCAGCCTTACCACAAAGCTTTCCTGGGGAAGGCTAGACCATGAGTCAGCATGTTTTTTCCATAAAGGTGGAACTAATAAGTATCTTAGGCTTTGTGAGCTATTTTATTTTCCTTATAACTACCCAGCTCTATAATCCATCATGAGGAATGAGCCTACAAATGGGTGTGGCTGTAATTTTATAAAACAAGCATCAGGCCGGATTTGGACAGTGTGATTGAATGATATGACAGTGTGTTTACCTTTGGTCCAGACCCTTGCCTTTTGTATCTTGGTTACATTCATAAAACTCAAATTGGCAACATTTCTTCTTATCTCCTGGACTAAGCTGTAGATTTAGCAAAGTACAGAGCTGCCCTGTCCCACATTTTCAGCCAGTCCATCATTCCTAACAGTGGGTTGTGTCTTTTAAAAACACCAGAAGAGTGATTGCATGAAGGAGAGAGGAATATCTCATCTTCATGAACTACTAGACACTTTGTACTCTGGGATAAACGCAGTTTTGAGGAAGTCTCAGCTCTATAAATGATGACATATGTATCTCCATGTTTAGAGCAAACTCCAAGCACCATACAAGGCTTCACTCATTTCAAAGATACTTAACTTGGTACCATGCAGACAGGATGCTACACTAGGACATTATTGTAGGAAGTTAAATTCTAGGTTATGATTGCCCGAAATACCTTTCCCCTGGTTAGGACATATTAAGGAACTTTCCAGTACAAGAAGAATGAGAGGGCAAGATGAATCCTGAAGGAGGCTTCACCATATTTGACCATAGCCTTACGAGGAACTCTTGATGGCTTGTCTTTAAGCCAAGCAGGTAAGGTAGCAACTGTGTTGTATAGAATAGAGCCAGAGGAAACACCTTCCTTTGTCTACCTTATGTTTAGAGAGTGTTGGATACAATACCTAGACATGGACATGCTGTTTCAAGAGCAGGGATACTCATTTTACTACAGGACAGCCCAGCAAAGTGAACTCTGTAGATTCCACATATTCTGTACGCCTGGAAATTACAAGCTGAATGTCATGTACAGGAGATTTCTATTATCTAATCCAGTCAAGACAGGTTTACCATTGAAAAAATAGGCAGTGGTTTGACCTCAGACTACAGTTAAAAAAAAAAATCAAATAACCTTGGGAAGACAGGACATCTTCCTCTATCAGTGAACATGTACATCTGAGATTGTGAGGCTCTACCCAGTAATTACTTCTGATGTTACATAATCTATCATGGTGAGTCTGTCCCTCCAAGAAGGAGATGAAGCTAACCTCTGCACCAGGTCCATAACACAACATAAAAGCCCAATATGACCAAGGAGAATGTGGATAAATTTTGAATTGCTCTAAACTAGAATTGTATGAGAAAAAAAAGTAAAATTTTATGTCTTAATAAATACGTCAACCTCCTTTGTTAGAGTCATAACATATACCTCCCTAGGTAGAGGAATATAAAATGATTGACACTTTTGCAGCCCACGGGGGAACGGCAAAACAAAATCCTAGGGAAGCACCACAAACTGGAGTCTGGAAGCAAGTTTTAGATTTGGATGACTGGCACCACCTGTGGATTTTATGAGAATCTGAAAAATCCGCACAATTGAGTTTAGCATAGATGTAGTATAGTTGGGATGTTTGAGAGATTAGGTGCCTGGCCCAACCAACCTGTATGGGTCCCAGCTCAGTGCAATTTCAACTCTGCCACCTCTGACAAGACAAACTGCCTGAGTATTTTAAGGCTCATTTCACAGATGAGGTTTTAATCTAAATGAGAGGGAGATAATCACAGCACTCACCTAAAGGGTAATTGTAAGAATCCATGAGATAATGAATTCATCAGGAGTGCCTGTCCAGCGCCTGCCATGTGCTGAAAGCTCACGGCAGACATCTGGTAGACCTTATGAAAAATATATACAGACCATGGTGGAATACACTTCAGTAATATTCCTACCACACCAAAGGACCTCAAGATGCTTCTGGATACCTCTTTAAGGAAACATGACCCAGCAGCACTGGGTGGTTCCTGCTGGGTTTGTCCTGACTGTGGGTTACACTCAGTCATTCAGACTCTGTGATGATTAAGTGTCACAGATAACTAGACTGGATTTGAAATCATCTAGAAAATTGGGAAGCAAACCTGTGGCATGTCTGCGAAGAAACTTCCACCAGAGATTAACTCAGCATGGAAAATCAAGCCTCAGTGTGGGCCACACTATTCCATGACTGAGAGCACAGGTAAAGAAACAGTTGTGGGAAGGGGTAAGAAAGCCAGGAAGAACATCCTCTTTTCTCAATCATTGTCCTCCAAGAGCTTGAAGATTGGCTCCAACACAGGCTTCTGCCACTGGATGCTCTGCTTCACAGTGGCCCAGAAATAGAAGCCAGGTGATCATGGACTGAAAAGCTCTGAAACCATAAGCCAAAATTAATTCTTCCCCTAAGTTGTTTCTGTCAGGTACTTTTATCCTGGTGACTAGAAGTAACTCATATCCTAGGTGATTTTCTAATCAATGATAGAAAAATCATGAAGTAATTGAACTAAAAGACATATTAAAGAGTTTCAACCACTAACTTGATGAAGAAGAAATAAAGAATAAATGAACTCATAGACAATGAATCTGAAATGACTCAAGAAAACAAAAAGAAAAGAATCAGGATTAAAAAAAAAAGCCATGCCTGGTACTTCACACCTGTAATGCCAGCACTTAAGAAGTGAAAAAAACAAAGATCAGGAGTTCAAGGCTGTGTAGGGTATTAGTGGACACTCTGACCTATGTGGGCTTCTGTGTGGGAAAAAAAAAAACAAAACAAGCAAAAAGACAACCAGTAAAAGATAGCTTAAAACCTCATAGAACACTATCAACTGGACAGTCTACAAAATGTGAGAGTGTCGGAAGGGAAAGTAGGCAGAAGTTAGGCTAGAGAGCCTCCTTGAAGAAAATAAGAGAAAATTTACAAATGCTGGAAAAGATATTAGCATTCAAATAAAAAAAAGCACAATGAACAAAAGCAATGACTACTGACTAGAGCACATTCAGTAAACGCTACCCTGGGGCAGGAGAGATGGCTCAGTGGTTTGGAGCTTTACTGCTCAATCTTGAGACCAAGACTTCAGATTCCAGTGTGAGCATCCATAATGACTGTCTTGTAACAGCCTGTAACTTCTGAGCGAAGAAATCAGATGCATTCTTCTGTCCTCTGTGAGCATATAAACATGTCCATGCACACACCTGCGAATGCAGTCCTCACCCCCAATACATATACATGATTTTAAAAATAAATGTCATACACAGATACTCTTAAGTCAAAATTTGTCAAAGGGGACAAAGATGGGTGTCATATAGTAATACAATGGTCAAGTCATCAGGCAGGAATAACAAGTAGAGATACACATACATTCAATGGCGGAGCACCAGAGTATAGGAAGCACATATTAGCAAAGACGATGGGAGAAATAGACAACAACACAATGAGAGTGGAAGTTTTCAGTCCCCCACCCTCTTCAGTAACAGAACACCAAAGCAGAGAACCAAAGTAACCAAAAACTTAACACTGAAGGTCAAATAGACTCCATAAATCCATACAAACACTAACTGAACATTGTCAAATACATATAGAATATTGCTTTGGGATAGAGCACATATTACACTAGAAGACAAATTTTAGCAAATTTAAGATTTAAGATTAAAGTGATATCAAGTAGAAAAACAGAGAGATGTCTCAGTGGCTAAGAGTATTTGCTACTCTGACAGGGGACCTGAATTTGGCTCCCAGTACCCTCCTGAGATGGCTCACAACCATCAGTAACTCCAGTTCCAGGGGATCTAATGCCCTCTACTGGCCTCCATAGGAATCTGTACCCATGTGCATACACATCCAAGCAAACATGTGCACACATGATTAAAATTTTTGAAATACATTTTGAAACAAGATCTTATAATAAGCATATTTAGTCATTACAGTGGAATTAAACTGAAAATTAATGACAAAAAGAAATGATATTATTAATGATATACTTGCAGACAAAAGCCGAGCATAACTCTCTCCAGAGAGGTTTCATTCAATGGCAGATGGAAACAGATGCAGAGATCCACAGGCAAATATCAGACGGAGCTCAGAGTCAAGGGCACCAAAAGAAGACCTACAGAGCCAACTAAACTGGGCCCGTAGAGCTTATAGAGAGAGACTGAACCACCAACCAAAGAGTATGTAGGGGCTAGAACCTCTTCACATTTGTATCAGATGTGACGCTTGGTCTTCATGTGGGTTCCCTAAAAATTGGAGCAGGGGCTGCCTCTGACTCTGTTGCCTGCCATTGGATCCTCTTCCCTAGCTGGGCTGCCTGGTTAGGCCTCACTGGGAGTGGATGTGCTTAGTCCTAGCATGACTTGATGTCCCCGGGTAGGATGATACTCAAGGGAGGTAATGGGGGGAGGGATTTGTAAGGATGGAACTGGGAGGAGAAAAGGAAAGGGGACTTTGATTAGAATATAAAGTGAAAAATAAATTAATTAAAGAAAATAAAGAAATACATTTTGAAACAAGATATTAATATATATAAACAAGTATATTTAGTCACTACCTTGGAATTAAACTGGAAATGAATGACAAAAAGAAAGATAAACAAATTCACACAGATGTGGAGATTTTTTAAAACTAAGCTTTTAGACAAAATAGGAATCAAAGGGGAAATAAGAAACTACCTCATGCAAAAACCACAAAAACACAGCATTCCAAAACCCTAAAGACACAGTCAAGCCAGCAATATAAAGTTAATTTATACTTAGAGTAGCTGCTCTCATAAAATACCATGCACTGGGCGGTTTATAAACAACAGGAATTTAAATGCCACAGTTCTAGAGAATGGGATGGCAGAGATCAAGGCATTGGCAGGGTTGATACCTGGGCCTGGCTTACCTCCTGCTCAAAATGGCCACTTTGTTACAATCTTTTCTGCTTCTCTTGGATAGGTGACAATGTCTTTTCTTTCATTCCTAAATTAACTTTAGTTCTTGTTTTCTCAGTAAAGCTAACTAAAGCTTATCTCCTTGATCTTTCAAAAGAGTTCTGTTGATTTTAGTTATTTGTTGTTGTTGTTTTTTTCTTTTTGGTCTAATCCTAAATCTTTCATTTCTTCCACTAACTTTAGCTTTACTGGGTTTTGTTCTTGTTGTTGTTATTGTTGTTCTGTTTTAGTCTTTCATTTTCGATTTTTCTTCTTTTTCATGTAAATGGTTTCAAACTGCTGTGAGTGACCACCAGATGTTTGGGTTAAATTTTCACTTTGAAAAGACAATTATTTATTCACAGATACCTCAAGGTCATAGGCTGATAGGTAAGAAGCAAGGGAGAATTCTAGTCACCTTAATGAGCCAGAAAAAAATGAGCATTTGTGGAGAGAAATCACCCCACTTTCCCCATCAACCACATTAGAGGCTGTGGTTGGTCATGGTCTGACTCCATATGCTACAAACATCTTCCCTCCTCAGTAATAAACCTGGCAACAAGGCTGGTAGGAAACAGGATAAAACACACTATTTGTGTCCTTCCCTTCCGGTTGATTTTCAGTTCTCTACACAAGGTAACCCTGGGTGCCTTCCCACAGTGTTCTTACTTTATTTCCTTTCTACAGTTGGTACTCAAAGTATATAATTTTTTCTTTTCCTTGATTTGTAAACCACTCAGTCACTAGGGGGACAAAACACAGTGATTACTAATGGGAGATGCTACGAAGGTCCCAGCTGTGAACAGGAGAAAGCCAAGATGACCCGTCATCGAAATGTCACCGAAAACACCACCACGCCATTCAGAATGAAACAAGGAGGGTTTTGTGCAGACAGCAGCCAAACACATATTTAACTCCAGAACTCACCAGTCGAAAGGAGATTTAAGGGCTTCTCTCTTGATGAAATAGCCCGTGATAGAAGATGCCCTTGTTCCCTCTGTAGCTGCATACAAATGACAGATATTTGCATAGACCAGGGCATCCAGAGCCCTAAGGGGACTGTACATTTTTAAAGTAGTACTGTCATTGTTTTTTATATAGTAATTGGAAGTGTACATTCTATCAGGTGTGATTCTTATTAGGAGAGGAGGTAGCTGCTCTTGGCTACTGGTTCTGGTCAGTTAGGGTTACCAGGACTCAGAAACAAGAAAACTCTGTGTATAAGATCTAAAGGGGAATGTGCAGTAAATGCTAGCAAGTCCCCAGCTCACACCAGACTCTGACTCTTGACTTTCATCTCCCTCTCTTCCCAGCTTCCTTCTATGTACTCAGCACATTTCTGCCTCATGAAGAAAGGGCTTCCTGATGACTGGGCAGCAACTGGAGTTAAATTAGTCATGTCACAACAGCAAATTAGCAAATAGTACCCCAGTTACTAGAAGAGGTGGTGATGTTTGGTGTGTTCGATTCCTGCTATCATCTAGGAATCAGAGGCTGCTCAGAACACACCATGGACTCTCAGTGGTCCGGTGTCCAGTAGGATGGGGGATTTGGCCAGGATGAAACATCAGAGGAGAGCCAGTCCATCTTTCCCAACCTGGCCTCCCTTAGATATTTGTGTGAAAGTAGGTACCTGTCAGGATCACAGGAAGAGTAGACAGCCCCTTAAGGAAGGATAAGTTAGAGATGTTGTAAAACTCCTCTGTCAAGGGTGTGACAAGTGGCCAGCCACTTAGGGAAGAGTGGGGAACAAAAATTCCTTGCTTTTGTGCTGTAGGGAGTATGGTTTTCAAAATACAGTACTTAGCAAGCCACTGAGAATAGGTCTGCTCCTCTTGAGACTTCATAAACTATGTGTGTGTTTGTGTATGAGTATACATATGTGTGCATGTGTGTGTATGTGTACACACGTATGTTTGCATGTGGGAATACATACATGTGTGCACATGCATGTGCATTTATGTGTTTAAGTGTGTGTATTTGTATGTGTGAGAGTTTATATGTTCACATGTATATATGGATACTCAGACTAATACATACACACACACACACACACAGAGGCCAGAGGAGGACATTGAATATCTTTTTCTATGACTCTCTGTCTTATTGCCTGGAGACAAGGTCTCTTCCTAAGCCTGAAACTCACCATTTTGACCAGTCTGGCTCCCAAAATCTTCTTGATTCTGCTCTATGATTCTAGGGTAGCAGGCATGTATGGCTATGCCTGGTTTTTCATGAGTCCTGGGGATTAGAACATATGTCCTCTTGTTCACATGGCCAAATGCTCTTACCCAGTGAGATATCTCCAAAGTCCCTGGAGCCTTCATTTTCATGACATTCTCAGATGACTTCTATGCCAGCATCCGAAACAAAGACCTGCAAGCCTACATCTGTCCCTACAGGGACAATGCCTAGATTATGAAGTTAGAGATGTTGTAAAACCTCCAATGGCATGAATGTGACAAGAGGCCAGACACTTGGGGAAGGACGGAGAACAAGAATCCCTTGCTTTTGTGCTATAGGAACCATGGCTTTCAACTTGCAGTTCCGGAAGCCACTTAGAAATAGCTGCGCTCCCACCCAAACGGCCTTCCTGTCCAATGTGGATCTGCACACACACTGCTCCTATCAAATGATGCTACCAGAGTCCACAGCAATGGTCTGCTCCCCAAAGTTCCAGGAAACTGGATTCTTTAAGTTAACTGACTATGACCTTCAAGAGATTTCAACTTGCCGGCAGAAAGGCTTTCACCCCCATGGCAGAGACCTACCGCTGTTCTGTGACTGCAGCCATGTCACTGTCAAGGACAGAATTGTGACGATCACAGACCTTCGATAAATCTCAATCACGAACCAGGGAGATGGGCTCTCTGGGTAAAAGCACTTGCCACCAAGCCCAACAGCCCAAGTTCAGTTCCTGGTACCCACATGGTAGAAGGAGAATACCAACTTTCCCCAAGTTGTCCTCTAACTTCCATTTGTGTATTGTGGTATGTGCACACACACACACACACACACAAATTATTAATTAAAAATGAATAAATGTAAATTAAAAAAAAACAGAAATAGCTGCTCCACAGCTGACATTCAAAAGTTGGAGCACTGAGCTAAGTGGGAAGGAAAGAACAAAGGGAGGAAGAGAGAGAGGGGAAGATCTTCGACAGTAGAAAACAAAGCTTACAGAATGAAAAGGGACAGAAAGGCGGAAACCCAAAGCAAAAGCAGCCAGGAAGCCACACCTGGATGGACGGTAGAGCTGAGCTGTGGCCCCACCTGCTGGCCAGAGTTGCAGGTGGGTCCTCAGTGACTGTGACCTTAATGCCCAGTTCTCTGCTCTGTCATTACACGTGTAACCTGTATCTTGGCCACCCAGGCTTGTGAGACTTAGTTATCTTTTGCATATAGAACCATCAGGACACTTTGAAGTAGGAACACAAATGGACCTGGCTCAAATTTTTACAGTGTCATTAAAATACTGACCTTCTGCATGAAGTGGATAGGAGGTCTAGGGTGGCTTATAATTATCAGTCTCCTGAGGTGGTATATGCCAAGAATTCAACCTTTCTAGCAAGAGAGGAGTCACTCAGGCCAAATACCAAGGGAATATGAGTCACTTTCTAAGAGATTAAAAAATGAACTAAAATTATCAACCATAAACCCTGCTCTCTACCCCAGTGCCTCCCATCCAGTTGCAGGAAGGAGAACAGGGCAGCTATATATAAATAGCAAACTATGTGCTGAGAGGATTGGTACCTCTGTGCACCAATCTCCAGGCTGTTCTTGATGTAAGCATACCAGGGATTGCAGAGATGTCTCAGTAACTAAAAGGGAACACTTTTCTTAGAGAAGACCTGAGTTCAGTTCCTAGCACTTGCATCAGGTAGTACATACCCAGATTCAGGGGATCTGTGGTCCACTTCTGGTCTCCATGGGCATTTGCACTCATGTGTACATAATTAAAAACAAAAATAAAGTTAAAAAAAATAATCAAAGTACCTCGATCACATTAGTCCTGATCTAGATTAGAACAGACCTTACTCTTTTTAAACTCATTCACTACTGACTCTCTGAAGCTGGGCCATGGCACTGTAGGGTTTTTGAAATGATAATCTCTAATACTTACTTCATGCCTACAGAAGCCTCACACCTGCCAAATGGGATAGGACCTATATCGTCACCTGTTTTCTATGAGACAGAACTAAGACCTGGTGAAGCTAAGCAACACGCCAAGGGGACACAGACAATATTTAAAGGGGAAGTAGAAAATACAGGTAGGTGTGATCAGGGACCAATGATCTGAACCAGTGGCTGCCCCACATCTCTCTTATGTCTGTGTGTGCATGTGTGCATGTACGTGTGTGTGTGTGTGTGTGTGTTAAAAGAGTGAGAGAAAAAGAGAGAGAGAGAGAGAGAGAGAGAGAGAAATCTATACAAATGCCTATGGCTGCATGTATGTATGTATGAGGATGCAAGTGTGTAGCAGGATATTTTTCCAAAAGCTGGGAGGAGCTAAGGTGGGAGGAGTAAGGAGAGGAAGAGGAGGAGTAAGGAGAGGAAGAGGAGAAGGAAGAGGAGGAGCTAGGGGAGAGAGCTCAAGAGAGGGGGGACCATGGAATCGGACATGTGCCCGTCTCTAGCAGTCAAAGGTAGTTGATATATATAGGTTGGGTATTGGTTTACACCCCTGATTGTGTGGGCATCTTGTTATTTGAGCATTACCAAATATATAAAGCCTTTGGATAATCTAAGCATTAGAGTCTCATTCCTACCAGGCCCATGTGGATGGTGGGATGGTCTGGGCTCAGCCAAGCATTGTGGAGACAGTGTGGGAGATTGGCAGAGCCATCTCCCACACTGGCGTGTCGTGGATGGCAGGGCCAGTGTTTCTGGCCACCTGAGCTGGCAGTCTGAGCAGAGTGGAATTTTAAATATCTCCTGCAACACATATGTGTATCCATGTGGAGGTCAGAGATCAACCTCAAATGGAGGTCAAGGGTCAGCCTCAGGTAGTTTCTTGGGAGTCATGGAAACAGATTCTCACTAGGATCTGGGAATCATCGCCAATTAAGCTAGGCTAACTGGAGCTATTGCTATTTATTTATTTATTTATTCATTCATTCATTCATTTCATTCATTTATTTATTTGAGATTAGTCTTTTCTCTATGCCCCAAGGCTTGCCAGTTAGGCTGGACTGGCTTGGCACAAGGTTATCCAGCCTCTGTCTGTCTTCTCAGGGCTGGGATTGCAAGTATACATAACTGTACTTGTCTTTTTACATGGGTTCCAGTGTTTGAACTCAGGTCCTCATGCTTGTGGAGCAAGGAGTTTACAAACTGAGCTTTCTGCCCAGTCTCTCCCAGTCTTCTTAATAAAGGAAAAGAGATGTAGAGATCAGAAACAGAGAAAAGTGAAGATGGAGACAAACTGGCACCATAGACACTCACAAAGGAAGCACTCCTGCAGAGGGCAGAAACCTTAGGGAGCCTGTTGCAGCTTCCAGTCACCTCTGGCTACTTGGGACAAGAGATTAAATTTTAGCAGTTGGCAAATGGATCTTAGAGCCTGGGGGAAAGAAACACTTAAAAATGATTCATTTATTTTTCTTTTATTTGTATGAGGATTTTGCCCGCATGCATGTGTGTATATCATGTGCATGCCTGTTATCCACAGAAGTCAGAAGAGGGCATCAGCTCCCCTGGGACTGTAAGTATATAGAATTGTGAGTTGCCAGCCATGTGGGTGCTGGGAACCAGGTCGCCAGGAAAAGCAGCGAGGGCTCTTCACTTCTGAGCATCTCTCCAGCCCGGAAAATGCTCTTCTTAAAGAGGAAAGTGTTTTATTTTCCTCTAATAGCTAAGAAGTGGCCACTGTTTGGAGAAGGGAAATAGTCTCTACATTCAGCAAGCGGGATGGAGAGATGGCACAGTCTCAAGAGCACTTCACTGCCCTGGCACAAAACCCAAATTCAGACCCAAGTACCTACACTGGGCAGATACTATAACTCCAGCTCCAAGGGATCAAATCACCTCTTCTGGCTTCTGCAGACGCCTGTACTAGTATGCTCATATGCACACCACACTAGATACAACACACACACACACCACACACACACACACACAAATGAAAATAAAAATAAATAACTTACAAAGAAATAAAACTCAGGAAGGTGACACAGTGAAAGAATGTCTCTCACCTCTTCTCCTGTGCCTGTTCTTCCCCTGGGTGGTTAACTCAGGCCACCAATAGGGACAAAACAACATGTGAAAGAGAATCCCCATGCCTGATGCCCGACACAGTGTGAAGTCACTGTGGAAAAAAACAAAAAAAAACAAAAAACATTCCCTCTAGAGTCTGACTAATCTTTTGGACTCCACATTTGTGGCTTGGTTGAAGAACACACATGTACAATGCAAGTTCAGAATTAAAATAAAATTTGGGAACCTAGAGAAATGATGTGATGGTTAAGAGCACTGGGTGGTCTGACAGAGGACCTAGGCTTCATTCCCACCACCCACATGGCTGCTCACAGCCTTCGGTAACTTGAGTTCTTGGGGACTCGACAGCTGCTTCTGGCCTCCATGGGCACCAGGCACACATGAAAGCATGCACACACGCAAGTGTGTGTGCGGCGCACACACACACACACACATCAAATAACACAATAATAACTAAAAGCAATAAAACAAAACTTGCAGGACAATTTGCAATGCATAGCACTGCATTATGATCCAGGCCTTCAAAATAAGCTATATCATTTTCTTATGTACCACCCACTCAGGATCCCTGAGAAAAGAAATGTTTAAATTAAGATGTACCAGAAGTCAGTTCCTGGGGTCTTCCACACTCAATTACAATGCAGCTTTTTCACAAACACTAACCCCAGTATTCTGACCTTGATTCTGGACATTGTTTTACAAAGATTTTCAACCTCTCCTCATCCCAATTCTGAAAAGCCCCATTATTATGAATCTCACGTGTCCTTCAGTGTTACTTGTGTTCAATCCTGACTAGGAAGGCCTAGGCGCTTTGTGGGCTAAAACATCAAAAGCAAACTCATATTTATGCAAATATAAATTAAAATCCTCTTTGCTTTATTAGACTTTCCATCCTAAAAACATATACATAATTCATGATGGGGGATAAAGGGAGATTATTAGCTGTAGGGCCATGGACCAACTTTTTAATAGTGAAGAGAGTGTGGTGAAAGCTGGGGTTTTTTTTTTTAAAAAAAAAACTTTTTATTTTCTAATGAGTCAAAAGAACAAGACAAACTCAGAGAGACCATGTCAGCATGGTCTTTTCTTCCCGGTCCCCATCTTTGGAAGCAGAGAGAGTCAAAGCGACATTTACCTTTTAAACCTTGTGAAATGACCACACATTTAATGAACTAAAACGTCAAAAATGTGAAACGTTTAAGGAATCTTGATCTTTTGTTAAACACACAAGGTGATGTTCAAAAAGAAAAAGAAAAAAACAGACAGTAGTTATTCCTGTTCATAACCTTATCTTTCTACAAGGAAAAATGTAAAAAGGTCAGGAATCTGTCGGGTGGCTGGGTTAGGGCTGGCCCACCCTCCCACTTTGTCCAAGGACAAGATCCACCTTCAGGGACTAAGACCTTGACCCAGCCAAAAGGAATGGTCACCGTGAAGCCCCGCTCTTCTTTCTCCTGGACCCCAGCACACACCTAATGAATTCGCTCCTGCACCACGGGGCCCAGACGGCGGTCGGAAACCTGACTGCACCTGCCGCATCTCCCTTCAGATCACGTTGCTGTTATGAAAAATAGTTTGCTATTTTGGAACCCCCTGGCAGCCAGAGTGAATCGCCGAGGGCCCCAAGCTCGTTTATCTTGTGTCAGAAGCAAAGCCAAATGAACGCCACCTCGCTCGGCACCTGAAGAATGGGAAGGCACTTGGTGAGAGTAAAAATAACCAAGGGCTGGGGAAACGATGCGGAGCGGAGCTAAGTAGGGCTGCTCACAACATACCCCACTTTTTTTTTTTTTGGTAGCCCAGGCTAGCCTTCAACTGTTTATGTAACTAGGATGACCTTGAACTTAGAATCCGTTTCCATTTCCATACTGCTGGGAATCCATCAGGTTCTAAAGTCGTGTTCCACCACAACCCCTATGCCTGTTGGGAATCAAACCTTGTGCTTAAGGAGCAAGCATTCTCTCAACTGAGCTACAGCTTCAGCCTCTACTTTCCTCAGCTAAGTTTTATTAGGGAGAGGATTCTGCCTTGTAAGGTTTGGGGTTGGAGTGGGAGGCTGTCCCTCACCAGACTCATACAGTTTAGGAAAATCGGGACTTCAGGTGCACTGAGGAGACTACCAGAGTCTATTCTCCTATAGATGGACCAGAGACAGTCCTCAGGAGCTTTCAGATTAATGCACCCAACATCACCTTCCTTCTCCCTCCACCCATCAAAGGGCTGAGGCTAAAGTCATGGGACTGAGGCTGACTTAAAACTCTTACCTATGCTAAGGGTCAAAAGAGAAGGGAGAGAGACTGAGAAAGAAGGAGGCTGTGGAGCAGCTGGGAGATAGTGAGTGGCTGAGGCAGATCTGCATAAGATGTCATTTATTTACGCTGTGTGTGGTGGTAGTGGGGGAGGTTCGTGGGCATGTCCGTGTGTGTGTGTGTGTGTGTGTGTGTGTGTGTGTGTGTGTGTGTGTTTGCCTGCTGAGCCATCTTGCCAGTCTAGGAATTTTGAAATGCAACTATACAAATTAACAGGCTCCAGTGTGAGGCTTTCGAGCATGTGCCTTACACAAAGATTGTGGTGCTGGATATTTACCGGTAGACAGTGTGAGAGTACGGGAGATCAGATAGGGTGAGAGTGAACCCGCCCACCCTTGCAGGGAGCAAGCCAGCCTACGTGAGGTGCCAATGAACACGATGGACGATGCAATTGTGCTTTTCTAATCCTCCAGGCCCTTCCTGTGCATGAAAGATCCAGGTGTGGGCTAGAACAAAACCAAACAGAAACAAAACAAAACAAACAAACAAAAACCCTCTGTCCAAACAGAGTGAGTGACGATCTGCAGACACGATGTGCTCTGCAGACAGGAACTAGACTACGTGACTAATTCCTTATGGACCCTGACCAAGTCCCAATTCCTGGAACTACAGTGACATAGCACCCAGGTGAATCAGTTTCAAACACTATGTAGGTTTTACATGATACCAATCGCTCATGGGAACTATCCTAGAATTTCCTCCTGGAGGAAAGTCTCTTCGTACCAGCATCTGATGCTTATCTTTGGCAGGGTGCCTACCATATTCAAGACACAGTACTCTGCCCTGCAGTAAAACACATAATTCCATGGCCCTAATCACTCCCATGTAGATTACCAGAGTAACTCACTATCTGTCTATTTTAATTCTGCCTGTCTACCCCAATGCCTATTACTCTTTTCTTTCTAGAATGTTCTATCACATCTTACCACTCTGTGTGTGTGTGTGTGTGTATACTGTTTGCACATATGTGGCAGTCATGTTTGCACATATGTGGGTTCATGTATATTTGGGCATACATGTACAAAGGTGTGTCTGTGTGTGATGTTGAAATGAATATCTTCCTCAGTTATTCTGTACTTTGTATTCATTGAGACAGTGTCTAGTGCAAACCAATTGCAGCTAGTCTAGCTAGCAAGTTTGCCCCAGGGATCTCCTGTTTCTGTCTCCCAAGTTTATCAGGTTTGCAGGTAGCTACCATGTCTGCATATCGTGGGTTCTGGGCAACAGAACTCTGGCCCTCACACTTTCAAGGCTAGTCCTTTGTCGGCTAAGTCATCAAGCCACATCAATGCATATCACTTTTTATGAAGGGTAGGATACAGCATACTCCAGGAAGCTACTTGCAAATGATTGCTCCTTAAAGGAAGAGGAAAATACATTTGCCATCTTTGATGGGGACGTTGAAAGGTTATTTGTTGAGTATTTACTTATCATCAATTTAACTACTTATTGTCTACTCATTTGTAACCACATAGCACATTATGGAACCTAAGAGTTGTTATTTAATCCAAAACAATGGCCATCAGGAATCATAAACTGGAAGTTTATATGCTATACATGAGGCATGTCACAAACTCTGGGAAAAATAAGATTGGGATAAATTGCAAGTACAAGAAAAAACACAGAACACTGAGTGAGAATTTTCCCCCACAACAGTGAGTAAGTCACGATTGCAGAGCAGGGAATCTCTTGAAAGCAGGGAAGAGCAAGGGAGAGGCAAACTTGAACTGGTTCCCCAGCAAGAACTGGTTTGTACAAAGGTAAGGGAGGGTCATGGAATTCATGATGGAAAGTCCAGTCAAGACAACCATTGGGATCTCTGTCACCTAAGATTTTATCATTCTCCAGACTGGCTCTATGATGGGCAATCTTCATTGTCAACCTGATTAGATTTAAAATCAACTTTCAGATGCCCATGATACGAGGCATGTGGCTCAATTGGTGAAGTGCTTGTCATGTAAGCATAAAGGCTTGAGTTGGATTCCCCATCTCCCATGAAAGAGCCAGATGAAGCAGCCCACATCTGTAACCTCAGCTTTGGGGAGAAGGCATAGAGAGATAAGTGGATCCATGGAAATTGCTAGTGAGCCAATCTAGCCAAATACGCTCCATGTTCAGTAGAAACTTCCCTCTCAAAAGGGATGTAGAGGGTGATCACAGAAGATACCTGATGCTGATCTCTGGCTTCCACACCTGTGCACATGTGAGCACATCACACACATGAAAGCATATATCACACACATACACAGAGATACGTACACTCAGACACACACAGAGAGACACACATGGACACATACATATACCAACAACAATATAGTATCTAGCACAGAATAAGTGTTTAGTAGATCTACTTACTGGCAAGTAGGAGCATGAGGAGGGACAGAAATCCCGAGAAGATAAATTGACCCTAGAAAAGAATGTAGAGGTTGTAAGTTACAATGCTGTGGCCCTCAAATACATTGACACAGCAGACCTTAGCTTCCTTGATAAGCAGTATGTGAATCTGGTGTTCTACAGTTATCCAGAGGAAAAACAGTTAAGTAAAACGGAGCTTACAATGTTTCAACACCACACCTTGGAACAGAAAGTCCAACCAAATACTCAAAATGATGCTGGGTTCCTTAACAGCGGAATGTAATAGTTTTCTACAGTTTCAGATTCCTACTTGAACATTTTTGGCGTCAATCATTTATAGTAATTAAGCTCTGAGATAATGCTAAGATTGTGTAGGCTAGAAATAAATGTAGGCTCTTAGTGAATGACCCAAATCTGTAGTGTTGAAAGGTGCTGAGAAGCCTTGAGATCTTCGGGCAGGCATGAAGCCCCTTTCAGCTTGAAGAAAACAATCTGCCCGCGTCAGCAGAACCAGGAAGTTCACCATCTGTTTGTTGGCTTCTGACATGGTTATTTCCGCTCAATTCTAAAAGAAAAGTTGTTTTCAATAAAATTATTTATAGCGTATCTCAAAATTATTCTTATTTGGGGATAAATAAAACAAGAAAAAATGTTATTCAGCAAAATTGAGCCCATTAGTTTCGAAGACTGTGTCCTATCTTTTTGTAAAGGAACACAATCAGGGGACAATAGTGATCCTTGGATCTGGGTACCAAGGAAATACAATTAGTCACGCCAACTTTTCAAAGTACACTAAATGGCTGTTCTCAAAGAAACCGAAGGCAAAGGACAGATAGGAATACGGCATGTTTCCTAGACTGACTTTTATTGCTCGTCAGTTCTGGGATATGGCTGACTCAAGTGGATTTAACCAGTCTGAACACTGTTGCAATGCAAGAGTTTGGGTTTTTCTTTGTGTGTGTGTGTTTCAGGGATGGGAGATTGTACCAAAGTCAGGAAGCACATCTCAAAATGCCATCCAAGCATTCAGAGTAGAAGTAGCCCTTCAGAGAAGGGTTTGTGATGAGCCCCAGTCTCACAAATCCCTCCTGGTTCTGAAACACTTGTCCTTTCACCAAAGCAATGACCTAACACAGTGGGAGGAGGACTTCAATCACAGGCTGTCACTGACCTTTCCTTTTAGAGTTAAACAGAATGTCCACTTGTCTTTTTTTCACAATAGCTAATATTAGTCATAGAAACAGTTAACCTGGGAAGCTCTTCTCTAAGCTGTTTGTTTCTGTAGTGATGCTGTTCTTGTTGCAAAGACCATCTCTGAGTATAGCCTGTGCTAGTCTCCACTCATTCTTTTGGCAAGTCCTTGCTAGTGTTTTATCACTAGGTCCTAATAAGAGCCAACTATAGGCAATAGATCATAGACCCTGGGCAATGGCACCTCCTACATCATGGTACCTGAACTTCATATCACCACCAAGAAGTGATTTCCCTAAGGGATTTCCAGTCATGCTTATCCAGTACCCACATACTTGAATTAGATGAACACGATGGTCATTGACTATACTTTGGTACAGTGCTTTGGGTTTTCACAAACAGTTGTATTTGAGTCTTCTGTTTTCAGAAACTGTGACTATGTGCAAATGAAATCTTATTTCCACGTATTCTGATTGCTCCTGTTAGGACACTTTCCTATGTTTTCAATGTTCTTGGTGAACTGAAAGATTCCATTGGGACGAAGTATGAGGTCAGTATTCTCTGAGTCTGTTCCAGTTTCAGTTCTGTTGCTGTAATAAAACAACCTGATAGAAAGCAACATAGGGACGAAGGGCATTATCTGACCACAATCTGAGGTTACAGTGCATCACTGAGGGGAAGTGACAGGACAGCAGGAACTTTTAAAAAAAAGTGTCACATCCACAGTCAAGACAGAGAGTAACCTGTGGATCCTTGTTTGCTTGCTCTCATCCAGCCTTGTCCTGACGCTTTTCAGATGTTACCCACAATGAGCTGGGTCTCCCTCTATCAAGTAACAATCAAGATAATAATATGACTCACACACATGCTCATGCTTACAGGCCAGCCTGATCTAGGCAATTCCTCTGTTGAGACCCTCTTCCCTTGAAATTCTAGGGTGTGTCAAGTTGACAATTAAAACCAAATTTGGAACATTATGAAAAACAGTTAAGCACATCTCAACCACAGAGAAACAGACATAGAACAAAGACTGCAGAGGCACTGTGCAACTGCTAGAGGGCGTAGCTCAGTGGTAGACCACCTGCCAGTGTGCCCGAGGTCCTGGGTTCAATCCCTGCTGATGGGAGAGGGGGAGAGAGAGACAGAGACAGAGACAGAGAGACAGAGAAGGACAGAGAGAGACAGAACACACACACATACAGAGAGAGAGAAAGACAGAGGGAGAGAGAAGGAGAGAGAGAGAGTTCTTTATACTTACTAACTACAAATCAATGAAAAGTTTCCCAAAATAATCCAGAGCAGCCAAGCTGGCTTTAAAATAAAAGGTTTCTTTGAGCAAGCAGACAATGATATTTATCTCAAAAGAGAGGACGAAGTTCAGGTTGGTATGATTGTTTTCAAAAACAATTTTCTAACCTGAAAGCAACACAAGAATGTGTTTAGAGTATTTAAAGCTGTAAATAATGAAGCAAGAAGTTCACATGCAGACAAGCTGATATTTATATATCTTTATATATCTGTCTCTCTCTGTCTTTCTATGTGTGTCTCTGTCTCTCCTCTCTCTCCCTCCCTCCCCCCTTCCTCTCCCCCTCTCCCATCAGCAGGGATTGAACCCAGGACCTCGGACACACTGGCAGGTGGTCTACCACTGAGCTATGCCCTCTAGCAGTTGCACAGTGCCTCTGCAGTCTTTGTTGTATGTCTGTTTCTCTGTGGTTGAGATGCTCTTAATTGTCTTTCATAATGTTCCAAATTTGGTTTTAAATTAAATATGATCTCCTCTCTTGCTTCTTCTACAGTATTTTCTCCATGGACTGTCTGTGGTACTCATGCCTTCCCATGTTCCTTCTTGTTTACCCTTGTTACTAGGATATACTTTTTAAATTATTTTATGGGTTTAAACTGATCATTCTTCAAACACCACCTTTTTCTTATTCTTTCTAAGTATATCATTTCTGAAATTTTCTAAGCATATCCACGTTATCTTGTGTTCCATTATTTCTTGATATTTATTTTATACTATTACTTTACAATTTTCATCTGTTCTATAAGCACATGTTTCCGGTGTCTTTGACTCTCTGTAAAGATGTCTAGGTCCTTTTTTCCCCTTATGTTAACTATCTGTGGGATTTTCCCATGATCTTGCTCTGTTGATCATCTTAAACAAAATGCTTTTCTTTGCTAGAAACAACAACCAAACTAGGGTAGCATTTGGTGTTTTCTGGAGGTAAGCCTTTAAATCCACATGCTCCCCTCACCCCTGAGATCACCAGCTTTGACATTCCTCCACTCCTTCCTGCCTTTTCCCTGCCCCTACGGTTTCCAACTAATGTCCTATTAATTCTGCTCACAGAAACTCAACTTTGTGGGAGCAGGAGAGGAGCATCATTCCCTAGCGTAGATCTGGATATCTGGCATGAAGGGCACACGGGTCCCCAACTTCCCTGACCTCATTATTCTTAACCTTGATTCTCCATTAACAAAACTCTGAAACTTGGCTGCTCTTGGCTTAGCTGTTGTCCAGCAACAAGAAGTCACAAGAGTACTAGGCCCACTTAGGAAAAAAAATGTTAAGTTAGAAGGATTTGTTATTTACAACTAGTGATAGAGCATCATGACATTTACAGAGAGTGATTTGCTCAATTTTCTGACTAATTTGGCACCCAAAGACTGGATTTCCAGTGGCTATACATTGTTAAATTGGAGGTTATTAATCAGTCAATCCCATGTTCATCCTGAGCATTTCTCAGTCCCTTGACTGGGCTCTGGGAGGTTAAAGCTGATCAGCTTTTTTGTGTACATAGCTTCTGTTATTTTGTTGTAATTGCTATAAATGTGTAGAGCCTTGGAGACTATGTGACTGACACAACAATCTCCTAGAATCCTGACAATGCCATTTCAAGTAATGTCAATAAGAATTCTGGGAATGCAATGACTAATTTTCATATAAAACTGAACTACTGGTATGTGACAGCAAGCATGGATTGGTCCTTTTTTTAAAGTATGTTCAGAATCTAAGGCTAGCACACAAAAAGTACATACTTTGTGTGATTTGTTCACACAAAGTTGGAAAACTATGATAGGCTGGTAGAAATTAGAGTTGGTTGTTTATTAAACAAGGATAATGAATACAAAATGGGCCCAAGCAAACTATCTGTGGTGGGAAAGGGTAAATACATTCTGTAACTTGAATTAGTGTTGAGTAGATGAATACATGAATATAAAAACTCCATCTAGCTGTACATTTAATATCAGTGCATTTTACAATATATAGGTTACATCTCTACCACAGTACAATAATTAAAAATTAATTATTTTTAAGAACAGAAGTCTGATTGTCCCCAAAGGAATTTCTGGTCACATTCTACTTCCCTTTAACTTAACACAACGCCAGGAATATAATAAGACTAGAGGGAATGTTTGTCCTCTGTGTGGAATGGAAGGCCATCCTCTCAAGCCATGAATGACCTCATCTACTACCAGGAGTCAGCATCTTTAACAAAATCTAATCTCTCTTTCATTAGATGACCACAGAAAGCCACAGTCATTTGTTTTGTTCAATTTAATTTAGAGAATTTGCATCATATATCTACTATATTGTAGGTAGCCTTTTAGGCATATACAGTAAAAAAAAAAAAAAAAAAAAAAAAAAAAAAAAAAAAAGTCATCATTCTTGTCTTTAGGTCTTCACAGTATATTTTAACTTTTAAATTTATTTTTTTATATGTATGTGTATGTCTGCTTGTTGTGTGTGTGTGTGTGTGTGTGTGTGTGTGTGTGTATGTGTGTGTATGCATGTGTGTGCCATATGTGTGCAGTGCCTGCAGAGACCAAAAGAGGGTATCAGATTCCCTGGAACTGGAGTTAAAACAGTAGCTTGTGAACTTCCATGTGTGTGCTGGAAACTGAACCCAGGTCTGCTTGAGAAGCTGGTGCTCTTCACCACTGAGCCATCTCACCAGCCCAACAGTATTGTGTCTTAAATAAGACTTAGTCTATAGATGGGACTATTATTAAGAATATAACCTAAATAATGGGTTTAAAACCAATTGTTTCCAAAAAGAATTGACCAAGGTGCAATTAATTTTAAGAAACTATAAACTGCTGGACATTGTTAGAAATAAAATTCTGAGACAAATCTGCCCCGTTCTCTAATGAAGGGCACCAAAGACTAGCAATTCAGTCATCAGTACAAGACACAATCTCTGACATGTATACAAATGATGGCCTGACACAGCATTTAAGGTTCTTCACATATGCCCTCCCACATTCTACCTAAACAGGAAATGCCAGGACAGACAAGACACTGATTCAAAACTAATAAAGAGAAGACAAGCTTTCTTCACACATACAAGAGTCACACATGGACCTTCTTGAATCAAGATAAAACATATTCTGGGATTGCTGTCCTGCAGGTTGACAGTTGGGCTACACAGAGGAAGGCTCTAAGGAAGCATCTTTAGTTTCTATTCTATCGTCTTGGTGCTAACATGACAACCTTGATGTTCCTGTAGAACATAGGAATTGACTGTAACAGCTGCCTGACCCTGACTCCATGCCTGATACTCAGCTAATATTCTCTGAGTAAACTGTGAATTTTTCTGAGAATAGAAAAGACTGAATAAAAACATCTACCAGAGCTGCATATGAAATGGGGTGTGAGCAGGATTGGGGTGGGAAAGAGTATCTTTCAACATCTTCCCTTCTCCCTGGCACTGAAATCTTAAGTATCAGGACAACAGATGAGGAACACACATCAAAGGGTAAGGAGTCTATGGTGATTTGTTTTTCTAGCTCAAAATGGCAAAGTCACTTGGGAAAATAAGCCAACAGATCAACAAGGTTCTAAATTATTCTTAAGTCAGTACTGCAATTAATTTACTGTCACAAGCCACCAAAATATTTATAGCTATTTTCCAAAGCTTAATGCAGATAGAAAGTGGTTTTCACAAATAGCAATTAAATACATCACTGATGTTAATTATAATAATTTGCATTAATAGAGAGGAAGTGATTTTAATTTCCTTGCCAAAGATCACAGATTGCTGACTATGCTCTATACTTTAGGTGAAATTATCTCTTCAGCCATGGATCATGAGGGTCAGGTGGCTGGCAGGATTTGTGGTAATTCAGCTAGTTGTGTGCTTGTGTGTGTGTGTGTGTGTGTGTGTGTGTGTGTGTGTGTGTGTATGTGTGTGTGTGTGTAGGGGAGTGAACCCTAAATCTTGTGGTTGCTAAGCAGAGGCTCTACTACTGAGCTGTGTTCCTGCCAGTTATGATTCTAAGGATATCAGCTTCAAAGATATTCAACTCAGTAGATGCAGTGAGACCTCCTCTGTCTATGCACAAAGAGGAAAGACTTGTTTTATTTTTGATTCTTGGACTATCTAAATAAACATAATGACTAGAACTGGAATATGTACTTTACTTCTGAGGGCCTTCTTACATAATATAAGAACAGTAAGAATGAGCTGGTCTTCCTCAGACTTCTCCTGATATAACTTTCAACTTTATATCACCCCTTGAGTCCAACACAGTGATCCTTAGAAATGAGGTCAGCCATCTTGAAAATGTGGCCACAAAGGAGCCTGGGTACACTTGGTACAAGAAATGCTTGGCTTCACTGTGAAAGCACTTCAAAGCCATCTTCCTGTACGGTGGCAGTGTTCTGGGCTGGAAGGAATAGTACTTTCCTAATTGAAACAATGGAGTTAATTAGTGGGGAGAAATGCAATTCCCCAAATTAAGTTCTGGCAAGGGCATTTTGATTCAGAATTGCCAAGAAATCCTCAATGGCTGCTTCTATACTAGCAAAGCAGAATGTCCCCTGGCATGAACTCCAGAGAATATGGACAATGGAGGTATTCTCTCAAAACATCAAGCCACACACTGGAAAGTTGAAAACATAAATAAATAAAACTACAAAAAACATGTTGGAATATGTACCTTGTCAGAGAAATAATCTTTGCTAAACTTACAAAAATTAATCACAAATAGTTACTTAGACCAAGAAGACAATCATTCTGCCATATCCGAGTTGTTGGCATTGTCTCACTGGCTTTGATTGGCAAAAGCATCTTGTCTCACATAGAGGAAGGGCTAGAGGTGTGGGATTGTCTGCAGGTATGAAGCAGGAGTACCACCACTCACATAGAAATTAGTGTATTAAGAGTGGGCGTTTCCATGACTCATTCCAAGGGATCCCTTTCTGTTAAGTACAGTGGTAAAACTGAGAGAAACACAACTTACAGCCTAAGGAATTAGTCACTGATTCAAAAACAAGACTGAGAAACAGAGATTCCATTTAATGATTTATAATAAGCATTAGTTCATGTTTTCAGACATGAGTTAAAGATTCTCCAATATTTTCCAAGGAAAGATCCCTTTTGATTCTCTCTAGCCTCTCAATTTATATGTAGGTAAAAGAATAGACAATTAAAAAAAATGAGTCTGACAATACTGAACATTAGGCCTTGCTCACTGCCAGGTTTTGAGAATTTTTCTGGGGTGTTTGTCAAACAATTCATTGGATAATAGAGGTTCTAGTTACTTTCTTGTTGCTATGATAGATAGATAGATAGATAGATAGATAGATAGATAGATAGATAGATATGAGAGATAGATAGATAGATATGAGAGATGATGAGGAGGATGAAGATGATGAAAGAAAGGAAGGAAGGAAGGAAGGAAGGAAGGAAGGAAGGAAGGAAGAAGAAGGAAGAAATTTGGCTTACGGTTCTAGAGGATACAGTCCACCATGGTGAAGAAGCCTGACAGCAGAAGTCATGAGGCCAGCATAGCAGGCAAGAAGCAGAGAGAGAACAGGAAGAGAGCCGAGCCTACAAAACATTCAAGCCCAGGCTTGATAACCCATATCCTCTATCAAGATTGTACCTAAAGTTTCCACAAGTTCCCCAAACACCATTAGCAGCTTGGGACTAAGTGCTCAAACACAGGTGCCTATGAGGGACAGTTCACATTCAAAACAGAGCAATAGAAATGCCTGTATCCAGTGTGGGAACTGCAGGAGGACTCATAGGAGATAGGGAATCATGGGAAGTTCCTATCCCAAGAGACTGACCCACCTATCCTGTTTTTCATGAGACCCTAGGGGCCAGGACTGAAAGAATATTGTTAAAGAGCAAGCCAAGTCAGAGGATCTTTACTTAGCAGGGTAGAGGGCTGTCTAACCAGAGACAGAGAAAGATCAAAGGGAAAAGCCAAGAACCACAGCCAGAGAGGTGAGGCCAAACAAGGCTCTGTTTCATGAAACAAGATGCAAGGGAGATCAGAAGGAGGCAGTAAAGAGGACTTGAGAGTGATGATTCATCAAAACCAAGATGCCAAATGTGATCAAGCTCCTAGAGGCTGAGTCTAATTAAGCACACTGATTCTGTCTGGAAAGGCATGTAAGATTCCAAAGACAGAGGAGCACTAAGGGACTCAAAATAGAATGTGGGCAAAGAACACAAGCAGAATGAAATACATAAAACCAACATCAAATCCCATAGATTTATCTAATAGGACATTTCAAAATAAAAAAAAAAAAAGTGATCCTAGAAATATTCTATTCTAAGCCTATGTTAGAACTTGGTACTGTTTAGGCTATTTGGATATGCAACATTTCTATCAAAACATATCCTAGCTCGCCTTCACTGGGAATCTGAATAGATAGAAAATCAAACCTGGTCCAAAACTCACAGCCTATACCCATTTTACAGATGAACCTATGAGGGGAGAGAAAGAGGAGAGAGAGAGAGAGAGAGAGAGAGAGAGAGAGAGAGAGAGAGAGAGAGAGAGAGAGAGAGAGATGAACTGGAGAGTAGGAGGCAAAGCAAGAGAGTGTGAAATACAGCTAGGTCTGCCCCTCTGAGTATCCCTTGGGATGGGAACAAAATGTCCATGAATCCAGCTTCCAGCAGAGACTATGTTCCTCTGCCAGAACAGATGCCAATCTGATGCTTATCCAGGCACACTTCTGTTAAACACTCCCTCCTGCCCTGAGTTTTAAATTATTTTTAAAAAAAATTAGCAGGCTCTATAGATGTAATGCTGTGAATGGCCTTGTGATCCAGGAAGACAGCTACACCTCTGGAGATCTTTAGCAAATACACAGAAACCTCGGCCGTGTGAATTTTCTTTCTGCCATAATTAGCAGCAGATGGACGATTTTTATGGGGCCACCTGTCAGCAGGAAGCGTCTCCTTACACTTCCTACTCTCTAGAAGGAGCAGGATTAAAATAGACCCATGGCGTTTGCTTCAAGTGCTCTTAAGGGTCCCCAATGTAATCGGATCTGCCAGAGACTGAAGGGCTCAAGGGACAGCCACTCCTGGCACTGGCTCACCTGTAAGGTGTGAGAGGCATGGAGACAGGACGATATTTCTAAGCAAACTTTGAAGAGTAAGCCAGGAGCCAGGCTGTGCTAAAGTGTTCCATTTTACTAACCTTTTTATCCAATTTGGAAATACAAATAGAGCTCTCAGGGTGTAATTAGCAACGAGGACTCTCAATACCTGCTTTCCAAATTTGACCTTAATGGACATTCACTAAAGTGGGCTCTGACTTCATAGCTACGTTAGCAGAAAATGGAAAAGTCCATCTATCACTGTCAGCTCTCATTTTCTGCATAATCATTCCTAGAAGAGAAGCCTGCCCATGAGTGTGTGTGCACTGGGCTAGCAGTGGAATCTAAGGAGGAGTCGCTGGAGACCAGAGCCAAGAGCTGCTGCAGCCTTGAAGAATCATTGGCACCATTGGAAAGTTGAGGCCAGAGCGCTGACCTTTCACTGCTGATCTGAGTACTGGATTCTGCTTCTTACCGCCTTGGTGTGGGAGATCCAGGAAGTGACTCCATGAATCTGGTTCTATTACTTTCATCAAACAAGGAAAGTAACAATGTATCTACTGTGTGAGACACTGCAAGAAGGTGTTCTGGACAAAAAGCACTGATTGCTGCAGGACTGTGGATCTTTTAAGTGGGACAGTCTCAGTGGAAATGGGAAAAGGGGGTAAAACACTAGATTTTGATAAGTTTACAAGGGAGAGATGGATATTCAGAGATCCTACTTTACTTCATTATTCCCCTGCATTCTCTCTCTCTCTCTCTCTCTCTCTCTCTCTCTCTCTCTCTCTCTCTCTCTCTGTGTGTGTGTGTGTGTGTGTGTGTGTGTGTGTGTGTGTGTGTGTGTTTACATAGATTGCAGGGATCAACCTTAGGTCCCTAGGTCCCTATGCTTGCACAGCGAGTACTTGGCCGACTGAGCCAGCCGTGGAAGCCCTTTCCTCTGTTCTTGTGGAGTCTATTTTGGGTGATTTTCTTATACCAGCGTGAAATGTATGAAACTCTTGTGTATGACAAGTGGAGAGAAAAGCAAGGTGGCTCCTGGTTCAGCTCTGGAAAGCTGATGAGGAGCATGCATCTTGCAGCACAGGAGATAAACCCTGTGGTGCACAGAGACACCATAAAGTCTCAATGTGATGAAGAACACTGGGTAAAGGGTGAGGTGCACACTGCAACTAGCACTGCTAGACAACGTTACGCCCACGGATTATATGTAAATAGGGTTTAAATCTCTATTTGTACATATGGATGCGTTCATGTGTACATGTGTGCAGTGATCAAGCTTCCATGGCTGGGCTTCCCCGTGACAATGGACTATAACTTAGGATTGTTAGCTCAAATAAACCCTCGCTCCTCTGAGATAATTTTTAAGTCATACCAACAACTTGGAACTACAATGCTATTTTTCAAGGTTTACACAGGGACAAATTGGAGCACAAAATAAGCAATATATCTCTGGAGTCTTAAATCAGGATTTAGACCCAGGTATTCAGCATCATAATCCAGTTCCATCTTGTCACCACACAGACAGTTGGTTCCTCTAGAACTCCAGTCTCTCTCCCACAGGGCCAGTTTTTTGATAGTAGACCCACTTCTGCATATATTGAAGTGAAACGGTTTCCATTTGTTTCTTGGTTTTTGTACATACTTCAGTGTGATTTTCTATCATTTAAATGTGATGTATTTTGTAGATATGTGGGTTATCCAGTGCTGTGCTAGTCATTGCTGTCTCCCCAAAGCTTAGTATTAAAGGGAACATGCACATAAATGAATGACCAAAAGAAATGAATGACACAAAACAAAAGAATGAATGACCCAAAGAAACTTAGGCCATGAGGTTACTTAGACAGGTGGAGTGGAGCCATTCTGGAAGGCTTGATTGAAAGAATCAGGTCTTAGGGCATTTTGAAGCTGGCCACCTGTAAGACCTTGTGGTGCTTTGAATATGCTTGGCCCAGGAAGTGGAACCATTTGGAGGTATGGCCTTTTTGGAGTGGCTGTGGCCTTGCTGGAGGAAGTGTGTCACCGTGGGGGTGGGCTTTGAAGCTCTTCCCAGTGCAGAATAGTTAGTTTTCTCCTAGATGCCTTCAGAACAGGAAGTACAAACTCTCAACTCCTCTAGCACCATGCCTGCCTGGACGCTGCTGTGCTTCCTGCCATAATGATAATGGACCTATGAACCTGTAAGCCAGCACCAATTAATCGTTGTCCTTTATAAGAGTTGCCTTGGTCATGGTGTCTCTTCACAGCAGTAAAACCCTAAGACAGACCTGCATAGGTGTTCGTTGGGCTCCTGGCACCTTGGAGCCAGGTTATATATTAGAAATAACCTCACTCACGTGACGCTTTCAAACCCTCGCATGCTCCTGGGTTTTGCCACATATCTGCTCAGAAACTCCTTTCTAGCTGGAGATGGGACTGTGTAATGAGCTGACAGGCATTTTCTCTCTGGTGCAAAAATAGCTAAAATTGGCACAATGAGTTTGTTCCAGTTAAATGACAACTCAGTTTACAAACTGGTGCCAAGCATAGTCCCAAACACCTCTGCTTCTGTCATGACAGCATTCCATGGTGCCAAATAAACCAGAATCTTGGTCCTTTATTGATCATATAGGATATTTGGAAGAAAGGAAGAGATATGAATATTTACTAGCAGCTATAGTAGGTCTGGACTGTCACACACATGATCCCATTTAATCCAGCAAGGGAAACACTATTGACCCCTTCATAAAGATAACTAAACTGGGATCCTAGAAATGTTATCCCACTCAACCAAGCTCACTTGTCAGCAAGGATGGATGAGACATTCAAACCCAGATGAGTCATCTTCCAGGGTTGGATACTTATCCTAGCTAGCTTTAACTGCCAACAGGACACAGGCTAGAGTCACCTGAGAAGGGAGTCTCAATGTAAGGACTTCTCAAATCAATTGACCAGTGGGCATGTCTACAGAGGATTGCACTCATTGTTGATTATTGCAGAAAAGCCCAGCCCACTACGGGCAGCATCATTCCCTAGGGTATATAAGAAATCTATCTGAGCATGACCCTTTGAGAGAGACAGTAAGCAACATTCTCCCATGTTTTCTGTTTCAAGTTCCTGGGAAATGATCAGAGGAAATGTTTTATGTGGAACAGTGCTGGGGATAGGTAGGAACACCCTTCCTACATTGGAAGAAAAGCCACCTGGAGGCCACTACACAACTGGTTAGTGATAGTCATGAACCTCACAGCCCTGCCAGAGTTCAGCTTCAACTTCACCCATGAGGGAAGGGGAGGAGTGACAACAAGGCGGCTTCTTCTTCTTCTTCTTCTTCTTCTTCTTCTTCTTCTTCTTCTTCTTCTTCTTCTTCTTCTTCTTCTTCTTCTTCTTTCTTCTTCTTCTTCTTCTTCTTCTTCTTCTTCTTCTTCTCCTCCTCCTCCTCCTCCTCCTCCTCCTTCTTCTTCTTGCCTAGAACATATAGACAAATGAAGGTGAGCAAAGGTTTTTACTAGACAATTGATTACATTTACATGCCTTGGGTGTGGTACTCCTGGGTGGGCTCTGTCTCAGCAGGATCTCAAGTGAGGTTAGGTATCTAGTGAGAAAGTCTATCCCATGACACACCACTTTTTTAGTCCATTGTTTTTATTCTAGTAAATGTCCAATCCCGCCCCCCCCCCATCACCTCCTCATTGGTGTGATACTCAGAAGATGTCCCCTCTGAGCTTTCCCAGTTCCTCAGAAGGTCATGGATGGCACTCTGCTAATCCAGTCTGAAATTGCATTGTCTTGTATCTGCCACCACAGCTTTAGCCAACTCAGACCTCTGCATTGGAAAATTCCCACTCAACCTCCAGAAAGCAAAGCAGAGATAAGGTCTTGCAAATCGAGCCGGCTCTGTTCCTTCACACAGCATCTAAAGGAAGCAGAGATGAGCCACTACCTTGTCACTGGCCTCCAGCCAAGAGAGACAAATCAGATGTTGCTCTAGGCTGGCTGTGCCCCAACCTTCCCTGCTTCCCAGTGCTTGCCATGCCTGCTCTTTTAGGAATACAGGCCATGCTCCCTCACCCACTCCAGGACTTCAGACAAAATTCTGCCCAGCAACCAGAGCTTTCTTTCAGTGCTTGAAGGGTGCCTCCCCCAGCCCCCAGCACTAATCATTTCCCTATAAAACATAAGATTTGAAGAGAGTGGGATAGAGAGGTGGAAGAAGGGCAGGATGGTGATGCTGGTGGAAGGGAACATAAATAGTTAATTTGATAGTGATTTAGAATGACTGCTTGCTGTTTCAGATTTTAAAAAAAGCTGCATCGAGTGGAGGGAAATGCTGGAAGAGGGCTACACACAGGCATTTCATTTAGATTTAATAAGACCGATTATTAGCAGCATATTTCATGACAATTAAGAATTCTGACAGCCTCCCATCCACCAGCTTTAATGTGCACCACAAAAATTAAAATACTTATTTATACAACAAAAGTGCTAATAAGTTCATTTTGAGAAATGCCCTGAACTCACACAAGTCTTAACTTTTTACAGGGGAGAGAGAATGACTCAGAGGTGGTAGATTCTAGAAGCTCTCAGAAAAAAAATGTAATTATCATCCACTATCCCAACCTAGGCTGTCAGCTGAGAGAGTAAACTACCTCCTTCTCCCTCAACCCCTGATGACCACACCCACGCATGTGCATTATCACACACACATATATTACTTGTGTCCAGCACAGGAGACAATCAACTAAAAGAAAATATTTATTTTGAACCACAGTTGGGAATATCAGTCCATAGGTGCCTGTTCTGTTGCTTATAGGCCTATCGGGGATACTAACATCACGATAGAAGGGCACAGTGTAAGGGAGGGGCTCACTTCATGGAAGTTAGAAAAGCAGAGCCATTGACAGATGGCCAGGGACCAAGGACAAACTACTCTTTAAAAACTCACAGCCATCTCCTTCTTCCTGCTGGTCCCCACTTCCTAACAATCCATTTGGCTGTGAGTCTCTTACATGCTGGTTAGTTTTTTTTATCAACCTCTCAAAAATAAGGGTCATCTAGGAGAAAGGATCCTCAACTGACAAAATGCCTCCATCAAATTGGCCTGTACTCAAGGTCATGGGGAATTTTCTTGATGAATAGGTGCTATGGGAAGGCCCAGTTCATGGTGGGTGGTACCACTCCTGGTCAGGGTAATCTTGGAGGTGAAGCATAAGAAAGGTAGCTGAATGTAAGCCTGGGAAGCAAGCCAGTAGACATCATCCTTCCGTGGCCTGTGCTTCGGTTCCTGTCTCTCTCTCTCCATGCACTGACCTCCTGCCTTGATTTCCCTTTCATGTTGGACTAGCTGCAAGATGAAATAAACCCTTTCCTCCACAAGTTGCTTTTGGTCATGGTGTTTATCACTGCAACCAGAAAGAAAACTAGGGCAGACGAAGTCCTTGACAATGTTAGGGTCCTCGTGGTTCAAGGACCTTGAACCATACACTGAAGACCACACATTCAAAAGATGACTTTTGAGGATGTGGGAGAAAACTTTATCTCCAAACCATAGTAGGTACTAAACTCATATATATGAGAATTTAAATAGCAGCCCTGCCCCAGACTGATTCCAAGATTTGAAGTAAACGGTTAAATTTGACTCTCAAATTAGTGTCCAAAGAGTATAGTCTACTTAGTGGGCAGTTTTGAAAAGTAAACAAAATAATGTTAATAAAATTGTGTAGGCCAGCACCTCTAAATAGACACACAATTCATGGCACTCGGTTCCTGGTGCCTAATAATTACCGTGAATGACAGACATTATTTATCACTGAGTAAATATGGCATTTGGCATGTTCTACTAGAGCTCATGTTTCTAGCCTTTGCTGAGCTGTGTTTTGGATTTGAAACTATTTCTCCACCCACCATTCAATACTATCCCAGTCTCCTGCCAGCTGTCACCAATGTGGTAATCCCAGGGTCCCAGAGCTTTCCATTCTGAACTTCTCTGAATTACTATCAAAAAAGGGCCTTTTCTTCCTTCCTAATTCCTGTTCTCCCATTCGTGAAACCAGGGACTGAGTACTGGCACAGATACCTGCTCTCCTCTAGGATTTCACAGAGAAGAAACTTGATACATGGCTATAGCTGACTGTGATGATAGTCTCTGCTAAATGTCCCCAAATCACCTCCTGCTCCTTCCCTTCACACGGTGGTTCTTCCCTGTGTCCTCTTGCCCCATCTATGTCATCAAACACCCAAGGATTCCATTAGACCTGAATGAGTCCAGCTGGTAGCATCCAGAACTATGGAAAATAAAAATGATAGATACAAAAATACATGTCCTGTCCTATCACCTGTAAATATAACCTTATTTGGAAGATAGTCTTTGTTGAGGTTTAAAGAACACTGAGATAAAGTCACCCTATATTTAGGGCCTAAATCAACAACAGATGTCCTTCTAAGGAAAGGGCAGAGAGGGGCAAGTCTCAAATATATACAGTTAGAGGCTGATAGGGCCACACAACCTCAAAGGACGTCTGGAGTCAGCTGAATAAAAGCAAGTGAGACTCTCCTCTAGAGGCTTTGGAGGGAGCATGGCCTCACTAACACCTTGATTTTTAGCAATCTAGACTCCAGAGCTGTAAGAGAGTAGATAGATCCCTGCTGCTCAGAGCCACCCACCCAGTTCAGCAAGCCTGAGAAGCTAATATAAAAGCTAAAGAAACGTGGCCATTAGTGGGAAACTGGAGCACCCAAGCCCAAGCTCACAAAGTCAGATGAAGGCAAGTGTCTGCAGAGCAGGTGAACCACTTAGAGATGGATGCCCTGCTGTTAGCCTGGCCTAGGGGGATCCGTGTGTGCTCAGCATCCTCCCTGCACTTGTAAAGAAAGCCTCTGTCCAGAAAATGGGACATCAACTGGCACACGTTTGGACACGTGTGTCTCTTTATTCCAATACTCTCAAATGCTAACTTCAAGTCCCAGACTCCAGGGATCTCTCCTCTGGCTTCTTATGTTTAGGCACTGTGGCTTCACATCTTTGAAATCTGTTTCCTCATTGTAAATTATGGAAAAAAAAACAATTAATTCCTTTTATATAGGCTAGAGCTTATAAACAGAAAAAAAATATCCAGCTCTGTTAAAAGTGTCAGCAAGTAGAAAATAATTCCTTATTTGAATTTTCTTACATCATCAAGACCTTCATAAGGAAAGATTCACATTTATTTGGAGACATAGATACAGTCCATTCATCAGAGGCAGAAAATTATTGTTGAAACTTCATGAACAGCAAGACCTTCGAATATCTATGTTCATCTTCCTTTCTCTTGACAAAGAGAAATAACAGGGGCCACTAACAGAAAAAGTAATAAAGTATAAATTTTTATTAATTCTACATGAAATATTTAAGAAGGAGATCTTTGTGGACCTCACCTGTGGCCATTGCAGACTGCCACTGAATCATGGAAAATTAATGCTAAGAAGGGCCTTTAATCATCTAATTCAAGTCTTTCATTGCATAGGTGGAGAAACTGATGCTCAAGGGAACAAAGATGCCCTGTCATGCAGCGTATCCCCTAGCAATGAAGCTGCTGTCCACAGCTGGGCCTCATGCTCCATGGCCTCACTTCATTCTCTTCCATTAGCTTGAGAAGGTGCAGCAAGTCCAGCTTCCCCATAGCTATCTTTCCTGCAGGCTGAGAGATGGAGCCTCTAACTGGCTCAACGAAGGCCATGTTAACTCAGCTACGGAAGCCCATTTTCAAAACTCCATCTAAGGTTGGCCTCAGATCCCAGAAGGAAAGTAAACATTTGGAAACTTACTGTGCATTCATCAGAGGCAGAAAGTGGTTGCTGCCTTGTAATTGATACCAAAGACTGTAGAGGGATTATCTGGCTTTCATCTTTTTAAATGTCAGCCCGTGTGACCCATATCTGAGTAGGTAGATAACAATTAAGGTTACATCAACATTTGGAAGGATCTTGAAATGTTTTGCCACAGTTAAAATGTTATCAAAACACATCATTTTCAGAGTTACAATATTTAATATTTTTTATCCAGTTGTTGTATTTTTTCTTCATTTTTTTTTATTGGAAATTTTTTATTGGAAAATTTTTTTTACATTTCAGATGTTCTCTCCTTACCCCATTTCCCCCCCTCCCTCCCAGGAACTCACTATCCCTTCCCCCCTCCTCCTGCCCCCACCCACCCTCCCCTGTACCTCACCTCCCCACCCTCGAGTATCCCCTCCCCACGACGTCCAGCCTTCATGGGACCAAGGATCTCTTCTCCCACTTATATATAGCTCCCTTGCATATATAGCTGGAGCCATGGGTCCCTCCCTAAGTGCTCCCAGGCTGGTGGTTTAGACCCTGGGGGCTCTGGTTGGTTGGGATTGTTGCTTTCCTCATGGTGTCAAGAATCCTCTCAACTCCTTCAGCCTTCACTCTATCTTCTCCATTGGGAACCCCATGCTCAGTTTAATGGTTAGCTGTGAGCATCTGCCTCTGAGTATGTCAGACTCTTGCAGACCTCTAAGGAGACAGCTATATCAGGCTTCTGTCAGCATGTACATCCTGACATCCACATCAGCATCTACCTTTGGTGACTGCACATAGGATGGATGTCCAGGTGGAATGGTCTGTAGACGGTCCCTCCTTCAGTTTCTGTCCTGCACTGTGTCTCCATATTTGCACCCTTGAGTATTTTGTTACTCCTTCTAAGTTCTCTTCAGATCATATAAACCTTTCACCTTTTAATATTTTAATATTAATAATGTCATTTCAAATAATGTCCCTCACAACAAATCATTCTGTTAAGGCTATAAAGATCTCTACACTACAGAATAGAAAGTAGGTAAAGTGTTCAGAGGGACAGAGAGACAGAGAGAGACACAGAGAGAGAAATACTAAAAGATGTACATAAAACCGATCCCGAAAGGAACCACACTTTACAGCTTATGGACCGGGAAATTAAGCTTAGTGGAATTCTCACAGGACAGTTAGAACCAAACCTTCTGAATTAGGGGCTGGTCAAGGGGAACCATCGATAGCATTTCCAGTGGCTGAGATGACACACCTAAACAGGATCTTTATAAGCAAACCAAGATGGATATAAACAGAAACTCTAGACCAAGGAACAGTGGTGATGAGAAAGCAGGAGTAGTCTTTTCCTTTCTCCCTCCCTTCCTTCCTTTCTTCCCAGGGCCTAGTGCATTCTGTGCATGTGCTCTCCCTTGAACTACACCCTACCATGAGCAGCTGGTTACTGAGCCACAATGTGGTAAGGTACTTATGACCCCATATTTTAACATTTTATAAAATAATTTATATGTATCTCTTTCTCTCTCTTTCTCTCTCTCTCTCTCTTTCTCTCTCTCTCTCTCTTTCTCTCTCTCTCTCTCTCTCTGTGTGTGCCACATGCTGGTGGGTACCTTCTGAGGTGAAAAGAGAAAATAAGATCCTCTAAACCTGAAGTTACAGTGGATGCTTGGAATCCACTCTGGAAAAACATCAAGCACTGAGCCATCTTTCCAGCCCAGATCCTGAATTTTAGAGACCACGTTCAAATTACAAATTTTGAAGGTCCTGGCTATGGGAGCCTGAAAGCTGTGCTTTAACCTTAGCTCCATGCTTCAGTTTGTACCTCTGCACCTTGTCCATACTGAGATACCCACCTTATCAGATGGTTGTAGATTTAAATGATATGAATGATGTATTTGGCATAGCATGCAGTGAACACCAGGTACTATTGTTACTCTAAGGGTTTGCACCTCATCTCATGATTTGCCAAAGACAATAGATAATGGGGTAAGTTAGGCAATCAAGAGCTGGCACTGTCATCAGATTCCGTTTCTAGTTTTACTTTAAAAAAAAAATTAGAATAATGAAAACAGGTTGGGCTACAGGTGGAAATGGCTCGACCCCAAATCAAATTTCAGACCGGCTATATAAGAATGTCCTGTTCTCACACACAGAGAAATCAAGCTGGAACTTACCTAGAAACTTCCTCCCTGTGGGCTAGCTTCACAGTGCCAGAAGGTGTATGGTGGCTACTGGGGAAGAAAAGCAATCCATGGTCTTACTGAGCAGAAGACTATACGTGCTACAGTGCAAACTTGCCAGGCAAGATGTGTTCAGCATGGGTGGGAGGAATTACGAGTCACCACCCTTAGTTGAGGACCTATTGGCAGGTTTTGGCTACCAGGAAAAGGGTAATCATCTTTCTTCTGGGGTATGACAGCTGCTAGATTCATGGCCCTGCCCCCATGTGCATACATATTGTACTACTTGGACTTGATTTGATTATTGAAAAAAACAAAAGAATGTGAAGGTGAGAGGGAGACATAATTGTGTGGAGGGGGTGGGGGAGTCTACAAGCAGTGGAAGGGAGGAGTTGAGGGTAAGTATGGTCATACATTGTATTTGTATATGAAATTACCAGATTGGACTCTCAGCTTTGTTATTTCCTATGATTCCCTGGAGAGACTATGAAGTGAAAGTTTCTGGTTGGGTCATGTGATACAGACTCACATGGTGTCTTGCTGAGGCAAGACCCATAGGAGGACACGTGATATCTGGAAAGTGTATAAATAGGATTCATCGGGCAGGATGCTTGCATAGCTAGCCCTGTAATGCTTTACTGGACTCTCACCTTTGCTTCATTGAGAAAGGCACGGCAGAAAACTTCATCTGGTGTACAGACTGGTTCTGGGTGCTCCCACTAACTTGTGTAGATTCGGTGGAGGCCTGGCTGTTTCTGCTTAGATTGTGCCACCAATGCTGATTTGTGTATGGTATCCTGACACTACTGACCTGGACTTCTGGTGCCCTAACAAGGGAGATTGGAATCATCCCACAAAGAACTACTTCTAAACAGGTCCACATCCCCTTATCATAGTTACCATCCTTTCTCCCCTACCTTTGGATGATAGGCTAAAGGGGTGTGGGGATCAGAGCATTTGCAACCCCTTATTAAAAGTATTTTTTAAAAAGTCTAAACCTACAAGACTGACTCACACTTGTAGCCAGAAAACCCTAGTTTCTACCCCAAGAGCACCAGGATTAGAGACACACACATGACCACATCAGCTCTTTACATGGGGGACTGGGGACCTGAATGCAGGTCTCCATGTAAGTAGTCTTACCAGGTGATCTGTACCCCTAGTCTGTAGCAGGAACGGCAGGGCTACCTCTATATAAACACTGGGGGCTGCACAGATGCAAAAGCATCTCCTGCAAGAGAACCTAATTGAGAACTGCCTAAGAGATCAAGGATTGCTGGCATAGACAATGCCAATCAGAAACTGATGCCTAGAAGAGATGCTTGCTTTCTTGTGACCAATGGGGCATGGGTGGAGGGTATTAAAGGAGCTTGCAGGAGTGTTCAGATGAGCTTGTTGCAGTGTTTCTCACCTGCTCCCAGAATCTATGTCATTTACTCTGTGCCACCTCACCTCCAACCACCAAGGGCATACAGAGTTGGGCAGCAAGTAGTCCAGGGCACAGGCAGCACTAATCCTGAGAACACACGTCTGTAAAACAGTGTCTCACTATAGCTCTGGCTGTCCTGAAACTTGCTGTACAGATCAGGCTGACCTTGAACTCATAGAAATCCACTTGTCTCTGACTTCTGAGCACTACGATTAAAGGTTTGAATCACCACTCTAGGCTTAATACATTCTCCCACCCCTATTTTGATTATAAGTTGCCCATGTATCTCAATCAAGACATGTAAGCCTCTGAAAAGGAAGACTTGCTTGTCATCAATTTTCTTCCCTATCATCTCCCCACAATGATGGCCTAAATGGCACCAACATGTGTCCCTTAAATGATGAACGGCAAGTAGCTTGAGTGGCCACACATGCACACGCACACACGGCTTGCTAGATCTGTGAAACAGTGAAAGTCACATCAGCCTCCTACAGATAACCCAGGATTTATAGCACCATCTACAACACGTTTCAAGGACTTTGCAGGCCAGACAGGAAAGGAGGAATCATGGAAAAGCTACAGCCCTCTAGAGTGAAGGACCAAACACAACGTAAGTCTTGCTGAGGTAGCAGCCTAAGTCAAGCACCTCAGACTAGTCGCAGAAGCCCAGGAGGTTCACAGGAGTGCCGGGACCCCTGCTTAATTATAAATTATACTGTGAACTCTACTAGCTAGGGAGCTTATTCTGGATGTGAGCTGCAGAACTTCTAAAATCCAAAACCCGTTTTGTGGTTTGGGGACCATCTTTCACATAAAAATGCGCACATTTGGTTATGGGCACCAAAACTTTGTTTCTACTTCAGGGGGATTTGTGACACAAGGAATACCATTGCCTACAACCCTACCCAAAAGGGCTGATGTGCCCGGGGTAGGAGCTGCCAGATAAAACCCCAAGATATTTAGAGTAGGCAGGGGTGACAGGTATACATGAACATGAGTCACACATACAGCCTCCATGTTGAACATGTGCAGGTCCTGCCGAACAGGGCCAATCTCTATCCTGCCTCTCTCTCTCCAGGCCCTAGCCCACTCCAGCCCCTCTTGCTGTATCTTTAACCTTTCTGAAGCATAGTTTTATTCAGTAAATGAGGAGAGTAGTCAGAGCCCAAGCCTGCCCTTTTTAATTCATTTCATATTTTGCTTTAAGAATTCTAAGTATTTTCTTAAAAGCATGCATTCATTTAATGGCATTCTCCATTGTTCAGTCACAAGGGCTCATGGGATTTCATCACAAATATGCCAGTCCTGGCATGTCCCGAACAATGCAAACAAGGAAGGACAGCTTCTAAATCAGTCAGTATAAATGAGATGATTCAATATTGATTGTTTTTTGGGGGGTAAGGGTTGAGGTTTAAAATCATGGCCTTACATTTACTAAAACATGCACTCATGTAGTCACAGCACTACACCATCAGCCTTGGATAATTCTTTATTGTGGAAAATTCTAGGTGAGTGAATTTTGCACCGCAGTACTTCTTCCATATTCAGTACCTTAACCCTCACAACAACCCATTCAAGGTCATTTGTCTTTGCTGTTTCACCTACAGGAAAATCAAGATGAGATAGTGTAGCCAAAGTGATACAGTTGAATGTCAGGACATTGAACTTGACTCCAGGCAAACCTTACTCTTCACACCCTATGCTTTTCTTCTACCCCTATTCTTCAAGACACAAAAGAAAACACCCTTTATTCAAGTATGCCTTGGAAATGCTGTGGTCTTTCTGAAGAACCTATCTGAGAACATATTGTCACAGTAAACACCCATCTCAGTGAAGTTCACTCCAGCTCTGATGGCCACAGGACTCCTCTGGAAGCACCTCCACCACAGGGTATAGAAGTGTTTCTTAGATTCTGTGGTACACACACACACACACACACAAAGACACTGCCAGGTCACCGCGCTCAAACTATTCTTTTTCTTTGGGGTCTTACCTCTTCCCACAGCAGTAGGAACTGGACCTTGGACAAAGGTGTAGAAAAATCAAGCTTTTCCTAGGAGAACCAGGCAAGACCAGGCTGAGCGTGGGATGAAAGTCTTCCAGAAGGTCTCTCCTAAATTTTACCAGGCTTGGGGAAAGCATCTATCTACAGTGAGGATCCAGCCAAGGCCAAGAGTGGGCAGTTGTTGCAGATATAATTTACCCATGAGTTTGGAGGACAATTGGGACCTGGGACCCAAGCTCTTGCAGATTTCACAAAGAAGACAGCCATGTAAAATAGGTTGTCACAAGCAACGTGCTGTTAGGTATTGATGGAGAAGCAGCATAAACTGCAGGGCTATTCAAAAAGAAGAGATGGATTAAAAACTAGCTTCCTCTTAAAATCATGTGAGCAACAAAGATAAAGGTTTAGCTGAGACCTATGTGTCCCTAGGGAAAGGTGGGACATATTGTCTGATTAAGAATTTATACCCCCTCCTTGCTTTTGGTGTCTGTTGCCATCTAGAACATGTTTCTTTCCCAAAATACCAAGATTTTCAGTACTTTTGTTGTTTCATGAGGACAGTAACACAGAATATTTGAAATTAGGGCTGCCCTAGAAAACCCAAGTCACGTGATTATCTTCATTAAACTAAATCACTTCAAATCAGGTGGGTATACACCTGGATTGTTCAATGAACTAGTTGATTAAATCTCAAAGATTGTCAAATTGTGAATGTAGGTGTGGAGGCAGGGTGAGGAGAACACAGCCAAGAATGGATTCGTTTATGGGCTGGTTCAGGGAGAGACGAGAAATACCCCATGCCAAGGCAGAGCCATCCACAGAATCCCAGGTCACAGGTAAAGGCTGGGGCTGTGAGCTGAAGTTTCAGGATAGGAGCTGCATCTGTGATATGTATCCTATAAGACTGACAGACCGATCAGAGCTCCTGCGATTGTGAGAGTGGGAACTGTTTCTGTTAGGGGCTGAATGATCTTGGGCTCTATTTAGTCCTTTTAGTAGCTTCACATTGTCTACCACTGTGATTAGTCTGATACCCTTGTACCTAATAAGTAAAGTCCTTCTGGGAGTGTATGAACAGATCCCTAGCTGTAGACATCACCACATAGCATTAGACTAATTAATAGAAGACATGGCCCTCTCTGTTATAACCTGCCACCTGATGTTGTCACCAATGTATTTGAAAGATGTCTTGATTTATGACTTTCTTTGTCATTAAAAAGAAACTGTTTGTAGACAAAAACTTCATGAAACGGATAGTACTGTGTTAGAAAATGCTATTTAGGGCAACCTAAACCTGTGTTTCCAGGGCCAGGGTTACTCTATTTGGCCCAGCAAACTGTCCTTTATTTCCTCTGAGGTGAGAGCTGGATGGGATTAAGGTTGATGTAGCATCAGAGTCAAGAATGATCACGAAGTTAAGGGTATGTGTAGAAGCAATGAGTAATACCCAGGCCCTGAGGTAAAGGTAGAGAGAAAGTCTGTCTGCAGGCCACAGTGGCCATAGCTGTCCTGGACGAGAGAAGGAGAGCAACCTGAGAAACCAGGCCACATCTCTTGAAATGAAGCCTTCCTAATATGTCAACGGAGGAATGGTCAGCCCACACTTTAAGGCAGCATTAGTAGATCCAGACTGAGAGGTGCAGTGGAAAGGAAATGACCTGACAGACAATTCCAGTTCCCAAGTACAGATGAACGCTTCAGCAAACAGACGACCTTTGGAACATTCAGTGAATCTGCAGGACTTTTCATCCCTGAATTTTGGCAACATGAAAACACGGGGAAGCATTAGCTTTGAAGTCCCTAGCTGTGTCATCTTGGGAAAGTCACTGGTGTCAGGGTGATTATGCTGTTCCTCTGGTGTGAGACAATCCTGGTTTATACTGTTGATGTCTTTTTTTTTTTAAAATGTGTTATCCTTTAAAATATTTGATTACATTTTATTAATTAGTTGTGTGGCAGGGAAGAAGAGCCATGCATGGGGGTCAGAGGAAAAGTTGTGATTCTTTTGACCCACCATACAGATCATGGAAACAAACCCAGGTCTTCAGGCTTGGCAGCTGGCAACTTTACCTGATAAACCATCTCACTTGCCCAAGAAATGTCTTTGGTTTAGCAAAATTATTTAATAAGCCCAAGAATAGAATAGAATAAAAACCAATTTTCAGCTAATACTTCAACTATATGCATATGTAGATCTACATTTATATGTAATTACATTTTTTAGTACCCTTTTTTACTTCCTAAATGGTTGGAGACTCTAACATTCTCTGTCTGGAAATAAAAAAATGGATTCTTTTGAAACCCCTTCCTTCCCCTGTGGATCATGTAAAGAATTGTGGATCTTAAGTGGATCATGTATATAAGGAGTTCAGTGGTGTACATAAGTCTCTTTATTCATGTAAATTCCTTTAGTAGATTACCTCGTCGTGAGGCTGTCACCACATTCCCTGGTTCCACTCCATACCCAACAGTTTCGTTTCTGATGAGTTCTTATGCTCTGAGCCCCATGTGACCTTCACACAGCTGGGTCCTTGGTTCCCCAGACTGGTAGACTCCCTGAACTTTGAACCACGTGTGACCTTCATACTGGTAGATTCCCTGAACCATGTGTGGCTTTCATACAGCTGGGTCCTTGGCTCCATTCTTGAAGGCAGCGACCCTAAGCACAGGCCTAGCTCAGGGGACACCAGAAGGGAGTTTCTGGCTCATTCTCCAGCAAGACTCTGCCTCCCTCTTCCCTGACCCCCAACCCCTAAGGAGCTGCTACAGCCTGTGCTCCACCTCTGCCATGCCACAGGGATTCTGGCCAGCATGAAGGTAGGCAAAGGGAAGGCAGCATCAGGATGACAATTTTATCATGGACTCCTATGGGGATATTCTACTCATCAGCTCTGATGCTTCAAGGTCAGGTAGACTTGCTACCCCACTATGCTACCCCTCAGCACAGTCTCTGTAGACATAAGACCTTATTAAGCTTATTTCCATTTGTCTGTCTGTCTGTTTACTTCTCTTGGGGTACTGGGAATTGAACAAAGGGGCCTGTGCCTGCTATGCAGCCACTCTACCACTGAGCTCTGTACCCAGCCCTGCAAACAATTTCTATGAAAGGCTGCCAGGACAGCTCAATTTTAAAATTGCTCATCATCTCAGATACAAGGTGAAATACCCTTGCATTCCTTGAAATTGTCAGCAAATGTCCCAAGACATATTTGCCCTGCATTTAGTAAACGTGGGAGAAAAACAAAACAAAACAAACAAACGATAAAAAACAAAACAGAAACAGAATAAAACTGTGGACTGATTGGATTAGATTGTCAGAGAGTTTGTCCTAAGCAAGTTGAGGACTCTGTCCTTGGACACCTCACAAAAGAGATCACTGAGGACTTGGGACAGGATGCAGGGTGGCTCTTGTGTCACTCAGAAGAAGCAGAGCTTAGAGTAGATAGAGGTCCCGCATGAGTCCCAGCATTGAAGCTTGGCCACTTGTTGCTTCCATCAGATCTATGACAGTTTTGCAGGCAGAGTCTTCCCGGAAGGCTGAAGAGAAGACACTTCACAATGTTCAAGCAGCAAGGAGCTGTCTTGGCTCAAACTGTACTGTGTTCTACTTTGATATTCCCACAGCAGTTTCTGCATTCCCCACTCCCTGTCTCTGCAGCTATGGGTCCTAGTTCATTAGATCTCTGGGTTGCTATAAACGGGTGTCTGGAATTCTCCTCCTTCCTACATTCTTTCTCAGTGTGTGCACTAGGAATCCATACTTGCCCCACAGCAGGTCAGTTGGCCCACTGAATGGTTTCACCTGAGACAAATATCAAAGAGACTTCTCTATTAGGCCTTCCTTTGGCCTGCCCTCTCCTGCAGAGGACTTCACCCTGCTATCCACGCCCTCACCTCATTTCTAATGGCTCCCTCTGAGCCCCCATCAGACCATGCAATACAGACACTCACTGGCCCTGAAGCTTTACAGCCTCCTGTTGACTCATCTTTCAGATCCTAAGTCCCTAAAAGATATTCATTGCTTTCCTCTTCCTTCTAAACCTCCAGAACAATGTTGGAACCTCAATACAGATTCTGGTTGACTCCATGAGGGATTCTGTCTAATAAATTCATCCACAAGTTAAAAACAACATATAAAAAAAAGCTGGGTGGTGGCTCAGTGTTAGAATGATTATCTAGCATGAATGATGTCCTCAGTTCAAGCCCCAGGATCATACACACCAGGTATGATGGTTCATGCCTATAATTCTGTCAGGAGGTAAAGGCAAGAGGTCATCCATAGCTGTTGATGTTTGGTCTACTGCTATGTATTGTAATGCTAAGTGCAGGCCTCCAAGACCTGGTTGTCTTGGAGACAAGAGTCCACACAGAGACCCATGTGATGCTCCTTGACCCAAGTTACTCCTGATTGATGAGTAAAGATATTGTCAGTCAATAGCTGGACAGAAGAGACATAGTGGAGGGTGGGGTTAGGGTTCTCCAGACTTGGGGTTAGAAGAAAACTATGAGGAGAGAGAGAAGGTGAATAGAGGAGAAGCCACTATGGGGTAAGAATTAAGAGCAGCCTAGATGAAACATAGCCATTGGCCATTTCCACTCAAGACTATATGACAGTGGGACCTGTAACTCATTGCTATATAAAGCCAGCATTGGGAAAGAGGGTCCTACTGTTGAAATAATTATTTAAAAATGGCCGCTAGTCAAGCCGCCTATCTAAGCTGCGGTGGTTCTGCCTAGCTCAGCCACCATGTTCTGTGGCCAGAGAACACATGCATGCCACAGCTAGAAATGGCCCCACCAGAAAACACCAGCCCTGCCACCCACAAGAGGTCATCATGGGAGATGGCTCTGCCAATCTTCCACACTGTCTCCTCAAGGCTGGGCATTGCCCAGACCATTCCGCATCCATGCAGGCCCAGTAAGAGACTGAGACTCTAATTCTTATAGGTTTTATATGTTTGGTAGTGATTAATAACAAGATGCCTATACAAAGAGGCTTGTATCCTAATTAGCTAACCTAATTATAAGTTGTTTCCCACAACTGCTCTCCATACCTGTGTGGTTCTCCATCCTCCTACATCTCTGCCTCTCTAACTCCTCCTTTTCCTTTTCCTCTTCCTCTTGTAACTCCTCCCACCTTACCTCCTCCTACACCCTACCATAGGCCACTATCCCAGGAAAATATCAAAAGTCAAAGCTCAAGCCATGGGTCATCTTGGAAGCACACGACTCTTGCTTCATAAAGTTGAAGAACCTTAGGTGAGACAGCATGAAGCAGAGCCCACCTGTGCTGACCTTCCTCCTCTGTCCGTGTCTTTGTGGATAGTTGGAGTCAGGTGATCTAGAAACACACGTGGGATAGGGGTTGGGGGTAAGGCCAGACATTCTAGGAGTGGCAAAATAAAGTAATCTAAGATGCCATGTGAGGGCCTCACCACAATAATACAAACTCAAGAGGCTGTTGAGGCATAAGATCCTGTGTCTGTGGTAATACTCCACAGCACCTTGCCTGATCTTGACTGGGGCTGAAACTCTTCTTGTGTATGTAGGTCATAGGCCTGCAAGTCCACCCTCACAGGGTGTGTGGAGGCAGACCTTGGTGCCAGCCCCATGGTAAAGTGGGCCCAAAAAACTCTAGCCTCTTGTACTCTATCTCTGGGTTGCCAGTTCAAGGCCCCTACATTTTCATGGTCTCTCCTGTTTTTGTTTTGTTTGTTCTTACACAAAAGAAAACTCTGTATTGTTCTGTGATAAAGACTGTCACAGACCCAGGGTTACTCTTGCACCTTGGAAAATCAACATCTGTCAATGCTTATACATATGTGTGCCATTGTCTAAGAAGGAAGAAGCCAAGGGGCTATTCTTTCTTATCAGCACTACTATCTCTCTATTAAAACGTTTCCTTAGGCTCTGAGGGTCTCTAAGAAGTGAAGGTTTTATTTGTTAAGGTCTATGGATCTTTCTGCCAAGTGGCACACATACAGCACAGCCAGCCCCTGTGAGCTCTGCAGCCCCTCCCTCTGCAGAGACAATGGCAGCACCCTACTCCTTGCCCCACCTATTGAACTGCTCCAGGTTGGCTTATTCACCAAAGCCATTCAGAGCCTTGAGCGCTTCATGCATTTCTGAACAATAGCACACTTCAGGTTCCCTGGCCTCTCCTCTGTTCAGCAGCCTGCAGTCCCACAGAAGGCATCAGGAGGTAATTTCAGACTTTACTCTAAAGAGAAGAAAAGCACCAAGTTCAGGCAAGTATTATGATTATGATTATGGCCATGTATATAGGAAAATGGTCCCCAAGCAAGGGTCAGTTCATAGTCCGCCTCTCTGTGGTGTGTCTTCCTTACATCAAAAGACTGCTTCTCTGTTCTTGTGGAGAAAAGAACTGGAGAAGGTGGAGCTGCATTTGAATGGAGAAAACTTAAGGAAATCATCTTCTTAGGCATAGAAGCCTTGCTCATTACTCTCTCCAAACACCCCGTCCACCGGTTCATCCCTTGTGCAAGTCACAGGGTCCTTATTATCCACTTATGCCTCTCCATTCCTGGGTATTTTATCTAGTAGACAACCATAGGAATATTAGTTCAAGCTCCTTACAGTTGGGGGGTGCCATGGCAAGGTTATCAGAACTCCTTTGGAGACATACAGAAAGCATACGAACCCAACCACTTGTTCTTCATTGTATGCATGTGGATACAACTTACAGAATTATGGTTTTGAGAGGCCAGGGTTATATAGTCACTAAAGTATTTGCCCTGCAAGCATAAGGATCTGGGTTTGTTCCTCCAAAATACACTTTGAAAAAGTTAACATAGAGATGTACACTTTAATTTTCTAAGCTGAGGAAATAGAGACAGGTAGATTTCTTGGGCTCACAGGCCAGCCAGTGAAGCCTTATTGACAAGCTATAGACAAGTGAAGAGATTGTGTCTCAAAAAGAAACAAAGCAAAACAAAACAAAGCAAAATAACAACAAACAACAAAAAAAAAAACCCTAAGGTGAATAGCAATACAGGAGAAGCAATACTTGAGGTTGTTCTCTGGCCTTTATATACATGCCAACAAACATACATATGCACCCCTACATATGTACAACTTTATACATGGACACAGACACACACAAGCACAGCACACACTCGAGTGTGCATGCACTCAAGCACACAGATATAAAATCATGTTTTCGTCCTAAGGAAAGTAGTCAGGTTTCAATGCAAACTTTATGAGTCAGATCACTAGCGTTGGAGACGAGTAGCTCACAACTTCTATCTCTCATGAACTCTCATCTGCTTATAAACAATTGTCAGGGATTGCTGCAAATGGCCAGGGGATAGAGAAGAGAGTGGATCTAGTCAGGAAAATCAGGGCAGAATTCACAGAGAAGGATGAGACCTGAGCTCGCTCACTCGCTCTCTTGGAGGTGGAAAAATGAAATTCTTATTTAGGTTAAAACATGCACTAAGGAATTAAAGGCCACTAAAGGAATATTTAAGATGGAATGGGTTTGTGAGGCTGTGGAAGAGGTAGAAAATTGAGGTCAAGGCTTAAAATCACCCAACTGTCATTACAAAGCTGATAGCAGAGTGTCATGCAAACAGCCTCGTACATTGTTATCCTGGAATAGCAACAGCTGTGGGATGCTGGCTCAACTCTCAGGTACCAGGGATGCTACCTCTGTTGTTTCAGCTCCCTGCCAAGAAACACTGCTACATCATTTACTCTTTAAAGTGCCTGCCCTCCACCAACATCAAAAGTATGTTTTAAAGGCCAAGTATTTATCCCAGAACAAATCATCACATTTGTCAAACACATTCAAGTTTATTAGGACTGATGTCGGAAATAATTTCCCAATTATGTAAATGAATAAAATCTGTTTTTAATTAATCTCTAGGCTTAGCTTGCATCCTAAGAATAAATTCTGTCTTTCTCTTGGTACAAAGTTACCCTTCTCAACAATTAGCCTGCAGGGGACCAGTAAAAATTGTTAGATGTGATTGAACCAGACACATACAACAAGGTCAACGGTCAAGGGGGCATTTCTGGAAACTCTATGAAATGTAACAAAACTCTCAATTCATAAAGGACAATTTGAAATGGTCGAAATCCACAGAAAGAGATGTTTCAATTCTAACTGTGATCAGAGCTTGGCTTCAGGACCTCTTCTGCAGGCCTGACCTGTTCTCTTCATGTCTTTCTCCCTTCCCTCTCTAAGTTGTGTATGGTCCTTGACAGTTCACAATCCCCTTGTATTTCAATACACTGCTTATATAATTTCTTTTTTTATTTCCAGACTTCTCAAACTTCTTCAGGCCCATGCTGACACTCTCATGCTTTCAGTCATAATTCGATTTCTTACCTCTTGAAATGTATTAAACATGTAAAATACATAGGATGGGGTCATTGTTTGCCATCACCAGTCGTCTCTGGGGACTCATTCCTGCTATGCGGTCTCCTTGTATACTTTGTGATTTCTGTCCATGGGTTTGTCTTCTCTGGGACTAATCCTTTGTGGATTCTTTGTAGTGCTGATAAAATGTTGATTCCTCTGGAGATGTACGCTCACCCCTGTGTAGCCTGCTTTAAATTAAAATTCTTAGCTTGTGGTTATTCACATTATGCATATACTGCTGTCTCAGACCACAAACCCATGTAAAAGCTGCAATACAAGGCTCTCTACCCACTATGCCGTTTGATTCAATGAAGTTATTTCTCTGCCTGCCTTTGAGATGTGGGTATTTTTTTCTAGTTTGCCTTTTTCCCTGGGACACGCCCTCATAGGTACCAGCTTCACCTTAGGGATCCCATCTGACCACTCTCCCCATGCAGGTCTTTTGATCTGCCATTCTCACACATAGGTGCAGCTATTGACACCAGTGTTCCTAGCATCCTGAGACTTACCAGAAGCTACAGTACAATAGTTAGCAAGTTTGGTTCTCATTGCCCTGAATTCCTGTGCCTAACTGTAAAGAATTCTCTAACTGTAAAGAATTCTCCTTGGTTTCTGACACAGTCAATTTTTTTTTTTTTTTGTTTCTTTGTTTTAAGTAACATACTGTGATGGTTGACAATCGTCAACTTGACAGGATCTAAACTCATCTAAGAAACTAACCTCTGATCCTATCTAATTGAGGTGTGAAGACCTGCCCTAACTGGGTAGCATCACTCAATAGGCTGGGAACCTGAACTAAATAGGAACCAGAAGGTGAGCTCAACACCAGCATTCTTCTCTCTCTCCTTCCGGACAGCACAACGCTAACACTCAGCTACCTCAAGTTCCAGCCACCAAGCCTTCCCCACCATGATGCAACGTCTGTGGAATTACAACTGAAATGCAGAAGATGTGATCCCTAACCTCACTGACAAATACCCAGCAATGGTCAAGCTCCGAACACAGCGGCAACGGACTTCCTCAGTGTCGTTGGTCAGTACATTCATGCTCTAAGCCTTGGTCTCAAGATAGAAGATTATTATCATACTTTCTTACCATATTTATAAAACTGTAAGGAATCTCCCCTGCTTGGTAGGTTATATTATAATACTGACATTTATATTGAAATTGCAGATAGAAAAGAAGCACTGTAAAAATATCTACACTAAGTTTTCTTATTGTGTTTTCCCCAGACATTCAGCAGTGAATAATGAGCTGTAAGGTTATGAGCCTTCAGTTTGATACCCACTACTATAATCCTCAGACACCCTACTTCATTTTCTTTCTTCATGAAACAAAATGGAATGTAGAATATAGTCTAGCAAAAAATTAAACTAGAGAAATCATTGATTATGGAAATGAAAATGACTGTGAGTCTAAAGCTTATTAGTTGTACTGGCTAGTTTCTGTCAACTTGACACAAGCTAGAGTCATTTGGAAAGAAGGAACCTCAACTGGAAAGTGTCCTTAACAGATAAAGCTATGGGCAAAACTGTGGTGCGTTGATGGTTGATGTGGGTGACTGATATGTGGTGCCACCCTTGGGAAGGTATCCCTGGGTTCTAAACTAACCAATGAGCAAGCATGGTCTGGACCTAGGTCCCTACACATATTTAGGAACTTCACAGCTTGGTCTTCATGTGGGTCCCCCATACAACTGGAGCAGGGGCCTGTCCCTGAATCTGTTGCCTGCCTACAAGACCCTAACATGACTGTCCTCTGAGAGGCTCCACCCAGCAGCCAATGGAAAGAGATGTAGAACCCTACAGCTTTACGTGGAGCTTGGGAGTCTTATGGAAGAGTTGGAGGAGGATTAAGGGACTGGAAGAGGATAGGGACTACACAGGAAGACCAACAGAGTCAAGTAATATGGACCATTGGGGTCTCCTAGAGACTGAGCCCACCACTAATCAAAGAATGAGCACAGGCTGGACCTAGGCCCTCTGCACATAACAGATATGCAGCTTGGTCTTCATGTGGGTCCCCAACAACTGGAACAGAGACTGTCCCTAATCTGTTGCCTGCCTGCCTGCCTGTGGATCCTGCTTCCCTCAGTAGGAAAGGATGCACCTAGTACTGCAATGACTTGATGTGCTGAGGCTGGGGTGGGACTGAGGGGTCTTGGGAGGTGAAGGTGGGGGTGGAAGGAGTGAGAGTTGGTAGTGTATAGGGGATGAGGAGGGTAGAATGGAGGGGAGGATCTGCACAAGGGGATACTGGGAGGATGGGGGCCTGATATTGGGATGTAAAGTGAATAAATAAATTTTTAAAAGAAAAGAAAACAGGTTGTGCAACCATGGAGATCAAGTCTACAAGCAGCACTCCTCCACAGCCTCTGCATCATTCCTGCATTTAGTTCCTGACCTTCTCGAGTCCTGTCATGACACCATGATTTTGGACTCTTACCTGAAAGTGTAAGGTGAAATCAACCCTTTCCTTCCCAAGTTGCATTTGGTCACAGTGTCTTATTTCAGCAATAGAAATTCAAACTAAGACATATTAGCCCAGTGAGTTTGTGGGCTGATACTACCATAATAAAATATCAGTAGAAAAAATATCAACTTAGTGTGAATAAGAGTGACTAGGGAGGGCAGACATTACCCCAACCAAGATGTGTTATAGAACTTCATTTTTAAAATGTGTGTGTGTGTGTGTGTGTGTGTGTGTGAGAGAGAGAGAGAGAGAGAGAGAGAGAGAGAGAGAGAGAGGAAATTTTGAATGAATTGGCTCTTTCCTTTCACCATGTGGGTCCTGGAAAGTGAACTCAGGCTTAGCCCCAAGCACCTTTATCTACTGTGCCATCTCACTACCCATAAGGGCCATAGAATTTCTGATAGATGTAACAGTTATTGCTATAAAGCAGGACCTCAAGTAAATGAAGTAAACTCAAATACCTATCTACTAAAAATCATAAATAAATTTATTTTAAATTAGCTTATATTTTAAATAAATTAAATTTAAATAAATAAGATAAATAAATTTTACCTATTTTAAAATAATTTAAATTAATTTATTTTAAAATGATTTAAAAATAACCATCGAGAGATATCTCAGTGGTTAAGCACTGGCTGCTCTCCTGAGGTTCAATTCCCAGCACCCACATGGCAGCTCACAATGGCCTTTAACTCTAATTCTAGGGGCTCTATGGCCCTCTGGGCTTCCTGAGTACCAGGCATGAACTGTGGTGCATAGACATACATGCAGACAAAACTACATATAAAATAATAAAGAAATTTAAGTTCCTTAGTTCACATATAATTTTGCCACTTATTACAGTTGAGAGCAAATTTGCATACTAATGAGATGTCTGCACTTATTTATTTCCACACAAAGAATGAAATCTTGGCTGAATATTTGATGATGTATGACATAGCATCTTCAGTGCTTTTCTGTGTTGACTGACAGTTTGCTTTCATGAGCATCAATGCTGACAAGGCCACTTCAAATAAACATTTTCGATGAAATGGCAGGAATTCATTTAGGAACATTTTAGAAATTATTGCAAATTCTAGCCTAATTCCCAAATGGCAACTTAAAATCAAATATTCTAAGACACTACAATTCAAAGTTGGGCCAATGTGATAGTAACAGGCTGAGGAATGACGTTCAGGAAAACACTGAAAGTCTTTGTTTTCTGTAATTAAAGCATCATGTTTCTTTAACAACAGAAATGTCTGTGTAATCACAGACACCACAATTGATCATGTCTTAGATACTGAAGTGTTTGAGGCAATATGCAGGGCAGTGTTCCTTGCTGCTCACCAGTATGTGAGGAGCAAAGTGCATGTGTTGTGTTCAGAACCCAGCCTGCAGTGAGGTCATGTGATGACAATGGCTGCCAGTGACACCTCAAATGGGCTATACATTTGATTTAACTTGGGGTCATTATACACTCAGAAACCTTTTACTCTTGCTAAATACTCTATAATGTCTTCCCCCTTCAGTTTAAGAAGCTGGGCTCTAGATGGAGGTGGACTGCAGTCAACAGTGCAGAGATAAAAATCAAGCAGTCACCTCAACTCTGTCCTCATCAGCTATGAGAAGGCAGCCTCTGGCAAATTCTGCAACATCTTGGTGCCATGGTGATACCAAGAGGATTTGTGATTGTTGTTTATTGTTACTTTCTTCCCCCCCCCCCGTCTCTTGTCTCTCTCCCTCCCTCTGTCTACCTGTCTCTCTCTCTCTCTATGTCTCTCTCTTTCTCACTCTCTCTCTCTCTCTCAAACACACCCCCCCATAGACACACACACACACACACACACACACACACACACACGTGCATGCGCACATGCTTGTACGAGTTCGTGTGCCTGTGTGCCTGTGTGTGTGTGTGTGTGTGTGTGTGTGTGTGTGTGAGATGTGGAGGCCAGAGGTCATTTTGGGGGTCATTGCCTAGTTTTATCTACCTTCTCTGAGACACAGTCTCTGAATTCAATAATCCTAAGACTAAGCTAGCCAGTGAGCCCCAAAGCTGTCTCCACTGCCACAGTATTGGGATTACAAGTACATTGGGGTTACTAGGTACTATACCTAGTGTTCTTTAAATGAGTTCTGTGTATTATACTCAGATCCTCATATTTGCAAGGCAGGTACTCTGCCAACTAAACTATGTCCCTAGGACTGGAAATGTTCGTTGCTCTCAAGTCAGCTGGTACCACTCCACAAAAGATGGATTTTTCTAGCAGCATTCCCAGGCTATGAGTCCACTGTTACTCCGTAGAGCCGCTGAGTCTGACTTCCAAAGCTTCCCCTGTGTATATTTATGGCAATCTACATTTGATTTTTATGCAGACCCTAATGACTCCCTCCACCCATCTGCTCTTACACTAACTCCAAACGTTATCACTGACTTGATGTAGCCACTGAGACAAGAACAAACAACAAATAAAAATCACTTCTGACAGTGCCTACACATGGAGGTCTTTCTCCTCTCTCTTGGACCTCCAAACTCTTCTGATACAAATAAAAAAATTAAAACAAAAAATACCAAACCAAGTCTGAGTTAGCATTCTACAGAGAAGAAAGACATGGAAATGAATCATGTCATCTGAGCATTCCAACTGACTGCTGAGTCTCAGCAGATCCCACAGCATGAGTTAACTGTGTCAAGACAGAAGTCACCACCTCAGAACTAACCCAGGTCGCTCTGCCAACCCCCAGGCTTGTGAGCTAAATAAATGGTTATGAGGCTAGGTCACCAAATATCCAGGCAACACACACAGCCATTCACAAAGAGGTAAAAGGTAATTTATGCTCAGAGGATGAATGTTGAGAGTGTTAAGAGTCTCTATGAAGTGAAGCCACAGACCTTAAGTAACAGTATATGGACCCTTTAGGGAGCATAGCATCCAAGGGTTTGGTTATTCATTCTCATGATAATTTGAAGAGGTTGTTACAAAGCCCATTTGGTCTTAATATCTTGGTCTCCACTGAACCATGGTGTTGAATTCCTACCTATAGCAAATCACAGAAATTTCCAGCTGTGTTAGAACTTGAGAACTCTGTATTGAGACACTGAGGTCAGCACTGGGACCTCCAGTTTCAGCTTTCCTGAGTCCTGAGGATAACTGACTCCTTCACAGGGTTGTTGGAAAGATTAAAACCAAGCACTGTTTGATAGATGCGAAATAAGTGTAAATACTCAAAAATATTAGCTGTTCTTATTAGTTTGGAAGTTAGCCCAATAGCTAACTACCGTGTATTATGTAACCTGTGAAAGGTTTTACAGAAATGCCTCCATGTATGCCACCCCATTGCCTCAACTGAAGTGGTTGCCAAGTAGTCTTAGAAGTGAGAAAGCTGAGACACAGAGAAACAACTTTCCTTGTGTCAGACAGCTGGGAAGTAGCAGGTGCCGAAGCAACTGTCACATTGTTCCCATCACATCTATACTATGGTAGTTTCCTTTCTGCTGCTGTCATAAAATACCCAGACAAAAAGCAACTTGGGAAGAAAGAATTGATTTTTGTTTCCAAGTCCACAGGGCTAGAGTCCATCATGGCAGGGGAGCCATGACAACAGGTGGAAGCAGGAACAAGAAGCTGACTGATCACATTTCATCAGCTCACAGGAAGGAGAGAGAGAGAGAGAGAGAGAGAGAGAGAGAGAGAGAGAGAGAGAGAGAGAGAGAGAGACAGAGAGACAGAGAGACAGAGAGAGAGAACAGGAAGTAGGTCCAGGCTATAAGCTCACCCCCAGTGATGCACTAGCTCCAGCAAGGTTCCACCTCTTCTCCACAGGTTCCACAACCTCTCCAAACAGTATCACCAGTGGAGACCATGTGCTTTAAATATATGAGCATTAAATATGAAATATATTAAAACCAGACCACTGTGATTTCTTGAGTGGTGATTAGGAGTAAAGTTCAATTTAGGGTGGTGAGGGTTAAAGACCCACACTTGAGGATAGGAATTATGAAGGACTTGTCTGTTTTTAAATGAAGTCCTGTTTTGCATTTTAATAGTTGGCCAGGACAGTATCTATTCAGGGTAGTCAACCTAAACTGTTAGCTCCAAAATCCTCTCCTACCATCCATCACAAAACAAAACAAAACCCTTGCCATCTTCCCCAACTTCCCAAACTAGCTGCTTTTCTTAGATCTTCTCCAGGCATACGGAGGTGAGCTCTAGAGTCAGACACATCTGATGGGATCACAACCCAACACGTACTGACAATGTGAACTTGGACAACACAAGACCCCTCTAACTCCTTGTTTCCTCATCTGTAAAAAGTGGGAAATGATACATTTCATGGAGTCTTGGGGGAAAAGGGGTGGATAAAGGATGAAGAGAGAAGAGGAAAGATAAGAGACAGAGAGAGAGGGGAGAGAGAGAGAGAAGAGAGAGAGAGAGAGAGAGAGAGAAGAGAGAGAAAACAGCATGTGGAGTGCTTTCCATAGATTTGGCATCCCACATTATCTAGTGGTGTCTTTTATTCATAGCTGGGCTTCCATTGCCTTTCCCTCCCTTACATTTACATGCATTGTATTTAATTCTATACTTCCTTGGGCTCCTTACTCAATTATGTCATCCTTGAGATGGAGACTGCATTCCTGGGTCTGTGTTCCTAGCACCCCACCATCAGCACTTGATGTGTGTCCTGTGTGTTTTGTTGAAATCCATTTAGTCCAGCTGTGCACCCTTAGGCTTTCATACTTCCCCATGGGGACTTCTGCTTGCTCAGCTATCCTCATGCTTTCATCCACTGGACCACATCAGGATTTTGCAAAGACCTTCCCCCGCTGTTTTCCAATGGCATTCTATTCTTGAGTAAATTGAAAGAGGGAACCTGAACAGGAAGAGATTGCCTGCAGAGGTGCTCTTGCTGAAGAAAGGGGCTGAGTAATGCTGGATTTTAGCCCCTTACCACTTAAAAAGCTTCTAGGGGCCTCTGACAATGCCTGGAGCACTTCACAGCCAGTTGAGTATGCCCTCTTGAATTTGGACTTTTCCTTAAAGGCCAGACCCCAGACTTTCCACCCCCAACCCCCAGCTGAAACCAGCTCTAAACACAAACCTCTAAAAGCTGAAAGATTATATTTCTAAACAAACAAACAAACAAAAAACCCCCACCGCCCCACCCCCACCACACAACCTACCTCTGATCCCAGAAAATTCTGCAAGAAACAACACTCTAAAGCCCTAAAGAATGATAATGTTGTTGAGGGGGATTGAAGGCTTCTTAATTTCAACTCCCTTAAACTGTTCTGGCCATATGGAAAATAGTTGACTCCTGTTAGGTAATGAACTAAAAGTCTCACATGAGCCAACTAGAGATTTAGGTACTGGCAGAAACTAGGTTTGTAACAATGGAGGCTCAAGAACTATGGGGCATTTTTTTAATAGCAGGGGCTAGAGAAATTGCTTAGCAGTTAAGGACATACACTGCCCTTGCATAGGACACAAGTTTGATTCCCAGCATCAGTATTAGGTAGCTCACAACTACATGTAACTCTGGTTCTAGGGCATCGGAGACCTCCACTAGCCTTTGTAGACACATGCACTTACGTGCATATATTCACACACAGACACACAGAAATGCACATAATTAAAAATAAATCTACGTTTTAAATCTAAGTAGCAATGTTCTGACTGAGATGTGAAACCCTCTCTGGAAACAAAAGGATGGCAGTTCTGAGAGTATTCCAGCTTGTCAGAACTCTGATTGGTAGATATATATGTCACTGTTGAATAAGCAAATTATGGCTGCATAAAATGATTGTTTCCTGCATAAAACCTTTCTTAAATTTGGCCTTTGCTGAGAAATCCCAGTAGGAAGTGTTTATCACGAGCTCACTATGTGCCAGGTGAAATGCATTCCTATTTTGTCAAGAATATGAAGTGAGCTTTGCTATCTATACAGATAAGAAAGCTGAGGCAGGGGGCTGGCTTTATTCTTCAGCATCTGACAGCAAACAAAACCCGTGGCAAGGATGTACACAGTGCCCTCCTTACTCTTGTCTTACCCCTCTCCCTTTCACAGATCATTCCACGAAGCAGTTTTCTGCCTCAATGCAGAACCATCATATGAACTCTTTAAAGAAGTAGTGAGCTTCCTAATTCCTATGCTGATTTAGTTTTCCGGGCAACCTGACACAAACTGGAGTCACCTGAAAAGAGGAAACTTTAGCTGAGGCATTGCCTCCATCAGGTTAGCCAGTGGACAAGTCTGTGGGAATGTTATCTTAATTGCTAGTTAATTCAGGAGGGCACAGTCCACCATGGGAGGTGTCCTGCATAGGTAGTTGAGCAGGATATACACAAGAAGAGAAGCTGAGCAAGCCAAAGAATGCAAGCCTGTAAGCAGCACCCACCTGGTCTCAGTTTTGGATCCAGTATCTAGGTTCTGTTAGATAGGGATTGATGGAGGTGCTGTGGAAATAAGAAGAGAGCAGACAGACATCTCTTGAAACGGAATCATCCTCCAGTCAGAATGTCTAAAGGGCCACAGTTTCTGTGAAAGCAAGCTGTGCCCACATTATTTGGGAGTCTTGAATTTTATAGGACAGAAAGGGGAGATGAAGAGTCCATCTGCAGGTCTGTCCCCTGCAGTCTGGCAGTGAGTATCAGTGGGTTTGGTGTGTGACTCTCAGAAGTTTCTTCAGCCATCCCTGCCCAGAGCTTCTCAGTCCACCTGAGGCTTTTAGGTCATTAACCCTTCAGGCTCCTACCTTGAGTCTCCGCTTAGGCTTCCCTTGACAATGGACTGTAAAGTCTAAGATGAAATAAACCCCTTCTTCCTCAAGTTGCTTTTGGTCACGATGTTTATCACAGCAACAGAAGAAAAAAACAAAACACCAAAAAACCTCTAAAACCCTTTTTCTGGTGATTGTCACAGGATACAGAAACCATGTCTAAAGTATTAATTACAATGCAGAGGTGTGTGTGTGTATGTGTCTGTGTGTGTGTGTGTGTGTGTGTGGTGTGTGTGTGTGAACAATAATAATGAAAAGGAGGCTCTCGATTTGATAGGTAGTGAAGTGACCATGGGAGAAGTTGGAGGGATGAAAGGGAAGGGGACAGGTGATGTGGTTATATTTCAATTAAAAATTTAAAAATGCAGACAGGCCTGGATTGACAGCTTCTGGCTCAGGTGGACCTGAAGGGAAGGTAGGGAATCTGCATATAACTAGGACCAAGCCAGAGGACTCCAGTGACTGCCCTGTAAGCATTGTCTCTGGGATGTAATCCATGGTGCTCTCCAAGGGGGTAGAGTAGTAGGGGTCTTGGGTGTCACTTTCATTTTGCTGTCTACAAAGTTTCCAAACAAGAGTTGTGCCTCAGAGTTAATAAGGATGGAATGCGGCTGGTATAGAGGGCAATCCTAAATTTGTTCCGGTCCTCTATCACCCCTGCCGGGAAGATGTTGCTAATCCTCAGGGCAAGCTGTCCCAAGCCAGGGCTTGAATAGGAAAAGAAAGAAAGGGCAGCCCTGTCTGCTCTCTTTGAAACATAAAAGGTGAAGGCTGCAGGAGAAGGCTGGAGGTGACAGATGTAAGAAGTTTATTATATATCGCAGAGATCCAGATTAGGAAAAGCTTTCTAAATCCAATTTTTCTGCTTAAAGCAGAAAGCAAATAAGGCCATCCTGGCTTGGCACCCATCTCACAGAGCTCACTGACAGGATGTCCAGAGGCTGTTCAGGGCCCTACTCTGGTCCTAAGGAGGCAGGATGGTCGTGCACCCCATCTTTCACCCTTATAAGCAACGTGATAGGAAGATACTTCCTTTGCTGAGGTGAGTTTCAGAGTGACCGGGAGACTAGGGAATCAGTATAGGAGAGGGGGAAGGGGCAGCACAGAGGAGGAAAGTGACCTCATTTGTGACCCCAAAGGGCTAACAAATGACACCGTATCCTGTCTTTCCAACATTTTCCTTGAGTATAACTTAAATTGCGCCGGCGTGGTGGCGCACGCCTTTAATCCAGCACTTGGGAGGCAGAGGCAGGCGGATCTCTGAGTTCCGGACAGCCAGGGCTATACAGAGAACCTGTCTCGAAAAACCGAAAAAAAAAAAAAAACCTTAAATTGCACTCTCACTTACAAATGCCTTCTGTAAATTCCATTCCGAGATGCGCACATCAATCACGCAGCTACCTGCCTGGCTGGTTCCCTAAACCTGAGAAGGGAAAAGTCAAGCATCCTTCTGGAAAGATACTAAGCTGGAGAGTACAAGAAAACTCTTCTCTCAGATACTAAACACTGTGAAAGGCAGGCAGCCTCGATGAGAGGTGAGATAGGGCAGTGTGCAGGGCCTGGTGGAACCTATGAAGTGATGAGTCCAGGACTGTGACTCAGCCGCTGTTCAAGGCAGCTCCCTGAGTTCCATGCGTCTATTTTATACAGCTTCCCACACGTGTTGTTTCCATCGCAGAATCCATACTTCTAGTGCCAAAGTTCTGATGTTTTCTGTCTGTATTTTCTCAAACAAGCAAAAATCTCAATCCTTCTGTCTCATCAGAAGCTTCCTCCTGCCCGATGGACCAGGAGTCCATTAACCTTTGTGGCTAACTTCTCTTGTCTGGGATCAGAATGACTCCTACACCAGGGATTTTCTCCCCATCCTGAGTGCTTCATGTTGCCCCAGAGCCTTCTTGTTTCTGTGACCAAATACCTGGCAATAAACAACTTAAGAGCAAAAGTATTTACTTTGGATCACAGTTTGGGGGTAGTTGCATCACTGTGGGAAGTCATGGTGGGAGAAACTGGAGGCAGCTGGCCACCTTCATCCACAATCAGGAAGCAGAGAGCTATAAGAACGCTGGTGCTCAGCTCACAGTTTTTGTTTTGTCTTGTTTTGTTTTTATTCAGTTCTGTCCCAAAGATCATGGAATGATGCCACCCATAGCCAAGGTGAAATCCACTTCCATTAACCCTGATCTAGAAACGCCCCCACAGGCATGTTTAAAGGCTTGTTTCTACAAAGATTGTAAATTCCATTAAGATTAACCATCATAAAAGGCCACCAGCTAGAAACAGGAGATTCCATTCAAACTTTAACCAATTAAAATTTAATTTAATTCAAAATTCATATCTTCAGTTATACTAGTCATATTTCAAGTACTTAAGAGACCCCTGTGGCTAGTGACTGGTCTTAGGGACAGGACAGATCTATGGTGGGAAAGTTTCATCTCTAAGATTCCTATTACAGGTCTCCATCTTGGAGGACAAGATGAAACTGATGATACAAATCTCCCCTACAAGACAGGAGTGAGCAGTGCTCAGAAAACCATGAAGAGACTGGCAAACTCTCAACGTCCATTCCATTGCCACTACCGAACTGATGTTTTTCCTACACAAGAAAGACCTAATTTGAAACAGAGCTAAAATTTGTAGGAGAAAAAAGAAATTGCAACAAAAGGTATTCACAGTTAATCCCTACAGTTCCAGGGTAAAATTCTGTCGCTGAAGTGGATTTTATCCAAGGCCAGACCAATATTGGGAGAAATAAGTGTTTCTACTTTTTCACAAGACAGCATTGTTTATGACTCCAAAATAAAACTTTAAGAGTCAAATAATAATTTCCTTCTTATTAATGAAATTGAAGCAAAGTTGAAAAGGTCCTAAAATTCACAGGTCATGAGTAGAAAGATGGAGTAGATTGCTCTGTGGAGAAGCCCATGGGAGAAAGTCAACAACAGTTTACTTCACACATGGACACACACAGCTTGTGCACCGTAATTCTTGGTGGAATCTGCTGCTTTAATCCATTAAAATTATACTCTTGGTTCAAAATCTTTCACTCATAAAACAAGCTAATCACAGTAATGAGACAATTCTAGAGATCAATGCTTTGAAAGAGGAGAACCAGGCTGGAAAGATCAAGGCCATAATTCTCCTTGGATAGATTATATTCAGGAAATGATATATAACATTTACCTCATAGTGTTTGTGTGTGTATCTGTGGCAACACGAAAGCACCATGATGCCATGAGACAGAAGACAACTTGAGGAAGTTGGCTCCCACATGTGAATCTCAATCAAACTCAGGTTGCCATGCTTCTCTGCAAGCATCTTTTCCCACTGAGTGACATGCAGCTGCCTTTGAGTTACCTACAGACCCACAAGAAACCCCAAGAAGGTTGCTGTTTTGCCAGGATAGACTTGGGTGTATCACTTCTTGGGTCTGCCATGATGCTGTGTCTAAGTGAACAGGCATTTGTTCATGTCTTCCAAAGAAAAGCTGCACATTAGTGAGATAATGATTGGTAGGGTAAACAAAATGGCCCCAAGGCTGAAGAAACTTTTGAGTGTCAGATGGGTTGTGAACAAATGTCTCATTATAGCCCAGATTGTACCCAGAACTTATAGACTGGTGTATCAAAATATACGTTCTAGTTACAAGGTAGATCTATACTGCCTGAGCCCTCACTATCCTAAATTCTTCCAAAGAACCCTTAGGCAGACTTGCAATTGAGAACAAGAATAGAATTAAAGATTGGAAGATTTTTTTAATATATATTTTGAAGAACAGTAATTGAACTAAGATAGGATTTTGGTTGAAGAGTCTGACCCATGTGCAAACATAAGAAATAAAAACTCCAAAGATAAAGATGAAATCTTTAGTTTTCCTAGCCAGAATGGCTGGATACTTAGGAAGAAGGCATGCCCTGTACACGATAATTTCCACTGTCTATTTTCTAAGATTTGCCCCTGTAGCCTTCATGAGTGAGTGAAAAGTTAGCACTACAAAAATACCAAACCATATATAAAATATTGCTTAAATTATAATAAAATATATGGCACAGGAAATCAGAGGAAAGACAATTCTTAGTATAAGAATCTGTAGAATAAATACACAAATAAAAGAATGAAATAATATTGTTATATTTGATTGCACCATGGAATCACCATTTTGAAAATATCACCAAAATTGATGTGAGATAAAACATGAAGAGGAAAATAGACAAAGATAAAAATAGTTATGCCTGCAAAAGTCCTTAATATAAGCTGTGCTTAGTAACTGGTGTGTTTCTTAAATTATTAAGACTAGAAAAGGATTATTACAAATTTAGGCTGGGATATGGCTCGATCAGTAGAGTATTGGCCTAACTAACCTGCACAAAACCATGAGTTAATTTCCCAGCAACATAAAAATTCAAGCAAGGTTACACCTGCCTGTAATCCTAGCACATGGAAGTGGAGGCAGGAGAATCAGAAGTTCAAGGTCATCATATAGGAGTTTAAGACCAGCCTAGGCTACATAAATCCCTACCTACCACCAAAAGAAAATTGTATATGCTTTTTATGAAAATAAAATATTTTTAAAAGCTACACAATTCTGAGAACAAAATAACACAAGACCCACACATATAAGATAAAATCATGGAACTGATATTATTACCAAATACAAGTAAATTTTCACCACCATTATAATAAACAAACAATATCCTATGACTAATTTAATGACATACCACATCAAATAAGAATTATTGCTAGAAAACAAAGACAGAACACTTTAAAAATTGTAGTCATTTCACCAGTGTGCCAAATTTTTTTAAAAAATCATATACTCTTGTCCTGAAAGGATAAAAATATAGTAAATAAAAATTCAATATTTAACTCTTAATGATGCAACTCTGAGAAATGGAGATTAGAAGTCTCTGTCAGCCAATACATAAATATTTATTTGAAACCAAATATTATTCCCACTTAAAGTTCATACCATAGAAGCGATACTACTATAGTCAAATCAGATGCAAAACCAATATATTCACAGCTGGTTCTGATGATATACAAATTCTAAGGATAAAGCTTTTTATATTCTCTTATTTTCATAAGACAGTTATATACAATTTTTGAGGTAGGTTCTTAGGTAGCTTATGCTGGCCCTGAACTCACTGTGTAGCCAAAGATGACCTTGAATTTCTGACCCTTCTACCTCTACCTCCCATGCGCTAGGATTAAAGGTATGTGCCACCTTGCCTGGATTTTTATAGTGCTAGGACGTGAACTCAGAGCTTTTTACATGCTAGGCAAGTAACTCTAATATATGTATATATTGAAAGGAAGCAAGAAAGTTATATTACTATTTTTAGAAGTTCATTGAAAAATATTTGAACTGACTTTTTAAAAAGTCAATATAATTGCTAAAGATATAGAACATGTCACTGGGGGCAGAAGGAAACCAGTCCTGATAGAATGAGAAATACAAACTGCTAAGACAGAGTCTTAATGGGAAACGTGTGACCTAGATTGGGTGAGGTGGGGGTAGGATGCTCAACTTCATTGAGAGATAGGAAGTAAAACTTGACTAGGGAAGTGGTATGACCCATTATGAAAAGTCTATTTTCAGGATATCAGTTCTTTCCAGCTGATGTATGGCTTTAGAATCCTTTAATTTTTTTTTAAATGGGTGTTTATTTAGATTGGATAGAATTCTAATAAAGTTAATCTGGAAAAAAAATAATCAAATGAAGAAATTGAAGACATTTTAAAGGAATGCAGGGTAAAAGAAACAAACCTTCCAAAACAAAAAACCCCAAAACCAAAATCTACAATAAAAATGTCAGTTACTAAAGCTATTTGTTGAAAATGCACAAATCAGAGGTTTGGTAAGAGCAAAAAAGCAGATAGTAACTACAATAAGTTTGAGAAGGCCAGGCAATGGGCAATGTGAGGATTGCTCTGTAGTATGATAGCTTGTACTCTGGTTAGATTTATTACTTAGTTATTTGTTGCTATGGCAGAATACCATAGGCTGGGGATACTCAAAACAAGAAAGGTTATCTTACAGTTGGTTTTGGGGCCTTGGAAGTCCAAAGGCATGGTACTAATCTAGTGAGGGCCTCTGTGCAGTGGCAGAAAATGACAGAAGGGCCCTTGTGACATAAGAGATTGACAATTAGATTAAGCTGATCACTAGTATTAGGAATTCTAGCTATAATGATATCTATGGAGGCAGATTCTTTATGACCTAATCAGCTCTTGAAGTCACCATGCCACAATCTTTATAACACTACCATGGCTGTCAATTCAGACAGGATGATCAGCAGATGAGCAAAGTCTGCATTTAAATGTGCCTGTGAGGGAATCCCAGATGTGGGAAAAGGGGGCCACAGTGGTCCGAGTCCCGGAGGCTTCCAGGCGGCGGGTCCTACATACAGGAGAAAGGTCTGGAGTTCCAAAGGCTGGAAGCTTTGGCGACAGCAGGCCCCAATGATACGAGGAAGTCCTTGTTTCCAAAAGTGTTTTATTTTCATGGCGAGTGGTGGATGGATCTGGATGTACCCCCCAAAACTCAGGGCAGACCTGAGTTAAATAGGGAGGGAGAAGTGAGAAGGGTCTGGGAAGAATGCTTAATTGGCTCCCCTCTGACCTTCATTAGTATGTAAATCTCTAGGGCCTGAGGCCTGTAGTCATACCCTCTACCTGTGCACTTTGGGAGGGGCTGTAATGGCCTTCATGACTGAACAGTGTAGGTCTATGGAGATTGGACTGCTTTTCAGGACCCTGGGTTCTGGGATGTGGCCGAACTCCTGACGTTCTCCCTTGGAGTCTCCAGGTTCCAGGCCCATGCACAGCCAAGAATCGAGATACCCTTATGCAGTCCCACACCCAGAGATTAAATTCACAGACATACTGCAAAATATGCATTGGCTAATGGGAAGTAGAACACTGGAAGGTGGGGCCTTGGTGAAGGATGTGTGTCACTAGGGTGCACCTCTTTCATGAGATGGCTTGTCTTTGGTTCCTTCTTGTTTCTCTGCTTCCAGGCTGACCTGAAGGGCACCGCTCTGCTCACCACACTTCTGCCACCAGGGTGTTCTTCCTCATCCCAGGTTCAGGACCCAGCTGACCCTTGATTAAAATCTCTGAGTCATGGTTTAAAGAAACCCTTTCCCTTGGTCCATTTTTCTTATTTCTCCAATAGTAGCACACAGGTAATTAAATTCCAGCATGAGTTTCAGAGAGGACTTTTAAATCACTGTACTGGAAATCCATGGAACACAGACCCTTCCTTAGTTTGTCTTAGAGAAGCACTGATGGGCGGAGGGTGGGGGAGGTTGGAGGAGCTTCCTTCATTGTGTCATATGGACTCCTCTGATACACTTTTCAAGCATCTTTTTGAAGAAATCTTACCAATAAATTTCTTATCACAATAAGAATATTGTGATAACTCGTTAAACAGTTCTCACACCATGAATCAAGATTAAACCCATATGCATTAGCTGACTAAAAGTTTTTAGATATTTTAAAATATTAAAATTGAAGGAGCATGCGATGGCTTAGCAAGACGCTTGCTGCCAAGCTTAACAAACTAAATTCTGTCTATATGGTGGAAAGAGAGTTAATGTCGCAGTTCCCAATCAATCTATTCAATTGATCCCAGCGGAGGGTAGCGAGGAAAAGGAAGACACCTTGCTGGAGAAGGTGCAGGACAGAGAAAGGCAGCAAAGATGGAAGATAGTTTTTACTAAGTAATAGCTTGGAAAAATAAGAGGGAGGAAGATTAGCCACGTGCAGGTTAGGAAATGGCCCAGCCATTGAGCTGTTTTAGGCATATTAAGATAAAGTCTGTGTGTATTATCTTTCATTCAAAACCCAGAACACTGAGGCAGGTAGTGCGGAACACTCTGCCGCGCCGCCACTGCTGGGATCAATTGACCAAATTAATTGTGTACTGCAACAGTTAATGCCGTCAAGTTGTTCTCAGACCTCCACTCAGACCTCCCACAGGCACTCTGTCGCGCACACACACACCACAAACAAATAAATGTTAAAAGTGTAATTTAAATGTAAGGGTCCATAAGATTACATGATATAGCAAATAAAAATAATGCTATTTTACAAAGCAAAAGATCCATAAATATGACTGATAATAAAATAAAACATTATGTATCTAAATATGCCATAATATAAAAACAAAAGACTATTAAAGAGTGATAAAGCATTGGAATAATAATTATATTAAAATTAATTGTTAAAATGGCTAATATATCAATAAACATGTAGATAAAGAAAGCAAACACATTATTCATGTAAAAGAAATAATACTATTAAACAACATGAAGGAGGCTAGTGAGACCCCTCAGTGGTTAAGAGTACTTGCTGCTCTTACAGAGGCCCTGAGCTTTGGTTCCCAGTACCTAGGCCAGGCTACTCACAACTTATAACTCCAGCTCCAGGGAATCCAACTCCCTCTTCTGTCCTCCATGGGTAGTCCACTGATGGTATAAACACTTCCTCTCTCTCTCTCTCTTTTCACCTTTTCAATTTAAAGAAAATTTATAAAATATACAATTCAATCATAATCAAAGAAATATATAAATCAAACAAGTTACTGTTAGTCATCTAAAAAGTACCATTTAAAAAATTCCCTTTGTTAACAAATATTTAGGAAAAATTCTAGATTTTTTTGTTTCGTTTATAGCAGGGAAGAATGTCCTCTATATTGCTAGTGACCATAAAATATATTTGCAAAGCATTGTGGTGGTCTTTATTAAAAGCTATCAAGATGTTTTTAGCCATTAATTCTACTTCTGGGAATTTAGCCTAAGAAAATAATCCAAAGCCTAGAAAGCTACAGGCTCATGATATGTCTGAGTCACCATTTTAATTGCAAAGACATAAAACTTCACAGAGTAAAAGATAATATAACAAATGACAATAAAGTCACAGGAATTAAATAATACACACCAATCACAAGCAGAGTTGTGAAGGCTATGCAAACAAAAAATATGCATAACTGTAGTTAATTGCAACTGTGAAAAAATAAACATGGCAAAGCACTGTAAAGATATCAATGCTAAGGTTAATACTATTAATACAAAGCTAGAGAGTACTGACTGCGTGTCTTTACGGTTACTTATTATCTCTTTATGCATGAGTCCTGTGTGGAGGGAGCATGCGTGAGCTAGTACCCATGTGGAAGTCAGACAGCAGCTTGCAGTGTTTTGTAATCTCTTTCTACCATATTGGTCCCAGGATTGAATTCAAGCTATCAGGCTTGGAGACAAGTACTTTATCCCATTAAGTCATCTTACCAGCCTACTTTTTAAAATAAAAATATTTAATTATATGTATGTGAGTGGGTATGTGCACATCATTGCAGTATTGGAAGAGGCCAGAAGAGGGGATCAGATCCCCTGAGTTGGAGTTAGAGGTTTTGGGCTGCTCAACACAGATGCTAAGAGCCAATGTCAAGGTCCTCTGGAAGAGCAGCTTTTTAACAGATAAGCAGTCTCTCTAGCCATGTTACACACATTTCTTTCTCATACCAATTCTCTAGGATCTAGAGAAGATGTAAGAAGTAACAGACTAACCAGAGCAAATGACAGCTTCCCTGGAGCACAGACACCTGGACAATCAGGGCTTCCAGGAAATACCCTAAACTGGAGAAGTCAAGTCAAAGTCAAACCAAATTCCAGGGCTGATTGTACTAATAATCAAATTACTGTTGAGTGTTATGCCATCCTGAAAAATCATGTATTTGCTTCAGAAACATGTTTTCATCTAAAAGACTACAGAGACAGAGCTAATAAAAACACATGGTGGATTGTAACTTAGCCCTTGCAATTGTGACCACTGTTCGCAGAGTGGATCAGGAATGATGTTCCTTTATTCATTGGTTTGGTGTGTTTTAAGAGTGATCTCATATAGTCTAGGCTGGCTTTGAGCTCATTATGCATGTAGCAAAGCCTAACCATGGGCTCTGTATCCTCTTGCCTCTAACTCCCAAGAATTGAGAGCTCTGGTGTGTACCACTACATCTAGCTTAGAGATAATGCATGTTATTGGCAAGCTATAATCCTTTGACCTAATAGTCCATACCAAGGAGTGCTTGCTGCTTAGACTTTTATTGTCTTACAAATCAACCTAAGGTGGCACTGAGATCACATTTAAAGTAATTCACCATCCCTGTGTTAATGGGAGTGGCAGGACTGTCTTGATGGCTTAACAATATTGTAGTCAGCCCTGTTTCAAGGACTCATTTAACCATTTCTAAAGCTACATGATCCAAACCAGGATGACTCTCTGCCATCAAAGACTGCATATAACTCCAAAACCTAAGAGACAGCAACTCACAACTCAACTCAGACACAAGTATCACAATCCTGCTTCATTTCCTTTCTCATTTTGTTGAATTTCCCACTGCATATGCACAACTAGGATGACTTGTTACCAGTTTTGGACATCAACTGCTTTGAGAAAATACAGAGCAGTCGGAGCAAGGATCAGAGATTCATAGCATTTCTGCATGAAGGTAGAGTGCTAGATGACAACTCCTTCAGTCTGTGTTGGGCAGATACTGAAACCATGCTCCAGCCTGCTGGTGGTGGGGCAGGGATCCCAGCTGTCATATGGGGGATGAATTACAGCAGTAACATCTGTCTTTCTAAGTGTCCCAGTGCCAGGAATTTAAGATATAGGGTGTACTTTGTGTTCCTTGTGCTGTGGCTAAAGAATTTGTGCTGGATTCAGAGCACCAGTGAAACAAGTGTGACATATTTTAAGCGTGTCAATGGAGGAAGAGCCTATTCTTAGTCTTTAGAAAAATGGAAACTGGGTCACGGCTTTTATCCAAAATTGTCTTCTACATTCTGTAATTTGAATTAACATGGTTAGCAGGCTTGTAGAGTTCGTCCATCTTCCAATAGTTTTTGATGCACCTCTGAAGAATGCTGGGTGCTATCAGTGGAAGGCAAAATTACCCAAGAGCTCTGTTGTTGGGATGGCTAACTGTGACTGTCAACCCAGTCCAATCTAGAGTCATCACGGAAGCCAACCTCTGTTTATGAGGGATTTTCTAGACTGGGTTAACCGAGGCAGGAGCTCACTCTAAATATGGGCAGCCTCATTTCACAGACTGGGGTCCAACACTGAACAAAACTGAGAGCTCAGTGTGAGCGCGCGCTCCTCTGTGCTTCCTGATTCCTGATTGCAGACACAGTGTGAGCAGGGGCTCTGTACTGCTGCCACCACACTGCTGCTGTTTTCCCCCAACTATAGAAGCCAAGACAAATTCCTTCCCTGTAAATTGTTTTTGTCAGGGATTCTGTCATGGCAACAAGAAAATTAACTAATACAACTAGTAAATAAGGTTTTTCCCCCTCAATCGAGTTATGAATAAGCTAATGAACAAAAGTATATATACTGGCCTTGTATATCTACATTTCTAAAACACAGCGAAGGCCAGGAAGATGGTTAAAACTTGGGAGAAGAAGGCAGGATGGTAAGGAGTGCAAGGTCATCCTTGGCTATGTTTGGCATTTGAGGTCTGCCCAGGACACATAAGACAATTCCTCAAAATACCAGAAATGAAAGCTGTACTTAGGAGCTACAGGCAATCACTGGCTGGTGAGATGGAGAGAATCTGTTTTCTTTCAGATCAAGAGGAGAGCCCAACGCACATGTACATAGAAAGTGAAAGTGTGTGTGTGTGTGTGTGTGTGTGTGTGTGTGTGTGTGTGTGTTAAAAATAATTGAAGATGTCATGAATTCGATAGGGAATGGTGAGGAAACAGAAGAAACTGAAAGGAGAGAGGGAAAGGCAGAAATGATGTAGACAGTATTCATGTATAAAATTCTCAAAAAAATTAAAATTACATTTAAAAAAATCAAAGTGGAAGGACTACCCAAATTAACCTAATTTAATTATGGGTCTCCTTAAAATGCAAATTTTATGTGCATAATGACAGAAAAAGAAGCTATAAAATGATGAGGGCTGGAGAGCTGGGGTAGCAATTAAGAGCTCAGGCTGCTCTTGCAGAGGACTTGAGTTCGGTTCCCAGCACCCACGTGAACTTGGCTTACCACCATCTGTTACACCAAGCCCCAGGAGACCTAACACCTGTGGCCTCTACAGATGCTCACATGCACATAGACCCCCCAAAATACATGTAATCAAAAGTAATGAACTTTTTTTAATGATGATGTCAGAGAGATACGAAGCACAGCCAGGACTATGACAGTGTCAGACTGATGCTAGAGAGTGCCATGTGAGAAGGGCACAGGCAGTCCTGCGGAGAACATGGCACTAGCTGCAGGAGTGGGACCACCCACCTTCAACAACTACAAGCTGCACTTGGCAAAGGACCTCAGCCCCCAAAGAGAAAGAGAAGTGTCACCTGACAAATTGTGGGATTCTGGCATAGAGTCACCCTAAGCAATGAACCCAGAGACAGCAGCTGGACTTCTGACCCACAGAAAGGAGCATTCCTGATGTTTCAAGCCAATAAACTAGTAAGATTTTGCAAAGCAACAGAAAACTAAAACACCCAAATACATGCAAAGGTTAATAAGACACACTTTAAAAATATAACAGATTAAAAATGGCTACTCAGCTTTAAACATATTAAGTACATACTGAATAAAGACTATAGTAAGCATATCATGTATTTCACTTAACTCTTAGCTGGGATTTAACAATCCCAGATGTTTTCATTAGACCACAACTAAGTTTGTTATCAAAACGACTTCTACCTGTGCAAGTAAACCTCTTGCCTATTTGATTTACTCATTTAAAAAAAAAAAAAGGAAGAAGGAGCAAGCTGAAACCCTCCATTTTGGTAAGGGATTTATCAATTTATCTGTATACTTTTTTAACTGATTAAGTTATTTATTTACTTTACAACCCAATTGCAGTTTCCCCTCCCTTCTTCTTATTCCAGACTCTCCCTCTTAATTCCCCTCCCCATCCACCTCTCCTTCCTACCTCCTCACAAAAGGCAGATATCAACCAGCCTTGGCATATCAAGTTACAATAAGACTAACTCATCTTCTCCTATTGAGGCTAGTCAAGGCAGCCCAGTTAGGGGAAATGTACCCAAAGGCAGGCAAAGTAGTCAGAGACGACCCCTGCTTCCACTTTAGGAATCCTATATGAAGACCAAGCTGCATAACTGTTATGTATATGCAGAGGGCCTAAGTTTGTTCCATGTACACTCTCTGGTTGACAGTTCAGTCTCTATGAGCCCTTAAGAGCCCAGGTTTGTTGATTCTGTAGGTTTTCTTGTGTCATTGACCTCCACTGGTTTCTTCAATCCTTCCTTCCCCTCTTCCACAAGATTACCCAAGCTCTAATGTTTGGGTGTGGGTCTGTGCATTTGTTTCCATCAGTTGCTTGGTGAAGCCTCTCTGAAGATAGTTATACTAGCTTCCTGTCTGCAAGTATAGCAGAGTACCATTATGGCCTGGGTCTCTAGCTGGGTCAGTCATTGGTTGGCCCTTCCCTCAAATTCTGCTCTATCTTTTACCCTGGCACATTTGTAGGCAGAAAACAAATGTGGGTCTAAGGTTTTGTGGCTGTGTTGGTCTCCCATTGGAAGTCTTGCCTTGTTACAGGAGATGGCTGGTTCAGGCTCCATAGCCCCCATTGTTAGAAGTCCTAGCTAGGGTCACCCTCATAGATTCCTGGGAATTCCCATGTCCTAGGTTTCTAGCTCCTCCCTGAGATGCCCCTCCCAATCCAGGTATCTCTCCCATATTCTCTTCCCCCATCCTCCCCTCATCTCATCCCCACTGTTCCCATCCCCACCTGTCCGCCAATGTCTAATCTATTTCTACTTCTCAGTGAGACTCAAGCATCTCCCCCTGGACCCTCCTTGTTACTTAACTTCTTTGGGTCTGTGGTTTGTAGCATGGTAATCTTATACACTATGGCTAGTGTCCACTTATAAGTGAGTACACACCACATTTGTTCAGCTGGGTCTGGGTTACCTCACTCAGGATGATCTTTTCTAGTTCCATCCATTTGCCTGACAATTTCACAATGTTCTTGCTTTTAAAGGCTGAGTAATACTCCATTGTGTAAATGAACCACATTTTCTTTATCAATTCTCACATGAGGGACATCTAGGTTGTTTCCAGTTTCTGGCTATTACAAATAAAACTGCTATGAATATGTTTGAGCAAGTACCCTGTGGTATTGTGGAGCTTCTTTTGGATATATGCCCAGGAGTGCTACAGATGGGTCTTGAAGTAGATCTATTCCCATTTTCTGAGAAACCACCAAATTGATTTCCAAAGTGGTTGCATAAGTTTGCACTCCCACCAGCAGTGGAGGAGTGTTCCCCTTGTTCCTCATCCTCACTAGCACGATGTCCTTGAGTTTTTTTTTTTTTTTTTTTTTTTTTTTTTTTTGTTTTTCGAGACAGGGTTCTCTGTGTAGCCCGGCGTCCTGGAACTCACTCTGTAGACCAGGCTGGCCTCGAACTCAGAAATCCGCCTGCCTCTGCCTCCCAAGTGCTGGGATAAAGGCTGCGCCACCACCGCCGGCTCCATCATGATTCATAGTAGAACGATTATGTCCCTTGAGTTTTTTATCTTAGCCATTCTGTTGGGTGTAAGTTAGAGTTTCAGATTTGCTTTGATTTGAATTTCCCTGGTGACTAAGAATGTTAAACATTTCTTTAAGTACTTCTTAGCCATTAGAGATTCCTCTGCCAAGAATTCTCTGCTTATATCTGTACCTCATCTTTTAATTGGATTATTTGGTTTGTTGAGTTCTTTATATATTTTTGATGTCAGCCCACTGTCAGCTGTGGAGTTGGTGAACTGTCATTTTGTCCTTTTGACAGTGTCCTTTGCCTTTCAGAAGGTTTTTAGTTTCATGAGGTCTCATTTACTAATTGTTGATCTTAATATCTGAGATATTGGTATTCTCTTCAGGAAGCTGTCTCCTGTGCCAATGTGGTCAAGGCTATTCCCCACTTTCTCTTCTATTAGATTTAGTTGATTCAGTTTTATGTTGAAGTCTTTGATCCACTTAGACTTGATTTTTGGTGAGGTGATAGATATGAATCTATTTGCATTCTTCTATGTACAGACATCCAGTTAGACCAGCACCATATGTTGAAGATGTTTTCTTTTCTTCATTGTATAGTTTTGGTTTCTTTTTCAAAAATCAAGTTCCCATAGGTATGTATATTTATTTACTTCGTGTTCTTTGATTCAATTCCATTTGATCAACCCATCTGTTTTTATGCCATCATAACATAGTTTTTATTACTATTGTTCTGTAGTACAGCTTGAAATCAGGGATGATGGTGCTGCCAGAAGTTCTTCTATTGTACAGGATTGTTTTAGCTATCCTGGGTTTTTTGTTTTTCCATATGAAGCTGAGAATTGGTCTTTCAAGGTCTATAAAAAATTGTGTTGGAATTTTGATGGGAATTGCATTGAATATGTAGATTGCTTTTGGTAAGATGATCATTTTTACAATGTTAATGCTACCAATCCATGAGTATGGGAGAGCTTTTCACCTTCTGAGATTTTGAAGGAAGTGGTTCTCCCCGCCATCAGTATGGCATTGGCATATAGCCAGCAGCATGAGTGGGCACTGTGGCTGTGGCTCATTATAGAGAAAAGGTTCGCGCTTCCAGGTGTGGCTACCCGATTAGCCCACCTCGCTACACATGGAGCAGCCAATTAACGTGACATCGTGGCAGCTGCTGATAAGATTAAGGCAATGCATATAAGGCGGCGGGGGTGGTAGCCGGGAGGATGAAGGGATTCAAGGGGGATTGAAGAGAGAGGAAGAAGCAAGCGTGCTGCAAGAGGGAAGCTAAATAAAACCGCTTGAAGAAGAACACGGTTGTTGCTGCCTTTATTTCGATGGTCGAAGCAGAGGGAAAGCTACAAGATTTCTTCAATTTCTTCTTCAAAGATTTGAAGTCTTGTCATACAGATCTTTCACTTGCTTGCTTAGAGTTATACCAAGATACTTTATATTATTTGTGTCTATTGTGAAGGGTGTTGTTTCCCTAATTTCTTTCTCAGCCATTTATCATTTGTATGTAGGAAGGCTATTGATTTTTTTTTTTTTTTTTTTTTTTTTTTAGTTAATTCTGTATCCACCCTTTTGCTAAAGGGTTTGGTTTGGTTGTGAGTATTGTATTGTTTATCACTGTAGGAGTTCTCTAGTAGAATTTTTGGTGTCATTTAGTATACTACCATATCATCCAATTTGTATCCCCCTGATCTTCTTTAGTTGTCTTATTTCTCTAGCTAAAATTTCAAGTACTATATTGAGTATGTATACAGGAGGTGGCACAATCCTGCCTTGTCCCTGTTTTTAGTAGAATGACTTTAAGTTTTGTCTATTAGTTTGATGTTGGCTATCAGCTTTATTGTGTTAAGGTAATACTTGTATCCCTATCTTTCCTAGACTTTTGTCATGAAGGGATGTTGGGTTGTGTCAAACACCTTTTCAGTAGCTAATGAGATGATCATGGTGGGTTTTTTTTTCTTTCAATTTGTTTCAATGAATGACACTGATGGATTTTCATATGTTGAACCATCCCTGCATCTCTTAGATAAAGCCTACTTGATCATGGTGGATGATGTTTTTTATGTGTTTTGGGTTTGGTTTGTGAGTATTGTATTGAGTATTTTTGTATCAATATTTATAAGGTAGATTGGTCTGAAATTCTCTTTCTTGGTTGAGTCTTCGTGTGGTTTAGGTATCAGGGTAATTGTGGCCTCATAAAATGAATTTGGCAGTGTTCCTTCTGTTTCAATTTGTGAAATAATTTGGGGAATATTGGTATTAGCTCTTCTTTGAAGCCTGGTAGAATGAATTCTGCACTAAAACCATCTGGCCCTAAGCTCTTTTTGCCTTGGAACCTTTTAATGACTTCTTCTATTTCCTTCAGGGTTATAGGACTATTTAAATTGTTTACCAGATGTTGATTTGGTAAGTAGTATCTATCAAGGAAATCATCTATTTCATTTAGATTTTCCAATTTTGTGGAGTACGGGTTTTTGAAGTAAGACCTGGTGATTCTTTGGATTTCCCCCATGTCTGTTTTTATGTTCCTCTTTTCATTTCTGATTTTGTTAATTTGGGTACTGTCTCTTGCCTTTTAGCTAGTTTGGCTAAGGGTTTGTCTATCTTGTTGATTTCATTAAAGAATCAACTCTTTGAATCACTGATTCTTTGTATTGTTGTTCTCTTTGTTTCTAGTTTATTGATTTCAGTCCTGAGTTTGATTATTTTCTGCTGTACAATCATGTTGGGTGTGTTTGCTTGTTTTTGTTCTAAAGCTTTCAGGTGTGCTGTTAAGTTGCTGGTATGAGATATCTCCAATTTCTTCATAAAGGCACTTAGTGCTATGACCTTTCCTTTTATCCCTGCTTTCACCATGTCTCATATGTTTGGATATGCTGTGCATCTTTGTCAGTGAATTCTATGAAGTCCTTTATTTTTCTTTATTTCTTCCTTGACCCAGTGGTCATTGAGTAGAGAGTTGTTCAGTTTCCATGAGTTTGTATGGTTTCTATTATTTCTGTTGTTGAAGTCCAGCTTTAATCCATGGTGGTCTGAAAAGGTACAGGAGGTTATTTCAGTTTTCTTGTATCTGTTGAGACTTGCTTTGTGACAGAGTATATGATCATTTTTGGAGAAAGTTCCATGGAGTGCTGAGAAGAATGTATATTCTTTTGTGTTTGGGTGAAACATTCTGTAGATACCTCTTAGGCCTATTTGAGTCATAATGTCATTAGTTCCATTGTTTCTCTATTTAATTTAGGCCTGGATAATCCATCTGTTAGTGAGAGTGTGGTGCTGAAGTCTTCCACTATTAATGTGTGAGGTTCAATGTATAGTTTAAGCTTTAGTAATGTTTCTTTTACAAATATGGGTGTCCTTGCATAGGACATAGATATTCAGAATTGAGATGTTGTCTTGGTGAATTTTTCCTTTGAATAATATGAAATGTCCTTTTTTGTCTCTTTTGATTAATTTTGGTTGAAAATCTATTTTATTAGACAATAGAATGGCTTCCAGCTTGCTTCTTGAGTTCATAGACTTGGAAAATCTTTTCTGTCCCTTTACTCTGAGGCAATGTCTATCTTTGACATTAAAATGTTGTTTCTTGTATATAGCAGGATAATAGATCCTGTTTTTGCATTTATTCTGATAGATTGTGTCTTTTTATTGGGGATATTGTATTCACTGATATTGAGAGATATTAAAGACCAATGACTGTTAATTCCTGTTATTTTGATGTTGGAGGTGGTACTGTAAGTATGTGATTCTCTTCTTTTGATTTTGCTGGTGTAAAATTATTTATTTCCTATGTTTTCTTGGGTATAGTTAACTTCCTTGGGTTGGAGTTTTCCTTTTAGTATCTTCTATAGGGTTGGATTTGTGGATAGGTATTTTTAAATTTGGTTTTGTAATGGAATATCTTGTTTTCTCCACCTGTGGTGATTAAAAGTTTTGCTGGGTATAGTAGTCTTGGTTGGCATCCATGATCTCTTAGAGACCGTGAGAAATCTGCCCCGGCCCTTCTGGATTTTAGAGTCTCTGTTGAGAAGTCAGGTGTAATCCTAATATGTCTGCCTTTATATGCTCTTTGGCCTTATTCCCTTGCAGGTTTTGATATTTTTTCTTTTCTCTCTACATTAATGTTTTGGTTATTATGTGGCTGGGGATTTTTTTTCTGGTCCAATCTATTTGGTGTTCTGTATGCTTCTTTTACTTTTATAAGCATCTTCTTTATGTTAGAGAAATTTTCTGCTACAATTTTGTTGAAAATATTCTCTGGAACTTTGAGCTAGGAATCTTCTCCTTCTTCTATTCCTACTATCCTTAGGTTTGGTCTTTTCATAGTGTCCTAGATTTCTTGGATGTTTTCTGTCAGAAACTCTTTAGATTTAACATTATCTTTGACTGATATATCAATTTCTTCTATTATATCTTCTACACCTGAGATTCTCACTTCCATCTCTTGTATTCTGCTGGTGATCTCTGTAGTTTCTGTTCTCATCCCTAGGTTTTCCATCTCCAGGATTCCCTCAGTTTGTGCTTTTTTTTTTTTTTTTTTTTTATTGCTTCTATATCCATTTTCATGTCTTGAACAATTTTATTCATTTTCTTCACCTGTTTGTATTTCCCTGTATTTCTTTTAGGGATTTATTCATTTCCTCTTTAAAGGCCTCTATCATCTTCATAAGATTGGATTTAAGGTCATTTCCTTGCATTTTAGCTGTGTTAGGATTTCCAGGGCTTGCTTTAGTAGGATAGCTAGGCTCTGTTGTTATCATATTGCCCTGGCTCTAGTTCATTTCATTCTTTTGCTAGCTTTTAACTATCTGGTTGTCCCTGGTGCTAGCAGTCCTTTGAAAATGCCGGCAGAGCTTTGGGCCAGAAAATGGAGTGCAGAGGACAGGGTACAGATCACAACTGCTGGGTGTGTTCCGGGAACCCCCTCTATACTTTCTTAAATCAACTTTTGCTTTATTGATTTTAAAACCATCTTATTAATTGCATGCATATTTAGAATTGCAGCATATTCTTGGAGAATTAAATTAAATTAATTTACTTGTGTATTTATATTTATTTATTTTATTTTTAAGGTGAGGTCTTGTCCAGGCTGACCTAGAATTCACTATGTAATTCAGCATGTGACTCAAGTATAATCTGTAATCTTCACTCTTCTGTCTGTGAGTGCTAGGATTGAAATTGTTCCTCACCATGTCCAGATTCTTAAAATTAATTATTAAAATATATTAATTGATAAAGGTAGTGAGTGTTATTATGATATTTTATTATTTTCTATTGATTCTTCCTAGCCCTAAGGTTACTTCGTAGTTTGGTTAATATTTGTTTGGTATGTCTTTACCTACCCTCTTGTGTTCAAGTTTTCTATTTAATGATGGTTGAGTATTGTATATAAAAGCTAATTAAACAATCTCTCTAGCTTTTTGAAAATATCTGTTTTACTTTCAATCATGTGTGTTTGTGTGCATGAATATGTATGCACCTGAGTGTGATATTCTCAGAGGCCAGAAGAGAGCACCATATCCCCCGGGAACTAGAGTTACAGGCAGTTATAAGTTGTCAAGTGGGCACTGGAAACTGGACCTGGACCCTCTGCCAGAGAAGAGAAGCAATCTTAACCACAGAGCCATCTCTCCAGCCTTGATAGTTCCAGTCTTCCAAGAAGAGAATTTAAGTTCACACTTTAGATTTATAATGAATATTTCTATTCAAAGATCTGGCACTGCAGTCCTTACCTATAACAAACTTGATCTTTCTGTCCACTATCCTTTCTTGTCTTCTTTTAAAATGCTGAAAAATGTAACAGGTCCCTCTTAAAAACAAGAATCATATCCTTTTCTTACTTCAATCACCCTTTTCTAAACTAAACGCCACAAGAATATTTTGGCTACATGTTTGATTGTTGCTGTGATTTGAATCTAACATGTATCTACAGCTTCATGTGTTTCAACACTTGGGCTCCAGTGAGTGGCTGTTTTGAAAGGCTGAGGAACCTTTAGGACATGAGACAGGGCAGGAAGAGGGTGCAAAGGGAAGGCCTAAAACACTTCTTGTTTTTTGTTTCTTGTCACGGGCATGATATGAGGGGCACAACCAGATGCCTCACTCTCATGGAGCTTCTTTGACAGCATGCCTTCCTTGTGATGGCCGACTGGAATATTCTGAAGTCATTCACCAAAACATGCTTCCTTCCTTAAGTTGCTTCTGTGACATATCATCTTTATCCCATTGCCTGTTGCTATCATATATATTTGTGAAACACCCTGAGAAAAGCAATCAGAGAATGGAGGGTTTATCCTACCTCACAATTTCAGTCTACAGCCTATGCATTTGTTATAGCTTTATCTTTGAATGACTACATGTCTGGATACATGTCTTTAGGAGTTCTTGCTGAAGGGAGCAAGGGAAGATTGGCAAATAGAAATAGCATAGGGAAGCTATTGAAAGAGGAAGGCAGGGAGTGGACTTGAACTGAGAGATATCAAGGACTGGTAGAAACTGTCTGAGGTTAGGACAAAGGCCTAGAAAGGATTCACCTACAGAAGAACACCACACTGCTGAAGGCTCGTTTCAATCTTCTGGCCTCTGAAACTGTGAGAGAATACCTGACATTTATTTTAAGCCACATGGTTTGTGATGATTTATTATAGTAGTCCTCAAGACCTAACGATTGAAGTCTGTTGCTTGTTTCTTCTCATGAGACTAAGTCACACTTTCCTGACTCTTCATTTATTTAGCAACCTTAGATTTCATCCTAAATACAGCTGGGGCTGAGGCAGAGAGATAGGCCAGCAGGAGAAGGTGCCTGCTACAAAGGCTAGCAACCTTTGTTTGATCTTTAGCAGAAGGAGAGAACCAACTCTTACAAATTGTCCTCTGACTCCCACATACATGTCATGGCACTTCCCAAACACACACACACACACATGCAAATAAATGTTCTAAATACAACTTGAAGGCTTCTACATATATTAGAAATATTACATTTTAAAGATGGTAGATTCTCTCATGTTTCTCTAAAGGGTATTGATATTTTTGTTTTCGTAGACAATCAACTTGGTGAAAGCTAAACTATAGTCACATCTTATATAAGGAAAGAGACACAGGGAACATTTATTCCTTTGGATCCTGCTCTATGCATCTGTTTTGTCCTATGAATTCACAGTTCAGAGATGAGGTAGAAATCTGGGCTGGGTTTGAACACAGAATCTGGACTTCTTATTCCTGTATGTTTCCCTGCAGGGCTTCTCCCTCATGTATGGAGGCTCTCTAGTGTTCTTCCTGGTTCCCCAATCCATAGTTCACTTTGAGATTTAGTTGCCATTGAGTCATGTGACTCCCACTGTAGAATTAACTTACTTCAAGGTTCAGGTCTTACCCAAAGTTTGTTAGTAACTAAAGCCCCTGAGAGTTATTTTAGGTGTTTTGTCTAGTATTTAAGTTTGTATCTTTGTTTTGGTCTGTGGATAGACTCAGAGGCTCATGAATGACTAGGTAAGCACCCTACCACTGGACTGCCCTACCAGTGTGCTTAGGTTTCATTAATGGGAGGATTTGATTGTTAGCTGTCCAAATATGTCAACTAGGGACTTAGCTGATTTTTTTAAACCTTTAAAGTAAGTCTGAAGGTAAAGAACTGGTATTTTAAGATTTAATTTTTAGTTAATTTTGGAGGTGTGAGCCTACATTAAGAAGCAATCTAACAAGGATGGAAAGCAGGGCTGGGAAGAGATCCCAGGGGGCAAAGTACTTGCTGTGTAAGATGAGGACCTCAGTCTGATATCAAGAACCCATGTAATAACAAGCTGGGCATGATGACATTCTTGTCATCCCAGAGCTGGGAAGACCAACAAAAGATACCCTGGGGTCAGTGGCCAGCCAGTCAAGGCTAACTCAGTGAGGTTCAGATTCAGAGAGAGACCTTGTCTTAAAACACAAGACAGAGTCATAAGGAATAACACTCCAGGTTATCCTCTGGCCTCTACACACATCTGCATACATGTGGATATAAGCCTGCACACAATGACCCCTATGAACATGAATGCATGCACACATAACACACATACACACACACACACACACACACACACACACACACAGTCACTTACATAAAACTAGGAAACCAAGACAGGCTAACACATGCACTTACATTATATGTTTCCCGTTTCGAAGCCCAAGCTGTTAAAAGACTCTGACAAATGGTTGAAATCAAAGTAATTTTAATTCCTAGACAACAATTATGTAAATACTTGATCCTTCTTAGAGACCAGGACTCAAGAGTCTGTTTTCTTCCTTTTAAAATTTATTTGGCTGGGAGTGCTGCATAGGCTTTTATTCTCAGCACTCAGGAGGCAGAGGCAGGTGATATCTGTGAGACCTAGGTCAGCCTGATCTATGTAGAGAGTTTCAGGACAGCCAAGATGCCATAGTAAGACCTTGTTTAAATAAATAAGTGATAAATAAGTAAATTAATAAATAAAATCCATTTTGACTTGATAGTAATTTCACAAAGTAACATGAAATACCCATTTATGCCTTTACATTCATAGATCCTTTACAGCATCCAGTTACAAAACAGAAATCAACATAAGCTTTTGGTAAGCAATATTTTTCTACGAATATCAGAAATCTGAACTCACAGCTACACACTCAGAATAGCACGAGCATTGTAGTGTTTGGTAATGTTAACGCAGTTAATGATGCACTTATCAAATGGCTGGCAATAATTACTAGCAGCCATGTGAAATGTCACTTAAAAAATATCGCAGAGAGGATCTTTCCCAGATTCCCCTAGAGACAGCTTCATCAACCTCGATTTCTTTTGTCACTTAAAAGGAAAATTGTCAGTCCAGGCAAGCCTCAATTTGAATTGGCTCATCTCAGGCCCTTGCCTTGCATTGGAATTGAAAACATAATTTCCAGCCCTTCTTCACAAATGGAATTGTTGTTATTATTCAGTTTTCCATATGTGAGTAGCCGTCACCTCTGTCAACTTCAGCACATCTCCATTCGTGACTCCAAAACCAGATTCACGTGTCTGAACACACACTGTGCATCTCGAATGAAAAGATAATTTCTTTCCTGATGTGCCCAGAGCCCAGCTGATAAGAGCCAAGTCCCTGATTTGAATATTTGTTCCTATCATCTCCTAATAACATATTTATGCATTGGGTGTCCTTTACATATGCCAGGCATCTCAAGTATTTCCTGATACAGAATCCAAGATCTCAATGATAACCTAATGCCAGGAGGAGAGACACCTCTTAGAGCAAGGTCGGACTTCATCCTCTTGTCTTCCTCCATGAAAACTTGCCTCTGGCTCCTCCAGACTTCTCCCCTTCTCTCTGACTCTGAATGTGACACTGTCCTTTCTTTTTGTAGAACAGTGACCATCCCCTGCAGTTTCTTCCAGCCCCCACTCCAAGCACTTGACTCACTAGAAACAGAGAAACAAGACTTAGCATCAGGGTCATCTAAGATGCAAGAAGTCAGGTCTGGGTAGAGAGGTTGGTATACACATCTCTCTCACAGGTCACTACCTAATACTTATTCTAAACATGACCAAGACAAAACAATTTCCAGGAATAGAAAAATGAATCTCAGGTTTTAAATATTTTTGAAGGCTAGGTGACTTCTTTTTCAAAGAAGGGAGAAATGGAAACAGGGTTTATCTTCATTATAAAGCAGGAGGCTTGGAGGAGACTTGATTGCCTCACGAATTGAGTTTAGGTTTTCCTTGGGATATTCCTGGGAAGGAATGACAGCTGCCCAGGTGAGCAGAGTGAATGCTAGGGAGGATTTGACTCTAAATGAGCACAAGCCTGGGCCCTGCACAGCACGGGGAGAGGTTGGATGGCCAGGGAAACTTTGAGGCTGTGGTTCCTGATGAGATCTTCAACTCCTAAGTGTATTCCCTCAATTCCTATAAGCAGTGGAGCTTGAACCAGTAAGTGACAAGGCAGTCCCCCTTTTCAGCATCCACCCCACTAGCTGCTCTTAATGGCGAGGAATGCACCTAAAGATCTTGCCCATGCTGACATAGATCAAGGAGTAGTAGAATGCTTGCCTAGAATGCATGTTGGGTTCAGTCTCCCAGACCACTTAAATAAAGCTACATGTGGTGACAGACCCCTACAACCTAAGGACTTTGGAGGCAGAGGCAAGAAGATCAGAAGTTTAAGGTTATGTCCAGCTACAGACCCAGTCTAAGGCACCCTGAGTTATACCGGACTCGCCTCAAACAAACAAACCAAACAAAACCAGTAAGTAAGTAAATGCAGAAGGGATCTGAGGCATCAGAAGGCAACAGGACAGAAGCCTAAGGTAAACTAGCAGCTCTGATAGATAGATGAGGAGGAAGATAGAGATTTCCCTTCCTGGTGCTAGACTTGAGAATCCAGATTAGACCCTGCTAGCATGTGTCTAGGACAAAGACCAGTACAAGAAACAAAGTTGTACTGGGTCTAGGTAGGTGGTAGAAAGCCAAACACAGGACTAAGAAACAAAAGTCACATGTGGGGGAGGATCTGGGTGCATGCACCACATTCTGCCATGTTTGAATTGCCCCAGATTTTGGGTGAGTTGTTCTTGCTCTAATTTCCTATTAGAAGCCTCCCCTCATAATAGTTGAAGCTATGAATACTGTCTCTGAAAGTATAGATCTATATGCAGCTTCTAAACAGAAAAGACATTTTTTAAAAAATCGTCTTTCTACATTGCAAGGTCCCTAACACTAAGTTGATTGAGGTATATAGTGCATAAGGTCCCCTAGTCACTCTGCAATTATTGAAAGTCAACCAAGAGAACCTTGCAGTGCAATCAGGGTATAGAAAAGTAACTCTTTGCTTTCTCCTTAAAGACTCCCTGAACCTAGGGCAGGTGTAGGACCCGAAGGGCTGCTATGCCCTGGCTGAGCCTTTCCGTATGCAGCTGTCTACTAAGTAACATTCTGCCGTTCCTCTAGGATCAAAACATACTGACTAACACATGGTGCCCCAGGAAGGGAATTTACATTTGACATCCTATTGCCCCCCAGTTGAGTTCCTGTTTTCTCCCCGAGTTTGTATTTTTCCTTCCCTGACTTGGTGTTATATTGAAATATATTTGAACCTGCTTAGTAAAAATTTTGGCATTCTCTCACAAGGGATGACCCAAGTCTGAGTCTTTCTTTAATCCCCTAGGCCTATGTCCGAGCTCGGTACCGCGGGCAGCACCGGAGCTGTCAGGCAGGCATAGCAGGGCCAGATTTTCTGAGAACCCACAAGTGCTGTAGAGAAAATGGGTCGAAACCACTAGCAGCGGGAAGAGTTGATGCTCACTGGATTCCCACCTCAGGCTGCTAAGTCTCCTATCAGTGTGATCACTTCTTTTTCATACTTAAAATAAATGAAAATAAATGATCTTTATATTTTCTTTGGAAAGCAGACAGTACAGCAAATGGGAGCTCATGTTTGGCAGTGGCATTGTCTTCAGGTAAAACACCAAAGCTTGCTATCTTTCTGCCTTGACGAAGTGCCTCAGAAGTACACAAGCCAGGCTGCAGAAACAGATCCGTGAATAAATCACTTGCTGGACATGCCCGAGGACCCCAGTTTGAATCACCAGAACCCATATAAAGCCAGGAATAGTAGCACACATCTGTAATTGCAGTGCACCTACAGTGAGGTGGGAAATGGAGACAAGAGAATCCCTGGGAATTAATGGCGTCAGCTAGCTAGAAAGATGCAATAAATAAGAACATCTTCCCCAAACAAGTTGGACATTGCCCCATACCTGCCCTTATGACATCACAAATAGATAAAAACCAGGAGCCCCAGGCCTAACCTCAGTGATGGATCACTCTTAAGGGCAAGGATCACTTCCTCTGTTTCTTTAGTAATATTATGTATGGCCAAGAATCTTCCTTGGGAAGGCTTGAAAGATGGGGAGCAGAGAAGGGGTGTGTTGTATGATTTTTTTAAGATATTCTCTCTACAGGGGTGAGAATGTGAATGCCTCTGGGTGCTTCTAACTGCACAATAGTCCATGCAAAATCAGAATTAGTGGTACAATTGGATGGAGGACAGAACACGCCCTGGGCTCACTCCTGCCTGTAGTCATTACTAAAGAGTGTGCCAAGGCAGGGATGTGTTGATGTAGAAAAGTCCTAGCTGCTTCTGACAGAGCAAGATACCCCTGTTAAATGACTACCTTTCCCACTGGTTGTCAACAGGTTGCTAGAGTAAAAAGGGTCTCCTGAGCCCTTATTTCTGTCCCAGGGGTTTTTCCAGTCTCTTAGTAATGGAAACAGTGCCACTCATGAGATAACAATTTAGTCTCCTGGAGCCTCGATGTATTGGTTTGCTCTGGCTATCATAACAAATGCTGCACATGGGTAGCTTAAATAGCAGACATTTCCTCATCACTGTGGAAGGCTGAAATCTCTCATATGCTGTCAGTAGTGTTGGCTTCAAGGTGGCCTTCCTCGCTGTGACCTCTGTAGCCTTTTTCCTACATTCTGATCCCCAGGTGTGATTCCTTCTGATTGGATGTTAGTTAGACTTGATTAGGCTGTCCCTCCTGATCTTGTTTAACCTCCACCACTTCTTAAAAGTTCTGTCTCCAAATACAGTCACACCTAGGGGGACAGACTTTATCTTATGCATTTCAATGGGACACAATTCAATCCATACATTCTATTTCCTGACCTCTACAATGGGAATGTGGTTATACCTTGGATCTGCTACCCTTCCACCATCATTGTAAGGATCTGGTAGGATCAACAGAAATCACCTTGTACTATGTAAAACTCAGCCCACCTGCCATTAACTGTGGCTTGCTTCTTCATTACCCACCACATTATCTAGGGAGCAAATAATGGAGGAGAGAATCAAGCATGAATTCAGACCAGGGAAGCCAGAGTTTTGCCAACGTCGGGGGAATTACAAGCTCCTGAGAGCAGGAAACTCACTGGACATTATGCTTCCAATTGCTACACTTGGCATATTCTATTAAAGACACTTAGAGTCAGAGAGAAGAAAGCTGCTTTGCAGGCAGAAGGAACTTCAGGGAAGCAGACTTCATGCTGATTGACGGGATGTCTCCTCTTTAAGTGAGAAGCTGTCAAGCACCATATTGTTAAGAGCTTATCAAATCGTTACACAGGGTATTCGTTATTATATTATCCCACCAGATCCTTGCAATACCCGTGTAATATCAAGTGGAGAGTCATGTAAGATACTGAACACCACAGGCTGGAATCTCTGAGCTTCATCTTTTTAGAGATCAATGAGTAAATAACCAGAACTACAAAAATGCTACAAAACAAGCCAAACAAGGGCCTAGCTTGGATTTTATCCTTGTCGAGCTACCATTACCATTTTTTAAAAATGAAGGATGGGGAAATAGTTCAGTAGCTGTGGTACTTGTTGTGCAAGCATGACAACCTGTATTCAAACCCCTCCTCTCCTACTCAGCACCCACAGGAAAAAGCTAGATCTGGCAGCATGTTCCTATCATCCCAGCATTGGCAAAGTTGAGGCATGAGGATCCTGAATCAGTAGTCCCAGGTCCAGTAACCCAGAAATCCTCACCTTACCTTTACTACTACCAAGGGGAATTAATGCCATGATTTGGATAGATAATGAAGACAGCATGGCTCTCCCTGACTTCCCCATCGTTGTTAGCCGTAGCTCCTGTCCCTGTGGCTTCTGTATCTTTTCATTGTTCACTAAAGAGAGAAGTGTGCTGATGAAAGCTCAAAGGCAAAAGGAGAGGAGAAGAGGATTTTCAGGAAGAATGAAACACGATTGTAGGATAATAGTTGAAGGCACCAGGACACTTTCTGCCAAGTGACCACAAACGACATTCTATTTCTGCTTCTGTCAAGGGCATCAGTAGATGGGACCAAATGCAAACATGTCCTCTCTGACAAGAGACGCTTTTGTGCACTTGGTCCTTCATTAGTTCTGCTGTATCGAGCTACATCACATTCCCCTGGGCAGTTTTATTAGCTCTCACGACCCTCAAAATCTTAAACCAAGCTGCCATCACATTGATCATTATTAGCACAGCTCAAGAACATGTTCTGAGAACTCATATTTTAAAAAATGCCCCAATTCATTTCCAACAAAAGAGATTTTTTAGCCCAAGGAACTTGGCACATCTGTTTTAGAAATCAGTCATCTATGAAAGACTTCTCTCCTCTGTACAATCTGCAGGCAGAGAGCAATACCCCAGCAGGCTTTTCCTTTATCTTTGGAAAAAGGAGTCAAAATTCCATTTATAAAGCAACCCTTAAAATAACTTGGAAAAACATCTGGTTCTAGTGAACAGGCCGGGTCAAAATGTCAGTCATCAATTAGTTAACCACAGGAAACAGATGGGTTTTCAAATCCATTTGTCAAGAGTTATTTGTGCGAGATGTCCTTGCCCCAGGTTGAAGAGCATCTCACTGGGAACACGACGGGAGCAGAAAGAATCAATGTTAAGCCAGAGAGGATCATGACCGTGGCAGAGCAAATCTAGGAGAGCTGAACTACAGACTAGGTGGACTAGAAACTGTAGAGAAAGAGGGATGGAAGGGAGCACGAGGAGGTGAGAATGTAGAAGAGAACTATGAGAGCCCTTGGCCACACAGCTGACCTATCATGTGCCAGTGCAGAAAGTTCCAGAGGCAAAGGACAGAGGCAAATTAATCAGGATGCCAAGGATATGTAGAGTCACAGGATGCTATAACACTTGCAGAGGGTAGTCTGACTTTGATCAGTTTACCCAGTTCATCCTATGTTGCCTGACAGAAAGGCATTAGAGAGGTGTTAGCCCTGGGGGGAAAGCAACTTTGGGGAAGCTGAGGCACACAGATGATTGAGATTGGCGGGTTGTATTATGTAGCGCACACCCGAGTTCTTTCTAGACTGTATCACTTCTGCAGCCATACCTAACTGATCTCTTTAAGCTGCACTAAGGATGACTCAATAAACCCAAAATAAAAGTGGAGGGTCAAAGGTGACATTTATACATCTGGTAGGAAAGAACATAAATTGGAATTTCTCCTAATTTTTCAGAGAGAGAGAGAGAGAGAGAGAGAGAGAGAGGAAGAGAGATTCTGACATGTCTCATGAAATTTCCTTGACAATTTGGGACGCTAGCTGAGACTACTTCAAATCAGTAATCATCATGATAAACTATTTTTAAGCACCTATGGGAAAAGAGTGAACTCTTTCTTTTTTTTGTAGAAATATTACAAGATCATTGTCATAAGAAAACAAGATCAAAGACTTGGAAACCAAACTGTAAAAGATAAAGGAAAGAGGGTTATAATTGATTCAGTAGTTAAAATGAGCAGATTTCTCCAAAGCTGAGAATGTTCACAGGATTTGCCAGCTTAAAAAATAAATAAATAAAAGTAAGGTGTTGTTAGAAAGATGGCTCAGCAGTTAAGAATGCTTGCTGATCTCACAAAGGACTTGATTTTAATCTTAGAATCCACATTTGGTGGCTCACAACCAGTGTAACTCTAGTTCCAAGGGAACTGTAGTCTTCTTCTGGCCTCCATGGGAACTGCAACTAATGAACACATGTCAAGAAAGCATGTACTGATGCAAAGAGCACCCAGAATCACCCAAAGGTCCTAAGTCACTATGCAATGGTGAAAAAGAAGACCATAGAAGGAGATAAAAAGAGGCCACTGGCCATCATCAAGATGACAGGGCTGGAGGGATGGTGGGAAGGCCGGATTCCTGGGTTCCATTTCACCCACTGTAAGACCTTTGTCTCACACAACAGAGGGACTTTACAGCCCTAGCTCAGCTTTTGTTTTCTGTCATTTTTCCCTTAGTATGGTTTGACTTGCCAAAAGTTTAAAAATGAATTTAATTGACTTCTGTATTGGTAGCAGCCATGCAAACACACACAATCCTAATGTTGGTGACAGCCTTCAGCCTACACTCCCTCTGGACCTCTCACAAATCCTGCATGCCTCTTCAAATGACAACCTGCTTTGTGTCCAGTCTGGTCCTGCACAGGAGGATAGTTGAACTCTCCCTCCATCTTCCCTCAACAGTTACAGCCCGGTCTCCCCAATGAACCTGTTGTTTCTTGGCTCTACCTATGTTTACTACATTGTATCCATGAAAAATGAAACAAGGGGGAACTGGGTGGTTATTTATTAGAAACACCTTCATCTGTGACTGAAAATGAATACTATTACCTGCTAAGTGCTGCATATTGTGACTCCTTTGTAGAAATTATCATATCTGCTTCATGGGCAAAACTTTTACAGTGCCTTTGGGTGGTTCATTAATCCACTTGATGTCCATAAGGAGCTGAGTTACATAATCTGAAAGCCACACCTGCACTGCTCTAGCTTCTGTCCTTCCCCTCTGCCAATGTGGTGCTGCTCAGCTTTGAGTCACCTTGACACAAGCTAGAGTGAGTCATCTGGGGAAAAGGAACAGTAATTGTGGAATTGCCTCCATCAGATTAGCCTGTTGGAAGGTCTATGGGGAATTTTCTTGATTATTGATTGATGTGGGAGGGCCCAGCTACTATGGGAAGTGCCAACCCTAGACAGGTAGTGCAGGGTTGTCTAAGAAGGCAAGCTAAGAAAGGCATGAGACAAAACCAATCAGCAGCATCCCTAGGTTTGCTCCCGTTAGAGTTCTTGCCCAGGTTTCCCTCAGTAGTGGACTGTGAAGGGGACAGATGAGCCGAGTAAAACCCATTCCTTCCAATGTTGGTTTTGCTCAGTGCTTTATCAGAGCAATAGCAACCAACTAGAATGTCATGCCTTCCTCCCCTCCCTACTCTGGGTTTCTTTGGCTTCATGTAGTTAAACATTAAAAAAAAAAAGTGTCACTGGGAGAATATTTCCAAAAAGACAGATGTCTGAAATATTGTCTTTCTCTTTGGCTCATCTTTAGATCAGCTGCTGACTCCATCTTAATTTGGAAATATTGAAAAAATTTAGTTGTATTCATTCAGTGTATATGTTTATGTATATGTGTGTGATAGGAGTATCTGTGTGTATGTGTGCCCATGCACATATCTTGAGTCCCAAGGATGACATCAAGGTCTTCTTCAATTGTTATCTCCCTTATTTATTGAGACAGGTTCTCACTGAACAGGAAGCAAACCAATTGACTACATAGGGTGGCCAACCAGCCTTGAGATCCTCCTGTGCCTGTCTCTCAGCACCAGGGATAACAAGGTTTGCAACCACACCTGGCTTTTCCCCTGGATGCTAGAGACTCAAATTCAGGTCTTCTTGTTTTCACAGAGAGCACTCTACCCACTGAGCCATCTCTCCAGCCCCAGAAAGCCTAACTTTGAGTCAGCATTTTTCCAAGACTAACTTTTCAAAGCTCACCCAACCTTCAGTGTTGACAAGCGATCCTTCAAAGGAGACAGGAACACAGTAAACTCCAGAGCTTCTCAACCAGGCACCACAAAGGCTCCCGTTGAAAGGAAGTACCAGCTGCCATTCACTCTGGCTGTTTCTGACAGCCAGAACAGATCACATTCATCCTTGTCCAAACCCCAGGGAGTCGGGACATTTTATTCAAGGCAGAATATTCAGAGTTGTTCTCATCTGGCTGCTCCTTGCCAGCTCCCTCAAGCCAGCTGGCAAGGAGGTTCTGATTGATCCCATCCATGGTTTTTCTTCATATCTGAATGTCATGCATGTAGGAGGAGTCCCAGGGGTCGGTTTCTCCCATGGATCTTCTAATAAATCTGATCCTTACACTTGAAATAAAGCATCAAGAGACTCTGGCTCTGTGTGCTGTGTCTCGGCAGGTGATCCCCCTCATTGGATGTTTTCAGAATATCAGTCTAACATCAGAAGCTTGGGATGTCAGTACAGGATGTGACCCCAGAAGAAATGCGCTTCCCTTGCTGAGAGATGTCAGACACTTAGAAATCCCAGTGGACCTTCTCTTAGTGAAGAAATCTTGGAGTGGGGAACAAGAGCTAAGGAAGGAAGGGGGCCCAAGATGTCAGCATTGATGGCAAGGAGTGTGGGTGGAGAGTCCTGCCTGCGACGCTCCTTGCTGCCTGAGTGACACCTGTCTGGAGATCTAACAACCAGAACATGCCATTGTGAAGGGAAGCCAGCATGATCAGGGGTAGGAGCCTCTGTAGTGGTAGAAAAATTTTAAATGATACAGTTTCCTCTATCTGAAAAGATCAGGACTCAGAAACAATGCAATCCAAGCTTCTGAAGGGGATGATGAAGGGAAGAGAGAAGTTGAACATAGCCTTGTTCAGTCAACCCTACACATGGGGACTGGGGAGCAGCCTTCACATCAGAAAGAAGCCATTTGGGAAAAATTGAAAGAAAATCTGTAACTTTGCACAGCAGGTAGAGGCTTGCTAACCCTTGAGGCGGTACAGGCTATTTATAAATAGAATCAAAGCATGTTTAGAAGAATGTGTGGAATATGGGAGCCATGTTGGACCACTGAAGGGAATTTAAGATATTTGGCTGGGGTTTAAAAGGCACTTTTGAAGCAGAACTAACAGATATGCTGTTCTCACAAATTATTCCGGAACACCCAGGATGGATGACATCTGCAAACAGTACGTGTTCCTGTGGGTAGCACAAATGTCAGTTGGTGATATAGACAACATAGGAGCTGGACCATCAATACTTCATCATTTAACCAAGCCAAGATATGAGCTAACATATGAATCAGAGTAACATAGAACAGCCAGTGGTCATTTGAATGTAAAATGCTTCTCAGCAGGAGGTGGTACCATTCAGGGGAGTTATGGAACCTTTAGGAGGTGAAGTCTTGCTGGAAGAAATGAGTCACTAGAGGCAAGTCTTGAGAGTTTACTGCCAACCCCACTTCCTGTTCACTGACGCTTCCTGGCTGTAGATACTACGTGACCAGCTATACTGACTCCTGCTGCTCTGCCTTTTCAGACCTGGGAGACTGTATCCCATGAAACTGTAAGCTAAATCAATCTTTTCTCCTTTAAGTTGCCTCTTGCCAGGTATTTGGTTACAGCAATGTAACAAAATAACTAATACAGCCTCTAACCTGAAATTCCGGGGATAATTTTCATATTCCATCTCAAATACTCTAAACATTTCCAAATGAAAGAACCTCTAGAACAGGGGAGTAAACCTGCCCTAGGGTGAAAATAGAATATTCTAGGAGAGCGGAGGCCATGGCTATGTTATTCCAGTAATACTAAAGTAACATACTGGTGCTTTGCAACATAGGTGTTCAGGAATATTTAGTTATTAATAATGTTCCCACTTATAGTGATGTCCCACACATGTCAACTTGTATCACAATCCCTAAGGATTGTATATATAGTGTTAGTCAGATGACCAAGAGGCCTGGAAAGCTTAGGGCATGATTCAAGCTGAGCTCATCATGGGGAGGCTGGTCAAGTCAGCAGAAGCATGGCCATATCTGCTAGGTAATTCTTCTCCACACAGGATATCCCAAATGGGAGCACAGTTATTGCTAGGAACCATGACTTTGAGGTCAGGATCCTGGCCCTGAGGAAGGAACCGAAGGGATCAGAGCAGAGAGGGAGTAGGAAGCCAACTAAGTCAGCAGACCATTCATCAGACTCTCAATGTGATAGTGAATTGGAAAAACAACCACAGCTAAAAAATGATTTCTAATGGCAAGAGTCCCACATCTTGGATCTAAAGCTTCAACTGGGTTGAGGCTGCACTGTCCAAGGAAGATTCCAAATGACTCCACCATCCTGATGGGACCCTGACACCTTGTAAAATCAATGTTTATCAATGTTCTACAAACCATGCCCAAATATCTTCGGCTGTCTCCATTATCTAAACCATAGAGATGGAAGTACACCCATCATTTTATCGTGTTATGATAGAGGTTATATGAGATCTTCTTTAGCCCCTCAAAGTCCTTCATTTATAATAAAGACTCAAGTAGATGGTATTATTCTGTGCTTTCCATTAAGTTAGGCAAGGACATGGGGCTGACACTTTGCCCTGATAAGCCACAAAGCTGTGAAATTAGCTCCATAGAAGTTGACACATGCCGTGGCATATGATAAACAAATGTTAATTTTTTTTACAAGATAAAAGACTCATATTAAAAACAAACAAATGAGAGAAAGACTTTGAAAGAAAAAGGGAGGCTGAGAGCAACTAATACCGGAAGAGAAACTGACTCCTCCTTAATCAAGTCAGCATTATTCATTCTTGAGGGTCTTTTTTTTTTAAGGACAATTAATGGAAAATGTTAAAACTCCAAATGCTGCAATCATTAGTGGTTGATCACTTGAAGCAAGGATGCAGCTCTTATGATTAATGACTGAATTTTAAATATTCCAGGCAGATCAAGGAAACCTGCACAACCCTGCACCCCACCACCCTCATCTGTGCTTCCCTGGGATGCTGTAGAGAATACTGTGACATCTCATCAGGCTCTTTCCCCACTGGAATATTGTATAATTCAAGGAAAATCAGAACAAAGGCTCAGTTTCACTCATTCTGCAAATAGTAACATCGTGAAGTAGTAAAGAGGAACAGGAAAGGCCTTCGTGAGCCTTGGAAGGAAAGAGTGTGTTCTGGTCTCTGCCTCACTGTTTTATGCCATCTTGGGAGCCTTGTTCAAATACTCTGAGTCTAGATTTTCTCTTATTTACCAAATGGAAGTAAAAATGACAAAGACTTCCTTGTCTGGTATATGGAATGCTTGTGTGGGATATGAAATCCCATCCAAGTGCAAAGTAGTGATACCTTTCATTCATGTTATAATTTTTACAGGTTTATTTGTATTATTTTTAATGATATACATGTGTGTCTGTACATAGGTGTGTGGGCACCTGCAAAGGTCAAAGGAGTCAGATCTCGATGGAGCTGGAGCTACAGGCAGTTGTGAGCTACCTGACATGGGTCCTGGGAATTGAACTCGTGCACTCTTGAAAGGCAATATGTGTTCTTAGTGGTCAAGCTCTTTCCAGCTCCCTGAATTATTATTGGTTTTTTTCTTTCTCAACATAACTGGAGGAAAGGAGGTGAGTTGAGTAAGAGGGCCCCCAGGAGCTCATGTATTTGAATGCTTAGTCACCAGGGAGTGACACTTTTTGATAGGATTAGAGGGATTAGGAGGTGTGGCCTTGGAGGAAGTGTGTCACTGAGGTGGTGTTTTTTGAAGTTTCAAAAGCCCATACCACACCCAGTCTCTTTGTCTTTGTCTCTGTATGCCAGCCAAATGCACGCCCCTCTCCCAGCTCTGCTTGCAGATCAGCATGTAGCTCTCGAACATTTCTCCAGCATCACTCCTGCTTGTTGCCATGCTCCCTGCCATAACAATAATGGACTAAGCCTCTGAAACTGCAAGCCATCCCCTAATGAAATGCTTTCTTTTCTAAGAGTTGCCTTGGTCATGGTGTCTCTTCACAGCAATAAAACACTGACTAAGACAGGGGTCTAGTTCACAGAAATGGAGACAGACTCTCAGAAGCATATGATCTTTGTAGGTTCAGGGACAATCATGTACCCACTCCTAGACTCTAAGTCTCTTAGCTCAAATTCTCAAAAGAGAAATGTCTGTCTTATATCAGCTATGACTAGGGAGGGGAGAAGCTGGCTCACATAATACAAACAAAGCAAAATGAGACCATCCTTTCTCATCAGTCCAAGATACCTTTGCCAGGGATAATAATATTCCAAATCCCCCGCAGATGGTGGTCTCCACTAGTCACAAACAGACCTCCCTTCTACAAGTAAGAGACTCAGAGAAGCTAAACTCAGAATCACATAAGGCAGAAAAAAAAAAAAAAAGAGCAAAATGTGTCATCCAAATCCCAACCTAAAGATGTAAGACTACAGATGAAGGAAGAGTGGAAGAGTCAAAACTGGTGGAGGAATCCAAGGAAACAAGGCCTTCTGAATGCTACTGGACCAATACACATATAAGCTCACAGAGACTGAGGCAGTATACACAGGGTATGTGTGACTACAAGACTCTACATCAGATGATGCCCTAGAGCTGAAAGACATGGGCACATGCGGCTATACCTATCTCCAATGGATAACCACTTGAAAATGAAATTTTAGTTTCCTCGGAGGAGTCTCTCTAGGAAAGCAAACTACTCTGAAAGGTAGGTTGCATGTCCAGCAGTAAATGATCAACAGAACACACCCATCAGTGCCTTTGGATGTTCCTTGTCTCAAATATTGTGTTGGAGATGGTATTTTATGCTTTTTTATTTTTTTAATTTTTTAATTCATATTTTTTCTCTACAGGTTCTTTGCATATATACTTTAACTTCCAATTTTGTGTATTTATGGAATTCCTAAGTGTGTGAACAAGTAGGCCTCTGTGTCTATATCTGTTTCTTGTGCCTTTTCTTGGGCTCTTTTCCTTCTGTTTGTTTTGTCCTGTTCCAATTTGTTTGTTTTGGTATTATCAGTATAGTATCGTATCGTATCTTATCATATCGTATAGTATGTTACTATCTCCTCTTCAGACACCTGTCTGTTTTATACTGAGAGATAGAGAGGTGGTGGACCCAGGTGGGAAGAGAGGTGGGAGGAACTAGAAAGAATTCAAGGAGGATAAATAATAATCAAAATATTTATATGGAAAAAAAACTTCCCTGTTTTCAATAAAAGAAAAAAATTCGAGACTTCTTTGATCAGACTATGTGACGTTCCCTCTCCTCACAATATTCCTTGAGGGCTTCACTGGGACTCATTCCTACTTAGAACGGCAAGGAGAATTCTTCAGACTTTGCTTGTATGGGCTGGGGATAAAACTTAGCAGATAAAGTGCTTGTTATGTCAGCATGAGGCCCTGAGCTCTGTGTCCTAGAGCCCACCACAGGAGCTGAGCACAGGGCATGCGTCTGTAACTCAGGGCTGCAGAGGTGGTGTCCAGAGGAGGCAAAGCTCAGTGGGCAAACTCCAGGTTCAGTGATAGAGCTTGTTTCAAAATAAAATAAAATAAATGGAGTACAATTGAGGAAGAGACAGCCTATGCCAACCTCTGACATTCACATGTATGCACATGAACACACATTGTTGCCCCCAAACACACATGCATATGCACACCCACACATGTGCACATACATGCACACACACACACACACACACACACATACACGAATGCACGCATGCACGCACACACCACCACCACCCATTTTACCCATATTCATTGCTGAAGATACATACTGCTACTTTTCAATTTACCACTCAAAATAATGTGGCAGATGGGAGAGAGGTTTATTAAAGTGCTGAAAGTTTTCCCTAAAGTTTCTCTAATTAGTTCAGGTACTTTAGTACTGGCATAAAGTTATTTTATTCAGTAATATTATTTAAGATTAATATATTCTCTCTGGTCTCTATAGTAACTGGTCTTTTGGCATAGTATAAAGATTGTGGGTTTATTTACATTTAGGCTCACCCAAGAGGAAGAGTCTTGTATAATTTATTGTTACATTTGGAGAGCATAAAACCTTTAGGCCACAGTGTGTAGTTAATATTCAGAATTAAGTCAGTTTATTATGCATCAACTGGTAGGTCAAATTCAGCTTTGTGTGCTATAATTTTTAATACAGGTTTTTGCCTGGAGCAACATGGAAGCCCTGAAGCTGTGCTGTGAATTATTACAACTAAATCGGGCACTACTGCCAAAACGTACACAGTGGCTTGTATTTCTGTGGCATGAAGGCTATAAACATGTTTTCCAATAGCTCTACACAACAAGGACATCTAAATAAAATATCAGTTTCACAACCAGTGTCAGCATTTGGACTCAAAGCTGCCTCCAGTCTGAGTTTCTACTGCAATTCACTTCTTATTGCTACAAAATGGCAGTTTAGGGGTTTAATGACTACACCATGTGGACAAATTTCTACTCTCTTGTTTAATGAATGTGAACACCATACTGCAGGTCAGGCATTACCAAACCCATGTCTGAAGAGCAACCTTAAGTGTGACTTTAATGAGCCTAAATCTTTAATAGATAATTTGTATTTAAACTATATTAGACATTTTGATCACTGAATTAATTACCATTTGTGGGGTTTTTTGGGGGGGGGTGGTTTTGTTTACATTTATAAGAATGATACGTATGGGTCATGGATCATGTTTAGGGGTCAGACGACTTGAGGCAATTGGTTCTCTCCTTCCACCAGGTAGATCCCAGGGATTGAACTCAGGTTGTCAAGCTTGGCAAAAAGTGCCTCTATCCACTGAGCCATCTCTACAGCCCTCCATTGATATTTTGAGGGCTATTTGCCCATCATTACAATTTCCAAATGAAAACATGAGCTGACTTTCTCCTTATTGTGGCTTTCGAGTGTCTTAGTTCTTGTATGGCAGTGTGGGGAGGACAATTTCAGGTACCATCTCTACAATGTTATTCATCAGGAGCCGCCTACCTTGATTTTTTGGACAGGCTCTCTCATTGGTCTGGAACTCACCAGTTAGGCTAGGCTGACCAGCCAGCCAGAGTTCAATCTCTGTAGCACTGCTGCTGGGATTAGAAATGCATGCTACCACATAAGTTTTTGTTTTTTTGTTTTTTTGGTTTTTTTGCTACATGGGTTCTGGGGACCAAACTTATGTCCTTGTGCTTACAAGGCTAGGATTTTATTAGCTGAACAACCTCCCTAGCCCCTCTCTAAGGTGTTTGATACTTCACTTAAAAGCTAGCAAGCACCATCACCTCCTGATCACATAGGAGTGAACCTCCAATTTTACCTATCTATAAGCATTATAGAAAAGAACTTTCAGCTAAATATTACAAAGCTCTAGAAGGTTAGGTAAACTCTAGGACATGTGGCATTTGTACATATAGTACTTATATGACGTCTATAAAGAGTACAGAGTCCTACTTTGTAAATTTATGAATTCTGACCTAATATCTTCCTAAGAATGTCGAAGTCCACAAATAATGTCCACACCTCCTTCCAAATATTTACATTTATATCATAGGCTGTGCTGTTCTCAACTTAGGTCAGCAAAAGTTCTTCTTACAGTAGGTGTGGGTAGTGGGTCATGGGGAAACTCAGAGCTGCTCCACATGCTGGGAATAAGCAACTGCACAATAACTGGGTGCTCAGCATGGATGGGACAAGAACATCCACCTCCTGTCCCAAGCTCAGGAGCACCAGAGGAAGGGGAGTGGAAAGAGTATAAAATCCAGAGAGCAGGAGGAGTGCTGTGAGATGCTGTCCTCCAACATAGCACGCCACCACATGCATGAACTCACCGCAGCTCTGGGTACCTCCACAAGATCAAGCAAGTTAAAAGCCACGGATGAGGAGGGGCTCCCAAGGTTGCATTCTGAGCTGAGGGGCTGTTGGAAATTGATGGCTGACTGGAAAGGATAGATTACTTTATGGGGGTCGTGGCCACTGGTGGGTGGCCCCACACTATAAACATCTGGGCCTCACTAATGGGGCTCAGTGGGTTATTATAATAATTTTTGAAGGGTTGGGATAGGAATGTTTGAGGGAAGAGTCAGGGGAAGCTAGACAGAATTCTGGGTGGAAATAATTAAGACACATTGTGTGTGTTAAGAAATTTCCAAAGAACACATTTTAGAAAGAAAACCAATAGTGCTCAAAAAGCAAGCAAAGACAGCTCAGCTATGTGAAACCCTACCACACATTCCAGGCAGTCAGGAATAGGGGAGGGAGCATTTACTCATTCTTGTCTCCCTCTGGTCACTCAAAGTGGTTGCCAGAAGTATGTGTCCTTGGTAGGAAAAATATAGCCATAGGAGGCAACAGGAAACAGATTTTTCATAATAACAATAATAACTACATGTATGTAATATTTATATACATTATGATAAATAAACATAAAGATAAACAAAAGTGAAGACAAAGAGGGGAAACTCTTCTCATGTAGATATTTTCCCATAGGAGTTAAAAAAAAAAAAAAAAAAAAAGCTGGGATCTATGGAGAGTACTGGAAGCAGCAAGGACTCCTCCCATGTCTACCCCTTGTGCTCAGTATGTCTCTATGAGAGCTTGGAGTTAGAGCCTGTCTCACTAATAATGTTGTCCCCATGATATCCGGGAATGTCCAAGAGAAGCATAATCCATGATGTCAATGCCAGTCGCCTCCTGGGATACAGCAGGAGTAACACAAAGAAGCAAAGATGGCCAACCAAGCCACAAAGACCTCAGAGGTGACCCGAGTGGGTCTCTGCTACACTGGACACTACACACCTGCACCTTTTGACTAAAGAATCAGGATGCTCCACTCTCTCATCAAAGAGAACAAGAACCCAGCCATGGAGCTCTGCTTCCAAAATGGCAATAGGTTACTTCAAAGCAATGAGAGTATTTATTACATACTTCATATTCTTTTAGCTTGTGAAAGCACACAGGTGTAGGGACAGATCATCTTTGCCAGCCACAGGGGCACAGCAGAGCTCTGAGGTACTGTTGCCTCCAGTTACCCAAGATTGAGACTATGTGTGTTTCTGAAGGAAAGATTTGGCTCATGGCATAGACATATGCTCTTCCCTGACTGAAGAAAACAGGTGTGTAGCCACCTCGTGTAAGGGAGCTTGCTGGTTAATGGGCCACATGATCAGGCAAGCTGGAGCAGGTGTGCAGCTGGCAGGCAGACCCCTCACTGACTTCTGGAGAGATGCTAGATGACTGTGGTGTACTGGCTGGCTGTTCTCTTGTGCCTGCTTCACAAGCCTGTGAGGTTGAACACACACAGAAGTTCCCGCCACTCCAACATCAGAGAAGACTGTAAACAACAGCTGAGACATTTGGGATCAAAGGCAGGTGATCTTTCAGGCAAGGGACCGATGCATGAGTCTCCATGTTTCAGGAGGGCCCTAAAATCCAATGAGGCTTCATCTTGCCATTCCTCACACTTACAAGTATTTGTGGAGCACCTGAGAGCTTTGGTTGTTCTAAAACAAAGTTAGACATCTCTTAACACTTAGCAGGTATTCTATGTTTCCTAAAATGTTACCACATTCCTTGGCTTGGCCATGGATTTTAGAATTTCCTGAACTTCAAGCTTCATATTTACTATTATTTTAAGATTTTTTTTTAAAAAGTCAGATGTCTGACAATTGGTTCTGTAAGCGGTATATATCAGAAATAAAGGTTTGATATCTTACCATCAAGAAGTACCATACCAGTTCTTATTGATCTTATTTGCTTTGCAACTATAAATTACTAGTTAGGACCCATTCTCCAAATTAGAGAGAACAAATCAGTGGCATACACCACCATGTAGATGGCTCTCAAATCGATTGTGTGGAGGAATAGAAGCCAGACAAAATAGGATGTGGCATTCTTAAGAAGATAAAACTGAATGAAGAAAACCAAGCCGGTGGATACTAGAAGCAGGGGGAGTTAGTGCGATCTGCCCAGTGGGGATGGAGGAATAGTTGAAGTGATGCTGGTGATCAGATGACTGCATACTTTGTCAAATGTCTTAGCATTGTGCCATCAAGGGTGAAGAGCTGCAGGGACAGCCCAGCAGCTAAGAGTACTCCAGCTCTTTCAGGAATTTTCAGTTCATGTCCCAACACCCACACTTGGCAGCACCTGTAATTCTAGCTCCAATGGATCTGATGTCCCCTTATGGCTTCCACAGGCACTACACACACACACACGAGCACACACACACACACACAAACAACAACAACAGTAATAATAATAGATCTTTTTCAAATAAAGGGAAAATTGAGGGGAGCTGGAGAGCTGGCTCAGCAGTTGGGAGCACTTGCTCTTGCAGAGGACCTTAGTCGAGTTCCTAGCATTCATGCTCAACAGCTCCCAACTGCCTGTAATTCCAGTGCTGCAGGATCTGACGCCCTCTTCTGTCCTCCACAGGTACCTACACATGTGTCAATCACTCACATAGACACACGCATACAACACAAATAACAAAATTAAATCTTTTTAAAAAGAGAGGAAAATAAATAAGAAAGAAACTATGTTCAAATAATTAAGGAGCTGTATTGTAAACCTGCAAAATGAAGTCAAGAAGCAACTTCATTGACAAAGAAATGTAGGATGGGAGAGGAAGTCCTTCCACTAAAAAAGATGCTCTGTGAGAAAATGGATCTGTGAGTATGAAAACCACAGAGAAGACCTAGAGTTGGCTGTAAATATCCTCAAAGAACCCTACAGGATCCATAGTTTCTGAGCTTACGTTTGTAATGATAGATAAGTTAAAAGAAAGGAAAAGAGTCAGGCACCTTGCCCCTTCAGCACAAATAGGATGGTTGGAATTTACTAGAAAACCAGCTCCACACGACAAAGAGATTAAATTATGTCCTGATGCATGGTGAGAACTATAGAATAGCATAAAACCTACAGAGAGCCTTCATAAATGTGGCGCAGAATAAATAAATGAGCTATGGCAGAATTATCTATATTTACTGAACTCCAGACATGGGAACATGTCAGATAAAATCTAGCAAAAAACACCCGGCTGCCTGAAGCAGTGGAGGTCAGCACAGGTGACACGATTCAAGAGAGATCTCCACAGTAACATGAACTAGAACTGAAACTAAGACCCATCTGTGGAGTTGATCCAGATCAACATCCTGCAAGCTGGGAGAGACTTCCGATATGTGATGGGAGAAGAGAGTGAGCAAATGGCTTCAGGCTCTTGAAATTAAAAGTACTGACCCAGCCAGAGTCTTGTCACCCCTGAGCCCAACCTAGGAGAGTGTCACTCACTCCAGAGAGGCAGAAAGAAAGATCGCCTAGCACTTCATATGGGCATGAAGAGTAAGAACCAGGAAGCTCCAGCTTACACCGGGTCATGTGTCAAGCCAAAACTTATAATTTACAGGGACGGGAGGGAGAGCTTTCTCAGTAGTTGAGAGCTCTTGATGTTCTTCCAGGGGACCTGAGTTTGATTCTCAGCACTCATGTGTAGTTAACAACTGTCTATAACTCTTGTTCTAGGGGAAGAGCATTCACATAGGCATACCTATACACACATTAGCACACAAGACTATACACACCAACACACATACCTACATACAATAACATGTACACCTACACATAATTAAAAATAAAAGCAAACTTTTAAAAATATTGCTCAGCTATAAGCTGTGCATTTGCTGAGACACTAACATAAACATAGGTTGCCACTGAAGTACTCTGTCAAATGCAATCAGTGGCTGATAGGCCCAAGGGATTCTCAAAAAGCTGGATCCCGTAGATACTTGTAACAGGAACAGCGGGGCCTCCTCTATGTAAACGTGTAGGGGTGGAGAACCGGGTATGGGGGGTGGGGGAGAGACAGCCACAAAAGCATCTCCTGAGGACCTGAGAGACCAAGGATTTCTGGTGCAAACAATGCCAGCCAATCAGGAACTGCTGTTTAGAAGAGATGCTTTCTTGGGACCAATGGGCATGGGTGGAGGGGATTAAGGGAACATGGAGCAGTGTTCAGAGAGCTTGCTAAGGCGTTTCTCACCTGCTCCGGGATGTGTCTTTGACTCCATGCTACCTCTCCTCCAACCCCAAGGGCAGGTAGGGTCTGGCAGCGAGTAGTTCAAGGCACAGGCAACAGGCACTGACTCCCTAATCCAAGCTTACAGATAACACAAGGTAAAAGAGAAAAAGGGAAGAAAAAGGAATGGGGAACTGTCAACCGGTGTAACTGTTGTGCCTAGAAACAGTAGAAAGCATTAGAGCAAGCGCTTTTGCTGATCATCAGGTGAACGCAGGGTAGACAAGCTGTAAACCCACACATCTCGGCTTCCGACTTCTCACAGCCATGGGATCACCCCACAGTCCTGAGGACGTCAGCAGTGCTCGCCGTATCTGTGTTTTGTAAAAATCTATGAGACGTTCACTCTCACATGCTCAAGCTCCCTAGTCTGCCTTCATTCCTGTTACTCTCCTATTTTTAGACTGACAGTGGGGACTCACAATAGGAAAAAGCTAGAGGTGCATTCATCTTAGATCTACTGGAACTTAGTCATGAGGGTCACAGTCATTTCCATGGAAAGGTATGAGGATCCTAGGCCAAAGATCATGCTCCACCTGTACTTTGGTCAACAATAACTGTATAGAGAAGAAAAAACAGATGTCTCAAGCTAGAGGTTCACATGAAGAAAATTCTTTTAAATTTAATTCTTATTTTTAGACTTTTAATTCTGTTAGTGACTTTTCTCGGTTTTGTGACGACGAGGAGACTGATAAAGGAGGAGGGGTTTGCTTTCGGTCATGATTCAGAGGAATCAGGTCCTCTGTGGTAGAAAGGACCTGATTGTTGTGGGAGTCTGAGGGGGGCTGGCCACATGGCATACACAGCCAGGAAGAGGAGAAAGACAAATTTCAATGTTCATGCTCCCTTTATTTCTTTTGTACAGCCTGGGACCCCAGCCTTTGGGGTGTAGGATGAGTCTTACTGCTCAGTAGACCCCACTGTGTCAATAATACACATAACCTGACATGTCTCCTGGGTAACTCAAAATCTATTCAGGATGACAGTGCAGATTAACCAGAGCACCCAGAGGAGAAATCTAAAAGGCAGTTTCCAATGAGCCTAGAATTAATTTTCCTAAACTACAAAGAATAAAAATTAAATTCTAATCAATTATGTCATAGAAAAGACTAAGCTACTTTCTTTAAAAAAAAAATAAAATAAAATTATAAACATCCCACAAAGCAGTTATCTAGAAAAACATGCTAGCAGTTAATTATTAGAAGTATGTTATTATTAGTCTAGATTTTGTGTGGTGTGTATTTGTCAGCTTTTCAAATCCATAATTTATTATTATTTCTTTTTCTCCTCTGAATCTTTCGCTATTGTACCTCAGTAGTCGAATGCTCTTTTTCCCAAAGGAATCCCTGATCTACCCTGGGCTTAGGCCCTCTCCATATATGCTACAGTCATGTAGCTTGGTCTTCATGTGGGACTCCTAACAGCAGGAGCAGGGACAGTCTGTAACTTTGTTGACTGTCTTTGGGACCTTTTCCTCCTACTGAGCTGCCTTGTTTAGTCTTAATAGGAAAGGACCGACCTAGTCTTGCTGCAACTTGATATGCCAGAGCTGTTTGAGATCCATGGGAGGACTCACCTTTTCTGACAAGAAAAGGAGGGAGAGCATGGGAGAAGGACTGGGAGGAGAGGACGGAGGGGAAACTATGATCAAGATGCAAATTACTTATTAATTAATTAATTAATTAATTAATTAGTTTTAAAAGGTAAAAATAGGAATCTAAATTATAGGACAAAATAAGGAAGCATGCAAAAGAAAAGATTTAAAAAGGAAGCAAATGTGAAATTTACAAAATAAATAAGGAGCCAGTAAAAAAAAAAAGTCAGAGTTTTGAACAGGAAACTAAACGAAACCACTGAGAGACAATGAAAGGGATCAATGAAGAGAAACAAATGAGGCTATCAGGGTGGCTCAGGGGTAAAGGCTCTTGCTACCAAATTTAATGATCTGAGTTCAATGCCCAGGACCTAGGGTAGAGAGAACTGACTTCCATAAGTTGTCTTCCAACTTCAACAAGCCCGTGAAATGAATGAACAATGTAATTTAAATACAAACAAATAGATATGTAGAAACTGCAGAGACACAAAATCGGAATGAACATGAAGTCTGAAACGTACACAGGACTTTCCAGAAGCAAGAAGTATAAGGAAAGATAATCGTAATCAACATTTAGGAAGTTTTGGTGGTTTAAGAGAATAGTCCTTACCTTTCAGAAATACAAAGTTCTGAAAGGAATTAAAAAGAAGCCCTTTCCACAAACAAAATAAAACAGAAGCATATATAGAAAAAAATGACAGATTTAAAAGGCATCAGAGAGACAAAAGGAGAAATCAACAAGCAACAAGCATTAGGCTAGCTAGGTCCCCAAGAGATGCCAGGAGGCAGAGAAGTATGCAAACAAACTAAACCGTCTTCAGAAGCAGGCATGAGACAGACCTGAGACAGATTGGGAGAGCTCACCAGACACAACCCTTTCTGAAAGGCCCACTAATCGAGTACCAAATGCCAGAGGAGGAAGGCAGGTACACATCAGAGTGGGAAGAAAAGAGAAAGTAATCTTCCCAAGTAAAGGCAAGATCAAACCTGCTGAAATGCCAGTGTGGACAGAGGAGGGACCCCATAGCCCAAGCCTATCAGAAGAGTCATTGTTATGGCTATCAAGGAGGAAGAATGGGGGTTATTAATAACTAATAAAACAATAAAAATTCAAACAAGAACTTGAAGCTGGGGTAGCAGGGATAGGGATATGTGAGGACAACAGGAAGAGTTTGAGCAAGGTTGTGATGGGTAGATATTATTGATAGTCACACATACAGTATATGGAATGTTTGAAATATAAAAATACTATTTTAAAAAGGCAATGGTAAGCAAAAGTATGCCAAGCTTCTAGATAAATCTACATGTGCACTGACAAGATAATGATAAAAAACTAATGAGTAAAATATAATACAGAGAAACTTAAGCACTGGGAAAATGTGTTTGATGCGAAAGGAAAAACCAGAGACTATGTTGTTATTGTTTGAGGGAAAACATCGTAAGTGAAGCTTAGGGTTTGCCAAATCCGAACTGCATGTTAGTACAGGAGCACAGCTTTCACACACACAGTAGCTAGTTAGAGGGATTGCTGAGGGAGTGGATGGCCACAGGACAGATGAAACTCATGGAATTGTGAAGAGGCTAAGTGAAACTTAAAGCAACCATGAAGACACAAAGGTAAACTAAAGTGGGAAGAAGCCATTCTTGATAGGATCCTTGCCACAAAAGTCACCCATTAAGCCTTCATTACCTGAATCAATTTAATATAAACTCAATACAATCTATTCCACAATGTAAGCTTTAGATTTCTGGTTCAAAGAATGGTTTATCCAATGTTAAGTTCTCTCTTTCTCTCTGTCCCTCTTCCTCTTCCTCAGACAAAATCTAACTATGTTATGCTGTCCTAGAACTCACTATATAAACCAGGCTAGCCTTGAACTCCTTAGAAAAATCCACCTGTCTCTGCCTCCTGACTGTTTGGATTAAAGTATGGGCCATCATGACTGGAGCTCAATAAAATATTAACAAGCACGTATAGGTAGCTAGACAAGGATTCTGAAGTTTATAGATGGAAAAAAAGACTTATAGAAGAATAAACAGGAAAACATAAAAAATATAGAAACACAAAAGTATGAAGTTAGAATAATTCTATCAAATATTAAACCACAATGTAAAGCCTTTAAGATTAAAATGGTATGGTGTTGACTCCTGAGTGGGTAAACTGCTCAGAGAGTAGAAAATCAGGAACAGATCCTAACAGCCACACCCAGAGTCTGACTGCATGTACCCAAGGCAACTGAATCAGTGACAGACTGTCAGTAAACAGGACAGCCTTTCTGAAATAGACAAAAATAAGTCTCTGCCTGATACTATAGATGAAGGGAAATTCCACTTAAATCATGGAGCCATACAGGAAAACAGACCCATCCACGAAATACAGGTGAGTTTTTCTCTAACTTGAGTGCATAGGGAACCATTAATTGCTAAAATTTGGAGTTTTATAGGAAAGCAAAATAGAAGCAATGTCAAAAGGCAACTGACAAAAAAAGAGAGACTATTTCCACTAGATAAATAAAGTGTTAATATCATACACATACCAATAATAATGATGACAGTGGTGGTGGTGATGATGATATTAAACAAGAAACTCCTAAAACTACAGCTGAAAAAAATTGGAAAACTGAAACTAGGCAATTTGGACTGACAAGATGGCTCAGGGAGTAAAGACACTTGCTGCCAAGCCTGACTCCTCAGCTTAATGCCTAGAACCCACATGGTAGAAAGAGAGTATTTATTCCTGCAAGGTGTCCTCCAAACACACATGTGGTAAAACACACACATGCATACACATGCATATACACACATGCACTAAGTGTGAACAAAATGTAAGATGTAAAAAATAAAATCAGTGTAATAATATTTAAAGAAATAGAATAGCCAATTTACAGCCTTTAAACACGGAAGATATTAAACTCATTCTTAAGATAAGAAATCCGTATTTAAATGAGGTATTGCTTCTCATGCCTCAGATTAGAGCAAATGAAAACTGCTTGTTCTATGGACAAAGCATTAGCGAAGCACGAAGCAGGTGCAGTGCCTTAGAAGAAGCCAACAGTTAACAAACTGCACATAGGCTCGTCTTCATTTCAAACTGTAGGAATTTGCTCTGAGATGCACCTCCAGGAAGAAAACAAAACAAAACAAAACAAATAAAACAAAACCACAACCCTCACATGCATGAAGCTGTTCATTGCAGCAATGTTCCCAAGTGCAAAATACTAGAAACAAGCTGGGAAGGTGGCTCAGCAGGTAAGAACACTCGCTGTACAAGCATGAGGACCTGAGTTCAAAGCCCCCCTGCCAGGTGAAAAGCCACCTACGGTGGCACGTGCTTGTAATCCGAGATCTGTAAGGGGCAGAGATAGAAAGATCATAGAGTTTGCTGCAGGTTGCCAGCATAGCTCCAGGTTTCCTGGGAGATCCTGTCTCAGCTCCAGGGTTAGAGTGACCCTGTCTTACTGGAAAAAAAGCTGAGATTAAACAGAGCAGGATGCTTGACATTCTCATCTGGCCTCTGCCTGGATGGAGATGCAGATTCTGACACACCTACATAAAATAAATAAGTGAATAAATAAAATTGGAAACTGAAATACGGACACACAAGAGGATCGTGAGTGAGCTCTGATGTGCTCAGGTTAAGAGAGCCTACACAGCAATAAGAAAGACAGAGGAAGGAGTCATGTGGCCTCAGCTGGGCTCCAGTCTCAGTGCTGGCTGCTGGAGATTCAGAAGTGAGCCTCAACAGTCATGTCTTGGTCTGGAGATCCAGCTTCCTGGAAAGTGAACTAGAATTTCTTGGATAAGTGACAGGTAAGCAGAAACAGCAGAGGGGGATCCTGGAACACCTTGCGTAGCCTCAAATAAAAAGGAAGTGCTCACAACATCACGTGCATGTGTGCAAAGGACACTGTGGGTGGCAACCATGTCCAAATTAGAGACTTTTTCAGTAAATACCATATGTCATTACAGCGGCTCTGTGCCAAAGGAAAAAACAGGCACACAGGATAAAAATTACACTGAAGTTGGTAAATGTAGGAAAAGATTGTCTCCTCATAGTATATGTCAATCAATAAATATAAATGAGAACTAGAGAACTCCACGTTTGATAAATACCACACCAGGAAGTGTCATGAGAAATAGTCATCAGTGGATGCTGGAGGTAACTCAAGAGCACACTGATGAAAAGGAGGGTGCCTGTACATCCTAGAGAGAACTCAACTGAAAAAGGAAAATAAATGGCCACTTTGTAGTGGGGAAAATGTGACCTGCATCACAACAACCAAGTAACAGATGCTAACACCCCCAGGAATAAGACAAACCAATGCTATGCAGCACTAAGAAGCACCCCACGTCATGTTTATAGGCTTTCTTTTCCTTTTTGTGTGTATGTGTGTGTGTATGTTCATGCATGCACATACATGTGTGTATGTGAATGTATAAGCATTATATGTGTATGTATGAATATGTGGTATGCATGTGGGGAGGCATTTGTATGTGCATGTGTATGTATATATGTGGGTATGCAAGCATATGTGTGTGCCTGTGTGTATGCATGTGTGTGGGTGTGTGTGTGTGTGTGCATATGAGTGTATATGAATAGACAGGTGCATATGTGTGTTCCTGTGAGCCCATGAGTATGAAGGCCAGAGGACAAACTTCCGGTGCCATTTTTGAGTACAATCACCTTTCTCTTTTTAAATTTTTATTGCCTTTCACTGTCCTGGAGCTCACTTAGTAAGCTAGGCTTGCTGGTCAGTGAGCTCCAGGAATCTGCCTCTCTTCATTAGCTCTGGAATGACAAGCATACATACTTAGCTTTTGATAGTTTTAGATATAGGCTTGGGAACTGAACCTAGGTCTTACTGCTTGCAAGGCAAGCACTTTACCAGCTTAGCTATCTCCCAGCCTTATGGTTTTCTTGCCGAAATGCATAGCTCGAATGTCATCAGGAAGGGACAGGAGACCAGCTCAAAGTGAAAATTGTTCTATGAAATTTATTGGGCAAATGCTCTTCTAAATGCCAAGGTCATGAAAGACAAAGGAAGAGTGAAGAGATGCCCAGATTACCAGGGACTAAGTAGACCTGGCAGCTTAAAGGTCAAGAATTATGTACCTGGTCCAGGGTAGGGACATTAGGGGGATGGCTGTAAAATGTGCACAAGGTCTGGAGATAAGCTTGCAGAACTGTAACAGTAGTAATTTCTTAGTTTTGGGTCATTTTACTGTATTATGTAAGATGTTCACATCAGGGGCTGAGGAAGAAGTGTATACTGGAATTTTTGCTAGTATTTACAACCTTTAATAAGCCTGAAATTATTACAAAATGGAAATCCAGTAATAAAAACACATTTAATTGGCATATTAAAATTTTAGGAGTACCACAAAAAATAAATAAGAGCAAAGGAAATACAGAAAAACAAAGCAATCCATCAGAAATTAAGACAGGAAGGAGAAAAGGGAAGGAAAAATAAGTTGTTAAAATGTAACCAAAATGACAGAAACAAAACCAGGTAGGTCAGCAATCAAAATAACTTACATTCTCTGGTCCATAAACAAAAGTACCCATAGGAAGTTTGGACCCAGTGGCAGCCTGTTTCAAAGAACATTTTTAAATGCCAAGTTGTACAAAGATGGGGGATAAGAGTCTGTAGGCAGAGCCTGAACAAACAGGAAGAACTAGTGACAAGATGGGGAGCCTGGATTTACAGAGGCAAGAAAAATAGCAGGAGCCAGTCAGAATGATGTCAGCAGCAGCTGTCCCTGACAGGGCCTGAGAGAATGTACGCTTATTCCCTGCTTCTGTAAGGTCTGGGTGGGGCGGCCTCCTCCACATCCTAGCTACAACATTCCATGCGTAAGCCCTGAAAGATCACCAAGGCAGGAGGAGGAGAGGTGAAGGGAACACCCAGGAGTGACATCAGTCACTATTGCTCAGAGGTCATTCTCTAGATGTAACTGAATGTCCCTAACACAACAGTAGCTGTGAAGTATATATCCAATCTGACACAAAGAGGAAAGATCTATCAGGCCCAAAGCAAAAGCACACCAAGGAGGTTCACAATACCCAAAGTCTGTGTGTGGGATAAAGTTTCCATATAAAATAAAAAGGTGACAGAATTGCACTAATTAGCATTTCACTGATAAAAGGAAGTATCTGAGATATATGCACACATAGACTCCTGCTCTATCATCTCATTCCCTTGAGACTGACTCTCTCACTGGTAGCCAACAGTACTTGGGTGGCAGGTGCACACATAGCTTTTCATATGGGTGCTGTGATCCGAACTTTGGTCTTCATGCATATACAGCAAGAATTCTTTTCTTACCCAGTGAAACACCTCTCCAGCCCTGCTAGCAACACCTTTTTCACATGTTTGTTAGTTACCAAGACAAAGATTAGGGGAAAAAAAAAACATCTCTGAAGAGGACTAACATTGATCTAGGTCTATTGATGTTGCATACAATTCAGCAAGCAGAGAAAATACAGTCTGTTTACACACCGTGAGAAGTTGACTCCAAAATAATTACAGAGAAGAGGAAACCGAGTGAGATAAACAACATGAATTTGGAAAGAAAAAGTCACACTTGGGTAAACAATGAGTTAAGGACAACCTACAGTGGAGGGCTGGAATTCTTGAAAGCAGACCACTCTGAAGGCATTGTATATCAAGTTTATGAGATCCGATGAAAGCAAGGATTAGAAGAAATTTATAGTCTTACATTCACCTATTAAATATTGAAAATAATTGAGTTAAGTATTCATTTTAAGAGTGAAGAGAAAACAAATTAAAGAACAAAGGGAGTAGAAACAAATAAATAGATATGAATAAAAAAATAATGGAAAATATATTAAAGACTCACAAGACTAAAAGCTGGACTTGAGACAGACTTCAAGTAAGTCTGCCCAATTTTTAAAAAGGGGTGAATTATAGCTACATAAGGGGAAATTATAAAAAAAATAATTCATATAAATTCAAAATTCTAAATGACATGAAAAATTATAGACAAAAATAGAAATATAGATGATAGATAGATATAGATTATAGATGAATGAATAGAAGATAGATAGATAGATAGATAGATAGATAGATAGATAGATAGATGGTAGATGATTGGTAGATGATATACAGATGTGCGTACATGTACACACACACACACACAAGGACCCAAGTTGATCGAGAAAAAGATTATAACATCTAAGTGAGATGAGAACTTTCAAATAAACTAATTGCTAGTTAACAGTCAGTATATAAAACTGTATAACTGTGTCATTAGTCCATACTGAACACGAAATGAATAGCACATAAGAGGCCTGTGCAACAGCTTTTGGACATACCATAATAAAATGTACAAGAAGTATCTTTAGAAAGATGGAGTAATATAATAATACCTTAAATGAGATAACCCCCAAGCAAATATGAAAAAACAATGTGTTAAAAATTAATTGTATCTAAGTTAAAACTTTTGAATTACAATAGATAGCACAACAAACAACTAACCAGAGAAGATACTTAGTAATGAATATATTCCTGATATCATTAATATAAAGACAAATATATCATAGGGAAAAAAACAAATTATAAGCATAAGCAATTCATAAGAAAGGGAGACAATGCCACTACTCTATGAGTTTAGAAAAATGTAAAACCTCAAGATATCAGATAAATTAAACACTGCCGACTTTGGGGCAAATACGAAGTAGTAACTCTCGCATAGTGCTAACAGAAATACAATACACATGACTTGTGGTTCAACAATTCTATTCTTTGTCTTTTGCTTCTGATCTCATCCAGGTGTCTTTCCCCTTTAAAAAATAACAAACTGGAGCTGAAAAGATGGTGCACTGATTAGGAGTGCTGGCTGATCTTCCAGAGGAGCCAAGTTGGACAGCTCCCAGCCACAGGTAGCTCCAGCTACAGGAGGTCTAATCCCCTCTTCTGACCTCTTCAAGCACTGCCAGCATGAGCACATACAGAGATGTAGATACAGAGACACATAAATAAAACATTAAATAAATCTGTTTTTTTTTAACAAACAAACAAACAAAAAAAACCAATCAACCAAAATGATTTTGAATGTCAATGTGATCACATCTCTATGAATTGAGAAGCAAAAAAACTATACAGATACCAAGCACAACTGAAGTCATCTCACTGAGGAAGAAGGGAAAGGAGTGACACTGGAGAGAGGTAGGTCTGGATCGCTGGTTTGTACACAGATACCTGCTGGCAACCCTGCCAACCAGCATTCTGCACCTGGGACCCACATGGTGGAAGAAGAACAGACTCCTGCCAATTGCCCTCTGACCTCCACACATGAACTATGTCACACATGGCCACACACTCATACACACACAAGCAAAATAAAATAAATTTAAATGTAAATTTGGCCAGAGCAAAAGTAAAAGACTGAAAGAAAGCCAAGTTCCTTCTAAAGCCTCCTTCCCAGGCCAATGCCCCAGTCAGAGTCTCTCCAGGACACCAGGATACAATGTTTTCTTTCACCAGATTTGAACTATTTGTACACACGGCATCTTTGCTACTTCAGCCAGCATCCCCTGGTGCAGCCAAAATAGCTCATTCTCCACCCTTCCCCCTTTCTGAACCAGAAGACAACAGCTGGCTTCTCCAACTTCTGGCAGTTATAAAGAGTTTTCCACCATTCCTGGAATGTGGGTAAACAAACATTTCTAGTGTCCCTTTTCATTTCAGGCTCAGTTTTCATCTTCTAAGACCTGAGCCCCCAACTAAGTAGGAGGCAGAAGGGAGTGGGTAGTGCTTTGCTGTGCAAGCCTGGTGACCTGGGCTGAATACTTGGAACACTTTCCTATAGATAGAAGGAAAGAATCATTGTCACAATGTTGTCCTCTGACCTCCACATTTATGCCACGGCATACACAACATGCAAACAAGAGTAAGAGAGTTTGAATGAGTTAGTGTGCCTCACTCTGTCTTACTGGCTCTCCTTTGCTGAGAGAAAAGACCTCCTTGGGCATCATAGAACAGCATACATCCCCAGCAGTCCTATCTGACACTTCAGACAAAATACCTAGTACCTCCATGGTTCTATTTCAACCTCCATAAAAGGAAAATAAAAACAGATTTCTAAGTAAGTCACTGGGAGCTTTGGATACTGAGTGCCCCTACAGTGGTATGCACACAGTACATCAGTCACTATGGTAGTGACTGTCTCACTAATCCTCTACTCTGAGAGAATGGAAAAGAGAATGCCAGAAAGTATACAGCAGTTACCATATAGCTCTCTTCTCAGTTAAAATACTCTTTCCCAGAGGGAGGTTTGGTAAGACTCAGGAAGTTACCAAAACTTACAAGGCACAGGAAGTTCCTGGAACCTGGTTAACAAGGCTGTTCTCCAAGGTTATATAAATTGTAAGAGGTTAATAGGAAAGAAACTCTCCAATCAGCAGAGTTGCCTATAAGACAATGTCTGTAAGTCCTGCTTTGAGGCTGCAAGAGCTGCATGGAGGCTGCAAGTGTGCATTACTTTTATGAGTAGCTAGCCATCCTAGGGCAGGTTTTGGAGATGAAGTATCCACTACCGCATATCCCTGAATAGAACCTTATTAATCTCAGTGTTTATTAGACAAGGATTGATAGGACTGCTTTACTCATTTGCTATTGATGCCCTATCTAGGATGAGTAGACATTTGTTCATATCTCCTCAGGGAAAGTTCCATAAGAGCTAGCAAATAGTTCAACCCTTTTGTTAAGTATTTGACCATTATGATATACTGTCTCCCCTCTATAGGGTGATGGTGGCTCTCATATAGTAGTTCAGAGTGTTACATACATAGACAACCTTCAGCATGTATGGGATGTAGCTGAGAGCCATTCCAAGTTCCATTGAAGATAAACACAAGCCTCACTGTGGTGCTTTGAATGAGAATGTCCCCCTACAGGCTCATATATTTGAACTCTTGGTCCTCAGTTGGTGGTGATGTTTGAGGTCTAGGAAGTATGGCCTTGCTCGAGGACATAAGTCACTGGGGGTGGGAGGCCTTGAGGTTTCAAAGCCTCACATCGCCCCCTCGCCTTCTTGCTTACAGTTCAATGAATGAGCACTCAGCTTCATGCTTCAGGTGCTCTGCCTGCTGCTTGCTGCCGTGCCTCCCTGCCGCGTCAGATTCTTATCCCTCTGTAATTGTAAACCAAGTAATTCTATATGTTGCCTTGGTGTTTTGTGGCCACAGTGGCGTGTTATCATGTATAAGGTGGGTCTAGAACACCGGCTTCCATCGCTGAGGTTCTGTATTTGTAGACCCACTAATCATTCTCACCTTGCCAGCAGTGAGTATCCTGGCCCAACAATTAGTACCCTAGTCCAGCAGTAAGAACCTTGTGCCCAGCAGTGAGTCCCTCAGCCCAACAGTACATACCCCAGCCCAGAAGTGAGTACCTTGATTCAGCAGTGAGCACTTCAGCCAAGCAATGAGTATTGTCTTACACAGCCTGTCCCAATGCTCTTGCCTTCCAAGCCTGATACTAATTCAAGCTCCACAAAGTTCCTCTTAGCATGCAAGAGTATGTATACATATATATATAATATATATATTCAGAGGAAAAAATATATATATAACATATTAATCAGAGATAGTGATTTCTTCCATATGATCTCACCCTCTCAGACCAAGTATTTTCAATGAATTAATCTACAGAATGAGTCAAGCTTCTGAAACAGAGTTAGCACTATTTCTATGACTTGTGTATGACAGTAGTGCTGTAAATTCCGCCACAAACTACTTGATCAAAAAGAGTTATGAATTTGAATAGAGGAAATTGATTGTGCTCACAGGAAGGAATACTAGGTAGCCAATAAGAACTTTAGTTGTAAGAGTGTTTAAAGGCACATTCAAGGCTGAATATAACGTACACAGTACAATGGACACAGTGTAGCCATTCCTTACAATTACAAGTGAATTGTTACAACACAAATTTATGAGAATTGCAATCTAAAACAGCTATCTAGAGAAAGATGGGAAGGAACTAGGACTAAGGTTAGAAATGTTTGCCTGAATTGGTGAGATTCTATGATTTTCATTAAACCTTTGCATATTATTTTTTTAACAGTTTCTACAATGAGCGCCTGCAGTTAGGATATCAGGAGTAACATGTGCTTTATTAAGTGTTTCCTCATAGAGCTCCACTGTGCTGTCTCCTTCCTTGCTGGCCTCTCCTGTTCTGCTCTTGGTGGGTCTATCCTTGACTGACATCAGAACTCCAGCTTTGTCAGCCTCCCAACACAGACTGAAGACCAGCAGCTCTCCAGGAATCCTCCAGGTCTGGGGCACCATATTGAAACTGCTGAGGTTCCAGCCCCATGGCTGAGAAACTACCGGGTTCACAGCCTCCTCTGTGGGCAGATGGCCATTGCAGAACTCCCCAGCCCCTGCTGTGTAAGCCAAATGAATACGTCTCCTTTTATAACATCTCTCCATTCTATCTGTTCTGCTCCTCTAGAGAATTCTGATTAATCCTGAAATGACACTAACGCACTTGAGCAGGTGGCTCAGTCAGATCTTGCCCTTCTCCCCCATTCCCCTGATAAAAATTAGATTACATTCCTAAAGCTAGCCACCAAGGTCTATTACCTAATTTGGTCACCTCTCCTCCTGAGGCTGACTACCAAGGTGCAGCTATCAAAGTATTAAAGTCCAGCAATCAAAAGCCCCTTTGGCTCACCTAATTAATATGCCCAATCAAAATTCAACCTCATTCTAACATGGGATTTCCATTTTACCTTATTTAAACTGTCATTTGCCTATGGACCAAGTCTGTTTCCTCTCTATCCAGAGGCAGTCCTTTGTCCTCCAGGACAAACATCCCTTCTCCCTCATCCTCTATCTCCTGCTCTTGTCTCTTACTCCTTACCCTCTGTCTCCCTGGGGCAAATAAATCTCCTTTGTGCTGAGAACTTGGTTTGGATACTGAGCCAATACTTTTCATTTTGAATCCACCTTCCTCACTCTGCCTGCCTATACCTACTCCACTCCAACCACACTTGGCTTTTAAATCTCCATCTCTCTTAAGGGCTTGTTGCTAATAGGGTCCTAGGGCCAAGCTGGGCTTAAATGATAGAAGGTACCATTTGGGCAAAGTAGGTATGAAAACAAGCCAGTTTCAGGAAGACCTGTAGAAATAAGCAAGAAGCACCAGAGTGGGGTGGGTGATGGAAGGGGACAATCTAGGAACTGTGTGGCTCTGATCACTCCATGGGACCAGCTGGTATAGACCCAGAACACGTCATTGACCTGCCTGACTCTGCAAGATCGGCACTGTTGGTCAGCACCCAAATCCTTCCCCAGAACAACACAGTAATGAGCACTGACATCTTGCAGCCTCCATGGGTTACATCTATTTGAACACACAGTTTTCTCTCTTGATCACAGCACTGCTGTGGGAAAATGTGTCATTCCTACCTTAGAGATAGATAGGACAATTAGTGCTTGGATCAGGTACCTGTGTCATCCAAGGTCAAGTCTTCAACTACAAATGTTCCTGTTGGGTTTTAGTTCATTGGAGTGCTAATATCTCTGGCTTTCCAGGTGACTGGTGTTTTTCTATGTAAAGATCTTTTCTGAGCTAAAGGTCTGAGGATCTTAGTTCAACCAGGGCAAAGATGGTGGAAGTAGAGGACTGGACTCCAGCGAGTTGTCCTCTGACCACCATGTACAATCTGTGCAGATGTGTACCACCCCAACACACATGCACACAAAATGAATGTGAAAAATAATAATTTTTTTTAAAAAAATCCAACTCTATTTATTTGTTTTTGACAAATCACAGGAATTAGCTGTTATTTAGTAATCCGAAGTCATCCATTTGTTCACACTCTTATTAAGAAACCATAATGTATCAGATCCTGTTGTTCCTTGCAGGAGAGGTGAAGGAGCAAGGATGAATTATGAACATCAGCAGCCCGTTATGCTCGTCTTCCTCATTATGTAGAAAAGCAATGTCTGCCAAGTCTCTCTTCTCTATCTCAGTCTTCCCTCCCCCCCCCCCCCCATCTATTTCCACTCTTAGACTGGCCCCTGGTCCTACAACCCTGCCTGAGCTTATCTGTCCTTTCATAAAACCTGAGGCCATCACCCTCCTTCAGTGAGCCCTTCCCTTCAGAACAGCCATGAAACATTAATGATGAGTGCAAGGGTCTCTGTCCCTAACCACTGTCAGGCTTTAATGATACTTTGGAGACTAACTGTCACTGAAAAATCTCAAAAACAACCCTGATTTGGCTCATTCCTCATCTTTAAATAAAGAGTGTTTTCTGCTTCACATGCTTCTTTCTAAATCTTGCCCAGAAAACTCCTATTTAACCTCTATGATAAAGCTCAAATATTCCCTTCTATGTTATAGCCTTTATTGCTTTCCTTCTGCTGTGAGATAACCTTTTGTCTCATGGCATTATAGACATTCCAATTTACCCGCTACTACTTCTGGACAGTCATCTCCTATATAGCTTATCCTCACAATTCATCCTTGGCCTGTGGTCAGCCTGTCACATAGCAAAGGACTAAGAAATATTTTTCTCAATGGATTCGGTGCTTTCATGCCTATGTGCGTGCTTGTGTGCACACATGCATGCTTGTGTACATGTATGTGGAGGCTAATGCTCAAAGTCAGGTGTCCTCCTTAGTTCCTTTCTACTTGTTTTGGGGACATGATCGATCACTGAACCTTGATCTTCCTGATTCAGCTAGACCAGGAGCCAGCAGGCCCCAGGAATCTCATTGTCTCTGGGCTCCACTTCCTTAGCACTCTCAAGTGCTGGGATTATAGGCACATATCACTATATTGGCTCTTTCATGTGGGTACTAGGGAATAGAATCCAGGCCTTTGTGCTTCATTGAACCCTATTATTATCCCATACAATGTGTTCTTAGTCTTATACTTAGTCCCCAGCTAAGAAGAAAACCTTTCTATTGCATTCGGACAGCCTTTAGTCTGGTGGGGCAAGATGGGGGCCAATATGGTTTTAAATCTACAGTGGTCTGAGTGTTTGCATAAATCTAAAGTCCACACAACAATTTAATACCAGAGAAAGGTGATAAGAGTCGAAACCAGCAAGATGTGATTAGGTTATGTGAATTCTTCTCTTGTGAACCAAATAAAGCTCTATAAAAACAATTCTTTCATGCTCTTTTTATAAAAGCCTTTACCCTTTTGATCACTCTTCCCATTCTACATGTAAGGATGTAACAACCACTCTTTCTGCAAGATGCAGAGACCAGGAACCATGTTGGAATGAGCACATCCCTCCCTAGACACAGAACTCACTGACAACTTGAGCTCTGACTTCATCAACTCCACAATTGGGAGAATGAAATCTTTACTGCTTACAAATGTCTCTGTTGGCAGTATTCTGTTTCAGCAGCAGGAGCAGATTAAGATAACTTATGATCTGTCTCAACACGGTAACCTTAAAATCATTCATCTTGCCCATCCACATTTATTACCTGTGTGTTGGGGGGAACAGAATACTGCTCATTTTTTTGTGGGAATTTAAAACAAAACAAAACAGTTTGAGCCTCTACTATTGACTCTGGGTAACAATAGTATCAGACACACTCCCTGCCTAAAGAGTCAAGGTCACTTGAGAATGGGGGGTGATTGGGCAAGAGAATGCTATAACTGTAAGTCCAACCTTGGGGAAGAACCCACAGTTATGACTAGGAATCAGAAAGTATATTATTCTACAGCTCCCGTTTTAGGTTTGTGTTTTTCCATTCCAGTTGTTTCACCATCTGATGAGCAACAAGGCTCCAGCAAGCTCAGTGAGGCCCTTCAGCCCGAGAAGACGCATTTCTCCCAACCAATAGGAACAGTCAGAGAAGAGTGAATATCCACCTCTGGACCTCCTACGTTAGCTCCATGGGTGTTATTAAGCATCACCACATCAGTATTCCGACCCAGAGTCCCTCCAAATACCCGTGTAAACATTCATTTACATTTAGATTGTACTTCTCTGGATTCACACTCTTTCCCTGAAAACTCTAACAATCCAATTATCAAGAAAACCAACATGTCATTTCTAAGCCTTGGGGGTGGGGAGTACTCCTCCCCAGGAAACTCTTCTGTTTGGCGTAAAGCAGGTCCAGGTGTCCCTGTCTGGATAGATTTGGCTAGTTTCCCAGCATGCTTGAGGGCAAACCTTAAAATATATGTGTTCCTCAGCAGGGAAACATGGAGGTCAGGTGACTGAGGCAACAGTTGCATTTTAAAGGGGTGAGGGAGAGATGTTGTTGAAGAAAACATTGGGGAAGAAACTCAAAGCAGTGAAAAAAGCCCTCCACTGGAATCACATAGGTGGCTTCTAATCCCAGTTCAATGGCTTCTTAGCTTTCCAAGCACCCACTCATTTCTGAATGCTATTCCACAGGGCAAAGAGTTTCAAAGAACTAGACTGCTAGGTTCCTTAGAGAGGATTGCTCTCCTGGGTGCCTGAAATAAGCACTGCCAGCATGGCTATCATTAGCACAAAAGAGACATGCACCAAATGAGAAAGATGGGAAGGGTGATTTGAAGAAAGCAAGAGTAAGCATTCGGCTGGGAGATGAGAACCGTACTGGAAGCCAATCCACAGACAACTGGGCAGGAAAGACGTTTTTGCCCACTCAGTGTCTTCAAAATTACCCAGCCCAATGGAGATGGGGACTTTTCCAAAACCAAACAAACAAAACAAAACAACTTAGACTAAAGGGAGACCCAGAACTGGATTTAAGGACAAGTTTTGAAAGAAAGAGAAGTCCTTCTGCCCAGCAGGTGATCAATATGGAGAATGAGTCCTCCCTGGGGATAAACTCAATTTATTCCCTTTGAAGTATCAGTGAGGCTTCCCGTCACTATTGAATAAAACCCAAACCACACCAGTGGAAGAAAGAAAAATACAGAGAAAGCCACTGAGCATAAACACTCTAAGCTCAGGGGGGATGTAAGTCAGAGCTTCCACATTCCAAGCAGGAGTCAGCATAGAAGATTCCAGACTGCAGCTTTAACAGTAAAGCAATGTTAACCCAACTTTTTGGCGGTCTCATCGGCTAAGGGGTCTTCTCAAACAGATAGAAAAAGCCAGCGCCTTTCAGTGGTCTCAGCCTACACTTTCATAGACTCTGGAGCTCAAGATGCCTTCTTCATGTCCATCCTATCCAACTATCTCTTACGGAGGGACAAAGTGTCCATCTTACTGGATGTTTTGAGAAGGAGGTAAATAAAGAAACCAGATATAGGGGCTCAGCTAAGATCATGCATTGTTCTTCCGACCCAAGTTCAGATTTCAGCATCCACGTTAAGTGGCTCACAATCACCAGTAACTCCAGCTCCATGGGATCGGATGCCTCTGGCCTCAGAGTGTACCTACATTCATGCACACAGACACATAAACATTCAATTAAAAAAATAAAATAAGAAACTGGACATAGAAAAAGACCTTGGATAAGCAGCATGCGGAGGGTGATCTTGTGAATGTTCTTCCTTGATGTGGCTTTGTAACCTGCCATATCTCAGGAATTCCATCTCTTGATTAGCACAGAAAGGATGTTTACCAGGTAACTCAAACTAAACATTTCCACCAGGTATTATCAGGGGCTTACATATGTATCATCCCCAAAGACTGACACCTCCATTTTCTTTTAAGCTGCTCATAATACTGTAGGAAGGAAGGGTGGGAAAATGGCAGATTCTCCCCTTCACAACTAAAAAAAAAAATCTGAAATTTAAGTGGCTGCTCGCAACTAGTCAGGAGTAGAACTGGCCACTGCCAACTCCACTCCAACCCACTGCCAGTTTTTGCTATAAAGATGCAATTGATTGTAAATTATTCATAAAATATGGTGTTTCTTTTTAAGTGAGTTTATTGTTTCCCATTTTATCCAAACCATTGCATATTCATCACAGAGAATTTAGAAAGAACGAATAAGTAAAAGTAAGAAAATCAAGATCACCCTTAGCTCCACTGAAAGATAGTGTCATTTGAGAAGAAGGAAAGGGCAGCATACAGAATACTGCCTAGACTACCACCCTAAGACTATCACAGAGAGAGAGAGAGAGAGAGAGAGAGAGAGAGAGAGAGAGAGAGAGAGAGAGAGAGAGAGATTGAGATTCAGAGTCCCAAGAATGCTGGGGCAGTGCTGAAGGGACAGCACCAGGCTGAAGGGAAGACCCTGGCAAAACTTTCCCAGGGTTTTAGGCGGGGTTTCATGTTACTTGGGTTGGCATTGAACTCACTAAGGAGCCAAAGATGACTTTGAACTTCTGATCTCCCACCTCCAACTCCCAAGGGCTGTAATCACAGGGGCTCGATACCATGCCCCGTTGTTTTATATATTGCTGGGCTAGAATGCTGGACTGGGTTTAAGTACTGTCCCCACAAGGAATGAACCAGTGGGGAGAGATGCATGCAGTGCTCTAGGAGGGGAAGCGGGTATCACCATCAAGCGCTAAGCAGGGCCGAGACAGCAGGCTGTGTGTATATGTTGAGACTAAAGAACAGAGGAAGAAAGCACATGATAGTTCTGTTTCTCATTGTGAGGGCTTTTTCCCACCAAGTAGCAAGGTCTCAGAAAGAGCTGGCTCAGAGAGTAAGAGAGAAAGTGACCGAAAGGAGACTTAGAAACCTTCAACTTTGTTTTTGTTCCAACTACCTGCACTGGTAAAAATGGGGTAGACAGAGTGTGCTGTATTTAATCAGGGCTGTGTGCAATTAAGCCAGAATGATGAAATTACAAAGGAGTAAAGTAGGGTTAGGAAAGAAGTTTCTGGATAATGAAAGGAAAGTGCTGTGTAGATGGATCACACTGCTGGCTAAGGTTTGTGGGTACTGATGTGAGAAATGAAAGAAGGTCCTGGCCAGAGAGATGAAGTAGAGGATTGAGAGGATGTGTTTCAACTCTTAGTGATAACGAAGTCTATGACTGGCCTCGGAAGTAGGTGACTGAGTTAAAGATGAACAAAATAAGTAGCAGAAAGACTTCAAACTGAGAGGCCAAAGTAATAGAAACATTATGTATATCTAGACTGAAATTACCAATTAAGGTAAACCCACAGTCAGTCCAAATGCAGAGAATAAATGACCATGGAGTGCTCAGATGTACATCTACAGTGTAACCACTATACGAAGGCTTGGGATCACCAAGAGAGGGGAGGCAGAAAGGTTGTGTGAGTTGAAGGATGAGGATGTCCCACCCCTAGATGAAAAGCAACAAGCACTCAGTGGTTGCTGAGATAGAGAAGCAGTCTTCTCAGGAACCACCCACCTGATAGGGTATCCAGTTCCCAAATGGTCAACCCCAAATACATTGTACAAGAACAACACTAAATGGGCTTAGTAGGATTCATGTGTGTGTGTGTGTGTGTGTGTGTGTGTGTGATAATAAGAATTACAGGCAAATTATAGAAGAGATCAGGAACTTGACAGGGAATGAGTAGGGGGAGCTAGAATGGGAGAGGGACGGGTAAAAAGGATATAAATACAGTACTCATGTATAAAATGCTCAGAAAAAACAGAAATTAATGTATTACCAAAGAAACCAGATTGCTAAAATCCATAGATTAGTATTCATAATATTTTTTTCACCAAAAGACAGAGTCAAACTAGGATAACATGAAACAGAATCAGAGCTGCTGAGGAAACATGATAACACAGCAAAGATGAGCAGACGGCTTCTCACTACACCAGCCAACAACACTAGAAATGATGGATCATGTCTGACGATCAGTTTTGGGGACCCTGATAATCAAAGCTCTCACAGTGTGATATTGGCCTAATTTGAAAATGATTAACAATGGAGAGTTGTTTTCTCAGTGGATTCCCACAATAAATAGGCAAAGAATATAAAAATCGTTAAATATACATGTTCTCAGAGTCCTGTGTAAGGAAAATTCTATCCAGATGAACAGCTTCCTCAGATAAATGCCAAGGTTTATTCTTGTAGATGCCTAACTGTTGGTCATCACCTTGGGCGAGATGAAGCTTAGATAGTGTTAGGGCAGCTTGGTCTTAGCCCCTGTGTCCTAGAATGTGGCTTCTCTCTAACTACTGTTCTTCCTGGGTTTTTAAATGACAGTTCAAGGTGTTGACCCAACCCCTCTAATATCTGGCCCAAGTCAGCCTGAAACCCATCCTCCCTGCTGTAGACAACCTCAAGTGCAAAAGTCCCTGCTCAAACTTCCAAGATCTGGCTTCTACTTGTCCTCTAGGACCCTGAGTTTGTTCCTTATAAACACAAACACACACACACACACACACACACACACACACACACACAACCATTCTGAAGGCTTCACGGAATGAAGAGACACTAGCTTGCACATCCCTTCCCAGGATACCCTCCCTCGATAGCTGGTGACTACAGATGTTCTGGAAGTGTGCCTGTCACTTCCTGCTTGACCTCACTGTTTTAACTGCACAGACAAAGCTGAACCCTCTAGAGAGAAGCTGACACCAAGTCCTGCTTTCAATGGCCAGCACTTATTCCCAGACACCTTCCATTGTCTTAGGTAACACATCATTTCTATAACAGGAGGAACACTCTGACAGAAACTACATCCCCACTAGCAGTAACCAAACCCTCCTGTGGTTAAACACAGGCCATGTCTCCTTATTCTCTACTCAAAACCCACACTACAGGCTGAGGTTGGGACATGGCTCTACAGGGTCCAGACCCTTTGGAGGAAAGAGGTTATAGAAGTAACACTGGAGCCAGGGCTGAACATGAGGTAAAAGCAACAGAAGCAGACAGGTAGATTCCATGTGCCGGGGAGAGAGTAGCAAACAGTTCCCAAAGGGGTCAGGGGAGGTAAGAGGTTAGAGGGAGCCTGCAGGGTTTGCTCTCCAATCCTAAGTTCTGCAGAAGCTGCTGTGCTGCTTGCTAGAACCCACGTCCCTCAGCAATGTAACACACATCAGCGTGGAGAACTTTAGGTCCAGAAGGGTCCACAAAGCTGACTCTCAAAGGGCTTCCTACATGGAAAGAGGTTTAGATTTTAATCTCTAAAGTGTGAGAGATTGGCAGCGCAGTTCTTACCACGTGATCCAGGGGAGTAACAAGGATGTCTTCGCACATATAGTGTTTCAAAGCTACATTCTCTCTCTCTCTCTCTCTCTCTCTCTCTCTCTCTCTCTCTCTCCCTCCCTCCCCCTCCCTCTCCCTCTCCCCTCTACTCTCACTCTCTCCTCATCTTCCTCTCTCTTTGTCTCCATTTGAGTGAAAAAAGTTTAAATTTCTATTCTCTCTCTCAAAGACATTTTAAAAAGGGCTCTTGGACTGGGAAGAAGGCTCTGCTGGCAAAATGCTGACTACCTAAGCATAAGGATCTGACCTTGATCCTTAGAACCCAAGTTAGAGGAAAAAAAAAAAAAAGCTGGCATGCTGGAGGACAGCTACAATCCCAGCACAGGGGAGGTAGAGACAGGAAGATCCCTAGGGCTTCTGGAAGGTCACTTTACCATGTCAGTGTGTTACAGCGTTAGTGAGTGAGTGACTGTAAGAATCAAGGTAGATGGATCATGGATCGGGGAGATGACATGGCAAGAAAAGCACTTGGTGCTCAAGGGTGACCCCTGAGTTCCCTGGGCCTCACTTAACAGTGGAAGGAAGGAATTGACTCCAAAAAGCTGTCTTTTGACCTCTACATGTGCACTGTATCATATGTAAACACACACATACTCATGCACATACACACGCCATATTCATACACACAATAATAGTTAATTAAAAAACAGAAAGGAGGAGAAATAATTGAAGACACCCACCATTGATCTTTGATCTCTACCCGTATATGCATACATACATACACACACCATGCAAAAAACCATACCTACACATACACAGAATAGGCTCTAGCACACAGTAGGTTCTTAATAAATGTTAAAGACAGGAAATTAATGGATAACAAACAACTAAATTAGATTAAATGTGGTTTGTGTAATTGTCACCTCCACTCAATATCATTCCATACCTCTGACTTTAAAAGGCCTTATTTATGTAGTCTCAAAGTCCTTTTTTCAAACTCCAGTCCCATTCAGAAAGCCTTTGAATTCAGCCTGCCTTCGTTCACCAAATTTATAGGAAAGACAATCTTGAGCCATCTGGTGCCTATTTAATTTTTAACCACCTCTCCCTTGAAATATTTCTTTCTTCATTCTTATTTTGTCCTAAAAACTTGGCTATGAGCTAAACTGCACCATCTGTGACTTCCAGTAAATACAACTGTTGCTAATGAAATTACCCAGTTTCATCATTTTGATTTAAATGCCTTGCCTGTTTTTCCTCTGACCTTTTGTTGCTTGCCATCAAACTCGAGCGTTTGTGAATTTAGATACATACGTCCATGTAGGTCAGTCTTGAAGAATAAATCTTCTGTGTGAAGCTCAGGAAGCTGGGCCAAGCCGGCTCGGCAAGCTGACGTGAGAGGTGGGGGCCAGAGCTACACAGAGAAATATGGATGGCACTTGTGCCCATCCACTCAATGTGCGCAGGGCCCCGGGGCAGACCCCCGCCTTGTGACCAAGTGGCTGCACGGTCTGGCTCGCCGGCCTCCCATTTGTTAGAATGCTAGTGATATTAATGAGCTGCAATACTAGAGTCCGTTCCTTGGCCTTTGGTGTGATTCCTCCCTGCACAGGACTGCTTGACCTGATTGAACAAAAAGTAAGTTCAGACACTCTCAACTTGGCCCAAATAGGGAGAAGGCCTTTCAGAAAATGAGAGAGAAAAAATCAGATTCACTCCCAGCCAGGTACAACTTTTCCATTTAAGGGGTGCTGTGTTTTGCATCAGTGACATCAACAGAGAAATGTGAGGGCCACAAGAAACATTTACCCATCCACTCATCATCGAGGTAATGTGGGTATAATCGTTTACTGTTGCAAATTAGAGAAATGGGGTGTTGTCCCACGAGATGGCTCAGGGGATAAAAGCACCTGCTGCCAAGCCTGATAACCTGAGTTTGAGCCCTAGGGATGTGTATGGTGGGAAAAGAAAGCTGACTCCTGCAAGCTGTCCTCTGATATCCTCACATGCCCTGGCATGTGCCTCCCTGCAAAGGAAATAAATTAAAATATAACTTTAAGAAAGAAGTGGAGGTATTGTGGAAAGGAGCATCTAACACTGAGTTTACTCTGAAGTAGTCCCTGGGCTAAACTCTGTAAGAATTCACTCACCTAATCCTCACATGACCCAGAACTGCTACTGTTCCCACAGCACAGCAGAGGAAGTGAGGCTTGCATGGGTGAAGACACTTCCCAGGGCAGACTCTGCCCCTCTACATTGTGTGGTTCTACTTTCCCCAGTGCTTGCTTGTGGCTTGTGTGCCAGATACTGCACTGGGAACCAAGGACACAAGAATGAAAGGGACTGTCTTCGCCCACTGTCTGGGGAAGCGAGACATAAAAATGCAAATCTGCCATCTGAGAGAGGCTATGAAAGGGTAGGAAAATATTCTCAGGTTGAAGCAAGAGGAGAGTGTCTGTCTGGGAAAGATTCAGTGCAGAAAAGACATTGGATCTGGGAAGGAGGAATGGGGGTTGGCTGACTGAAGATGGAGGGAGATGTTGGCAAGTCTGGGCAGAGGGAACAGCACGCCCACAGAAGGCCATATATCTGACAAACAAACTTGGGAGGAGCTGGTGACTGAGAAGGTATGGAGGCTGTCCTCTTTGTCGCAACTCAGAAGACTGGGGTTAAGAGAATCAACCTCAGAACAGGATTCCAGGGCTAGAGCGATGGTTCAATGGGTAACAAATTTGCCATGCAAGTGTGAAGATCTGCCTTCATATCATCAAATCCCAAGTAAAGCCAGCTGAGGTAGCATGCATTTAATTCAAGGACTCTTATAGCACATGGGAGTCAGAGAAAGGAGAGTCCCCCAGAAGCTCACCTACCACACAGCTTGGCATGGTATGAGGCAAATATAAGAAGATGACTCAAACAAGGTAGAAGATGAATCTCTGACTGCCACATGTGTGCCATAGAATACACTTAACTGTGTGATCATACACACACACACACACACACACACACGCACACGCACACGCACACGCACACGCACATGCACACATGAACACATTTACTCCACAGATTAAAAAAACCACAGCCCCAACACTTTTTCTCACTGAGTCTCTACACAAAGAGGAAATGGAGCAAGGCAGGCTAACACACCTGCCAGAGGAGCAGCAGAACACAGCTCTTTACATACATAATTGTCATTAGCCTTAAGGATTAACCAAGATGACTGTACTTGTAACTTTATCCTACAAAGTTACGCAACAGGCTCAAGGAGTAAGCTACAGCCACCAAACTCACCTACTCTCCTCTACCTCTCCACCATTACTGGTTTGAGAATGCTACTTCCATGACCCAGAAAGAGACCTGTATGGAAAAGTTGTTCTTAGTGTTTGGGTGGCAGAGCTGTGTCTGGTGGAGTCTGTAGAAGCTGTCATTGCAAACTGAGTGGCTCATCTCTGTAGACCCAAATGCACCCTGTGGTTCTGCCTTTGATTCCCATGGTGCTTCCATCTCAAGATGAGATGAGAGAAGGGAGAGTTACAGGCGAGGACTGTCTCCAGGAACACCTTTGTCAACAGGGATTGGATCAGCCAGGCTCCTTCAAAGGCCACTGAATATAGGGATCAGCAATGTTGTGTTCCAACAGAGCTGTAAGGCAGGGTGGGAGAAGTTGCACAGTAGATTGGGTTCATTGGTGTAATTTGTCTAAAGCTAAATTAGAAGTTCCCACATGAAGGCTGTCAATAGGTCACTGTGTGGATGTCCCCTGAGATGGTTTGCAAAAATAATCTCTTCCTTTTCCCTTGCATGTGCATGTGTGAGGTATGTGCACCCATATGTGTTTGCTTGTGTGTGGGCTTAAGTGTGTGAACCCTCAGATTGTCTCAAACACAATGAGGACAGGAGGAAACCAGTGTGACTCATGTTCCCTAGATTCCTCAATTCAATGTTTTGCCTGATTAGTTAAGATGTTCTTTCAAGCCCAAACTCAGCCTCAGAATCTTCTCAGCTCTGCGTACTAGACAAACACTCCCCAAATTGGAAATGACTACAGTGCGAACCCAGCTAACCAAGTCCTAGTCCAAGTCCAAGACCAGAGTGCTCTTAAATACTGAGCCATCTCTCTGGCTTCAAGAGAGGCATCTTTTTGTGGTAGACAGTGACAAATTCAGAGATGCATAACCGGTCAAAGTTCTAAGAAAAAGTGGCTGCATACTCAGCCATAGATGGGTGAAAACCCACCAATGTCCAATCTAGACGTACTGGTCAAGTCCATCAATGAAGAATTGCTGTGCAGTAGGGAAAGGCAGGGCTTGGAGTTGGCCTCTTAGAGTCTGATAGCATCTTGCTTCTGAAACCACAGAGGTGTCTGTGGAGAGTTCTATTCCCATCAGCAAGCCAAAGAGAAAGTGGTCCAAGTGGGAAGGCTTCAATCAAGGAGACATTAGTAGACACAGGTTGGCATACATTGGTGGCACTGAAAAAAATCAACCAGTTTCTCTCAAAGTAGATTCTTGGCTGAGCCTAATGCATGTCCTGTCAGGCCTGCTGAGTTCTGTGGGAACTGTGGCACACAAGCATGCCAGGTGACTTCCCTACATGTCTGTTGCTTTCAAGTTGTTTTTTTGCTTTTCTCTGTTTAACTGTCTTCTTGGCGCAGATTCTCAAGCGTAGAACTCAGGCTGTCCTTGGACTTGCATCCCGCTACCTCAGTCTTTTGAGTGCTGGGATTACAGGTGTGCACCACCAATCTAAATAGTTTTTTCATCTACATGATGAAATTAACAAAACAAAAACACTTTTAAGAGTGTTTTCCCTATCAGAGAAAGTGTTGTAAGTTCTTCCTGTCCATCTCACAACTTCCTACTGTATCATACCATTTTCATAGTAATGAAAATCGTAAAATAAGAGGTGATTTAACTTCTTTTGGAGATGTTACTTGTTCTCTTCACAACCAGAGTGGTTTTCTGTTTGTTTTCTTCTCATTTTCCCATGGCCTGCAATCCCCTCTCCTGCTTCCTAAAACTGCTGTGATGTTTTTGCTTTTCTGCCTTGTAGAATGCAGCCTGGGAGCTTCTTGGCATGATTCCTGGATATCACAACAGAGATATACAAGAAAACTTCTTGCCAGGGAACATGTGATCCTCATACGTGATATCCTCCTCCCTGAGCATGAAACTGCACCGTTCCTCTGTTTCCTCCAATGATGGCATCCATCCCTCTTACAAAGGCTACCAGGGAAACAGCAACTGCCAGCCCTAAACTTTAGGGTAGCCTAGTTTATTATAAGCATCCTGAAGATACCAGACCTTGTGGTGTACCACCACCATAAGGATGGTAAGGGATCCTGGAGCTTGGAGGCTGCTGAACCCCACAAAATAAAGACATACCCCTCAAACCCCTCTACCTTAAAGCATGGATATTTAAACTGCATGGATATTTAATAGATACCAACCATTCAGACATCACACAAAAGTCCTTTGCTTAAAATATGCATTATACTTGGCCCTAAATGGGCTGTCTGGATTACACTCCTTCCCTCAAGACTCAGGGAGTATGTGGAAGATGAGTAGAAAGGTTTAAGATCTGGAAGTTGTGGATGACTTCAAGGAAATAATGTTTTCCAGATACAAGAGAGGAGATTCAAATAGGAACCCCCAGAGACCATGACAGTGTGCATACCTGCACAAGCTCAAACCAGACAAGGGTTCCAGCATAGAGGAAAAGGGTAGGGTCAAAGCTCCAGGCCTAACTGAGGAGCGATTGGTATTTTCTGCTGAGAGAGGGAAAGTCCATTTTCTTTAATGGCATGATACCCGGCATAGCAACCACACCCCAAGAGTTGTTAACCAACACAACCTGGTCTTCATAGATTTGGTTTTTTGTTTGTGTGTTTATTTTTTAAATAGAGCAATGGGACACAAAGTTAATTTGTAAAAAATCTTTGTATTTGTGAAGATGTCATCATGGAATCACTTTGTTAGGTTAGTATACCTAGTATAAAATATCACAGTCAATATAAAAAATTATATCCATGTTGAACACATCTGAAGGCCTATGTCAATGGATCCTTATAAAATATAGAACTTGGGGGACTGAGGGATTGCTCACTGATTAAAGTGCTTGAGACACAGCATGTAGACTGGAGTTTGGATCCCTAGGATTCACACCAATGTCCAGAAGGCGTGGCCTTCCACCTTTAATCCAACCTTGGAAGTCAGAAACATGGGATCCCAAGCTGGGATCCTTATCACTGAGCTCTGGGTTTGACTGAGAAACTTTGCCTCAGCAAAAGAGTAGAAGAATGATTCTTGACATCAACTGGGAGCCTTTACATGCAGGAGCACATGTGTACACAACACATACAAATGCACATACAAGCCCACATAAAAATGGGGGGAAGAACCAGAAATCTTGATGACATATCGATTTTTCTACACTTGTATGACCTCAGCTCTTTTCATGTATGTATGAAACACTTACCAATTATTAATCTGCATTTATCTCCTTATAGTATAGTTTCTGACACTGACAATACATGCACACATTAGTATGAATACTGCATCATTATTACAGATTGTTGAGTTCCATATTCTTAAAGGAAATCACAAACACATGATCAAATCATTCCTTCTTGGTCATAGATGACTCTGAATGAGCTCCAGATTTCCATCCATGCCAAGATGTGTGCTCCTTCTACTCTACATCTGTAAAGATGCATCTCACTGTCTCTAACCTGGTGGGCTTCTGCGTTTTCTCTTTTCATTGTCTAAGATGTTACTCTGAGGTCCAAGGATGAATGAATGGCTATGTATTCCTGTCCTGTGTATACACACCACACACACACACACACACACACACACACACACACATAAAGACACCCACCTTCCAACCTGGGCCTCTTGTTTAAGTTGTTCTTTCAGGGGACTTACAACACTTTGCTTTACAAAGAAAGTTTTTAAAGAGAGAGAGAAAAAAATGAAATGAAACACTGACTGTTCGTCAGTGCAATTACTGTGTCAAATATTCCCCTGGGGAAAGGGATTTGCTCTTATTGTGAAATAAATTATTCTAGAAACCAGGCTTCCGCGGTAACTTTTCTCTTTCCCCAGGCGGTATTTTCCCAACACTGTTCTCAAAATTCACTTTTGGTGATACACATATGGGAAGCTGGAAATAGTCGAAATTATATGTTTGAATTTTAAATATATTCCCATTTCTATAAATGTTAGCTGTTCCCCAGATTATCGGGGGCCACTCTACAGTTAGGCCATGGCCAGTTCCAGAATTTTGGCTGGTCTTCCTCATCCCTGAGGAGGGAGGGAGAGTCTCATGCCAGCCTCTTAGCCTCCATTCTCTATCCCTGAAGCTGCCACTTGTCTAAAACATTTGGAAAGACAAGATCCACTGGGAAGCAGCAAGGGCAGAGAGGAGCAGGCTCAACCTCCTCTCCACAATCCAGCACCCCCTGCCCCCCAGTACATTCATTCCCACATGACCAGCATGAGCTGTCTGAGATTCCCAATTAGGTGTTCTCTGCCCAGTGAGTATCCCATTAGCCTCCAGCCTGTCAATCTCAAACCACTGGACACACTACCCTTCAGCCATGTTATGAACAGACAGAACTTCCAATCAGTCATGGAATCCATGACTGCCAAAACTCTCTCTGAGTCTCTTAATCCATGGAAAGAGAAATTCATTAGTTTCTTTTCCTTATCCAAACCTCAGAGCAGAGCAGGGCCTGTAGAATGAAGTTATTCATGGGAATCTGGGATGCAGGGTACAAACAAATGTTGGGTATGAAAATGAAGACAGAGCCTGCAGGCTCCATGTTCCCACGTGGAGCAGAGAGTCTTGTGACTTCCTTCCAATGGGGCCTAATCAATACCTCTTCTATAGGCTTTCCTGAAGCTCTAAGTAAAACCTTACAAAAAATATAGTGACAGTAGCTATTTATTGAGATGTTAGTTTGTGCCAGGCCTTCACCTAGGGGCTCTATATATTTTAACTTGTTTGACTCACACATTCCTTAGAGGTAAGCCACATTTTAAGGCTCTGCAATTCAAAGGTCTTGTGTTGTCGCCACACTACAGATATTATCACCTGGAAGGCTTTTAAAGGCAAACAGGTTAAATGATAAGTTTCTATAGAGTTGCTGTTGGGGTGGAGAATATGTATGTGTAAGCAAGGGTATCTGCATTCCAATTCCAAGCATTGCACTCGCTCACACATAAACAAAGCAGTCGTGTTATCACTAAACACTGGTTAAGGGCACAAACCATGGAGTCAGCCCAGGCTACTTCTTTGTATCGCCACTGCTAGCTATGTGACCACATCTAAATGACTTGACCTTTCTAAAGTTACCTGTAAAGTAAGAACAATAACAGGACCCACCTGCAGGTGTGGTTGGAAGAATTATTATCTAAGGAAAGTACATAAAGCAGAGCAGAGCCCAGTGCTTAGCAAAAGTCGGGGGATGCTGGGATCACCTTCCTCTGTTGACAGAGAAGATTCTTACAGACACAGGGAAGCCAGGTTGTATGGATTCTCCACAAAAACTTTGTAGGTTTTCATCAGTCACCATTAGGAGACGTTAGACATTATTCTCTTCACAGTGCTGGTTTGATTTGAGTCTTTACGAACCCAGCCTTTGACCCATGTCTGATGTTTCCTGTAAATTACAGGGACTGAAGACCAACTCAGTGAAAGTAGAGAAAGGACTTCAGAAATAGACAAATTTTGAGATCTCAGAAATTATATGTAATTTTCACAGAAAGGAATATTAAGGAATTCTATTTATCTCTATGTTTGTTATAAATAATATACTTTTGATGCACAGAATTTAGAAAATAAGCCCCAAAATAGTTTTAAATTTTCTTTTTAAAAATGTGTTTTTAGCTAGTGAGTATTCTGCCTACCTGTGTCCATGTATGTGCACCATGTGATGTGCTGGAGGAGACCAGAAGACACCAGAGCCCCTGAAGATGTGAGTCTGGAAACTGAACTGGGGTACTCTGCAAGACTGGCCACTGCTCTTAACAACTTACCCATCTCTCCAGTCCTCCCCCCAAAATATGTTAAAGCTACAAGAAGACTGGAGAGGTGACTCAGTAAAGCAGACTGCCACTAAGCTTGACAGTGAGTTGGATCACATGGTGAAGGGAGAGAACTAAATTTCATGAATTGCGCTCTGACCTCCATACCTACATGCTGCTATGCATACCCATATGCAAATAAACAAGTAAGTAAGTAAATAAATAAATCTAATGACAGGAAGGGAAAATTAAAAGCATCCCTGTTCATCTTTGTGGCTGATAATATTTTGAGGACAAAAACTTAGCAAGCTAGTTGAGAATAGGTAACCATTCCATTTGGTTGGCAGTCTGCAATAAGAACTGCTAACTGCATCAACTATGGCTCCTGAGCTTGCATACAGCTTTCAGCATCATGTTCTCCTTTTTGAAATCATAATAGACATAAATCTCTGATACACCTAGAAATGTTAGGCATACAGTATTCCTCAATGCAATTCTGAGATCACATGGTGGGAACAGAGAGAGGGGAAAACCATGTTAGAAGCAAGATGCCTTTTCATGAACCTATGAATAAACTAAAGATGGCAGAGTGGTTTTTAAAAATCACAGGCAAAGACCTCCAAGGTAAGATCTAATTCCCCTGGACAAACTACCAAGGGAGCAATAATTTAGCCAATGGCAGTCAATTAAGTGATCACCATCTTCATTTTTCTGAATGGCCAGAAGAGCCCATAGGCAACGGAGAGGCCATTGATGAAGAGGAACAGAAAATGGATTAACAGAAAAGAAGGCAAGTGGAAGGCTCTCGAGAGATCATCCCCAGGCCCCCAAAAGAAGACAGCTCTTTCCCTGACTGATAATGAAATTGTTAACAGCTTCAGGTGAGTGCATTCTATGCTGACTGTCATATTTACGTCTGCAGTCTGCATGCTATGTTAATGAGAAGGACCACACAGGAGAGAACCAGTCACTTTCTGCAGCTTGGGTCTTAAATGTTATGCTGGTCATGTTGGCTATAAGCTTAAATACCAATCTGGTGATGTATTCCCCTTTAAACTGCTCCCCCCCCCAAAAAAAGAGCAAGCTGGGGAAATCGAAACAGAGCCTGCATAGATTTTTCAGTGTTGTAGAAGCAGGCGGCAGTACAGTTGCAGCTGAGCTGGCATTTAAACACTTAATCTGCTGACCTTGGATTGCACAGCAATTTCTTGTCTCTTAAAAACTGGGAACATATAAAAATTATATTAGCATCAATTATTTTAATCATTTTTGTTTAAATTTATCTTTCTCAACCTTGGTTCGTTGGTATTGTAACCCAGTATCTCTTGTCCGCTCATATCCAGCCACTCATTAATATTCATTGAAAGTATTTGTGACTTCAATAAGCCTGGGCTAACTTTTTATAATGTATTTGGGAGTATTACTTTTAAAGATTTTTGAACTGCCACCACCTTCACTGAAAATGGTAATTGGTGCTTCATAATAATGTAAGTGACTTCTCTCAGAGTCGGGCTGAAAAAATGAATCAGGATGGACTTGAACTTATCTCAGGGACAAAGGGCACCACCCTAGCTGCAGTGCAGGTGGTGGTCACCTCATTTTCCTCCCACTCAACAAATTCTTACAGAAGGAGGTCTAAGTATTAAACACAGAGCTGGTTGGTTTAGTCCATAGCTGGGTTTCTTACTAACATGGGAATTGTGGAAAGGTTTGGGGTATTTTAAGAATCTCCTGTACAGCCTAGCTCCAGGTATGAGAAGGACTCTTTCTCAAGGGAATAAGGCAGGGAGTGGTGGGCAGGATAGCTGTACACACACACACACACACACACACACACACACACAAACACATCTCTTGTAAAAGTGCTCAGCATTTTGCTTACCAGTATTGGCTATTTCTAAAGAGGAAATTGACAAATTTTGTTCCATTAAATGAGCTTCAAATGGGGGTAAGGAGGTGGGGTCATTTCCAGGATGAGACAAAGACCTGGGATAAAAGAGGCACCCAAGAAGTAATGGGGGTGACTTAATCTGTGACTCACTACATTGGGGATATGGAACCTGAAGAGGCCACCTCCTGTAGCCAGCAGGACCCCTAATGAAACAATAGAAACATCAGCCTACCTACAAAACTTTCAACCCAAAATATATCCTGTCTACAAGAAATACAAGCACAGGGATGGAGCAGAGATTGAGGGAATGGCCGACCAATAACTGGCCCAACTTGAGACCCATCCCATGGGCAAGCACCAGTTCCTAACACTACTAATCATACTCTGCAATACTTGTGGACAGGAGCCTCTTGTCCTCTGAGAGGCTCCACCAAGCATCTGACTTATACAGATACAGACACCCATAGCCAAATAGTGGATGGAGCTTGGGGATTCTTATGGAAGAATAGGAAGAAGAATTGTGGCCCTGAAGGGATAGGAATTCCACAGGAAGACCAACAGAGTCAACTATCCTGGACCCTTGGGATCACAGAGTCTGAACCACCAATCAAAGAACATGTGCAGGCTGGACCTACACTTCCTGCTCATATGTAGCAGATGTGCAGTTGGCCTTCATGTGGGTTCCAAGCAACTGGAATGGGGCTATCCAAAAGCTGTTGCCTATGTGTGGGATATGTTCTACTAGCGGGCTGCCTTGTCTGGCCTCAGTGGAAGAGGAAGCACCTAACCTCTTAGAGATCAAAATGCCAGGTTGCAGGTAGAGGCTCCCACCTACTGCAAGAAGAAAGAGGGGATGGGGAAGGATTTTGGGAGGGGGAGACCAGAGGGGACAGTGAATGACATGTAAAGTGAATGTGTAAAAAATTAAATTAAAAAAATAGAAGAAAGAGGGGGAAGTGAGCTTCAAAGGAAAGAAGTTTCTAGAAGATGATAACCATTAACTCTTTTTATGAATATAGGAAGAGTTGTACTTTCCATGGAAGAAAAGTTTAAGGTTAAACAAATGAACAATGTACAAATATTGATCCACCCATGTACTGCACCTGTGAGATTCAGCCATGAGGAATGCTGGCTTCTAAGGAAACTGGTGGATCCCAAGAGAGTGGGGAGGACAAATGAAAGGGAAGGAGAGGAAGGAAAGAGAAAGGAAGGAGAAGGGGAAAGAGAGAAAGAAGGAAAAAAGGGAATGAGAAGAGAGAGTAGGGAAGGGAAAGATGGTGAGAAGAAAAAAGAAGGGAGAAGCAGGGAGAGAACAGAGTTAGGAGGGAGACAGACCCACTACTATAAAACCATCATAATGAAAGTCTTCTCAAATCAAAGCTAGACCATAGTGTATGGAAGAGCCAATTAGCATCCTAAGATGCCTCACACACAGTTACCTTAGGCATTATAGCCTTTCTGTCGCCACTCCAAAAAGGACTGGGCAGCTATTCAGGTCACATTAAGAAATGCTGTCACCGAAGTAAACCTACACTCAGCTGCTGTGTTTTGGTCAGGTTTGAGCATGTTAAATTTCATTCCCATTGAGAGATACTATGAAGGGAAAACTTAATCTAATTGTTTTGAAGCAGGGCAGGTGATTAAGATAAGATATGAGCCTTAAAGTATAGCACTCCAAAACTTGGTGGCTTCATCAGAAGAGGAAGAGGCAGAAGCTCACATTCTGTCTCCCTCACCAGGAAGCTTCTGATACTGCCTTGAGACTCTGCCCACACTAGATGTCAACTCTGAATTCTGGAAGTATGTGTTCAAATAAGCACCTTCTCATTAGAACTTAGTATGCCACTTGATTATTGACAAGAGAAAACATATAAACAACATTTGTACCAGTTAACCTTCTAAGGTGGGCCAAGGTATTCTGAAGATCTGGATATGGTCCAGATCTATCCCACACTGCCAAAGGAGATGTTCACCAGGTAAACTACATCTTCATTATATAGAATATGGAGTTTGGGGAGGCCATTACAGAAACCTCTGAGGGAATGAGCCTAGGGTACCCTTTGCTCCGCTCCTCATGGGTAATGTGTTAGCCTTGTCCCCATCTGCCACCAGTCTTCCCCTCTCCTTGCTGGCTCCTGTCAGTCATCTTCATTTTTCTAGTTTGTCTGACTAGCCTTCACTTGGACATCTCCCTCATATGTGTATTCACAAGCACAAGCCAGCCCCTAAAATGCTCTAGCTAGACATTGCACAGTCACAAACAAAAAGTAACAGTCCCTTACCTCTAACAAGCTCATGCTCCATACTGTGGATACCAAGATGTTTATTTTGAGATTATCAAGCTAGTGATTTTTAAAATGCTAACAGCTACTGAAAACATTGTTTAAACACTTTGCCTAACATCTCAGGGCAGGGTTAAGAACACCTGCTGTTCTCACTGGGAGTTCACATCTTGAACTGCAATTCAGAAACAGAAAGCAGGAGCTAGGAATGATGGGAGTCCTCTAACTCTCAAAGCCTGCCCCTCATGACAGTAAAGCCATATCTCCTAAACCTCCCCAAACAGCACCACCGACCAAGTACTCAAACTCCCGAGGCTATGGGGACATCTCATTCATCAGCTAAACTTCTCACTTGATCCCCACAGCTCTCTGAAATGTTCATTTCTCCTTTTTGATAGACAAAGACCTGAAATGTGGAAGAATCCCACAAGGGTGGCATTGGCATTGTAAAGATCAGGCTTACTACATTGGTTCTGCATGTCTTACAGATATTCAGTGGAAATAATTGTTTTCTAAAAAAAAAAAATCTCTTCAAAGGTCCAGATGAAATACATCCAGCAGCTTAACCATTGTCCTCTGAGCATGGCTTCACAGGTGGCAAGTACAAAGTGTGAGAGAATGGGTGAAGAATTCACCCATTCATTGACTATTATTGAGGATCTACTATGTGTCAGGTATTCCTGAGATGCTGAGTGGAATCATCATTGGGAACTTTACAATCTATGTGTGGAAAGGAGAAATGGTCAAAGGAAAATCAGTCATAACCAGAAATCAATTGGCTCACCTCTGTCACTACTTGTGTTAGAAAAACCTGCTTCCTTCTTTTCATGATATCTCCTGCATGATCTTTGCAAACTAATTCTTTCCACAATACCACACACACTAAACCTTTTGGATAATGATTCTTTCCCAGATATAGAGTGAATTACAGGACCTGTCAATAGACAGATGACCAACGGCCCCTTAAGTAGAGGGAGTGAGTTGGGTCTGATCCCCAAGTACAGTAGAGAAAAATGTAGCTGCCTCTCTCCTTAACAGGAAGATGAGAATGGTGAGTCCAGGGTGGGGGAGCTCCTCTTAGTTCTTGAGGATGTTAGGGTCACAGATTTGATGGGAATATCCAGCACCTTATAAGCCATAGCTCAGAGAGGGACAGGATGGAAGGACCACTAACCACTCCTCTTCAATGGAAAAGTGCTTCCTGACTACGCACAAACTTGCATGGAGACATCTACTCTAATGGTTTTGTACACCTGCCCTAACTGTGACATTAGCAGTGGGCTGAGCACAGAGAATAGATCCATTTCTGGGCAACCATTCAAGTTAGGAAAATGGGATGTCTCCAAACTCTCTAAAATCAAGTTTTGTAATTTTGAAATGCTGTGAACAAATTCCCAAGGACACAAAGTACTACAGAATTAAGAGTCTGAGGGGATGCGATTGGAACCGCCTGTGCCAGTGCACATCAGACCTCTATGATATTCGTGTCAACACAATCCAGTATTGTCTCAACTGAAATTAAAATGTTTGTGGTGTGCGTCATTTAAACTGTCTTCAGCCTTATACTGAGTTAGATTTCTGAGCTTGGTTATATCTTTACAATGAGGAGAATGCCGATAGATAATTATCAAGAACAAGCTGTATATATTTACATCTATATGTACCAAATAATATTTTGCCTATTGCTTTTACTCAAAAAAATGGAAAGAGATGGGACCAATCAGATTTTACAAACAGAGGAGGAAAATAGGCCCATAAAGATACATAAGTGGGTTTTGCTTTTGGTTGTACCAGGGGCAGGGGGATAGATTAGCTAGCTCCTTGGGGGATCTTTCAAAACTCAGCTTGCACTGTATATTTTCTTCCTCTGGGAATCTTTGTAGCCAACTGTGTAACCAAATGCAGGGACCACACTGTAGATGAAATCTGGCATCAAGAGAGCTCAACTGGTGAATGCTAAGCATGTTAATATGGATAATTTAAAACTCACAAATAGCTTTTCCATAATATGATTCTTGCCCGAGGGGGTCTTTTGGTTGGAGTGCAAATACAATCAGGCTTGAGTTTACAACATAAAAAGAGAAACAGAATATAAGAAGCAGAACATTTTAGGTAGCTTCTGCTGAGGTTCATGTTTATTGAAGGAATTGGTGAGACAAAGGATAATGGCTTTGTAAAATGGATATTCAGAGTCCTTGCAAATTCTCTGTGCTCTCTATTAAATTGTTGAGATTTAAAAGACAAAAAATCCCAAGTTCTTTCACTAAGATGGGAAGCCTACTTACCTTTGCCATGTTGGTTCATGTGGTGGTTTGAATAGAAATGCCCCCCACAAACTCATAGATTTGAATACTTGGTCACAGGGAGTGGCACTATGAAGAGGTATGGTCCTGTTGGAGTAGGTATGGCTTTGCTGGAAGAAGTGTGTCACTGGAGGTGGGCTTGAAGCTTTAGATGCTCAAACCAGGCTCTCTCTTTCTTCCTACTTTCTGCTAACCCAGATGTAGAATTCTCGGCTACATCTCCAGCACTATGTCTTCCTGTGTGCTGCCACACTTCCTGCCATGATGACAGTAGACTAAACTCTACTCATAAGCTACCCTGGAGAAATGTTCTCCTTTATAAGAGCTACCATTGCCATGGGGTCTCTTCACAGCAATAAAACTGTAAGATCATTCACTCTGAGTTTCCAGCAATCAGAACATAAAATTTAGTTGATGATGCCAACAGAGTGGATAAACAGAAAAAGGGGGAAAGGTATGTAAACTACTGCCCTTGTTCATAAAATCACCAGTGGTTTCAAAGGACTCCTGGAACAGGATATATTGCATGTCATCTACTAAGTATGAATCTTCATTACCTGAATGCAAATGATCACACTGTGAAAGACGCTGTGCATTTTGCTCTTGATGTATACTTAGCATTTTCTTTTAAGGTCTAGAATTTGCTAGAGAAATTTTTGTTGGGGGAGTCCTACTACAAGCTAGATGTAGTGGTGAGTAGCCTTGTAGAGCCCTTTTGTGTAAATTCAAGTATACATCTATTTGGCCACTACTGGCCCAAAATCCTTCCCAGAAAACACTAACCAATGTACCTTACTTCTAAATTGTAGTTTATCATATGCTTATCTGGGAAATCAAACAACTGTGACCATTTCTTACAGTTGATTATATATATATATATATATATATATATATATATATATATATATATAGCTAGCAATGTTAAGATTGTGGTTTTTAAATTCAGACCCTGTTAAATCGAAATAGTAGCATTTACAGACAGGTACCCTGGAGTTTATCTGAGCCTCAGCTTCATTGTCTGTAAAGAGGAATTATTAACGTATCAATTTTGTAGGAGGCTTAAGGAAACTGGGTGAGAAGAGGAAACCAAAGTTCTAAAATCCAGAGCATTCTCTCAGTATTTCATTCTTTTGAGTGTGTGAGATGCAAGGCTGCAGGAGCCTCACTCTCAAACAATTACCCTGTTTTTAAGTTCCCAGGGCAATTACAAGTTCTCAAGAGTAATCAAGCATAAAGAGTGTCACTGATGCTAAAATGAATTCAAATGTCTTTATAGTACAGCTGGAGAGACAGCCTAAGGCTTAAGAGCACCGACTACTCTTGCAGAGGACCTGGATTCAGTTCCTGGCACCTTCTTGTCAGTTCACAATCATCTTTTATTCAAATTCCAGAGGATCAAATACCCACATTTGATCTCTATGAGCACTGCATGTATATGATACACATGTATACATGCAAGCAAACACTCATACACATAAAACAAAATTAATCATATCTTTAAAAATAATAAGGTATATTGATAACCAATTATTTCTAAACTAAATATTGTTAAATAAATCATATGTTTATTATGTACATGTATAATGTAGGGGTTTTTTGTAAGCTGTTGTTACAGGGATATTATGGATAAAATGTTATTTTATTTGTTCCTATGTCTACCATGAAAAAGACTCAATGACTCCTTGGGAAAGCTCCTCTGTCGCTCCTCCCCGAGGATGGCTGTGGGTTCACATGGTTAACAGGCACTGGAGTATGCTGCTAAATAAATAGTTCTAAATACTTGGAGATACTTGTTCTTCATGGGCCTTGGTTCCCTCATTTTGAACATAAAAGCACTCACTCATAGCTCTCCTCTGTGTTGTCACTCATGCTTTGGTTCCTATTTAGCAACAATACATACATACAAAATGCATTCTGAATAGCTGAGTGTTCTCTTTGCTTGGCAAATAATGTGAGTCACATAGATGAATACAAGTGCCAGAGGAAGATGCTGTCTGACAATGGCTAGCTCTCACCTTCACTGTCACATGACATATACTCAGAGGACACCCTGGGATCTTGTACAGCCAGAGGTCCACTGAACCCCAAAACTGTAATATCAGGCATACTTGGCTGTTTCTACATAGGAGATAGTAAAGCTGTATGTGGTGTCTCACAGTATTGATGTGCTAAAAGATAACAGTTTCAAAAGAACATTGCAGCTAAAACCATTATACAAATACCATAAAGGTCATTAAGACATGGCCTGACAAGATAATTCAAGTGAGATTTAACATACCAATTCTAAGGGACAGAATACTGCAGCCTTTCATTCAGATGCTAACTGTGCAAGGCAGCTTAAAAACGTCCCATGTACAATGTAGTTTCTCTCAGAATCATTTACTGATGGGGGAATATTTGTTTGTTATGCCAGGCTTTTTGTTTATTTTTTATATATAAGCAGAATCTCATATAATTGATACTGGCTTCAAATTTGTTGCATAGCCACTGCTAACCTTGACCCTGATCCTCCTGCCCCAGTCGCCTAAATGCTGAGATTACAGATATGGCCCACTATTTCCAACTCTTTATTGAGGCTTAAGTGTACATCAAATATTGATCTACAATCAAAACTTGGGAAAGGAGAATGAAGGGGAGAGGGGAGCTTATAAACCTACACACTTAACATTTAGAAGAAATGAAAAGATCACTAAGCATTCTCAGCCAGTCTATTCCTAGGAACAGCTGCCAGTACAGATGAACATGTTTGGAAGGTTCTAGATCCTTCAGCTAGCATCTCTCACTCATTTCACTGCAAAGTTGCTCATAACCACAAATAAATGGCTTCTAGCTGAGGCATCTGTTGCTCCAAGTTTTATCCTCTTGCTTTTCAGTGAAGGTAAGAAACCGTGTCTCCAGGGTATAATGTACCTGTCAGGACACAAAGGCATCAACACTCTAACCCAGGAAGCAAAACAATTTTGCAAACACAAGCACTGCCTGAAGCAATCCAAGAGGTTGATAGCACTTGATCACTAACATTTGGGGATTCTCAAGGCCCCTTCTCAGGAAAAGAAGGTCTTTTCCCTTTAAGTTCATATCCAATTTTTGTGATCATTGCTAAACCATTAACTGGATTGACTCAATTGACTGATTGTCCTTTGACAGCTCAAAATCCTTCCTAAGTACAAAGTTATTCAATTAACTCATTTTCAATTAGCACAGTTGCTGCCAACCTGGTGTAAATGTCTCCTCAGACACAGGGAAGAAGATAGAAAAGAGGCCAATAGGATGGAGATTTCTTTGGGTAACTCATTCTGTTGGAAGTTTCCAGAGCAGGTCAGACCCACAAGATAATGTACTTTTTGTGTTTAAGTGCTAACTGGCAGCCAGGTGCTAAGAGAGTGCTGAATCAGCCCAGAAGAGGGGGAGCAAAGAAGAAAGTTGGGTTTTCTAGGCTGAAGCCAGCAAAGGAAAGAGCCTGGTGAGTTATATATTGCTCAAGGCGGGCACAGGTGGATGGAACCACAGGCCAGGTCAGAAAAAGAGAAAGATTTATGTCCTGTTCAAACAAAAGGGCAGAAGAAAAATCACCAATCAGGTTGGGCAGCCCTACAGTGAAGGAGACAGCTGTTCATACAGAGAAGGAATGGTCAGGTAAGATGGGCTGGAAGGAGTAATCAGAGGGCCATCTGCTGACCCGAGATATCATGCCCTGGAGGCAGCAAACCAATCCTGTCCTCCAGGATGCCACACAAAGGGGCCACTGCCAGTCAGGCTAGCCAACAGTTCCAGGACGGACAAGGAATTAAAGTTACATGAATCTCATGCTAAAAGTTGCCCAGCCAGTTTTCTTCCGATTTGGAAGCTGAGTGGAGACAGTGTTTTCTTAGTCGAAGACTTGGCGGACCCAGCTACCCAGTCTCTCCATGCAGCAAGAATGCAGAGCAGCAGCTCACCAGAGCCTGTGTTCACTACCCATGTTGTATCCTGTGGTGGCTGACAGCAGGTGAGTAAACCACCAGGTGTGCACGTGGACAGTGCTGGTCCCAAAGAATATGCCCATAGGATCCCAAGTGTGTGGGGATGGAGTCAGAATGGGTTTTGACTGTGGAAAGCAGCCTAATCTGCACAGGATGTGCAAGCCAGAAAGGGCACAGAAAGTACAAGAGGCAGAAAAGGACAGGAACTGGTAATGAACTTGCATAAATGGACAGTGTGCCCTGGAATGGAAGACCCACATGAGTGCAGCTTTGCTCTAAGGAAGCCAGCAGACGTTGTGCTCTACCAATACTAATGAGTGTCATTATAGTTCTTGTATGGATAAGCCAAATGTCAGACAAAAGGCAGGACAGAAGAAAAGATTTATGTCATAACACAAATTAGAAATTATAAGACCTGGTGTCCCTAAAGAAATCATTGATAATTGGTAGGACAGCAAAGACAACCAGAAGAAAGCACTGACCAGTGAAAGTAGCAAGATTTGGTTGGGGTTAGGACTCAGTTGGCGGCATACTTGCCCAGCACACACAGACCCTGGATTCTATTCTCACCACTGCATGAAACAAGGAGTGCTGGCACATCCTATAATCCTAGCACTTGGGAGGTGGAGACAGGAAGATGAGGAGGTCAAGGTCAGTCTGTCTAGTAATCTATGCAGCAGCTGAAACCAGGAAAAGCCAACAATGCTGGGATGACATTGGAAGAAGAGGAGGGCTTGGGTCCTCTCTGTTGACTCTTTCCCAGCTATTCCATTCTGGCTCAGGACTTGCCCCTCTGTGTTTGGCAGCTCATTTCCTCCTTTCTATTATTTGAAGAAAGCTATTCTAGACAAGCCAACCATGGCACCTAACTCTCCCTTTCCAAGGTACAGGCTACTTTTGGCTCCTTGCTGATCGAAGATGTCCCAAGCTCTACCTTGAGTAACACTTATTCCAAACTGGCCATAGCACAGCCCAATGTCTAGGTCAAATAGAGTCTTTTTTAGAATGTCTATAATCACAGGCTGCCCAGTGGTAATTAAGAAGGCCAGTCAGATCCCCCCATTATTGAAGCTGAGCAGGAGCAGGCTTAGCTTGGAAGGAATGAAGCTATTAAAAGAGCATGAAAGCAAGAAGGCATGCAAAGGAAGATGTTGTACACCCAGAGAGTGCAGATGCTGTGGTGAGGGATGAGCTGGTCAGCTTCTGAGATGCAAATAACAAGCACTGATTGACAGAAGCCATTTTAAAGACCATTTAGGATAGGCAGTGTTCTCACAAGTCCTGACTTAAATCAGGCTGAAGATAACAAGATATCCTAGGCTGGCTTGCTTATATGATATCCATTTCTCATAGTTCCAAAGAGTACTGAGGTGGTTTGAATAAGAAAGCCTATAGGTTCAGATATTTGAACACTTGGTCCCCAGATGGTGCCACTGTTTAGGAAGACAACTTTGGTCTCGCTATAGGAGGTACACCACTAAGGACAGGCTTTGAGAATTCCTAGCTTCACCCCACTTCCAATTTGCTCTCTTTGTCCTCTGTGTTGAAGATATGATCTCTCAGGGTCCTGCTCTGGTCCCATGGTGTCATGCCTCCCTGCCTTTATACACTCTCCCTCTGGACTGCAAGCCAAAATAAACTCTTCCACAAGTTGCTTTCAGTTGTGGTGTTTTACTGCAGCAATGAATGTAGCTATGAAGTCCACGGCCAGGTATCAGCAGATTTAGTTCCTGCTAACAGCTTACTTCCTGACTTGATGACACAGCCTTCTTGTCATTTTCTTACAAGGCAGACGTAGGGAAGAAAGTACGAGAGATGGAGGCAAGAAGATGGAGGAATGGGAAGGTAAAGATAGGGTAGGAAAGAAGATAGCAGGGAGAAAGTAAAGACGATGGAGTGAGAAAGAGAGGAAGAGGAGGCAGCAGGGAAGGAGGGTGCGGGAAGAGGAGTCAAGAGCACACACCCCATGATTACTCCCTTCCCAAAGAGGACTAACCTCATCACAGGAGCCCTTGTTTTTGATCCCATCGAAACCTGAGTACCCCAACTGCCCCTCTGCTATCCTACGGGAAACCAGGGCTTCAACACCACGACTTTTGGAAGAAGATATTTGGTCTATAACACCCTAACAAGGAAACTAGGTGTTGGGACTCCCCTGACAAGAATCATACTCTAAATCATCCACTTCCTCCACTCTCAGCCTCCTCGTGGAAGTGCTGCTTCCACCAGAAGCATGTAGCCTCCTTAGCCTCCTGAAAACATATCTGCTACCATTTTGGGGAGCCATTTTGACTCCTTCTGCCTCTCAGTGAGGAGCATTGTGGTCTAGTGAATTCATCACTATCAAATAAATGGAAAAGAATTAATATAATACAGCAAAGGCCTAACACAAGCTAGCTGTGATAATAGCTACAATACACTGACTAACTTTTTACGCACCTACGTATGTTCTTAGGTCCAATCTTTACATCACCCTTCTTTTTATAATCACCCTTCTCTTTCCAGCATAACCTGATAAGACAGATGTTAATTGTGTCTTCCTTTCACAGAGGCAGACACTTGAACTTAAGAGAGGTATGGAGGCTGTCTAACATTACTCATCAAGTAAGCTGTAAGAGCAAGACCCAGGTTGTCCACTGAGTCTACCAAGCCCATGCCCATGGCACTTCTAGATCATCTAAAATCAGTGTAAACTCATTTCTACATGCCCCTGTGAAATGCCATCAAGATGAGAAACAAATTCCCATAGACCATTTTCCCTACACGGGCACCCCACCTCCCACCACCCCAAAGAGAGCTAATAATGAAAAAAGATACATGGCATGCCCATCACAGATTACTGTGTCAGTCCATTCAGCTAATTTCTACAACGATGATGCTAATTATTAGAGATAATGAAAACTCACTCTTCAACCACGACCCAGGGGGACTAGTGCAATTGATTAACAGGGATTTCAACCCACGCATTCCATCTCTCTTGCTCATTTTGTAATGGATGGGAAAAAATTGGTTTGTAGATAGAGATTTTTGAGAGCTAAGTGTCTAAGACACTGAAGGAAGCCACCTCATTAAGTCATAGGCCTGGGTAGGCACTCTCACAAAACCAGAGGCAAAGCCAAAGGCAGATAAACTCACTACAGGCACTATTTAATGAAAGTTTGCACTTTATCAGAGTATTCTTCCTGAATCTTCAATTTTTCCCTCCTTCTTTATTTTAACCACTCATTAATCTTTCTAAAACTGCAGCATTGAAACAGTTAAAAATAAATCTAGGATTTTCAGAACAGTAAGGATTTAATCATGGCAGCAAACTAAACCCCAGAGACAATTTTAGTCTCAAAGTTAAAATGTGGTGTATCTAACTCGTAAGAAATTGACTGCTCTCAGGGTCCTCTAACATCCTGCATAATCGCCATTCACACCCAAGGAGCTCCTGGGTATTGGTCCAGAGCCCACAACCAGCAGGAAGATCATAGTGTGTGTTGAATAAAATTACCCATTCTAAAGGTCCTCAGCTATCTTGAATATTTTAATAAAAACCTTTTTTGTAGTGGAGACCAACTGGGACCTCTTCCTCCAAGGAACGAGCTGTCAATGGTAGTAGAATTGAAAACCAGACAGAGTCAAGCTTAATTAGCTTTCCCATACACACATACCTCCTCCAGTCCCAGATTTCTGTGTGTGTGTGTGTGTATGTATTCCCAAACCATGAATAACAGTATGGTGGGATTCATTTCCCCAAACCTTTTTTAAAAGAAAGGCACAATTGTTGAAAAAGTAGAGAAAGAAAATTAATAGGTAGCAACAGATTTCCAAATTCTACACAAAACAGTAGCTCAGTGATACTAATAACATAATCATTGTAATATAGTCAGAATGGTCACAGAGGTGCAAAAAGGACACTCAGCCAAGTGTAGGCTGCCAGGCAGATTCTAGGCTTTGGTTTGGTGGCTAACAGTTTGCTGGGTAACACAGCAAAGTGACTACACATTGCTGGATTATATAAGCTAATTCAACTCTGAGTTTAAAAAAATACAACTCGGAGGTCTAAGAAGATAACACATTTGGTAAAGTGTTTCTCTTGCAAGCATGGAGACCCAAGTTTAATCTCATGAGCCCATGTAAAAAAGCAAACAAACAAGTAAACAACAATAAAAAGAGCTGTGGGTGCTTGTTCCTGCCCGTCTTGTCAGGGCTGAGAAGGCAGAGACAAGCAGTTTCCTCAGGCATGCTAGGCAGCCAACTTAGCTTACTGACTAAGATTCAAACCAGTGAGAGACCATTCCTCAAAATCCAAAGATAATAGTGTCCAAAGGGATCCTTTGGCCTCTATGCACACGTGTGTGTGTGTTTGTGCGTGTGTGTGTGTGTTAGTGTGTGTATGTGTGTGTGTGTGTGTGTATGTGTGTGTGTGTATGTGTGTGTGTGCGCGCGCACATGCGTGTGCACGTATACATGGACAAACACATTCGAGCCCATACACACAAACATGATCTGGCCAAGTGTGGTGGCATGGCAGGTATCTATAATTCCGACACTTGAGAGGCTGAGGCAATGGGGTCATGAGTTCAAGGTGTAGTAACAAGATCTTGACAAGAAGGAGAGGAGGAGAGGCAAGGAGGGGGGAAGGAGGAGGAGGAGAAAAGAAAGAAGTGGGAGGACAAGACAGGAGGCAGGGTGAAAAAGAGGAAGAAAATATGAACCCTGAAAAGAGTGAACACAAACCAGTCACTGGTCGTGAGGAACCTGTAGTTTAGTTACTGTAGTAAACCCATTGTACAGTCGGCGATGTTGGAAAATCAGTATTCTTTACACTAAGCCCATTCTGGAATAGCTACATTCTACTTTGTGGCTTTAAACTGTTCTGTGCCTCTAAGGATGGTAAACTCTCTCCTATAGCACTAATATACAAAAGAGTCCAGAGAACATTTCGTTTGCTTCATGTGTTAAGGTGACTGCCTATTAGTGGCATTCTTTGTGTTATAGCCTCTCCTGGGGACACCTCTTCAGGGAGCCCACTCTTTGTAATAATTTTTACAGCATTACATCTCACAAAAAAATTTAATATGAGGCTGGTTTATTTTGCAAACCATGTGCATATCCAATTTTCTCTCCTTTTCACAATACACAACACATCTGTTATTTCAATGATAACAGATGTTCTGCTGAAATTGTAATAACTTGTGAGTTAACTATATTCAAAACTTTATGGTTACACACGTTCCAATAACTTAATCCCCTACCATTATCTCTTCAAATTGATTTAGCCCTGCAGAAGTTGGAGAAAATCAAATATTCATTGTGTTTGCTTCGTGCATACATACAAAAATCACATCATGATTTATCTCTCCTGGTATTAATCCTGTCTTCCCTGGAAAGATGGGATAAAAATCCTAACAACATCAACAGTCCCTACCCTCTTTACTCATGAAGATAAATTTCATAGCCAATTCAGGCTTATTACATGTGCGTCTGTATACAAGCATTTTTTATTATTTGTAGAAGCCCTATAAATCTGATCTGCATTTTTAGCCATTTACCATCTAAATAAATGGCCTTTATTCTCATCTCGGGGATGCAAGCCTACCCCTATTTGACCATTTTCTCTTTTATTAAGGAAGCAATTCTCTTCTTCCAAAGCCAGCCAAACAAACCCTGTGCCAGGATGTGTTGGTTTTAATACAAATCTCTGCATAGAGCATGCAGATGCAGGGGCCAGAGCACATGTTGAAGTAAGGAAGCAGTAAGCATCTTCTAGTATTTTCCATGCCAGAACAGAGCCAAGACAATGAGTGAAAGGTATCAGTGTTCTCTGACTACGTGCAAAAGGGACTTGGTAAAGGGTGGGGCTGGGGCCAAGACACATCTTAAAAGAATACAGGTAGAGCCAGTCCAAGGAGCTGGTCAGTGGGAATCAGTGTGATGCAGCCCAACACAGCTGAGGCTCAGAGGTGACTTGGGAAAACTTCAGTGGACAAGCAATTGGGTATGAACAAAAAAAGATGCTGACCTGCCTCAAGCATAGGCCACGCATTTTGCCATCTCTTTCCCTTTGTGTTTCTCTGTATAAGGTATATGGAAACACTGGTCTCCCATGTACACATATGGCACCAAGCACAGAGTTTGTGATGCCGGACACCTGGATTTGAATCCCAGTGCAGCTGCTTTTAGCCTGGCAGGTCTTTGTCCTTTTCTATACTTGAGTTCCCTCCTCTATGAACTAGACAGAACAGTAGATCCCACTGCATTGAATTGTCAAACAAGTTACAGGAGAGAAATACTAAAAACCTTAGAAAGAAGACAGAAGCATTTAGTACCTACTGTTATTACTGGGGCCATGTCACCCTGTCTGTGCCAGTTCTAAAGGTTGAGAATTTTTTTGTAGTCCACTGTCTAGTCAACAATTCCCTCCCCATCCTTAACCCAAGTTGTTCCTGACCTTTGCCCTCCACCCATTGCTTAGATCTCCTTCTGTTGAGTGATGTGTTAGGTGCAAACTCTGGCATGAAGATTAATCATGTATACTATCTTTTGAATATTTCCCATTTCTCAAAATACTATAACCCTTTCCTAAAATGCAATGTTGGTCCTGATAATGATACAATGAGTAGTTGGCAGATTGAAAGAGACCATCCCTGTGTTTACAACAGGCTCCTCTCTGATGGCATCATGTCACTGTTAATGACAGGTCAGTAAACACTTTTCCCACTTGGTATAAAATTTCCTCAGCTTCTATACATTCTTTATAGAGTGTGACAGGTTTTACACAATTTCTAAAGACAACAGAAAATAGAAAACTCTGTGTGTGTTACATGAGAGGCAAAGTATTAAGACTCTGAAGAAAACTGAAACAAGGGGAAAACCTGGTTAGATGGGCATTTGTAAAGGAATCTCTCTGAAAGCAGAAAGGACTCCAAGAATATTAAGTTTAATTCTGAATGTGTTAGTGTTCAAAAGTCTCACTTGCTTGGGACATTAAAACCACATTTGGAGAGCTGGTACCTTCCTTAGACACATGTACCGTGCTTTGTCTAATGTCCTCAATGCTGTAAAGAATGGTTCATTGCTGTTGAAGAACAATAACGAGACTAAGTAAGAACAGCCAGAAAGCACCACCAAAGGGCCGAGGCTAGAACAGGGTCAGTGTGGGGAATTCATAACATAAAACAAACATGAAGCACTGGAGACATGGCTCAGTCAGCAAAGTGCTTGCCTTGCCAGCATGAGGATCTGAGTCTGATCCCCGGTATGTCTATCAGGCATCATTCTCTCATGCGCTCTCACATCCTAGCTGGAGTTGTTCTCAAAGCCCACATGCATGTTTCTGTCTAAGCAAAGAGGCATATAATGAACAGTACAATCCACTCACCTTGGGGACCTGAAACATGCCAGATGATTCTCCTGCAATAGAAGCAGTGAATGGCATCCTCAGGGGAATGCAATGTAGTCAGACATGGAGGAATGATAGGAAAGTCTAACTCTAAGATGACATCACTATAAATCCATGTTGACATCACTAGGAGGAACAGAAATTGGGTGTGCAGAGGGGCAAGAAAATCAGCCCCGGGGAAGGCAGAAAAAGGTCCCCTGAGAACAAAGTAACTGAAATATATTTGAAGCAGAACGAGAGTTAGCTGGGCAAAGGAAGGGGAAGATTCAACGGTGTATGCTGGCATGTTCAAGGGTCTGAAAAGGGGGAAAGGGCAGCATAATCACCCCACTGAATAAACCAAGCTTGGTGGCACACACCTATGATCTCAGCTCTAGGGAGGTGGAGGAAATTGAAGCACAAGTTTAAGGGCATTCCTGGCTACACCCCTGGCCAGTCTGGGCTACAGAAGACCTTGTCTCAAGAACAAAAGAAATAAATATAAAGAAATGAAATAAACAAATATGAACTAGATGTAAAGGCTAGAAGTAGTCACCTGGCTTCACTGTACCACCAGGAGGGCAGGAATTGGAGAATGGCAGTTTTGAACAGAGAACTCAATAATGCCTTAAAGACCACCTATTCACAGTCTCTGGGGAGTCCAGGGATTACCCTGCAGAGGCAGTCTCCTGTCTTTCAGGATAGCCCTTTTCCTTCTTGCTCATTCTCAGTTGACAAACAATTCATCTTTCTAATGAATTAGAGGCTCCCTCCTCAGCATCTGTCCCTTGTTCTACACCCTCACCCAGCACTGTTTTTCATCTTTCCCATGACAGACTCTTGACTAGTTGGAGATAATTATCACACCCTCCCAGGTCCTCCGTTTAACAAATTGAATCAAATTTCAATTAGTGGTTCAAAATTTCAAGCACCAAGAAAATATAGTGACATTAAATTGCAAGTTTGGGGAAAGTGCAGCCATTTGATCTAGCTTCAGAGTAGGAGATACAAGCTGACACATTGGAGGAGACAGAGATAATGGATTGGGAAGCAGGCTCCTATCTGAAACTCAGGACAGAGGACCAAATAACATAGGATGTCTTTTTCTCTTTTGACTCAAATTAAATGTGAAATTCTCATTCTTCAGTTGCCACTTCGCTTCTAGCCCAATAGTCTAAAGATGTCTGTGTGGTTAGTTACCTTCTTTGACTGCTGGAGGTGGTACCAACAAAGACACAAAGAAAGCTCAGAATTCCTCTGATTCTACTAATTGACTCATCTTATGTTTAGACAAGTGTTATTTGAGGCTAAATTACAGAGTCTTAATTCAGACAGACTCTTAGAATCTACAACTAATGAATCTTCCCTTCTGCAGAAGTGTTTCTTAGCACAGCCACTTAAGAAGCCAGAAAAGACAACAAATCCGGGACTTTCTTTCTTCCTGGGCTGTGCTTATGAATTGTGGGTTAATTGCATAACAAGGCAGCCAGTTAACACCTGCTGTAGATTTACATCCTTGCAGCCATGTATCATCTCCCACCTGATACCTGACTTTGTTGAAACCAGGATGTTTTAGCAGGACTGGAAGGTCAGCCCCATTTGTCAAAGCAGGGACAGTCCCTTTGTCTTAGACAGCCTTATCTGGGTTGTGGAGTCGCTCAAGGATATCATCTGCCTTCCGATCGGCACAGCCTTGAAAAAGTTGAGCTGTGAGACCAGCAGGTCTTCTTTCTCACTTATTTCTAGTAACTACTTTTGTCCTTATTAGTAGGCCAGATTCTACAGGCTGCTGATGCAAATGCAGCCATCACGTGCAAGGACCTGGGAAATTAGTCCTCTAGGCCAAACCACAGCAGAGGTCATTCCAGTGTGCCTTTGCCTGAACTGCTTTCATCAGAGTAGATATAGGATGCTAGTGAGGTCAGGGAATGGAGTGTATGTATGTCATGGACATGGAGAGGAGGGGATGGACACTGGCTAACATCTAAGAGAGAACACATTAGCAAATACATTGATTTGGTAATTTTTTTATTGAGCCTAACCTTCTAATAAGCCTTGATGAGCATCAGAACTATTATATATAAAGACTGCCAATTCCCTGTTCCCCTGGGGCTCACATTCTTGCATAGGGCCAGGCATCAATCACGATCACATCAATTGTAATACTTAGTCTGTATCCAATAAAGACCTATCTTTGTTCTAGATTCTTCATGCTTAACTCTTACAACCACCCTATGGAGAGATTACTGTCCTCCTTGCTTACAGATGAGGAAATTGAGCTATAAAGAATCACTTGCCTAGATCCTATAGCCAAGAAGTGGCAAAGACAAGAACAGAGGGGACAGAGAAGGTCCCAATGTCACACTGCCTCTCAGGGAACACAGGAACCATTCAAATGCTTTCAAGAATACTTTCCCCAGACAACCCAACATTCACTTCCTTTGGCAATTACCTCAAAGCCTTTCTCCTCACTGGACTTAGCCACTGTAGTACACCATTCTTGGGCATTCTGTTTTAGCATTTCTGAAATCAGGGTACATACTAAAACCAAGAAACAAAGCTTAAAAGGTAGAAATGTGCTGGACTGTTTTCACTTACTGATGGAAATGCTTAAAAATACTGAGGGTACAGATCTGCTGGGGAATTGCTAACACAGCTTGCAGGATGCCCAGGATTTGGTCTCCAGCACTGTATAAACTTATGAATGTTGTAGATGTCTATAATCTCTATATTCCAGAAGTGCAAATGAAGATGAGAAGTTCAAGGTTATGGCTTGAGAGATGGATCAGTGGTTAAGATTGTATACTGCTCTTTTAGAATATTGTTCCCAACACACACATTAGGTGATTCACAACTGCCTTTATCTCCAGCTCTAAGAGATCCAATCCAATCTTCTGGTCTTCTCCTGTACTCATGTTTGCACACACGTGCACACATGTATATACACACACACAATTATTTTTTCAAAAAGAAGAATCACAAGGTCATCTTCAGCTACACAGTGAGTTTGAGGTCGGCCTGGGCTACAGAAGACTCTGTGTCAGACAATGAAAGACGAGACTTGCTGCTGGCTCTGTCCACCACACTGGGAAAGCACAGACTCCGGGCAGGGCAAGACTCGACTCGGCTATTTGACAAATGAAGCATTACTTTCAAAAGTTGTCAACTGAAAAATGGAGAACTCTGAACAACTAGACATCAAGTCACCCTCAGACCCAAGTGAGCTGTGAGAAAAATCAGTCCATGCTGAAGAAGAAGCTGAGACCCAAGGACAACGGCTTTCCCTTCATGTCATGCCAGATAATTCTTGACAGAGGTTGACTGGTCTGGTCTCCTGATTCTGCCTAGCCCAGGCTGGCTCCTGGTTCTGTCTTACCTGGCTCCTGCTGCCCTTTGCTCTCCCCAGCCAGACTTTCTTAAAGCATCCAAACCACAAGGAAATTAAAGCCACAGGCAGCCTGTGAAGAATGTTCTGCCTATTGTTCCTGTTCTTTAAGTAAAATTCTTTATTCCATCTGCAACAAAACAAATCTTTTGCCTTCAACCAAGACATATATAACAATAAACATAGTATTTCCTGCAAGGAAAAACAAATCCTCATCTCCTGCATGCACAGTGGCTCAGTTTTACTCTGAATTCTTGGATGTCACTCCTCCCACATTCCCTTGAACCAGGAGGTCTGATCTTTCCTGACCAACCAACAGTGGCTCTTAATCAAGGACTTTACAAATGGTTCTTTTGGCTCTGCATGAAATGCAGCAATTTTTTGAACCATAAGATGTATGCACAGAGATGTGAAATCTTTGAACCGAGGGAAACATAAGCGCACAAGCGACCTTCTCTCTCTCAGTCTACACCAAATAAAGAGGGCAGGCATTTGGGAGCTTGAGTTGTGCCTTTCATTAGGATGCTGCCTGCCAGCATTCTCCCTAAAAATAGTCAGCAAGCCAGTGGAGACCGTGCTCTGGAAGATCGTTCTGTACCAAGATCCTTTTTAGCTGCTTAAGTCACAGGAATTTTAACTAAATTAGAATGTTCGCCACTTTGCTCCTTATGAACATGGTACTTTTAAAGCCCGAGCTCCTGAAACAGGGTTTGGAAAAGAAATGGGAAAATGTCACCTTCAAGTCTGAGAATAAAGATGTTGGCTCTTGGGGAAGTGGAGAAATGGAAGCTGCTGCTTACGGGTGCCTGCATAGTCCATTTCTTCACAGAGCTGTCTCATTCAGGTACACTTTTTGCTTCACCTATCAGCTCTGGGCATGGAATAGTCACGAGGCATCCAATGGGTCAGATCCACATTCTGAAGTGTTTACATTTCTCCACGTATAAGACACTAATGATTCTAGAACACACAGTAGGGATGCCAAGTAAATAAACAATTCAAATGTACTCAGTGAGATCCAAAAAGAGTTCCCCAGCATTCGTTCCAAATTCCTCATCTTATTCTTTGGGCTTCTTCTCCGAGCCTTCCATGGAGTCCTTAATTTCCATGTATCTCATATCAGCTGTTGAGACGCTTTAAATATCAATTCTGTTTGCATATTTTAGTATGCTTTCTTATTTATGTTATATGTTTAGGGTATTTTCAGTCATATTATCTCACCATGGCTTCCTATACAAAACAGACTGGCTGGTACATGCAGGAGCCCTCGTGGGCAGACTGTGTTAGGGTCTCCGGTAATAGTAGTCACAATCAGTTTCCTGAAACTGCTTTGATCAAGATCATGTCTTTCTCAACGGACATCATTGTAGGGCCGGTGGGATTGCTCAGCAGTCAAAGTAATTGCTTTGCAAATACAAGAACCTGAGTTCAATCCCCAGAACCTACACAAAATTGCCATGTGTGGTGGTGGTATATGTGTTTGTAATCCCAGTGTCAGGGAGGTGGAGGCAGGAAGATCCCTGGGACTTACTGATGAGCCAGTCTAGCCAAATTGGTGGGATCTAGGTATGGTGTCACTTGGCTATAACTCCAGAACTTAGGAGGGTAAGGCAGGAGGATCACCAGTTTGAGGCCAACCAGGGCTGAGTTCAATACCAGCCTAGGCTGTATAGTAGAACACTCGCTCAGTAACATTACTACTAATTATTACAATAACTATGGTGGTGGTGGAACATGCCTATTTTATCAGGACCCAATAGGTGGAGTCAGTTGGAGCAGAAATTCAAAGTTATTCTTGGTGTTACAGTGAGTTCAAGGTTAGTCAAGGGTACAGTATGCAAGACTATGTCTAAAAGGAAGAAGAAAATCTTTTACAAATTCTTACTTGTACAAGTTATTGTTTTATTATTAAAGACGCTCCTGTCAAACTTTCCTTGTGGAAAGTTAAGATGGCGCCAACTCCAGGTGGATATCTTTAACACTAGGCCATCTTTTGTCTGAGGCAAACATATGAATGGGGGAGGACTTGGGGAGATTGCCACTCTCCTTGAAACACAGGTTATTCTGAGGGCAACCAAGGACAGGAGGCTATGACCAATCAAACATTCCCAAGTGTGGAATTGCTAATAGAATCCTCCAGCCCACACTCAATTCCCAAATACCCATTGCTCTGAGAGCCCAGGCCAATACACTAATGGTAGCCTGAGAGGAATGGGGGCTTGGGCTTCTCTTGTTTGTGGATTTCTTGTGTGGGGGTTAGAAAACACTGGATTCTAACAGCATGTAAAATAAACATCTCCCCAGAACCTGAAAAGGATCCAAGAGCATTTTCAAAGTCTCAGAATTAAAATACACCAAAACTTGACATTGATTCAATTGAGAATAAGGAGAAAAAAAGCATCTTCATTGTACTCTTAAAGCAAATATGGTTTTGTTATTTCCAAGGAGTGTGGATATAAAACAAAATCTAAATGAGTGTAGCTACAGCAACAATTTTAGGAAACATCCTAAAAACCTATTATGATGTAGCCAAGAATATTAAAGAGTAATTCCATTTCCAAACACTACACACACACACACACACACACACACACACTTCTCTGAGGTCTTTTGAGTGGAGAAAGCAGTAAGATAATGAGACACAGTACATGTGACCTAAGAGATACACTGTGGGTGAAGGAATGATAAGACAGTGAGGAAAGGATAGTGACCCCTAAGCAATGGAGATCTTTAGATGAGACCAAATAAAACTATAAAGTAAAAGTGGGAATATCTAATGTTTCTGGTTCTATAACACTTTTAGGGGGTGTTCTTGACACAGGGCCTCACTATGTAGCTCAGGCTAATCTCAAACTCACAAACATAGTCTTCAGCCTTAAGTGCTGAGATCACATATATACAACTCCACCACTCTATCTGCCTCTGTTTCTCTAAGCATTATGATCAGTCTGCCTTTATCCCAGCATCTTTCTATTCAGTCACTGAGTTACTGGGAAGCCCAACAGTTTGGTTAAGTCAGCAGAGCCATGTTCTGTGGCAGATTGACTCTCTTCCATAACCCACAACACTAGAAACATGGTGGGGAGCCTTTTTGCTTCCTTAAAATTCTTTGCTGTTACTAGGGGGAAAAATCACCAGGATGAGGACATAGCACCATTGTGTAGAGTGCTTATCTAGCATATACAAGATCCTGGGTTCAATTCCTAGCACTTCATAAACGTGGCATAGTGTTACAAGTCTCTACTACTAGCACTGGGAAGTAGAAGAAATCAGAAGTTTAAGGTCACCCTTACCTACATGGTGAATTTATGGTAAGCCTGAGATACATGAGTCCTACATATTGGGAGCAGGGAGATTCTGCTAGCAATTGCATAGAGAATCACAAATTATAGGAATCTGAATAGTCACAAAATTAACCATTTGATGTAGAAACTATAAAATGATAGACTCTTGTCCATTGTTTTACCCACAGAAGTTAAATCTTAAAACAAAACATCCCATTATTATTTCTAAGACAACACTTCATCAATCAATGGCCCTGAGACCCGAATCAAGATGTTTAGTGATGATAAAAAAATAAATACAACAGACTGCTATTCTGAGGCTGGCATGTCAATCAACGCACCCCATAAAGAAACCCAGGCAAGGAAGAAATCAATATTTCCAAATAGAAAAAAAAAAAAACTACCAATACTAAATCTGCAGAGAAATCCACTTGCCTTTTCTAAATTCTTCCTCAAAAGAGTTTTTCAAATTATCATGCTAAATTCAGAATCCAAGTTTAAATGCCAGCTTATGCTTTCTTAGGAAAATTTATTTTCATAGTAGTATTAGTTATATACATATATATTTCACAGTCTTAGCCTTTGCTATTTTAGTTGCTCACATATGATTTTGGCTTTTTTTAAGGAGTATGAGGAAGAACAGCAGTTGTATTTAGCTAACCCAACATTCAATAATAAATCAAAGCCAATCAAATATGCATAAGTGAAACTTTTGCTTATAGCTACAGTGTTGTGCGTGATGCCAGACTAGCCTTACATTGTAAATGAGAGGAAATCAGAGTCCACCGTCAGCTGGATACAGCAAGTGCGTGTCATCCCTGATGGGGAACTCAGCACAGCACTGCCCTCCTTTGAGAAGGAAGCATAGACTGATCAACACCAGCCCCCAGCTTTTTGTTTAAGCTGGGATTCAGGATCACAAGAGAAGGAAGAGATGCCCAAAAAATATGAAGTTCTGAGCTGAAGGTGTTGGCTGTGATTCGGACCAATGATTTGTGTTGATTTTCGAGACAGGATGTTGAAGTGTGTTGCTCTAAGAGATAGTTGATTTTTGAAATCACAGAGGAGGGAGAGAGCTAGACAGCAAAGAAGCTCCAGAAATCGATGTAACAATTCCTTTAATTCCTACAGAAAACACTAATTTATATTTCTCAGGCCTTTCATATAGCTGAGCCTGTCCCCAAAATATGATATAAATGAAGATTACAAGAATCAGCTCGTGGAAAGGGGGAGTGTGAACAGTTTGGAGACCCTACAGAACACTCCCAGGCATTCGACTGGAATTCTAGCCCAGAGCAACTAACATTTCTCGAACCAACATTTACTAATAAGGATCACAAGTATTAAACTACAAATGCACTGCTGAATGTCTTTAGAGAGAGACAGTGAAATCCAATCATCCAATGTTCATTACACAATCTAAATAATTAGACTCACAAAGAGACGAGAAGAGACCATTGATAACAAAGGGAGAAAAAAATATCAGATCCAAGGAGGCCAGAAAAGTTAAAATTAGCAGACTGCATTCAAAAACAGCTACTGTGGTAAGACACTCCTTCAAAAGATAGACATAATAAATACACATATGGGAACCTTAATAAGTGAGTGAAAAGTGGGATACTTTTCAATCCTAGACATGATAGAACTGAAAATTCTATTAACTGAAAGGACAAATTTTACCAAGTAACATTACAAATGCACTAGACACTGCAAAAGAAAATGGCCTTGGAGTCAAAGTAACAGGAAAGATAATGTCTGAGACAGAAGGAGGAGAGAAAATGAACGAGTCTCTAGTGACATGCAGGAAACACCAAGCTACTGTTCATACAATTAAAACCTAAAAACAGAAGACAAAGGATGAAAGTAGAAAAATATTTGAAGAAATAATTTTTGCAGCAACAACTTTCTTCAGCTAAATAACTTTTCACCGGTTGAGGATGCAAATCAATGTACAGGAGGAGTCCAGGAAACTCCAGGAACAAAGACACAAAGAAACCACATATGTGTGCATGACAACCAGATGGGCAAAAATAAAGATAAAGTGGCTATCGGAAGAGCCAGATGAAAGCACGCATGACCAGAGAGAAGCAGGAGAAATGGCTGGCAACTGTCAATGTCAGTTTAGGGGAAAGACCTAACAGTCCCAACTATGCATAGATCCAACAGAACTGAGATTCATGAAACATGGTGTGAAGAGGAGATAGATGTTGCCAAAGTCACGGAGATGGAATCAGCAGAACAAGTAGATAAAAGCCAGTAAGACCAGAATCTGTGAAAGTCTTTTAAGTTAATCTAATTGATATTTCCAGAAGTCTGTTCCCACTCAAGAGAAGAGTGTACTTTCCTCAGGGATCAGTCTGCACAGAGTTCACTGAATCAACCACAGACTAAGCTAGGAGACAGAGTTCTGAGAATATTGGAACCAGAGGCTAGCCACCAGCCACCGGGCCTACATAGATGAGAGTAAGAAGACAGATGGAGAAGCCCGAAATATTTGGACCTCAAGCTCTTTTAAAAGCCAAGGAAGCAATCCTCAGGAAAGTCAGGAAATACTCAGAACTGAAAGATAATAAAGTCGCATCAGGTGGAAATGTGTGGGATCCAGAGGAACTGGCGCCAGGGGCTGAGTTTATAGCTTCAACTGCTTCTGTCTGCAGAGGGAAACACCATAAAAGCAATGATCTGAATTTCCTCCCTAAGAGGCTGAAGTAAGAAAAGAAACTTGAATCCAACATAAGTAAAATGTTGAATAGAGAGAACTAAAGTCTGTAGAACAGAAAATAGGAAAGATGAAACAAATGTAAGCAAATAGTTCTTTGGTTTAAAAATGCCACAACCTCTCTAGCTACATTTATCAAAACTAAAAGAAGAGCAGGGGTTGATGGTGTGAGTCTGTGTTCTGGTTACTCAGGGGGCTGAGGATGACAAGCCACAAGTTCAAGGTCAGCCTGGACAGTTCTTCTGTGCTAAAACAACATGAGCAAAAGCAAGTTGGAGAGGAAAGGGTATGTTAATAAAATCTTATATAGTCCATTATGAAAGGAGGTCAGGACAGCAACTCAAGGCAGGAACTAATACAGAAGCCATGGAAGAACAGTGCTTAGTGGATTGCTTCCCATGGCTTCTTCAGCCTGATGTCTTAAAGCCCCCACCTGCCCAGGGATAGTACCAACCACAGTGAGCTAGGTCTTCCTACATCCATCCTTAATCAAGACAATACCCCAAACACTTGATGACAAGCCAATCTTGTGTGAGCATTTTCTCAATTAAGATTTCCTCTTCCCAGATATATCTAGGTTTGTATGGAGTTGACAAAAACCTATGAGCACAGCAATTTAGTGAGACAGTGTTTCAAAATAAAAAAGTAAGTGGGTATAGCTAGGGATATACCTCAGTAGTGAAGCACTTGTCTAGCATACACAAAGACTTAGGTTCAATACCCAGCACTGCAAAAAGTAAAAATGTAAATTAAATATATCATAAAGTGTATATATGCATTACATATCTATAATAAGAGGGCTTCACTAGAGATAACATTATAAAATATTGGAAGAAAATATTTTAAAAACTATACCAATAAAAAGGTAATAATTCAGGTAAGATGCATAAATTTGTTGAAAGATGTCATTATCATAGCTGACACAAAGAGATAGAGAGACAAACTTGAACAGCCACCCCTGGCAGAAGAAATTAAATTAATAATCAGAACTGTTAACAGAGGAAATTTTAGTGCCAGATGACTTTTCAAGTTAATTTTGTCAAAAATCAAAAGAATACCAATCATATGTAAATTGTTTCCACAAATAGAGGTCTCACAATTTTCAAATTATTCAATGAGTTTACATAATCTTACTATCCAAACATGAGTTTTATAGGAAAATCACAGCCAAGCATATCTTGTAAACAAAATAAAATCTTTTAAAATAAAATTTTTTTGAAGTATTCAAATCTAAAGGCTGGAGATGTGGATCAGAGGTTAAGATTCCTGCTCTTATGAAGGACAGGAGTTTGATTCCCAGTACCCACATCGGGTAGCTCACAGTTGCCAGGGGATGCAGATTCAGCACCCTCTTCTGGCCTCCATGAGCACTGCACTTATATATGCACAGAGACACAGACAGACAGACAGACAGACAGACACACACACACACACACACACATAATAATAAAAATCTTTGAAAAGGAAATCAAAGCCAGAATTATATGAGAGGATTAATATTTCATGACAAGGAGAGTTGCCTTCATATCAGGAATACAAGGAAAGTTTGACATATGAAAAGAAAAGCACAATAAAGTAGCCTTATTTTTCATAATTATTCTCAGAAATTCTCTGCTATGCAAACCAGGATTTCATAGATTTCCCTGCAAAGACATCCTTTTTTTAGATTTGTTCCTATGTATCTCACTGTGTCCACTGCTGTTGCAAATGATACTGGTTTTAAATGTTTTCATTTTTCAATGATGATTACTATTTAAAAACACAGTGCTATATATTGACCTGATAACTGTCAATCCAACACAATTCATGTACTGAGTCTAGTATTTTGCTTTGGGTTCATAGGGCCTTCTGTGAAGATACCTGTCTACTGGAGGAAAGGATTTCATGACTTCATTTCCAGTTTTACACCTTTTAGTTTTTCTTTATCTTTTGTTCTAGAAATAAGCAATGGTGCTTGGGTGGAAGATCCCAAACTTACTGTTACAGATGAGGCTGGAATGTAATTTTCCAGTTTCTGGCAAACAAAATGATGTGGGGAAATACCAAAATGTGTTTCATGTGCTTCACTGTCTTTAACAGCAGTGTGGCAGTTTTTAAAAGAAAACAAAGATTTTTTTTTCCCTGTCCTTAGCCAGTGGCTTAGGTTTATGTTTGCAATTATTTCTGATCCACAAATATGTATTTCAAAAAAATTTGTAAACATTATTTTACAAATTCTGGAGGCTTCAGTTTGGGTTTTTGTCCATTTCCCCCATTTTATTCTCTCTCCTCCCTCTTCTTTCATAGCAGAGTTTTTCTGCTGGGTTATCCTTGGTGTCACTAGCTCTTTCTCCTGTCGTGTCCATTCTGCTACTGAGCCCATCCTGGGAATTTTTCCCAACATTTTAGACATTGTACTTTCATGTTCCTAATCTTTTCCCCTTTTTCCTTTTTACATCTTTCATTTCTTTGTTGTGAATACTTGACCTCATTTCCTGAGGCATGGCTTCAATGGCTGCCTAACTCTCTAACAGTTCCAGCCTCTGCCAGTTCTACCTTTTGATGATCCTTTTCCTCCAATGCTAGACCTTCCTTGGGTCTTCTCGTGCTGAGTGTGTTTAGACTGCATCTTGTCTTGGTCTCTCGGAAGTCCTACAAAGAAAGATGATACTTGCCTGCTCACCTTGGTGACCCAGCAGCAAGACTAGCCTTGCAAGATTAAATCTATTTTCTGTCAGCTATCATTATAAGAGGTGTTCAGACTTCAGTGTTGACTGTTCTGTTTGGTTCCTTACTTCTGCATGCCAGAATTCTGAGGCTAGGCCCCTGGCCATCATCTACCCAACAGCTAAAGCTTCAAAGCACACTTTATGGTGTTTAGGATCAGGTCTATACCTGTGCAGTTTGGAGGTGAACTTAAAAATTCATACTCAACTTTGATGATTGCTACTTAAACTCCTCAGTATTTTTAAACTCTCTGGAGTTTTTCTTCTCAGCACTATAGCCCAAAACCATAGTCTTTCACTACCAATGCTTGCCCCAAACATTGGACCTACTAAATAGTGGGAAAAGAGAAAAGAAAAAGTAGCCAGTGGGATTCAACCCTCAGAGGAAAACAGATCTCCTCAGAATGGACATTGCCAGCCTCAGATTTCCACAGCCCTGTTGCTCTCTGCCACTCTTGGTGCATCTTCCAAGGAAAGGCATGGGGGAGGGATGAAGATTTCCCCATTTCTGGCCTATAGAGGCCATTTTCTGCTACTAGGACCACAAAGCATCACTAGGCTAGAGAGGGTTTAGCCAGTACAAGGGTCTGATTTTAAGGTCTCCAGAATCCACATAAAAATTCCAGGCTGTGGCACATACTTGCAATCCCAGCACTAGGGAGGTAAAGACAGGAGGATCTCTGGGCTTCACCAGCCAGCCAGTCCAGTCTAATTAATCAACAAATCCTAGGCCATAGAGAAACTGTGTCTCAAAAAATCTAGTGTACCCTCTGAGGTTGTATTGAGTTCCAACTAAGTGACCCACAGGGAAAGAAACAGAGGATCTTCCCTGCAGTTGGAAGGAGATGGGAGCCTTCTCCTACTTTATTTCAAGCTCACACTGACTCAGTTTAGCATTCTTCTTTGAGTTTACCAGCAGAGACAAGGCAAACTGCGTTGACCCATCTCCCAGAAAACAAGCAATTGAAACTGTGTTTTTTCTCAATTCTCTTTATCAAACTGTTGAAAATCACGCTGAACATGTAAACACATTGTATATCAAACTTCAGTAAAAAAAGAAACTATGACAGTGTGCATTAGAGTCACTGCCAGGTTATTGTATTGTATTTAATAAAAAGATTTATTAACTTTATTTATGTGTGCGCGCATGTGTATCCATCCATATGGAGGTATGTGCACATGAGTGCAGTGCCTCTGAAGACCAGAAGAGGGTGACCTGTACCCAGAACTGGAGCTACAGGAGGTTGTGAGCTATCTGATGTGGGTGTTGGATCCAAACTCAGGATGAGCACTATATTTATAAAAATGTAGACCTCTCTTCTCTTCTGTCTCTCTCTCTGTCTCTCTCTCTGTCTCTCTCCTCTTCTCTCTCTGTGTGTGTGTGTGTGTGTGTGTGTGTGTGTGTGTGGTGTGTGTGTGTTCATGGGATGGAACTGAAAGAAGAGCAGTACAGGTTCTTAACCACTGAGCCAGCTTCCTTGCCCAAATTTTTATGGAGCTTGCAGAATGAAGTTCCTCCTACCTTTTATGTTAATGCAAGAACTCTCTGATGGAGCAGGTAAGCTGTGAGAAACCGTAAAATCTGCAACTACTGACCTTTGTTAAGACTGCCAAACCTGAATGTTTTGTTTTGAAATAAAAACTAAAGCAGATGCTGAACTTAGTGAAGGGTGCCATCATCCCAGGGACCAGCAGGCTCAGACGCCTGCATTCCTCAGACACTTCCCTGTTTGTGCTGATTAAACATGCATAGTTACGTGTTGAGCTGATAAAATGTTTTGCTATTAAAATATCTAACAATTATCTATAAGCCTGTTGGTCCCTTCTGAGGTTTTGATGACAGGGGGAGAACTTGAAAAGGGAATGACAATCAGGAAGCCAGGATCCTGGAAGGGGACACATTTTGTTGGAGCTGAGAATGTTCACCTCCTACCAACCCTTTCCCAGTCCCATTCCATGAACACACCACACACACACACACACACACACACACACGAGCACGCACAGGTCTACATTTTTATAAATATAGTGGGTTTTTATCCATCACTGACTGTCTTTTAAAAACACCATCTGAACTGAACCTAAATAGCTAGCTGTTTTCTCAAGTTGAACTAAATCAGTCATTCCTTTCAGCCAGGGCCTTGGCTCAACAAACATGAAGCTCAGGGGATTTTGGGTTCAGGGCAACAACAATGTTGTAAACAAACTGCCTGCAAACCTAGGTGAAGAGGTCCAGGAAAGATTAATCATGTGCTTCCCACTGCAAGTCCTGAGGTAGGAACCCTTCAATGGGGAAAAGACATATTAAGAGGAAAATGACAGTCAAGCCATATTACCAAAAAATGACACAAGATGCAGGTTTTGTACTTGACATAGACGAAGGTCACGGAATTAGATTTCCTTCATGCATCTCCATTCAGATTGCTTCCTGTTCTTGTTTAAGTGCTGGGCCTTGTGCTCTGGAAGTGTTCTCCTGTGGATTTAGACTTGAAATATGCCCCATAGCTCTCAGAAGGACAGGGTTAAATATCTGGGAGGTAAACACAGGCTCTTTCTTCACATGTCACACAACCACGTCCCTCTGCTGGAAAATGAACTGGTTGCTATCACTCTGTCCACTGGTGTGAAGTATGGATGCAGAGGAAGCATTTATCTTCTCACTGACCTCTATCCAGGACGGAGCCCGTTCTTCACATCAAAGTCACCTACTTACTCGCACACACTTCTTTGGAAAGCCAGAGCCTTCTGCCTAATGGGGATGATATGTGCTCAGTTTGAAAGTGATCTTGGAGGATGCTCCAGTTAGCATTTCCTGGAGGCTTGTGGACAAGAACACAGAAACTAACAGCATAAAGGGAGTTTGCTTGCAAGGAATCAAAGCTGACTATAGACCCCTTTATATGACACCTGTCAAACTGAAGTTTAGTATTAGTCAGGCTGACAGATAATAAATGCTGTACATTTGGAGTGGAATTAAATTATGCACCACGTTCCCATTGTTCTCTGTTGAAGCATCCTGTGGGTTAGATACTAATCATTCTGAAAGAACTTTGCACAAATGTACCAGTTTTATCCCATAGCTTATGGGTCACTGACCATAAGACAATTTGCATCAAAGATCTCTGTGAGCCTGGACCTGGACCAAGGGAATGGTTTGAAGGCTGCATAGCTGAACAGCATTGTTGAGTAGCACAGACATGGGAAAGAAGTAAAAGCCTTGGGGTGGAAGAGATCCCAAGACTTGGGAATTCTCAAGGCTCTCTGACAATCCATTTTCAGAGAATTCCTTCTTGATGTATGTTCAACCATTCTGTCTACTGGACGTTTCTATTTGTCCAAAAAGCATTTGCATCAACTGTGTAAAAGCGATGGGTCTAAGGAAACACGAAGGACACAAGACCTCATTTGGCAAATGCTTCACATTTGAAATACTGAAAGCGCTGTGCTCAAGGCAAGTGTGGGGCACTCCCTGTATTATGACACAGAAATGTTACTCGCAAATGGAGAGTGAAGGAAAGCCTCCCACATTTAACCTGGGTCACTTGCATGAGGCTGGGAGGATATTTACTGAGTCAAGGGCAGCTTACCAGTTGCTACACCACTGAGAGCTTTAACTCCTGGGTGTGTCTGTATATGGTCTTAAAACAAGTCCATTGTTACCTGACTCAGGGTGTTTTCTAGTTCTATCCATTTGCCTGCAAAATTCATGATGTCTTTGTTTTTAATAGCTGAGTAGTATTCCATTGTATAAATGAATCACATTTTCTGAATCCATTCTTTGGCTGAGGGAAATCTAGGTTGTTTCCAGTTTCTGGCTATTACAAATAAAATTATGAATATAGTGGATCACATGTCTTTGTGGTATGGTGGAGCATCTTTTTGGTATATGGTCAGGAGCAGTATAGCTGGGACTTCATATAGAGCTATTTCCAATTTTCTGAGAAACTGCCAGATTGGTTTCCAGAGTGGTTATACAAGTTTTCGATCCCACCAGCCATGGAGGAGTGTTCCCCTTTCTCCACATCCTCACCAGCATGTGCTGTCACTTGAGTTTTTTATCTTAGACATTCTGATTGGTATGAGATAGAATCTCAAAGTCATTTCTACTTGCATTTCCCTGATGACTTAGGAGGCTGAGAATTTCATTAAGTGCTTCCTCTGTTGAGAGTTCTCTGTTTAGCTCTGTACCCCATTTTTAAAATTTGTTTGTTTGGTTTGTTAGAATTTAACTTTTTGAGTTCTGTATATATTTTGGATATTAGCCCTCTGTCAGATGTAGAGTTAGTTAAGATCTTTTCCCAGTCTGTCAGCTGCTGTTGAGGTAACCCAAACAGTCATGAATGGTGTGTAGTTACTGATAAGTAGACATTAGCCATAAAGTACAAAATACCCATGATATACCCCACAGACCCAAAGAAGTTAAACAAGAAGAAAGGCCCAAGCAAGAATGTTTGAATCACACTTAGAAGGGGAAACAAAATAGTCACAGGCAGAAGGAGGGAGAAAACTGAGTGGGAGAGGGGAAGGGAAGTAGAATGAGAAGATAGGATCAGGTATGGGGAGAAACGGGAGAAAGGACCAGGAGAATGAATGGAAATCTGCAGCAGCTGGGAGTGGGGGAGGGGAAATCTCTAGGAAATTCCAGAGACCTGGGACAAGGATGGCTCCCAGGAGTCAATGTAGGTGACCTTAGCTAAGATGCCAAACAAGGGGAACATGGAAACTAAAAAGGCCACATCCTGTAGCCAGGCAGGACCCTCAGTGGAGGGATAAGAACACCAACCCACCCACAAAACTTTCCACCAAAATTTGTCCTGTCCAAAAGAAATGCAGAGATGGAGTAGAGATTGAAGGAAAGGCAAACCAATTACTGGCCCAACTCTAAATCCATCCCATTTGGCAAGGACCAATCCTTGACATTATTAATGATACTCTGTTATGCCTGCAGACAGGAGCCTAGCATAACTGTCCTCTGAGAGGCTCTACCCAGAAGCTATAACTGAAACAGATGCAGATAATCACAGCTAGACATTAGACAGAGGTCTGGGACTTGTGGAAGAGCTGAGGGAAGGATTGAAGGCCTTGAAGGGATGGAAACCCCAAGGGAAGACCAACAGAGTCAATTAACCTGGACCCTTGGGAGTTTTCAGAGACTGATCCACCAAGCAAAGAACATACCCTAGCACACAAGTGGCAGATATACAGCTAAATCTCCATGTGGGTTCCCCAACAACTGAAGTGAAGACTCTCCCTAAAGCTGTAGCCTGACTATGGTATCCGTTCCCCAAATAGGGCAGCCTTACCTGGCCTCAGTGGGAGAGGATGTGTCTAATCTGGCAGAGACTTGAAGTGCCAGAGTAGAGGAGATACACAAGGGGACCCCACCCTCTCAAAGGAGAAGGGGGAATGGGGGAAGGGACTCTGTGAGGGAAGGACTGGCAGGGGTGCAGAATTTGGGATATTAATTAATTAATTAAAGTCTCTTTTGTGTTATTTATGAATCTTTTTCTTCTAGACTAGTTTGTCTTTTTTATTGTGCTAACAGTGATTTCAAATGAGGACTATTTAGTTGGATGAAGTCAAATTTATCAAAATGTTCCTTTGTAGTTAACGCCTTTTGTTCTCTCTCATCTGTGGAATGGAGTTAATAATACATGTGTATGTGTAAACAAAGATACATGCAGGTAGAGTGTAACATGCAGAATAGGGAACAAGAAGAGCGAGTATTAGGAGGGGAAGAACAGCAGAAACAATAGCAGACAGACACATTACAAAAGAGGCTATAAACCTAGTTACCTTTCTAGTTCTAATTCTATCATAGACTTATGTTTGGTGGTTGATGAAAATATATTTAATAGTGAATGTTTTCAAATCCAATACAAAGCTCCACAGCTTCAGAATTTGTATTCAAACTGTACAGAAGTTAACTGAGATGTATGAGCTTCAGGTCTAGTTAATTTGGTGTATGATCTTTTTACTTGCAATATTTTTTACAATAAAATTCACAAATGATAAAAAAAATAATGATTTCTTCAATCCTATCTTCAAAAAAAAATCATTACCTTATTTCCAAAAGATTCCAACCATCTAGCCTATATTCTCCTGAAGACACTGTAGAGATTCAGGCATAATAGTTTAGGTCTGAGCTCATTTATTCATCCATGCATGCCAACTGTTCATAGGAAGGTAGTGTTGGGGGCAAGAATGACATAGTCTTCATTTGCATCCATGTCCACATCTAAGGAAATGCAGCAACCATCAAATGGGAGCCTAGAGCTAAAATCAGCATTGATGCTGAGACTGGGACCAAGGCTTTGTAGAATTTAAACCCACTGGATTTGGTCAGATCTCCTTTAAAATATATCTCGCCATCTAAGAGAGAGGCTAAGGATGCCAGTGGATGAAAAGGGCAGAACTGCTTTGAGCCCAATATGATCAACTGAATTCTCAGCACTCAACGGAGATTTAAAGCATGAAAATCCTACTACTCACCTTGGTGGGGGTAGGGGGAAAGCATAGAAACAATTTGAAGGCAAAAACAACTATGAGTTCCTAAATTATGGCAGTGGCAGAGTTGTCAAAAATACATAAATAATACATATTGCAGGCAAATATAACTTTCACAGATTCAAATGTGGGGGAAGCAGGATTTAAGCAACTTTAAGCCTCCACAAGAAGAGAAATTGCTAACCTCAGTCTAGTAAGCTTTCCTATAAATGAGTCTTATGTCATCTGCCAGCCTCTAGTATTCACTACATTCTTGAGCTCTTGTTCTTTCTGATAGGTTAAAGCACGGCATAAAAGTGTTCCAGGCCTTTCCAACTAATAACAGCTAACAAACATGAGTGTGGATGTTCCCAAGCCTCTCTTACCCAGCTCTTATTTTTCAGAATCTGTGTTCCCTTGCCTCCTAGATTTGGTGAAAGAGAAAGTGGGTATGTAGCCAAAGTTTGTTTCCCCTGTGAAAAGGAGACATTTACTCAGCAAGACGACATGTGAGTGAGTGCTCAGAATGAGCAGTGTGAACTCAGATTAAGCTATTTAGCTATAATCACTGTAGTAGGTGTACAATTGAAGATTATATTGGGATATATATATATATATGCCTATAATATAGCAATATAAGTACTTCAGTATCACATCAAACACATGGATAATATAGACAAATCAAGATTGAAGCTTGTTCTTTTTGAAGATATGTCAAAGTAATTGTCTCAGTTAATTTTACATAATTCTAAGAATTTGTTTGGTCCCAAGGTTTCAGGGGGTTCCAAACATGATTTCTTTGGCCACATGGGTTTGGGAAGGAACTAGAAGTTATAGAATTGGAGTGGGGTGGAGCTATTCACCTCATAACAGACAGGAAGCAGAGAGACTAAAGAGAGGCCTAGAACAAGTTACACCCTCCTCCAGAGGCATGACCCCAGGGACCTGCTTCTTGAAACTAGGCTCCATCTCCTAATTTCTCCAGAATCTTCCAAAACAGTGTCACTACTATGGGCCAACCCTGTGATAAATAAGCCTTTAAGGTGACAACTTCATATCCAAGTCATAATAGTCATTAGCCTCAACAGGAGTGCTAAACTTGGAATGGTTAGAACCAGCAATAGCCATGTCAAGCTGGATATTCAAATGATTTTTTTTTTCTTTTAGTGATTGCAATTTTTTAAGTTCATGTTAAATGAACTGACATTTCCACAGTTCACCACACAAGTCCCAAACACTCTCTCAGGAGCCATAAAAACCTTTTGAGGTGGTCCTAGTTAAATTCCTAACTGTACCAAGCTTGTACTGGAGCCCATATTTCTATCCTAAAACTCAACATGCTCTTCCTTGCCCCCACACGTTTTCCATATAGTTTATATCAGAAAAAAGTCTATGTGGGGATCCATAATTCAACTTCAGGGCCATTGAGGAAGAGATAAAATTGTCAAGCCATTTAAAGAGTTTCCAGGTGTTTTCTGATTTATCATTTCAAAGAAATTGACAGAGAATTTGGTATCTCGCTTCCATCTTGGAGGCAACTCTGAAGACAAATGAGTGTTTATGAGGATGTCCCAATGTCTCTTTCTGTATCAGCAGCTGAGAAGAGAAGAGTTTGAATTTTTCAGCCGCATCCACAGTGGTAGTAACTTCAAGGCATGAGTTGAAAGATTTATCTCATTCATATGGTTAAAATACCTTCAAGGTCAGAGACTCTTGGGTAAAATTCTTTCTTCAGAAAGTTTCAAGAGTGGATTTTCTTTTGCTTGAGAAGAAGTGACATTCCCCTTTTCCCTGTTAGTGATGGTTCCTCGTTCTCCTCCAAAAGAAACTTTAATGGGTGTTGGAAGGCTTTTCTATCCTGACTCCACTTCTTGGAAAAGCTGGTTTAATACCCTATAATTCAGAGACCTGTTCTGTATATGTGTGCAGGTGCATGTGTATGTGTGTGCAGATGCACATGTGTACAGATGTATATGTGTGCATCTCCATATGTATACATGTGTAGCATACACATGTTTAGCATGTATAGCAGATGCACACATGTTTATGCATATGCATACATTTAGAAGCCAGTGGTCAACCTCAACAGCACTCTACACATGCCATCCACCTTGGACTTTTTGTAGAAATAGGGTGTCTCACTGGCCTGGAGCTAACAGAGTAATCTAGGCTGATTAGCTAGTGAATGTGACAATCTGCCCAGTTCCGTTTCCCCAGATCTGTGATTACAGGCACACATCATCATGCCTCGATTTTTATTAGATGGCTTTTAGGGAACAAAATCAGGTTCCATGTTTGCCTTAAGTATGGCAAGCAATTTATTGAATGAACCATCTCCCCAGCTCCAGAGATCTGCTTTTAATGAAGCTGAAAGCCCTGTGGATATTGACCACTGTGGATATTCCAGGATTGCTAGAAGAAGCTATGATGCCAATGCACATCTGTGTCAAAAGGAATGAGTGACATGGATGCAAGGAGCTCCCATTTTCACTCCATACCCAAAGTAAATGCCACATGAAGCAATTCAAAATGCCATCTGCAGAATCTAAGCTTTTATTTCTAGGCGAAGCTTTGTTTGGGGAAAAAAAAAATGTTCCTACCATTTCCAAATACTTAAGGGCTTTGTAGTGTCCAAAAGGGACTCTCAAAATAAGAATTCTCTAAAGGCACCAGCATGAACGTAGGGAGCAAAAGCAGGGAGCTGACTATCATGAGAAAGTGCCTACTTTCCTCCTCCATACACTGAGCATGCCAAGTCTTCATGACAGATTTCAGAAGGGTTTTCTTAAAAGTCAACTATAGCAGACCAGAGCCCACAATCAAGCAAGAGTGCTGCTATCAGCTTCTTCCCTCTGTTCCAGTCCACAAACCAGCCCAGGCTGGTCTAAGACATATGGCTTCTACCACTATCTTTCCAGTAGCATGGTGCTTCCTTATTTGGCAATTGCAAACTTGGAAGTGCGCTATACAAAGCTAAGAATTTTCATGGAATCATCTAGTTCTTCAAACTTTAGCAAACTCTGAGAACTGGCAATCAATTTTCACAAGTTTACCAACAAAGAATTGAAGATAAAGAATACTTGAAAGTAATATAAATGGGGCTGGAGAGATGGCTTCATGATTAAGACTGTGGACTGCTCTTCCAGAGGACCAGAGAACAGTTCTCAGCACATATGTTGGGTGACTCTCAACTTGCCTGTAACTCCAGCTCCAAGGAATCTGATACCCTCTTCCAGCCTTTGAGTTCCTGCACACACTCATCTAACTACTAACAGACACAACCATAGACACAAATAAAAATAAAATAAATCTAAAAAAAATAGTAAATTGATTTTTAATATAACACAAGATTTTATGAAAGAACAAATGATTTCAGCCGTACTGACGCCATTGCTCAAACAGGAAAACTACATGCTGTTTCTAGCAGCATCTCTTAAAAACTGATTTGGTATTAAAGTAGTGGTACATATATGTTGCCTTTATTTACAAACAATGGAATGTGTTTCCAAATGTTATGTGATGTCAGTTCATGTCAAGCCATGAGTATACTAGCACCATTGTGGTTTAATGACTAGACTCATAGTTAGAAAAAATACTAAGGCCGGGCGGTGGTGGCGCACGCCTTTAATCCCAGCACTTGGGAGGCAGAGGCAGGCGGATTTCTGAGTTCGAGGCCAGCCTGGTCTACAGAGTGAATTCCAGGATAGCCCGAGCTACACAGAGAAACCCTGTCTCGAAAAAAAACAGAAAAAAAAAATTACTAAGTCTGGGCGGTGGTGGCACATGCCTTTAATCCCAGCACTTGGGAGGCAGAGACAGGCAGATTTCTGAGTTCGAGACCAGCCTGGTCTACAGAGTGAGTTCCAGGACAGCCAAGGCTAGACAGAGAAATCCTGTCTCGAAAAAAAAAATAAGAAAGAAAAAATGCTAAGTATCTCTTTGATATTTATGAAAATGGAAATGTATTATTTCTCCCATCCAAACTAGTAGACTCTCTGAAATTTCTCTTAAAAAGTAAGATTAAGAACAAGCTAACTCATAAAAGGAAAAAAAGCATGGGCTTCTACTCAGTCTCTTGGGATGTAGATGTTGCCTGGTGAGAACCAACATAGTACAAAAGAAAGATGGAAAACTAAAAAAGACATAATGGGACAAACTTCTCAGAATAGACACAAAATGTGAAACTATTGCATCCATCTAAACGGCCACCGGAAGGATCCACAGTGGAGGCGGTCATCTATCAGGTAGACAAGATGTCCAGTTCTGTAGGTAGCAAGGCTGCCCCTTTCTCTAGTCATCTGGTACCTGCTCAACAGGTGTGATGCCTGCTCATGTACAAAGTGATTATATCTGCAGAGATAAGTGATGAATACCTTGATAACAATGTGGCAATATTCTCAAGAATAAAAGATATGTAGTTCATGGTTAGGCTAGTATAACACTTGTGATCTCAATATTGAAAGGTTCACATGTCATTAGTTAACAATGTTAAATGGCACAAGTTGATTAAATTAGACCTCTCTGCTGGTAGAACGGTTTTGTCCTGTCATTTTGGGACTAGACATATAAGATAGACATGTGTTTGTCTTATCTATCCAAGCTTCTTGGACTCAAGATGTTATTTACAGATTTACAGAGTATCTTATTCAATGTGATGTCCAATGTCATGTTGTCCCAGACCATAGGACACATTTTACAACAGTAAAATCAGACATTGGGTACTGCTGAGAAACCCATTGGTCTTACCATATTCAGAAGTATCTGACTCTGTGTAGTTGTGATGTGGCCTCCTGAAGGCTTAGTTTCAAGCCATCCAGAAAAACACTTGTGAGCTTAGGTTACCCCAGCAGGACTCAGAATGTACTTTGAACAGCAGACTCCAAGTGCTTTCATCATTCTCACAGCTAGGATTTAAAGAAACTAGTAAGAAATCTAAGGAACTACTAGAAAACTAATGTTCTATCATTTTTCATAAATTACTTAAATAATTACTGCTTCTTATCCCCACAGCCTAGATTCAGTGGGTTTGGAAGTCATAGTTCCAGTGTGCCAATGAGTTGGAGGCTGGCACTGATCACTGATCATTCTGACCTTACATAACTGAACTAAAAGGAATTGGAAAGTGGTTCATGAGTATGGATGCAGTATCCAGTAAGAATATGAGTCACCAATGAGTCACCAATGTCTTAGAAAACAAGAACTGGATTAGAAACCCAAATGATCTCTCTCTCTCTCTCTCTCTCTCTCTCTCTCTCTCTCTCTCTCTCTTTGTGTGTGTGTGTGTGTGTGTGTGTGTATGTGTTTGTGTATGTGTGTGTGTGTGATGACAGGTACATGAGCACTTGTGTGCATTTCAATAGAGGTCAAATATCTCCCTCAGTTGCTCAATTTCTTATTTTTTGAGTCTGGGTCTTCACTGAATCTTGAGCTTGCCAACTTGAGTAGGCTGAATGACCAGAAAGCTCTGGGGATCTGTTTATGTCTGCCTACCCAGTGATGATGGGATTACAGATGCAGGTTGCCATACTCAGCTTTGAATGCTGGTATTGGAATCAAAACTTAAGTACTCAATCTTGTGCAGCCAACATTTTACTGACTGAGCCATCACCCCTTCCCCTGGAGTACCTTAGGAGTGTTTCCTTAGACAATAGATTTGACCAGTAAGCCTCAATCGAATGAAGTCCATGACCCTAATGGAATGAAGGTTCCAGTGTCTTCAGCCATGCAGAAATTAAAAAGCCCATTCAAACATGGGTCTAGTAAAGGATACAGGGAACATGGAACCAATGAGGAAAGAAATAATCGTAATTATCATTCTGACCCTCAAGGCTCACTACAGAAGTAAGGACAAGAGCATCTTCTCCTTGCTAACTTGTATTTTGAACATTATCAGTGATTGTGGGTTACAGTTCCCTCATAAGAGAAAACAGAGTGATGGTGACTTAGCATTTGCTAAATGGAAACCATGACATTTCGGTGCCAAAAGGACAAGTATGGGCTCAGTAGATACCAAGAGTGGGACTGTTTCAGCACTTCCTTTTCCTCACCTACATCTACTCTTCTTCTGTCACGCCCAGCTCAGGGCTGAGCTGATTCACAAGGGCAGAGCCTTCTCCTGGCTTTTGTCTGTGTTCCTTAGGACCTCCTGTAGATCAGAGGAACAGACACAAGGAGAGATACAGGACCTATGGACTCAACAGCCCTTTCTTGAAACATTTGAGATCAGAAGTGTTTTGAGACTTCGGATTTCTTTTTGGATTTGGGAATCTTTGCATATACAAAATGAGATGTGTTACAGAAAGACCCAAGTCCAAACAGAAAATGCATGTGTCATGCACACCTCATACATGTAGGTTAAAGGTACTTTTGGTCAATGTTTTCAGTGTATCTGTCATGGCTATGACCATCACAGAACATCAAAGGTAAAATTGTCCAATTGTAGAATCACATTCAGAACTCAATCGTTTCAGATTTGGGAATATTTTGAGTTTCCTATTTTTGGGTTAGGTTTGTAAAACCTGTGCATGACCAGCTGGGTCTAACTTCCCACAAGGTAGCCTTTTATGCATGACTGACCTTTTGGGTTTGGATTCTGGTAACTCATCTTTTGTCGTGAAGAGTGCTGACAGGTCTCCCCTCCACATTCTTTTGACAGCGTTAGCTCTACTATTTCAGTTGGTGGCTTTGCTACACACACACACACACACACACACACACACACACTAACATGAGGATATCATCTATTCCTTTATGAAGCCTTGACTGACATGGAAATTGTCTAAGGGCATTGACTGTCAGGTTGGAGCTTAGCAATTCACCACAAGACAGTGCATAGGACAGAGAAAAACATTGATTTCACCAAACTCCCAGGACTTAGAGGCTTGAAAGAAAACACCACATGTTCTAGAACCCATGATTTCATGGGAGCACATGGCAGGAATGCACAGTTCCAAAGAAACTTGAATTCAGTATCCTTGCATATGCCATCTTCCTATGAATGTCAGAAAACAGAATCCAAACATGCCAGATCAGGTCCTCGGGAGTATGTTACTTTTCCTTTCAGAGAACACTGCCTTACTGGAAACAAACCCACAGACTGAATCTTATTCTGTAAGGTGAAATACAATGCTAACCTCATTGGAAAGCACAGTATCCCTTCAGGTTGGCAGAAACAACTATTGCCCCATCAGACACCTATACAATGGAGGAATGGCCACAGTCAACTCCATTCTACATCACAGAAACCATTTTCCTCTTTTCTTCTTTCCCCCACTGAGCAGCAAACAGGCCCCTGGGAATGTCCTATCTACTTGGCAGGGTATGTGGACACTGGCTGAAGAGTGTATGTGCTTTGTTTAGAAAAAATCTGCAAAAAACTGTAGGCATGAAGAAGTCATGCATGGCAAGAGCAGGGACCTCTGATTCCAAGACTTTCCATTGAGTGGTAGCTTCTATGGTCCTGATTCTCTTGGCAGTCTTGCTGACTGCCTCTGCTACCAGTTTGCTTCATGCTAAGCTGGCCTTTTCAAAGACTCTGGACTGATGCTTTCATTCATATTATTCTTCCCCTGCCAAGCTTTCTGAACGTTTTATTGTTACCAGTATCTTTGAAAGTGTGAGGATTAGCTAAGAGTTAACACTATACACAGCTAGTCTAGGGAGATGGCTTAGCAGATACAGCATTTGCCACGCAAGCATGAGGACTGGAGTTTGTACCCTCAGCTTCACATAAATGCCAGGCAGGGTATGGCCTGTCTGTAATCCCAGCACTCAGTACAGGGAGATGAAGAACTGATTCTCATAGCAAGTTGGCCAGCTAGACTCAATGAATGGGTGAGCTTTAGGTTAAAGTGAGAGACCCAGATCAGTATATAAATGGAGAGTGATCAACAAAGATACTAACCATCAACTTCTGACCTCCACATATAAGTGCACACATACACTCATACACACATACAAATATGTATATATGTTACACACACACACATTACCAGGCATTCAGGTTTTGCGCATTGACTAATCTCCCTTGATAAAATAATGCTGACATTTCTAAATAAATAGATGACCATCTGCATGCCATTACCTTAGGCAAATCTGCAGAACCAGGCCCTTCTTTATCAGACACATCACAAATTAGCACACACATTATTTTTGAGATGCTGGGGCACAGGATCTGCATGGCTTCCACAGACACTGAAACCAAATCTATGTTCTCAAAAGTATCTTCAGTCTCCTTTGTGGCACATTAACAGCCTGTCGCTCAGCTGTCCAAGGACTTGATTTAATTATGCCGTGAGTCTCTGTCTTCATTGTAAGTCTCCACACATCCGAGTCCTCCACTATCATGACTCTCTCTTCCTCTCCGCTGCCATGGCTCAGTCTCTATCCTTCTACAGGCTTTAGTAGCTAATAGACATTTGTATTAATTTTCATTTCTCCAGGTACTTAATAAACATTCTCTCAAGCACTCATCCTGGAAATAGAATCCATTTAGATCAACCAAAATGCTTAATTCCATGCCCTTCCTAGATCCAAAATGTGTCTTACAATTGCCTCCAAACGTCATAGCCTTTGAGGGACCATTTCCAAAACATCCCAGACCCTGGCCTAGACCTAAGTGGCTTATGCTTATATAAACTTTTTTGGATGCCATCCTTTCATGTGGCTCATAAAAGTCATATATGTGCATATTCTATGAAGAAAATCTTATTTTGTATCCAGAAAGAGTTAAGGAGACTGTAGTATTCACTCTATAGAGAAATTTGCAAGCAATACAGAGAACTCCATGCAAGGGTCTGAGAAAATGCTTACATTGTGCTATTTATAAGCAAAACTATCTATGTAGTATTGTCATGACCAAGGTTTAAAATGTATCTATTCACATCCAAGACAGACACAGGACAGAGTCAGCCAGAGTCTTTACACTGGTTACTGTAAACAGAATGTCTCTGCATTAAAATTGTTTTGTGTATCATTGTATGTGAGAGCGATGTATGTGTGAATGTGCACATATGCATGCTCTAGGGCATGTAGAGAAAGGTCAGACCACAACTTTCAAGAGTTGGTTCCTTCCTTCTGCCATGCAGTCCAGTAGTCAAACTCAAGTGGCCAGGCTACTAGAGGAAGCATTTTCAACCACTAAGCCATCTTGTTAGCCTTTTACTCATTTTTTAAAAGATGTTTATTTTATTTTTAGTGAATTATGTATATCTCTCTGTGTGTATATGTGCACAGAAGAGAGTATTGGATCTCATGGAATTGAGTCATGGGTGGCTGTGAGCTGCCCTACGGGTGCTGGAAACCAAAACTCGAATCAACTGACAGAGCAGAATGTGCTCTTAACTACAAAGACATCTCTCAAGTGCCCCTTTAGTTATATTTTTAATTGACAAAAGATGTGTGTGTGTATGTGTGTTCGTGTGTGTGTATGCACATACATACATATGCATATCTATACACACATTGTGAACTGGCCAAATTAAGCTAACTAGTGTATCCACTGTTTCAAACACTCATCATCTTTTTAACGAGAACATTTAAAGCCAGCTCTTCTGGCAATTTCAACTACATATTATTAACTCTGGTCACCTTGCCCTTCAATAGCTCTCCACATCTTACTCCCCTAATGAAACTCTTGTAACCTCTGAACCTTCCCTGGTCCTCCTATAACCACTGTGGTACAAACCATCCTTCTCTTGTCTCTGAGAGTTCAAACTGTCTAGATTCCATGTGTATGAGAGGCCACGCTGAATTTGTCTCCAGATCAGGCTTATTTCACTTAGTAATATATATGAAACATCTTCTAAGTTTGTTCATGCTATAACAAATGACAGGATTTCTCTATTTGAAGGTTGAACAGTATTCCTCTGTATCCACATGCCACACTTGTGAGTAATTCTTCCCTAAACATGGACCCAGGCAACACAATATTGCTCTTCCTCTGGCTGTGCAGAATGAAGGAGACTGATGGAACTTATGGAATGTCTGCTTTTAATTCTCTGAAGAAACCCCATACTCTTTTCCACAGTGGTTGTACTAATTCATATTCCCACCAACAATGTCCAAATGTCCCTTGTCTGATTCCACATCCTTATCTACACATGTCTTGTTTCTTTTTTCATGATGGCAGCCCTAACAGGTTGAGGGCTTTAAGTTTCATGTTCCTACTGTCAATAGGACAAAATGGCAACCAACATATTGGGAAAAGATCTTTAACAATCCTACATCCCAAAAGAGGGCTAATATCCAATATATACAAAGAACTGAAAAAATTAAACTCCAGAAAACCAAATAATCCTATTCAAAATAGGGGACAGAGATAAACAGAGAATTCTCAACTGAAGAAACTCGCATGGCCGATAAGCACCTAAAGAAATGTTCAACATCCTTAGTCATCAGAGAAATTCAAACCAAGAAGACCTGAGATTCCACCTCACACCAGTCAGAATGGCTACGATCCAAAATTCAGGTGACAGCAGATGCTGGTGAGGATATGGAGAGAGAGGAACACTCCTCCATTGCTGGTGGGATTGCAAGCTGGTACAACCACTCTGGAAATCAGTCTGACAGTTCCTCAGAAAATTGGACATACTACTACTTGAGGACCCAGCTATACCACTCCTGGGCATATACCCAGAAGATGCTCCAACATGTAATAAGAACACATGCTCAACTATGTTCAGAGCAACCATATTTATAATAGCCAGAAGCTGGAAAGAACCCAGATGTCCTTCAACAGAGGAATGGATACAGGAAATGTGGTACATTTATACAATGGAGTACTACTCTGTTGTTAAACACAATGACTTCATGAAATTCACAGGCAGATGGATGGAACTAGAAAATATCATCCTAAATGAGGTAACTAAGTCACAAATAACCATACATGTTATGTATTCACTGATAAGTAGATATTAGGCAAAGAGCATGGGAATACACAAGATACAACTCACAGACCACGTGAAACTCAAGAGGAAGGAAGACCAAAGAGTGGATGCTTCAGTCCTACTTAGAAGGGGAAACAAAATAATCAAGGGAAGTAGAGGATGGGAGGGACTTGGGAGGAAGAGAGAAGAGGGGGAGGGGAAAAGAGGGGAAGAATCAGGTATGGGGAAGATGGAACAGATGTACAGAGGGTCAGGAAATTGAACAGAAGTGTATAGCAATGGGGGATGGGGAGCTGACGGTAGCAACCAGAAGTCCCAGATGCCAGGAAAGCAAGAGCCTCTCAGAACCCCACAGGGATCACATTAGCTGAAATACCCCACAACAGGGAGGAAGAATCTGTCGAGACCATATCCAGAGGTTAGGCATGGCCCCCTGGTTGAGGGAAGAGGCCACCCACCCATCTCCAAAGTTTTAACCCAGAATTGCTCCAGTCTAAAGAAAATACAGGGACAAAGAGTGGAGCAGAGACTGAAGGAAAGGCCATCCAGAGACTGGCCCACCTGGGGATTCATCCCACATGCAAACACCAAACCTAGACACTATTGTGGATGCCAAGAAGTGCTTGCTAACAGGAGCCTGATACAGCTCTCTCCTGAGAGGTTTTGCCAGATCCTGACAAATACAGATTCGGATGCTTGCAGCCAACCATCAGACTGAACATAGGGACTGCAGTGGAGGAGTTAGGGGAAGGACTGAAGGAGCTGAATGGGTTTGCAACCCCATAGGAAGAAGAACAATATCAACCAACGAGACCCTTGGTCCTGTGAAGGCTTGATGCCCCAGTGTATTGGAAAGCTAGGGCGGTGAGGTAGAAGTGGGAAGGTGGGTAGAGGAGCATCCTCATAGAAGCAGGGTAAGGGGGGAATGGGATAGTGAGTTTGCAGAGGAGAAATATGGAAAGGGGCTAACATTTGAAATGTAAATAAATAAAATATCCAATTAAAAAATACAAAAAAGAAAAAAATGACACATCAGAATGTACTATGAATAGATGTGAAACTGTATCAAAAGACAAAATTTCATAAAAATGTTTTAGAGTTAAAAAAAAAGTTTCATGTTCCTGATGACTGGTGCTAAGAATATACATAGTATATATATATGTGTGTGTGTGTGTGTGTGTGTGTGTGTGTGTGTATGTGTATGTATATGTGTATATATTACATGTGTATATATGTACATATATAAACATATGTAAATTGAGGGCTTTTCATGTCCCTGATGACTGCTGGTGCTAAGCACTTACACACACACACACACACAGACACACATGTACACATACATGTATGAATATGTATGTATAAATATACATGTGTATATACATACATATATAAATGTGTGTGTGTGTGCTGATGCTAAGCATTTATACCTGTGGGTCATCCTTCCCTTCTGAGAAAAGTTCTTTCTTTTCTGGTCATTTTCCACATTGGGCTACTTGCAGTCTTATTCTAAGTCAAGCTCTTTATGAATATCACTTGTTGACTGTTTGCAGACACTCAGCTTGCAGACATCTCAACCATTCTTAGTCTTCACTCCTTTGCTGTATATCAGCTTCTTCTTTTAATGTAATTTTATTGTCCTGTTTTGTTTTGTTTCCTGTCTCCTTTTTGCTTTGGCTTCACTTCCAAATAACCCTTGCCCAGATCAGTTCATGTGGATATCTCCAATTTCTTCTAGAATTTTAGAGTTTTGTTTCATTTTGGTGAATGGAGTGATATATGGTCTGATTTTATTTTTGGACAAGGGCTAGGCAATTTGTTGTTTAGGAAATGACTATCTGTCCTTGATTGTATGTTCTTGGTGCATTTGTCAATGCAGTTGCATAAGTGGTGGGTTAATCACACAGCTCTCTAGTCTGTTCCATTAGTATAGATATCTGTTTTTACATTCGCGCCATGACAGGATATCCTTACAGCTTTGTAGCAAATTTTGAAATCAGATAGTATGACATCTTCAACTTTCCTACTTCTGATCAAGATTTCTTTGTCTATTTGGGCTATTCTGTAGTTCCATACAGCTATGAGGATTGTTTTCCCTATTTCTGTTGAACCTAGCCAACTATCCACAGCTAGTGAGGTCATAGATCTTAGGGGAGTGCTTACGACTGCCACTTACCTAAACAAGCATAATTCTTAACTAGATTCTACATACTGATCTTCATCACTATAGACAGGTGTCTCTCTCATCTCTCATCAAAGAAGCTTCTTTTTGAAGCAGAGGGAGACCATAACAAACAGCCACAATGGGTCACAAGGCCAAGAACAAGTGACCATGAGACACCAGCCTCAACTGGTACATTACATATAATGTCTCCCTATTCCTTAAGGCTCAGGGAACATCACAAAAGATAGAGATAAAGAATACAAAGGCCACAGGACCTCCGAGCTGTATCCTTTAGATATGACGGGGAAGCTACATCCATGATACCTGATGATACAGCTGCCTAAAACACCTTAATGATAGTATAAACAAGCAAGCCAGCATCGATGGGGAAATTTCACAGTGCCCTCAACCCTAAATGAAGAGCTTCAAGCAACTAACAAATGCTAAGATGGGGACTTTAACCTTCCCCAGGAATAAGTCACCTAGAGGGTTATCTAACGCCACATAGTCAGCCCTAAATATGTGTACAAATAAGAAACACTAAGCAAACTCAGAAGATTGCAATTATATTTATTTATTTATGCATACACATATATAACAATAATAATTAGAGAATGAAAGACCATGAATTTGAGGGTGGAATGTAAGAAAAAGAAAGAAAAAGGAGGAGAACTTATATAATTGTATTTTAATTAAAAACTTAAATGCCATAAGGAAAATAATTTGAGAGTGATTGGGTATCTATGGATCACATTAGCTAGGACAGGCATTTAATAATTAATTCCTCTAGTCTATGAACATGGGATACTTCCCATTTATTGGTGTTTTCTTCAGCTTGCTTTATCAACATTTCACAACTTTAAAGAAAACTCCATCAACACAACATTTGAATTCTAAACATCTACCCACAGAACACAGTTGCACCCAATTTCATATGACCTATGATTAGATATAAAACTACAGAACATCCTCAACATAGTGGCAGTGGGTTATATCAGTTTTCCACTCCCAAACAAGTCATCTGGGCAAAACCTAAAGAGGGAAACATTGCAGTGAAATGACATCTACAGAACATTCCACCCAAACATGAAAGAATACACATTTTCTCAGCAGACCACAGAACTTCCTCCCAAACTGATCACCTATTAGGACACAAAGCAAGTCTCAACAAATATAGAAAATTTAAAATCACAGTCTCTATTCTATCTGACCACAGTGGAATAAAGCTGGATACCCACAGCCACAGAGCTACAGAAAATACACCAGTGGTTCTCAATCTTCCTAATGCTGCAACCTGTTAACACAGTTCATGTTGTGGTGACCCCCAAGCATAAAATTACTTCATTAGATTGTAATATAATAAATATTATATTACAATGCATGTGGGATGTCTTATCTGTGACCCTCAAAGGGGTTGTGATCCACAGATTAAGAGCAGCTGAAATACACAAATCCATAGACATTAAACAACATACTAATGATAAATGGGTCACTGAAGAAATCTGAAGGGAAATAAAAAGGTGTTCCAAGACTTAAATGAAAATTAAAATAAAATATACAAAATCCTAGGGATATAATGAAGGCAGTCCTAAGAGAAAATTTTACAGCAGCAAATGCCATAATTTATGTTTGTTGCTTTATTTCTTGAAGTTTTGACCACTCAGAACCTTTTTGAGACCGGTCCTATGCTCTTCCAACCTCAAATTTCTCCTCCATCTCTTGGGTCATATTATCTTTACCCTCCCTGACTCACAGAATAAGAACTTCCACAAGGATCTCATTACATTTAGCAATAGAGGGTATGGTCCTCATAGCTATCTTTTTGCAAATACTTTTAAGATCCATTTGTGTTTTGTGAATCACTTCTGTCACATGGGTAGCATTTCACTGTGTGAATATACAGGACTTTGTTTGTTCAGGCGGTGACTGAGAGACACTGTGTTGTTCCCATGGTTTCGGTGGTTATAAATTAGGCATCCACAAACCAAACACAATTCTCAGGTCAACATAGTGTTCACTCGTAGTAAGACTACCTTTGAAGCCCTAAGAATCTGTTGAAGAACTAACAGTAATATCAGGTTCTAGTTCCTTCACCAGCATCTGAGTTTGACTCTTGAATTGCAGTCAGGCTGAAAACTGTAGTTTCTGTTTGCATTATAACAATAATGGCGTTGAGAGTCTTTCCATTTACATGTGTGCATCTGTGTATTTCACTTCTTTATGATGGATTCAAATGGCTTTTCCTCCTCCTCCTCTTCCCTTTCTTATTCTTAGATTTTAATTATATTTTATTATGTTTATATGTGGGGATGGCATACGCCTGTGAATACAGGGGCCCAAAGAATTCAGAAAAGCCATTGAGCCCCTATAGACAGGCAGCTGTGAGCCTGGGAACTGAACTGAGGTTTTCAGCAAGATCTTAAGTGCTGAGCCATCTCTCCAGGCCCATTAGTCCATCCTTCTGATGTGAAAGCTCAGGTCATGAAAGTTGTCTAAGAGCTTGAGTGCATCATATTTCTGGGATCTCCTTAGACATGAGTCTGAGACATCTCCAAGAGACTCAGACATGACACCTCAGGGTTCAGCCAGTACTAATGGTGACAGGGATGATGTTGGCTCAGACTGGATCTTCTGCAAGAGCATCAAGCCCTCATAACCATTGACTCATCTCTCTATCTCAGTATTGATAATGTCTTGTTATTTTTAAAATCCTTGTAACTCAGAAAATCTAGTTTATTCTACAGGTGAACTATAAGATTTTTGTTGTCTTTCACTTTTCTCTGAAATGACTGATCAACTACTTTATAAAGTAATGACTTTGGGGATAATTTTCCCATCAGTGTCCTGTGCTGATATGGGGTCTAGCAGATTTTACTGTTTTTGCCAACCTCAGTTTCGCTCCAGACCTGTCCCTAATTCAATCATTTCACTGTGTTCTATATGACTCACTCCACATCATTAACTGGATTGGTAAGCAATCCAAAAGCCTAATCAGTATTTCCTTCCAAAACAAACCTTTCTCTTAAGAAAGTTGCTGCTTTGAATAGAATGTGAGATTTGGGTTACAATCAAGGAGCGGAGAACTTTATCGAATTAGTCGTTTATCTTACTGCTTTCATTTCACAGTCCATTAATCTTCATCTGAATTGTCTCCCAGTTCCTTCATAAATAAGATTTTTTTTTAAAGGTGTTATTCAGTCAGGTCCAGATTAGGCACCTGTGACTTGTTTTATTGTTGTGTTCTAGCGATCTCAGTAAATTGCATTCCTAGTGGAATATTCCAGTCAACTTTCCTTTACATAGAATCCTCAACTCACCATTAGCCACGTGCACTAGCTGCATTCAGGGTAAATGCAGAATCAAAAAGGCATGTGTTCTCCCTTGTAATTTGTATGACCTGTAACAAAGATGTCAGGAAGTCTCCTAGGGCCTGGGATGGGATCAGAGGTAAATGAGTCTTAAATGTCAGTTTGCTTTGCTTCCAAGTCTTTCTTTTCTATCCCAAGAATAAAACTGGCAGAACTGACTTACGCCCTCTATATAGATAGATCGGACAGTTGTGTAGCTTGGTCTTCTTGTGGGACTCCTAAAAGTGGGAGCAGGGGCTGTCTCTGACTCTTTTGTCGGCTTTTGGGACCCTTTTCCTCATGCTGGGTGCCTTAATATGAGGCAAAGTGCCTAATTTTACTGCAACTTGATGTGCTACATTTGGTTGATATCCATTGAAGGCCTGCCCTTTTCTGAAGAGATACAGAGGAGGAGGAGTGGATGGGGGATAAAGACTGGGAGGACGGAGGGGGGAGAAACTGCAGTAGGGATGTATATAATATTAACAATAATAATGTATATTAATATATAAATAATATAAATATATAATAAATAAAATTATATATGTTTTTATATTTTAGATTTAGATGTAGAGAGAGAAACTCCACTCCATATTCAGATGTGACTCGGGAAAGGGTAACACTCAGGATATCCAAACCAGAGCCTTGTGTGCACTTCCAATGCACGTGAGGAAACCCTCATGACACCTTGGTTTCTGAACAGCCACCCCTGTGCAGGCAACCAGCCAGCCTCCAAAGCCAAAATGAGGCTGGCCCCTGAACTCTCCTTTGCCTGCCCACCGTTCACATAGAAGTGGGAAGTACAAAGGCAGCTGTAGAGAGAAGAAAACATCAAAAATGTCTTCAGCTTAAATACTGTGTTTCAAGTCGTTTTTTAGCGCTAAGAAAGAAAAAAATAAATAAAACAGTAGCCAAGCCTCTGAAGGCGGTGTTTACTCTTGCAGGAAAGAGGATGCGTCGGAGGGCTTCTGACAGGGCTGTCACAGTGCTCATCCATTTAACTATTAATAATAGTAAAAAAAACACACACACTACATACACATAAATAAAGCTTTGAATTAATCCAGCATCTTTCATCTCCACGTATCAAAGAGCACCCCAATAACTGCGCATCTGTGAAACATGGAAGTGACATAGGGTGTCATCCATCAGAGGCAGATGAAAGAGCAGAAGAGTTATGAAGCCCTCACCCTACCAAGCAGCCAGGATGAGTGGGGCCCACAATAAGGGCCCCTTCTCCTTAGGGCTGTAGGAGTCCTTCCATTAAGGGCCAGAGTATAATGAGGCAGGAAGGAGGCCTGCGCTTCTCTCTCTAGAATTCTGGCAGTCAAGTACATCTAGGAAAAGAGTATTGTATCTAACCATGCTGGTGAATCAGAGGTCAGAGGAGGAAGGAAGAACTGGGGCTTTTTCAGGAGTTTCTATTCAGTTGGCATTATGGGAGCCATGTTTCTGCTCGGTGTTTACACTGGGTCCATAATCAGAGTGCTTAGGTCTGTCTTTCAATTTCATAATCATCTCAGATTTTATGAGGGTTTTTTCTTGTTTTTACTTTTTCCCCCCAGTTCCCCAGATGCTTATTTCTAGCAGCCCGGTTAGACATATGCTTGGATCTCTCAGTCTATCTTCCATGTCTGCTAACTTGTCTTTTCTCCTTTTCTTCTCTGTCTTTGTGCAAAGCTTAGGGTGAAGTCACCAGTGTTATATCCCAAAAATTCATTGCTGCTGTTTTAGACATACCAGTCCAGAGTTGATCTCCAAAACAAGTTTCTATCTCAAATTATTTTTTCCATGTGTGGAAGCCAATTAATTCATTTTCATATGCATCTGCTAGTGATTTCTCTGGGGCTAGTTTTGTTTCATGATTTCTTGACCTTTTATGTATCATTCCTTCTTCTGTATCTTTGTAAAACTCAGATGTGCCCACTTTAAAGTTATCTTCAGATTGTTCTCTGTGGTGGTTTGAATAGGAAATGCCCACCACAGGCTCACAGGATTAGAACATGTGGCCTTGTTGGGGTAGGTGTGACCTTGTTGGGGAAGAGTATCACTGGGAGTGGACTTTGAAGTTCAGGAGCTCAAGCCAAGCCCAGTCTGTCTTGCTTTCTTTCTGCTGCCTGCAGATCCAGATATAAAGCTCTCTGTTCCTTCTCCAGCACTATGTCTGCCTGTGAGCTGCCATGCTTCCTGACATGCTGACAATGGACTAAACCTCTGAACTATAAGCCAAGCCCTGTTAAATGCTTTCCTTTATGAGTCTCTGTGGTCATGGTGTCTCTTCAAAGCAATTGAAACCCTAAGACACTTTAGTATTCACATTTCAATGGGAATAAATGCTACTGTTTTTAGCTCACTGGCTGTTCCCTGTAGTTGTGATCTCCACTCCTAGCCCTTGTGCTTTGGAATTTTCTTTGGGGAATTTGAATTCACATAAAGTATTTTCTGACTCCCCATGTACCTTCTTTTCTACAATCCCTCTTTCAAGTTGTTTAGTTTCTTACCTTAGGATCCACAGCCCAGGGTCAGGTCTGATGATGGTAGCTTGGCTGTCTTGTTCTGGGGGTCTTGAGGTCATCACAGATTTAGTCATTGAATCAGCAGGAGCCAGTTGAGGCACTGGAGATGTGACTTTAAATGTTCTTTTCTTCCACACAGACATTTAGCTCTACAACACACCATAGTTCAAAGCATCAGTGGAAGCCACCTCCAGGGTCAGCAAGTTGGCTCAATAGGTAAAAGTATTTGTTGCCAAGCCTGATGACCTGAGTTCCATCCTCTGAATCCACATGGTAAAAGGAGATAACCAACTTCCACAGGTTGTCCTCTGATAGCACACACACACACACACACACACACACACACACTAGAGAGAGAGAGAGAGAGAGACCGAGGCAGAGAGAGAGAGAGAGAGAGAGAGAGAGAGAGAGAGAGAGAGAGAGAGAGAGAGGCAGTGGTGGGGATAAAACATTGAAAAGGAATCTTCTTCCAGCCACTGAACGAAGACAGGCATGTGGTACAATTGTCAGGTTCATCTATTTTTGGTCCTGTCTTCAGTCATGAATCCAGAGCTTTTGGACCCTAACATCACAGATGAGATATAACACACCACCTCTACCTGTTCTCAAGGTCCAGAGCCCAGCAAGTCTACAGCATCATCTGTTATCTACTGAAGTTTGGCTTCTGGGTAACTGAAGTATTAATCCTGTTGAATGAGACTATGCATGAATTCTTTTTGAAATATTTATTTTATCATCAAAAGGTTTTGATCCAAAAGGTCATTTTCCATGTGAACCAATACTCACATTAAATAGAGTCAGTCCAGGGGTTTATACAGTATGGTAGTCCTTATACAACCACCCTAGCTATCCAGACTTTGCTCACTCACCTTCAAGCTGACCTACGTCCTGAGCCCATGAAAGTCAGACTTACAACATGCAGAGCTCTTAGCCATGAGGTAGAGAAGATGTGTCCAGCCTGTATACTAAGGACACAAAGCCCTTAGCAATGAACTAGAGAAGATGTGCCTGCTTGTGTACTAATGGCAGACTTGCCACTGGGCACCACAATGACCCTGAGCAGCAGCTCCTTGTAAAGCAAGAACCAAGCATCTGAGCTTGTGCTATCCAAGTAGCTTCTGGGGATTGTTATGGAGGTTGAAATCCTTGCCTAGAAGGTTTACTCTTCTGTCCTTTTAAATCCACAAGTTTGGAGGATTTATTTTTTTGGATCCTCATTAAAACCAATACATATAACCATTTAATATCATCACTTTAATGTAAGAACTCTCAGGTCAGATCCTGGGAACATGGAACCCATGTACATTGACGCTGAGTCCAATATCCTGGCTCAATCAGGATCCAAAGCCTCTCCCAGGTCTTTACCATAATCCTCCCAGCATGAACCTGGATCATGCTCTTTTTGCTGGCTGGCAATCTCGCCTCACTCATCTGGGACTGGACACGAGGTATGGAGTTAATATGTTCTCTTGTGTAATCTTTATCGTGGGCTTGTAAGTAGATCCCACCACTACTTTGTCCTTCCTAGCTTTAATAGTTAACACGGATATGATTCTTGCAGTCACCCAATGAAGTAGCTGCTGTTATCATGGCTCCCTAAAACCATAGATGAGAACAGACTAAGCAACAGTTTCCAAGATCCTAGAAATACTGAGCCTTTAAACCAAGACTGAATCTTCATTGACTTTAACCCAAAGCCTGTGCTTTCAGTGGGAGGCTGTGCAGCCAAATCCACGCTGGCATTGGTCCCATAAGGTCACTTTATGGCATATGACACTGTCACCAGTGTCCTCCTGAGAAATGCTCCCTCTTTGGGATTCCATGACATTGCCCTGGGGTAACTCCTCCTAGCTCTGTCTTCTCCTTCCAGCCCCTTGTGAGTAGCACTATCTCCTAGGTTACACTATGAACTGTGTAAGAGAGAAGAAAGCTAGCTGAGGGCAAACAAACAAGAACAGAGGAGCTTATTCTCGTCTTGACTGTAGATGCAATGTGACTAGGTGCTTCAGTTTTTGCTTTGACTTTTCCAAAATGACAGGCTACAACCTGGACTTCTAAGCCAAATAACTCCTTCCTACACTGTGTTCTCTTTTGTAAGGATATTTTATCACAGCAACAGAAATAAAACTAAAATACAGGTCATCTTTCCATCTATGAATCCTGGTGTTCCCTGGACTTGGTTATCTTTTCTCACATGCCATTATCACTAGTGAGATAGTGATACTCAGCTACATCCAAAGTCCAGTGACTGCAAACCCTTCATTTCCTTTTTTCTTTGTTTTCAATCCATATCTCTTTCAACTCCCATCTTCTTAGAGATACCCAGGACTCCTCCATTTCAACAAAGGCAAAGGCGATCCTTAGGTCACTTTGTGTATATCTTCCCCAGCGACACTGCCATCTGTTTGAATATGTCCCTCACAGTCTCATGACCTAAGCCAGCAAGTCATTTTTTAGTGACAGGGTCCTGCAAAGGAAGGTCCATGGGATCAGAGGTAAAGTAGATAAAATAAGTAGACTCAGGATATTGCTCAAGCTTTATCTATGGCAAGCCATCTTATTAAGAAGCTAATAGTATATATACTATTTCCAGGGAGAAAAATGAGACAAAGTCAGCAGGAAGTTAATCAGGCTATGTTATATGGGGGGAACACAGAATTATCTCAAGAACATTACAGACAGAGCACACAGCAGCTTTGGAACTTAGGGGAAGTTATAGAGTGGGGAGAGTTGGGTTCTCAGGATCTGAAGTCACAGCTTCCCCCATGGCTCTGGCCTTAGACTATTCAAACTCTGCCAAGCATGTTCCTGATTTTAGAGAAGGAGCTGTGTTCCTTCTCTATCATCAGGGCCTCAGGGGAAAACCCCCACAGCCCTGAATAAAAGACCGTGACTAAAATTCTTGCAACAACCAATGCAAGATGCAGCTGTTGTCGTAACTCCTTAAAGACACAGAAGACAAGGTTAGACTGAGTGACAGTCTCCAAGATCCTAGAGATGCTGAGCCTTTGAACTAACATTGAAGGCTATTTCGTTGTTGTTGTTGTTGTTGTTGTTATTGTTGTTATTGTTGCTGCTGCTGCTGCTGCTGCTGCTACTGCTGTGGTTTTAGGTTTGGGTTTTATGGTTGGTTGGTTGGTTGGTTGGTTGGTTGGTTGGTTGGTTGGTTGGATTTTTGTTGTTGTTGTTTTTCTTTTCCTTTTTTGTGGCAAGGTTTCTTCATGTAGCAGTGGCTGTCCTGTATGTTGTTCTGTAGACCAGGCTGACTTTAAATTCACAGAGATCTGCCCATCTCTGCCTCCCAAGTGCTGAGATTAAAGGCATGCACATGACCTCCCAGAAACCTGAGGAAGACTGTGACCCATGCTCCCACTGACTGTAAAGGGGAAAGAAGTTATTTTGCAGTGGTAACTATGACTACAGACTCACAGTTGAGAAAGAGGGACATGGAAGACTTCTGGGACAGCTACTACCCACCCAACCCCAACAGTTTACAGAGAAAGGCATGGAAGCGAACTCTTTAAAATTGTGATAAGGATGTTGAAGTGTAGCTCTTCACAATTGATGGCTTTTGGCAGGGGCCCATGAGGAAGGACTCAGTTTTCTTTAAGGGGAGGGCCATTGGGAGTTTGCTCCAGCGAGTATATGAGTAACACAATGTGAATTTTCCTCCTCCTCTTTCTCCTCTTCTTCCTTTTCCTCCTCCTCCTCCTCCTCCTCTTCCTCCTCTTTCTCCTCTATCTTTTTCTTTGGGAGGTCACACAGAAGAGTAGACCTGGAAGGACTGAGAAGTGAGTTTAATAATGGATCATGAAATTCTCAAATAATCAATAAAAATATTGTGTAATAAAATAAATGTAAAAATGTAAAAAAGAAATACTGAAGGCTGCATTGACCTCAACCCAAAGACTGTGCCCTCAGTGGTAAGCTATGTGGTCAAATCCACCCTGGCATTACTCCCATAAAACCACTTCTTGGTATACTACTGACACTGCCAAGCACGTTCCTGGTTTAGAGAAGGAGCTATGTTTCTTCTCTAAATATCAAGGCCTTGGGGAATGCCTTGTATCAGCCTAGCTGTCAACAGGGCCATGTGTTACAGTCTAGGGCCACAGCTGGTGGTACTGCTCTGGGAAGTTCTTCAACTCTGGGAAGCAGAGCCTAGTGATGAAGGTCTGTCACTGCGGACATAAGAGGACTTTGTGTGTAACATTCCCTGATATCTCCCTGACTCCCTCTCTGCTTCCGGTCTGCCAGAAAGTAAAGAAGATCACCCATGCCTCTTGTTCCTATCTTCACGATGTTCTGCCCGGGCTGATGCAACCAAACAGCCATGAACTGACACCTCTGGAACTGTGCTTCTGATTAATCTTTCCTCCCTTGTATTGTTCTCTCAGGAAGTTTAGTTACAGCAAGTGAGAAAACTGACTACTATACCATCCAACCAAGCTCCTGGATCATAGCAGTAAACCCACCACAGCCCAACATCAGCACCGGCAGTTCCCAGTTAAGATTGTTCTGCCTGAAGCTGCCTACTTTCACATTCCCATATCCTGCAGAAGAAAGCATCCCATGGCTCCAGGTACCCAGTGCCTCCATCCTTCGCCTCCACCATCACACTGCAGCTCTCATATTTTCAGTCACCTAACACTTCCCACAGGTAAGCCTCCTTTGCAACTATGCCTGGGCTTCTGTAGAGTTAACAGAATGTTCATCCTTAGATAAGCAGCATCAATCTCAGTGTCTCCTGGTCATCACTCCAATGACAGTGTCTCCCTCGGGTTCTGAACAAGAACAGGGAGCTGTTTGCCTCAGCTCTCCCTGGGTTTCAACCTGTGACTTTAGTTGACATTTTTATAACCATCCTTTTCTAATGACATCTTCCACACAACATGGACTTTCCATGTGGTCAAAAGCACATGACTCCCCGTTCTCCCTTCCAGCCTTTAGCCCAGTCTCACTTCCAGCCCTCATCAAACGTTTAAGTCATTAACTGGCAACTAGCAACTGTTAACAGATTTTAAAAAAAAAGCAATTCCTTGTCCCAGTGGGGGCAGCGTGCAATGTACAGTTCTCTCCAAGGAAGTGATCAGAAGGCTGTGTGCTTTCAAAGATGCTTTGACAGAAGTGTCAGCATGTAGAGTCAATGAGCTGATGGGATTCAGCTGAGGCACTTTGTAGAAACCTATGATACTACAATGATCAAAGTATCTATCGTGACTTACAGTGGCACAAAATGAGGTCAGCAGTGAGTCTTTAGGTCCATAGTTTGTGTCTCTAGCTATCAGCACACACTCAGCTCAGCTCGTATATGGCCTTCTAATACCCATGCACTGTACCTAGCACATATGTTTTCCCATCTCACCATTGAGCCTGCTCAAACTTTCAACAGCTCAGCTTGGCAAAACAAGACACTGAACTGTATCTCCTACTACACCTAAGCTTCTTCCTTATCAGAGAAAATGCAAATGTTTAAATGGGAGGGTTGCTTCTGGCATGTAGCTCCATTGATAGAGTGTATGCCTAGGATTCAGGAAGTACCACATTTTTTGTATCCATTCCTCTGTTGAAGGGCATCTGGTTCTTTCCAGTTTCTGGCTATTATAAATAAAGCTGCTATAACATAGTGGAGCATATTTCCTTGTTATGTGTTAGAGCATCTTCTGGATATATACCCAGGAGTGGTATAGCTGGGTCCTCAGGTAGTGATATGTCCAATTTTCTGAGGAACCGCCAGACTGTTTTCCTAGTGGTTGCACCATCTTGCAATCCACCAACAATGGAGGAGTGTTCCTCTTTCTCCACATCCTCGCCAGCATCTGCTATCACCTGAGTTTTTGATTTTAGCCATTCTGACTGGTGTGAAGTGGAATCTCAGGGTTGTTTTGATTTGCATTTCCCTGATGACCAAGGATGCTGAACATTTCTTTAAGTGCTTCTCGGCCATTCGGATTTCCTCAATTGAGAATTCTTTGTTTAGCTCCTTACTCCATTTTTAATAGGGTTATTTGGTTGTCTAGAGTCTAATTTCTTGAGTTCTTTGTATATATTGGATGTTAGTCCTCTATCGGATGTGGGATTGGTAAAGATCTTTTCCCAATCTGTTGGTTGCCGTAAATGTGGTACATTTATACAATGGAATATTACTCAGCTATTAAAAACAATGAATTTGATAAATTCATATATAAATGGATGGAACTAGAAAATATCATCCTGAGTGAAGTAACCCAATCACAAAAGAACATACATGGTATTCACTCACTGATTATTGGATTTTAGCCCAGAAGCCTGAAATACCCAAGATTCAACTCACAGACCACATAAAGCTCATAAAGAATGATGACCAAATAGGGGAGCCTTCAGTCCTTCTTAGAAGGAGTAACAAAATACTCAAGGGTGCAAATAAGGAGACACAGTGCAGGACAGAAACTGAAGGAGGGACAGTCTACAGACTATTCCACCTAGATATCCATCCTATGTGCAGTCACCAAAGGTAGAGGTTGATGTGGATGGCAGGACGTACACGCTGACAGGAGCCTGATATAGCTGTCTCCTTAGAGGTCTGCAAGAGTCTGACATACTCAGAGGCAGATGCTCACAGCTAACCATTAAACTGAGCATGGAGTTCCCAATGGAGAAGATAGAGTGAAGGCTGAAGGAGTTGAGAGGATTCGCGACACATGAGGAAAGCAACAATCCCAACCAACCAGAGCCCCCAGGGTCTAAGCCACCAGCCTGGGAGCGCTTAGGGAGGGACCCATGGCTCCAGCTATATATGCAAGGGAGCTATATATATAAGTAGGAGAAGAGATCCTTGGTCCCATGAAGGCTGGACATGGGGGGTAGGATATTCGAGGGTGGGGAGGTGAGGTACAGGGGAGGGTGGGTGGGGGTACACCAACGTGGAGGCGGGAAGAGGGGGGAAGGGATAGTGAGTTCTTGGGAGGGAGGGGGGGAAATGGGGTAAGGAGAGAACATCTGAAATGTAAAAAATAAAAATTTTTCAATAAAAAAAAAAAAAAAGGATTCAGGAAGTAAAAGCCCTGGGTTCAATTCCAGCAATGCATAAACCAGGCAAGGAGCCATACATCTATAACCCAGTGCTGGGGAAGTGGAAGAAATAGATCAAAAGTTCAAGGTCACCCTCAGTTATGTAGTGAGTTAGAGAGTGTTCTTAAATACATGAGATTCTGTGTCTAAGTGAATAAATGAAAAACAAGCAAAAAATGGTAGCATAGTTTGGATCTTCATTGTCCCCAAAGGTCATATGTTGAAATGAAGGCTTGGTTTCCAGTCTGTGGTGCTAGAGAAATGCAGTAAGACTTAAAAGGCAGGGTCTCATGAAAGTTGGGTCTTTGGAAGCGTGCTCAGAAGCTTGTTTCTTAGACTCTAGATCCCATCAACTTGACAACTAAGATGAACCATCACACCAGAAAAGACAGAAAGTTGCTTACACCTGCTCACTTGCCCCACTGAAACCCCCTCAGAGGCTGCAGCTGCAACTGACCATCCTTCTTCCCAGCCTGGCTTTCTCTCACCCTCAGTATCTCTACGAGGCAAAGGCTATTCACTGATCCTTGGTACAGAGTGGTTAGGGTAGCAGAGGAGAGACCAAGAAAACCAAGAAACCAGGTTGGTTCTCCCTACAGAGTTCAACACCCTCCCCCATCAAGAGGGATGGAGGTCAAGTCAGTCAGATGCCAAGCGTCCAGGTCTAGAGTACTATAGCTAGGACAAAAAGATCAGTCTTCTTCCCCAGAGATAAACGAGTCTCAGGCTGCAGGGCTTGGGAAATGCAACCATCCTCCTTGTTATCAATGTAAAAACTGAGCCAAGCTATTTGTGATCTAAATCAAAATAGAACTGTGTCTGGCAAACTCATTTTTCTCAGGTCCCAGCAGCTTCCCAAGATACATTGTCTACTATTGGGGGGGGAGAGAGACAGACAATGGCAACTGCCAGGAGCCATTGATCACTTGTTTCATGTGCAGAATGAACCCTTAATCACTGTCGCTTTGGAAAAAAAGGGGGGAAATTGAGATGGATTCTCAAGTGCCAGCGGCAGAGAACTTGGTAATTGCAGCTCTTTCGTTAAAACTTCGGAGCACCATAAGTTCACCGCAGATGCTCGTCTCTGCCTTGGTCCATGTAGACCTCTGCTCGACTCTTCTCTAAGGGGTAACATAGAGTGTGCTGAAAGTCAGCAGAGGGTCTTCTCTCGCAGTGAGATGAAGCAAAGGAAGCTTATCTTATCACCTATGACCTAGAATAGGACATCTGAGTCTGGCACAGGATGACCTGTCACTTGGGCCCTGTCCCTCCTCACCTGCCACACACACACACACACACACACACACACACCACACACACACACCAGACCTTCCTTTTCTTACTTGTGAATTGTCAGATCATCTCCTTGTTTACCCCATGCCAGCTCATTCTGCCCTACATCTTGAACTAGTTTTGCCATGGACAACATTTATTTTTTCTTCCATTTAGTTTGTACACACCCATTGATGACTTAGTCTGTGTTTGATAGTCACTGAAGAGATAATAGCTTCCACTTACTTAAGGTTCTTGTCCTCAGTGAAAGGTAATATTGCCCCACCACCATGGTTCTCAGGCAGCACACAAATCTTAGGGTTTTCATATATAAAGCATAACCATGCCATACATAAACAAATATGCATCATATTTCCAGATTTTGTGATGGGTCAGGAAGGGATAGAGAGGAAAATGGTGTCATTCAGAAAGACCTGGAAAGGAAGGCCACTTGTCTGTATTTGTTTAGTGGTGTATCTTCCCTCTCCCAACTGCTGTGTTCTCTCAGCAAATGTCTATTTCCCTTTGGCCCCCATGTGAGCCTCACATAGCTAACCAGCAACATTAGTCTTGAAGCTCCCATCCTTATTCTGTCTCCAAAATTGTTTTATAGAATGCTTCCAGACAAGGATCAGACTGTAGTCTGTTTCATAGCCTTTGATGGTTGAGATATAGCATAGTTAGTAAAATGCTTGTAGCATGAACATGAAGACCTGAGTTCAAACCTAGCAATCATGAAACAAGCCAGGCTTGCTGTCGCATGTCTATAATCTGAGTGCATGAAATATGGGAATAGGCAGATTGTTAGGGCTTAGTAGCCAGCCAGCCTCATAAAAATCAAGCCCCAAGTCCTGGTAAGAGATTCATCTCAAATCTAAGTAGATGGTTCCAAAAAGAAAAAACGCATAGTTAAGGTTGAACTCTGGCCATTACACACACTTGCATACATGTGCTTGGGAACCCACCGCACACACATGTACACACACCTAAACATCAAAAAACCCCACATAATCAAAAAATAAAACAAGCAAAGTAAAATAAAACCTTAAATTGTAACAAATAGTCAGCACCTGTATGTATTTAATAAATATGGAGTGAATGAATGGATAATGGTATACGTATGGCTTTGTTCTTCTCAGTACCAACATTTACTGAGACCCTCTGGGCTCTGAACTTCATGGTGGGCTGCCGTTTGACCTACAAGCATGCATTCATACCAGCCCTAGAGACAGCAAGAGAAAGACAGAAACTATCTCTGGGGAAACAAGAGTTAAGTGGAGTTCTAGGCAATGGTGTGCCTGCTGCTTGCCAGAGCCTATTACATTTTCAAGTTGTCAACCTATTAAGTCACTGACTATTTGAAATTGGACATGATGGAAATATTTCTACCATGGAATCTGGCAAACATCAAAATCAAGATTTTTGACCTTCCTCCCCCAAGAAGGTGTCTGCCAAAATGTCACTGGCTCCATGACTGGCAAGTAGCAGCCAGCACAGGCTTTCCCATTGTGTCATGTTACCTCCTACAAGCTGCCAAGGAGGCAGAGAGAAATATCTACCCATGCATTGGAAGGCTCCCTCCAGCATCTCTTTGAATGTTCCCTTTTTTTATATCACAATAGACTTCATGGTCCTTGAATTAATTTGTATAGAGAAATGCACAAAGGGGACATTTGAAAGCTACTCTCTTGAACACTTGGGGTCACAGAGGTAGAGACAGAGAAGAGGACTCATCAGCCTGCCTCATTATTAACAGTTCAAAGTCTTCTAGGGAGTCTGACTGAAGCTTTACAAAGGATGTTGCCGGCACATCTTCCCCTTTCTCTATCAAGTCCATTTCCTTACTATCATACTCATGATCTACCTCCAGATACGTACAGCCTGATGCCCTTACATAGTTGCCAGCAGCTGTGTGCTTGAAAGAGAAGATGCTTACCTGACCCAGATACAGCTTATAGGGTACCAGCCCATGCCAAATCTAGGGAATCTCACAAAAGTACACCCCCCACACACACACACACACTGTGGATCATAACAGAATAAGTTACCCTGTAAGAACAAAGAACTCTCCTAAATCTGAGACCCCATGTACATTCACAAATATTCCAGTTAAATTGTAAGTATGTGGAATTTCTTCTTCTGCATGCCCTAATGCCAAACCTCTTACTTGATGAAGGAGTTTAGGTCTGATACTTTTAGAATACAGATTTATTTTTTCAGAGTAGCATCCATGATAGCTGGTGTTAGACCATTCCATTTGCAGCCAGCCATATGCCGGTCACATATCTTTTAGGGTCCAGTCTTTACTTTCCAACAAACCAAGCAAGAAAGACAAAGAAAGTTCCAGGTCCATCATTTTTTTCCCTTGTATTAAGTTCTGCAATGGGCTTTCTGATGTAAGCTTAAGGTTCAGCTGAGATGCTGTCTGATGAGACAACTGACAAGGTTGTATTAAGCCTGGTGTGTTGTGTTAGTCTGGGATCGTGTTCTGTGTCATTATTTATCATAGAGTAAACAAGGAGTTTGGTTTCTAGAAAGGAGCATTATGGAGAGAATTCATATTGGAAATGTAGAGAGAAAATGTACAAGGTAGGAAAACTTTCCTTGTTGGAGACTAACAGTCAACAAGTAAGATATATTTTTGGTGAATGTGAACAAAATGTAATGTCCAAAGGACGTTTTGGTTCTTCTGGCTGCTTTTCCTACAATCTCTACAAGCCTCCTCCTGTAATCACCATTAGGAAGGGAAGAACTCCTAATGTTCCCTTCCCTAACACTCCTTATCTACAGTGACCAAATAACCTAGATCTGTTTTCTTAAACAATAAAAAATTCCTGAGACATGCTGTCAGTGTTAAAAGCAGGGTTCACTACCCAGTTATACCAAGAGACTCTAATTCTGTGGCTCTAAGACTTTCTCATATCAATATAGTCACAAGCCTGGGTCAAAAGCAAAGTGCGTTGGCTCAACATCCGAAGGAGTTTCTTTAACCTTTGGTCTCAGTGCTCACATTCGCCCTTTAACATCACTTCCCATTAAGTCCATAAATTAAACACTTGTGTTCACAGAGAGAGAGTCTAGGATACAGAGTGTAGGGTACAGAGGAAGTTCCATAGCCTAAAGGTACGAGGTCCAACTTCTATACCAGTGCCTTCATCTCCCCCTGTGTGCTTCCTTCCACCCTTCCCTCTCACCCAGTCACCTCACACACCCTTGAAGCCCAGGGGCATTTCTTTTCCAATGACTTTACATGTGCTACAAAAAGGCAGGTCAAAAGATGCCTTAGTTATTGTTTATCAACTTGACAGCCTCTAGAATCACCTAGGAGACACACCTCTGGCATGCCTGTGAGGTAGTTCTGGGCTGGGTTGGATGAAGTGAGAAGATGCATCCGCACTGGGTAGGCTGCGCCACTACATCACCTGAGTGGCTAGACTGGAAAAAAAAAAATAAAAGGGGCAAGTAAGCAGAGTACAGCATCCACTTCTCTTGCTTCCTGATTATAGATACAATACAACCAGCTCTTTCATGCTCCTGCTATAATGCCTTCCCTGCCATGATTGTCTAAACTCTCAGATTATGAGCTAAAATAAACACTTTGTTCCTTAGGTTTCTTCTGTCAGGAATTCTGTCACAGCAGCAAGAAAAGTAATGAATGCAGTGAAGTAGGTTCTGAACGCTACTTCCTATGCTGTGACCTTAATGTGGTTCCTCATGTTCTGATGACCACCAACTACAAAACTGTTTTATTGCTACTTCTTAACTGTAAATTTTACTACTGTTATGAATGGTAATGTAAATATCTGATATTCAGGATATCTGGGGCTGTGACCCACAAGTTAAGAACCACTCCTATAGATGGTTCAAAAGCCCATAGCCACCAATGAATCTTGGATCAGAGTTATAGACTTGTTCCTCAGACTGTCTATGTCAAGTCCTTTGTTTCTTGGGTAAAATAAAAGTAACCACCTGCCCTTCCTCACTGTTGTGTGAGCAGAGCAGCAGCAGTGACACTCCAACAGGGCTATGAGTGGGTTGGAGCCCAGTGAAAATTCCCCCCCCACACACACACCTTCTACCTTCTTTCAACATTTTTGTTTAAAGCATCAAGTCTGTGAGTCCAGCAGCCTGTGTGACTCACATGCTCTCCCCTCCCACAGCTCCTTCTCATAAGGGGCTGGACTCCAGCAGGAAGATCACAGCCAGCAACTCTGTACAAAGACAGCAAGAGAGTTATAGCCAAGATGATATGAGGCAAACAGCTGGAGATGGTGTAGCCAGCCATCGCTTGGGGCCTAATTACCAGCAGTCAAAGCCCTGATGGCATCTGAGGTCCCTATCAACCCTGAATGCCCTCAGATGCCATGCTAGCTGGAGTTTTCTATCTAGGTAGCAAATTAAACAAGGTGTGAGGTGTTACGGTGGCCTCCAGGGGCCACCTCTAGCCCCAGCCCACTAAATCTCTAGCTCCTAAAGAAACTGCAGGTGTAAACCTCAAGCAGAAATGTCATGTCAGGCAGGAAGAGAGCACAGAGCAGTATCCCACAGAGCATCCAATCACACCTGCTGCTGTAACAGGTGAGGACAAGGGTCATGTTTACTACATATTCTGCAGCTAAAACCTGACAGAACTGGTGTCTGACCTCAAGGCCAGCCTGTCATTGTGCCCTGTTCCTTCCCACAATGCCCTTTGTCCTGACCGCAAAACAAGTATTCAGATCCTGCTGGCAGTGGAGGTCAAAACCCTGTAATACATCCCAGCAGCTCTTGTAAGATTTGTGGTTTCAGAGAGACCCTTATCCTTCACCCGACACCTTCAGTAGCCCCACTATCAGCTACTCGCTAGCAATAAACGTTCAACCAGGATGTTGAAGCTTTTTTCAATGGGATGGTATTTTGGTGGGAACTTTGGGAAGTAATTAGATTTGTACAAGATCATGATAGAGAAGTCCCAAGATGGGATAGGTGCCCATAGAAAGGAAGAAGGAGAGGTCTAGGGGAGAAAGGGACACGTTCCTCAGTGGTGCAGTCATTGGTAAGTTGTCCATGCCCTTGTAAATAACCCCCCTTACCCACAGTCCTGTAAGCAACCTTAATTAGACAACAAAAAGTTACCAAAGTACAGGAGCCACTAGGGAAGAGAGGGGATCCACACAGTGCAGGTAGGAGGGGACTAGAGAGTGTAGGGGAGGAATGTGATCAAAATATGTTATATGAAAATGTCATAATATATATACTGAACTGGGTGGGCTAGAGATGGCCCCTGGAGGTCATGGTAACACCTCATGTCTTGTTTAATTTGCTACCTAGATAGAAAACTCCAGCTAGCGTGGCATCTGAGGGCATTCAGGGTTGATAGGGACCTCATAAAAAATGCTATTATTGTTACAATTAATATATGCTAATAAAAAGCTTTTCTCAAAAGGGAGTAAAGGAGGGTATACCAAGAAGCCGATGATCTGAAAACCAGAAAGAGGGGTTCTCACCAAGTGCCAACTGCATGACACTCCAATCTCAGAATTTTAGGCTCCAAAATCTTAAAAAAATAAATGTTTGAGCCACAGGTCATCTGTTTCAGCAGCTCCACCTAAGGCACAGCAAGACAGCACAGAGCAGTGTTTGGGGCCTCTCCTGATGACCTACCCTTCGTCACTTATTCATGTTCATCCAGTAAATATCAGTTGGTACCAGGCACTGGGGAGACAATCAAAACAAGCTGTTTCCTTTCCTATAAAAAAAAAAATCATAACTTAGGGGCGGCTTAGTGGGTAAAGTGCCTGCTGCACAAACATGAGGACCTGACCTGAATTCAGATCCCCAGTATCTGCATAAAAAGCCAGGCATGGCAAAGCATGCTTGGAACTGTGATGCTGGGGGTGTGGGGAAGGCAGACACTGGGAATTCTCTGGCCAGCTAGTCTAGCTGAAAAGGCAAACTCCAGTTTCAGGGTGAGAGTCTGTCTCAACAATAAGATGGAGAACAAAGAGGGAGATGCTAGAAGTTGACCTCTGACCTCACAACTCACACACACATGCGTGCATACACTCTGACACACACAGCTACACACAGTGACACACACATGTACACACATACACATAGTGGCACACATGTGTTTGCACATTGACACACACATATACATGCATGCACACTGATACACACATACATATATGCATAAACATACATGTAAATATACACATAAACATATACACAGATACATATACACTGACACACAGATGCAGTTGCTTGCACTCTGGTGGACATACATAGGAATATGCATACATCCAAACACATAGTGAAACCAAATTACACCAAAAAGCCTATACTTTAGTATAAGGAACAGCTCTATGAACAAATTGATACCTATCATATAATGTTTTCAAGGAGATATGATAACCCACATATCTTATAGGAAGCGAATGTGGAGAACAGGCTGCTTCCAGAAGGTTCCAAGGAAGGATGCTGAGTTAAGCTTTGAAGTGAACACTGGCACTAGGACAGTCCATTCTAACAACAGAATGGCCTGGATTGAAAGGCAAAGTCCAGATGGCTGATTGACCCTATCTTTTTCACTCCGGTGATGTACAATTTAAAGGAATAGGCCCTTCTTCACTGGTCACTAACCAAATGGATGACCCTCACAGGAAACTCCAAAGAGTTCTACATAGCTGGGACATAAAGAGTGAGACCAGTAGTCATGACTAGAGCTAAGGTGGGGTGAAAGGTGACAGGTCCAACAACAAACAGCCTTGTGTCACACATAAAAAAAAGAATTGAAACGACCATAGTTCTAGAATTTTATATCCACTACCTTCAAACTTCAGTACCCTGTCCCTTTAAATTATAAGGACAATGTATACGTGAATTCAGCCTTCATCAAATTCTGAAAGAGACTTATGACCCAAACAGGTTAGAGATAAGTACAACAGGCTTTGAAACATGGTGGAAGGTTGTAAGCCAGTAAGACCAGGGTAATGTGTAGTAGCATGGATCCCATTGGCATATGAGAATAGGGCCCCAGGCTATCTTTCTCTCGGATGCAACCCTGGTATATATCAGTAGGCTCGCTTCATGGAGGCCTTCCAGAGACAAAGGACAGCTGAGAGTCAGTCATGGTGCACTGCCAGGGCAGGAGGCAGAAGGACAGCTTGTCAGTTGTTGGTATAGAATGAAAGCAACCTCATAGTTGAGCATTAAATGATGTCACCAATGAAACAGAGAAGATGGGAAGTAGTGCATGATGGGAGCATTTGGTGATGTGTCTTCCTGGATGTGGCCATGTGAGGGAGATGCTGGGTGGCAGTGGTACAGGAGAGCTGGACCTTAGAGACAACATCTGATCTGGAGATACAGAAATTGGTATACAAAAGTGTTGAAATAACACAGGTAATAAGAAGGGTGAGGTGAGTCCCCACATAATAAAGGGAGACTCATACACATGAGGAATTCTTGACCCCTTATCATACTTCTCTTCTGCTAGACTAGAACTTCTTCAAAGGCAGGAACTATAGTTTATACTTATCAGAATTTCCCCTCCATAGTACAATCTGCATAGAAATGATGAGGTGGATTCATGATTCATTCATTGACTATTAGTATCTAGTGTGAAGTAAGCTTGGTCCTAGGCCTTTGGACTAAATCAGTAATACATAAACAAATAAATTTTAAAAAAAAAGAAAAAGACTTGATGTCATGGTCCCTACCTATGATGGCTAATATTGTCTCAGAGATCAGTGAAGGACCTTTCTACCTGTATCTGTGAAGTGTTTCCATAGGCTGGAGGCCCAGATGTATAAAGAAGAAGGAAAAGGGCATTCTCAGTATCTCTCTGTCTCTGTCTCTCTGTCTCTCTGTCTCTGTCTCTCTCTGTGTCTATGTGTCTATGTGTCTATGTGTCTCTCTCTTCTCTCTCTCCTCCTCCCTCCCTCCCTCCCTCCCCCTCCCTCCCTCCCTCCCTCCCTCCCTCCCTCCCTCCTTTCCCAGCTGCCTGGAGCAGCAGGAGGAGCTCTCTATAAGACACAGGCTCAATGCTGTACTTCCCCAGGCCTGGCTGACATCTGAGCACAGGAATATACCCACAAGACAGGGCATAGGACACATTTGACATGACAAAAGAAAGGTTCATGAGCAACATGATTACCTTCCCTAGCAGCCCCAGCCAGGCACTTCTCCATGTCCAGCTGGCCACTCCCAATGCCTCTTCCTCAGACTCTGAGATCACCCATGCTTGTCCCTTCAATGGTCCTCAGGGAAGAACAGGGCAGACTCAAAATCCAGAAGAGGACATGGACTATTGAAGAATCATACCCAGACACCCCCTCACCCTGACACACTCCACTCTGCCAGGATTTGTTCCCCCTTAAGGAGAGACAATGACTTTCTTCAAGGACTTTCAGACACATGGAGATGTACCAGGATGATAAGAGAATTTCTTCTGAAACTGATAAGATTTATAAAAAACAAATAATCCCTGTGGATTAGCTTCCAAATGTGAAATATAGAAATGTATAAAAAAAATAGCTAGGTGATGAAATGTGTGCGTGTGTGTGTGTGTGTGTGTGTGTGTGTGTGTGTGCGTGCGCGCGCGCGCATGCACGTGCGCTCATGCGTGCGTATATGTAGGAAACACATACATTCATGTGCATGCTAGTGGAGGCTAAAGTTCAATGTCTGGTATCATCCTTAATCACTTTCCACCTCAGTTTTTGAGACAGAATCTCACACTAAACCTAGAACTCACCAATTCAGCTAGACTACGGAGCCCCCATCCCTGCTCCCCAGTACCAGGTTGACAGGTACAGAGAACCATGCCTGGCTTTTTTCTATGGGTACTGATCTGGCCTTGGGTCCTTAGGCTTATGCAGCAAACACTTTACCAGGTAAGCATCTCCCCAGCTCCTGAAGTTTGCTTCTCACTGGGATGCCTCACTGAGCAATGAGGCTAGTGGGAACAGAAGAAGATGCTGCCTAATGTCAGCAGATTGAGACAATTGCATTAGGCCAGCATCAATCTGTAATGCTCATGTGTAAATTAACCAGTGAAACTGGTTGTTCACAAATCAAAGATCTGAGGCAGTCTAAGACAGGAGCGGTGAAAACGAGGAGACGGAGGATGGAGAAGGCTGAATTCAGGGGCTGGGTAGAAAGACACGGGCTTCAGGTTCACAGAACCTGAGATAAAAATACCACAGAATAATCACACACACCAACCACAGGGTAGTTACACATCTTCCACACATCCTTGACGTCATTCACGCCCACAAGCCAGGATGAGCTAGATCAGAATCACCCCCCAGAGGCAGCACAGCCCACTCTGCAGCTCCACTAGCTGTTATTTGGGCAACTTAACCCTTCTGGGAAGATAATGGTTGTGCCAAGCTCCTAAGGGCTCTTCCGTGAACTGGATGAGTTCATCCTGGGGACTCTCTTAAAATGTGTTTGATTCACAGTCAGCACTCAACAACAAACATCAGCTGTTGTCTATTTTTTTAAGGTTAATTTTTTTTAATTTAGGTGTATTTAAGCTCTGTGTGAGTTTATAGGCACCGCACATGGTCAAGAGCCCATAAAGACAAGAATAGGATGTCAGAATCTCTGGAAATATAGTTACAGATGCGTGTGAGCCACTAGGTGGGTGCTGGAAACTGAACCTGGGTCCTCTACAAGAGCAGTAAGTGATCTTAGTCACTGAACCATTTCTCCAGTCCCATTGTTAATTTTTTATTACATCTATTGATTGATTCACTGATTGATTGAGAAGTGTCTGTGTGTGTGTGTGTGTGTGTGTGTGTGTGTGTGTGTGTGTACAACTGGTGAGAACCAGTTCTCTCCTTGTACCATGTGGGTTCCAGGGTCTGAACTCAGGTTATCAGGCTTGGTGACAAGTGTCCTGGCCAACTGAGTCCTCTCTCCAACCCCTGCTATTATTTTCTATAAATAAGTGCAATAAGATAGAAGAGAATACACTTAACGAAGGCCACCAGCAACAAAAACTGCTTAGAGCAGTGTGACTTCTTGGAACCCAGACAGAGCTCCAGGACCACAGTGACAGGTACAACTGTCCAGGTGCCACACTGTATGATCTGATCACTTGGTCAGATGGAGCACAGGAGAGAAGCCACAGGAACTCAGCCTTACACTCAAGATGAACTTCACCCAGAGATTTCTAACATAGGAAGCACTAATTTTGGACTCAAAGGCATCTCTTACTACATTCATCCTCCATCCAGGAGACCCCAGGGTACTGTGTAGCACTCTTCCATACAGTTCCCTAGACAATAGCCTGCCTTTCTCTAGCTTCCATTGAGTCAAGGTCAGGGCAGGGGTCGAGGAAAGAGGCAGCGTTGTAAGAGAAGAAAGCTTTTTTCCAAGACCAGATGTTGTCACACCAAGCTGTACTTCAGGGAGCATCTACCTACTGGGATCTGCAAGGAAATACTGACGTAATCTTAATTACAGGGAGACTTTCTCAAGAATGGAAGTGTTTGACCTAGACGATACCATGAACACATCCCCCTGACCTATGAGGGAAGTCACCAGGTAGAATATTATGGGTAGGATATTATGTATCTTCTTATCACATCATCCCATCTGTGGCTTAGCAAGGTAGTATTTGAAAGGAATGGAAAGGGGAAAGGCATGCGCGCACACACACACACACACACACACACACACACACACAGACACAATCAGACTTGGGATCCCTCGACTGCATGGGAGACCAGGGTGAACTTTCTACTCAACTGTGTTTTACATTTCAGATGAAGCACATTCTATTTTAGGTACCACTGAAAATTCAGGACAAGTACCAGAGACTCAAGTCCCAGGAATTCAACTGGCCTCAGTTCAGAGAAAGTGAGTGGTCTCATACCATCTTTTCTGCATATTCATAATTTCTCAATGTGAAGAGGTCCTTGCTACCCAACGGAAAAAGAAAAGAAGGCAGAAAGAGGGAAAAAATAGAAAGTTTCCTTGGGACAAATCATCTCAAACAAAACGGAAAGAGCATCACAGCAACCCCCGAGGCCCTTGTCTGCCTTCAGTGCCTTCAGTGCCTTCAGTGCCTTTGGTGCCTTCAGTGCACTTGACTTTCTGCTCTCTCAGACAGACAACTTCTTTGCTCAGTTATGAATATGGTGGGCTGTGGATAGATTATACTACACTCGCCAATAAGGCTGCCTCCTGAAAAGGGAGTATTTAGCTCACCACTTGATGACTTAGGCAGCAATGGGCAGCAGATGTGATGAGATTTATTAAGAGAAATAAAGGGCACACTGTCTTGAGGAATGCCTCCTCTGGGTTCTGTGTCACCTGCTGGCTCCTAATCTCCTCCTGTGGACTGTGAGTTGCCATTGGCATTCACCTGCAGAAATAGGAAGTCACCATAATGCTTTATGTTAATATCATGTTCAATTTATTTTGATAAATATATATGCTTGGGAACAGCATCCTTATTAGAATAGAGAACATTTGCATCACCATAGAATGTCCTAGTGTGTTCTATTCCATGACCTCACTGGAGGTGACAACTCTCCTGCTATCTCTGTCAAGGTAGTATTGTCTGATCTTGAGATAATACCAGTAGGACCAGAGAGTAGGTCTCTGATTTCTTTTGCACTATGTCATCTTTCTGTAATTCAATATGCCTTAGGGTGTATCCAGGTCACTGCTACTCTAGGCCAAATATTCCTGTTCCCCTTTCCCCCAGAATCCCTGGCTAAAACCTGATACCAATAAAAAGATATTTGGGCATGGATCTCTAAGGTAACTAGATCATGGTGGCAGCTATACCATGAAAGAGATTAGTAGTACCTTCAACATACATATACATGCACATATATGCATATATACACATAAACACACATACATATGCATAGACACAATCACATACACAAATATACATACATATACATATACACATAGACACATACATACATACACAAACACACATCAACACAAATACACACAGAAACACACTGGCGCATACACATGCACACACACATATCATTCACCCCTTCTACATGAGGACCCAGCAAGAGAAAGTGGCTGGCTATTCGGCAAGAGGCAAGTCCTCATTAGGCACCAAATGATTTCTACCTATAGGCCTCCTAGCCTACAGAATATAATTGTCTCACTCTGGACAGAGAGCTCATGATTATCAGTCAAATGAAAGATCCTCAACTCAGTAATCCCACTGCTCACAGAAGCACCAGTCCCTGAATAAGCAAAGCCTTTGGCTTCCCATGGATCAATCCCATCATGTGGATTTTGGGGTTACAGGGATCTGACCTGAAGGATCCTAACTTCCAGGAAGCACTTGGGTTAACATTGAGTTAACTTTCTGTCCCTGTTGTCATCTTTCTCCCATAAATACTTTCCCAGAAGTCCCTTCCAGTCTCCACACTGTGCATGATTTTGACCAGTTAGATTCAGGCAAGATGAGCAGAGCTACAGGCTCCACAGTGAGAAATTTCATCAGCTCTCGTGTGAAGGAGGTAGTGGCTCAAGGTTTCCCAACCCAGAGTCTCTGCTAAATTATCCTTCTTCTCAAATTGCCGCCACACTTCAGGAATAAGCACAATCATAGTTCATTGGTGGAATACACACTTCCAAAGCAATTTTAAAATAATCGCACTGTATGCTAAACCTTGGGAAGGAGACAAAAAGAAAAGCCTGCAGCTAAGTCATTCTAGCCTGAGCAGCGACGACAGGATTTCATAATTAGGAAACGCAGTGTCATTTCTGAACGCTGAGGCACCTTTGAAACATCTTACCGACCGGTAGGCTGAATATCTGATACTGGATTGATTTCAGATTTCAAGTCAACTGCAGCAAAATAATGAGCTGCCTCCATCCTGAGCTGCCAAGCTCCGATATGGGGGTAGGAGGGTGACACAGTGAGAGGGAAGAGGAGGAGGAAGGCATGAGGGGCCAGCATAGAGGCCTCAGCACAGCTGAGGGGCTGCAGGCTGCAGGATCCTACCACATCCTGCATGAAGTCGTTTGCCCCAGGGGATTGTTCTAGAACTCAGCCATTATTTAAAGTGTTTAGCAGAGCTGAGGCTCAGAGTGAAGGGATGACAGCCGGGACCCAAAGTAACTGCAGGTGTTTCTTGGCACAGGTAGAACAAGACACATAGTGTGACTTCATGTTCTGAGAAGTAACCGTGGTAGTCTCCATTGCCAGCCCTTCAACATCAGCACCAAGCAGCAGCTAGCATGCACTAGTCCCTGAGCTCCCATATAGAAAATAGAGCTCCTTAAACCTGGAAAAGGGCAACGAGACCCACTTTGCAACAGCTCCTGCCAAGCCAGCATCCCTCCACAGCATCCTCAAGATCTGGCCCTCTAGCCTCTGTGGCTGGAGAGGATGTTGCTTTGAAAAGCCCCCGAAACATGTGGCTGGAATTTGGATCTTCAGAAATCATGTGAACGTCAGGTGGATATGATGACCTGTAATTTCAGCCTCAGTAGGCAGAGACAGGAGATCCTCAGACCAAGCTGATAAACAAGACAAGCCATTTTAGAGAGCTCTGAGTTTGCCTGAGGGACCTTCCTAAATGAATAAGGGGGAAAGAGTGCTGAGATGATTCATTATACAAACCCTGACCTCCTCACGTAGGCACACACGCATTCACACACCTACAAACATGCACACACATACACATGCACATTTGAAAATGAAAAAACAAAACACTCTTTCCCATCATCCCAAGTTCCCTTAATGTCATGGTCAAATTCCTAGGGACTGTAGCCCATGACCATGTGTGGGGAGCCCGCCCATCAAGCCTCCCAGTACCAGGCACCTCACTCTTAGAGACCTTGGGAAGATCCTTGGACACAGTCCCAAAGACAGATGGGTGTTGCCATACAAGTCATGTCCTATCCCTCTGAAAGGATGGGATAACTAAAATACATTCAGCATCCAACTCTCCAAAGCTTCCCGCAGAGTCAAATCTCCAGTTACTCAAGGTTGCAGCCACCTGTAGCAGGATACTTATTCTGCTACATTGTATTCACAGTCGAGGTCAGTGATTAGGCAGTGGAAGAGGAGGTGGAGCTGGAGAGAGAGAGAGGAAGGGGAGGGAGAAATGGAGGAAGGGGAGAAGAAGAAGGAGCTAGCAGCCATGGAGAACCACAGATGAGTTGAAAGCTGTACTGGGTAGCAACTTCTATCAAAAGGTTAGATATTGGGTAACAACTCTAATTGTGTGGGCATCTTGTTGATTGAGCATTTCTAAATATATAAATCCTTTAGATAATCATTAAGCTTTAATAGTCTCATTTCTACTGGGTACTGTGAGGATGGCAGACATTGTCTGGGCTCCAGTCGAGCTTTGTGGGTGCAGCGTGGTGGATTGACAGAGCCATCCCCATGCTGGCGTCTCATGGGTGCCAGGACCTGCGCATCTAGCTAGCCGGACCCCAGTCAGAGCCAAGGAGCAGCAGGAACATGGTGGCTGCCTGAGAACAAGCCAGATCAAGTGCAGTTTTCTAAATATCACCCATACAGCCACCTTCCCTGTTTTATCTCCCTCACCAGGACTCCTTCCACTGTTTTCTCGAATTTCTAATCAAAATATACATACCCAACATTTGGATCAGAGTTCATGCCTCAAGAACCTACTAAGGGATGCTCCACTTAGGCCCTCTCCCTCAGACTGAGTAGTCCTCACGCCTTCTCTCATTCCTAATGTGATAGCCCCAGACCTGTGCAGGGTCAGCCTTGCAAAGGTCTTTCCTAATACAAATGCCTGAGGCAGGATCTATGCTGTCAGTTCCTCTACTCAAGATATTTCAATGTCATTATTTCTCTTGATCAGAACACAATGCTCACTTCTTAGTGTGGCCAAACTACTTCTCTATCAGATCACCCCTCAGATTAGAATGCCCTTCTTAATATGAAGTGTCCAGACCTTCTGATTTCAGCTGGGAATGCTCATCATTTTTGAGTCTTCTACTAAATATTCATACTCACTGTGTCTTCACCCAAACCGTCAATGTGAGTGTTAAACAGGAGGCCCACTGTAGCCTTAAACACCTCAGCTCTACTGACATTCATTAAACATACCAGTGGGTACAGGTTCATGAGCCTACTGCAGGCATGTTATCAAGTTCATAGTTCCTCTGTAAGACCTTCAAGGATATCAGATGAGGTTCCACAGATGCCCCCTGGAAAGCCAGACTTGCCATCTAAAAGGCTGAATGGAATTCAGTTAAACTCCAGGGTCTTTTGTCTTCCTGATTTGACCAGTCTCCACTCCTTCCACAAAATCACCTCATTCAAGTCCTATCAAGAGGAAAATGTTTCTCATATGCTTTGGTTACCAAGTTCTGATGTATATATGTGTGTTGGGGGAAAGGGCCAAAGCCAGGGCCTTGTGAATGCTGGAAGCTCTGTACCACTTTGAGCCACATCCCAGCCTCAAACTTGTAAAGCTTTGACCATCAGGATGTCTCTGATGTACTACTTTCTGGTTCTAGCCTAGGAGATACAAAGTGCTGTACACAGATCAACACAGCTGCACACCCACAAAAATGTAATGGGCACTGAAGTTAGAATTTTGACATACCAAGTATCGTTTCTTTTTACATGAGGCCAGCCTCCCTCCACTCTGGCTCTTATTCCTGAAGTTACTTCCAAGCATTAAGGGTCAGTTGCCCAAGATTTTCCCACGTTAGGAATAAAAGCTCCCTATCTTGGGAATTCGCTTGACTTTATGCAAACCATGACAATCATTTGGAAGCTCTCTTTGGACAGTTGCTTGGTGTCTGGTTTTCATTTAGCATGGCAGGGATTGGGGAGGACAGAAGAACACAATGCATACTCAGAGCACCAGGTCCCCTTACCTTGAATATAAGGACAGGTAGCTGCAAATAGTCCACCATGCAAGATACCTTCACAGGGCAGTGCCACAAACCCCACATTCAGGAAGAAACTGCAGAGGCTGCTCGTACTCTGGGAGGCTCTCCAGCTGTAAACTCAAACTCCAGCCATTCCTTCCCTCTTCCCTCCGCAGCAAGGTCATCAGGGTCTGGCTCACATACCTCTGGCACCTGGAAGCTCTTTGAGGGCTGAGGCAGCCTCCAACTAACTTGAAAAAGGACAAAGTTCAGAAAGTTTAAAAACTATCAGAGCAGTGAACAAACTGTTCTCTGCCAGTAACAAAGAGAACCTCTCAGAGGATCACCATCTGAGAGGACACTGCTATGGCTAATTGGGTGCTAGGGTTCTAGAACTTCAGTTGGCCTGGTCATGACCTACCTCCCCCTTGGAAGCAGAGCTTATTTCTTCTACCACTTCCTGAGATCAAGATTAGCTATTTTTGGTAGAGAGGGGTCAAGGCATCATATAGCCCAGGCTAGCCTTGAACTCTAATGAAGATGACCTTAGAATCCTAATCTTCCTGCTTCCTCCTTCCAAATACTGGGATTCCAGGTGTGCACCATCTAGTCTAGTTTATGTGGTACCAGAGCTCAAACTCAGAGCTTCCTGCATGATACATGGTATGCCAGCACCCTACCAATTAAGCCACATTCCCACCCTAGGCTAGTCTTCTCTGGTCCACACCTGACCCCTCAGAGTCTCGGCTCTGCAAACATACTCCCCACTTCCTTGCCTGTATGTTCATGCTGCACCTCTTCCTCGGGAGTGAATCTCTACCCTATCATCATTCTGGTCACCCATGGCAACCTTCAGCCTCAGCCATACAGGCTTCCTCTCCCCCAAGTCAATAAAGACTAAATCTCATGAGAAGGTGAGCATTGCATCATGGGTATTTTTTTAAAGTCTCATAGGCGATACCCATGTTCAACCCAGAACAAGCCCATGGTCTGAGATGTTCTCCACCCTGCTGTAGAAGTATAGCACCAACAGGGAATGGCTCTGTCCCTTTGTTCCTCTGTCACCTGGATGAGTACCTTACACCCTATGTCCTCTCATTTATGAAACAGTGTTGATTACAGAATTTACCACATAATTGAGAAGAATTAATAAAGACAAAAATAAAATCCCCTATCACAAGACCAGCAAGCACCATGTTACCTACCAGCCACTTACTATTTAGTATAAAACCGTGTGTGATGGTTGCCTGGCTGGTGGTTTTCAATGTAGAGGAAGAAGGTACAGTCTGAGTGCTTTAGGAAGGGAGCAGCCAAGCCATGGGAAAGTAAAAAAAAGGACAAGGCCCAGTTCTGCTGATGTCATAGGCCTGGCCCTGAGGATGCTGGCAATGGATTGTGTCACCTATTGGATCACCTTTGGCTCTCTGGCTCTCTGTTCTTGAAGACAATGGTGCTCCTATGCCCTCTTTAACCAAGTTTGAACAAGGCCTTTCCTAAGAAGCATTATCAGCTGTTCTCCGTGGGTGGGGGCTCCTCATTCTTGGTGAGTGAGGTCACTGGCATGGACAAACAGAGGAAACCAGAACTTGGCCTGGAGGGACCTGGAGGCACTAGGCCAGTTCTGAGCTCAGTTTAATTTTACCAGCCACAAATCTTTCTCAGTGTCATCCAACGGGCTATGAGCATTGACAAATATTAAACAATAGCGAAACAAATCATGTTCTTCACTCTGCAGGGCCTCCTCTGAGTACCAGCCAGAGCCGCCTAGACGATTTGGGAAGAAAACCTTGCCCATCTCCTTGCCCTTGGCCTCTTGGAACCCCACCCAGGAGTGGAGAGGCCGTGGGCTGCATGAATATTACTCACACTCTCTAGGCGCCATGGGCCTGCAGAAGCAGACTCAGGGAGGAAGCAGCAGATGAGGAAGTAGCCCTGAGCTTCCACTACACATGGACCTGCCTTGTACACCGCTCTGAGTGGGCTTCCCTACCATTCAGGACTCATCTTGCCTGTCTTCTATGGTCTGCTGCCAATGCCAACCTGGAGAAGTGCATCAAGAAACCCTGAGGGAGGGACAAAAGGTGGCTTAGTGGTTAAAGCAGTCGTATCCAAGTGTGAGGATGGAGCTCAGATCCTCGACTCACACTAATGTCAGCTGGGCATGGAAGCCTGCTTGTAATCCAGCCTTGGAGGGTGGAGACAGAGGAGCCCTACAGCATGCTGGCTAATGAGACTTGACAAATCAGTGAGCCCTGGGATTGACTGAGTGCCCTGCCTCAATGAATAAGGCAGAAGAGCTATTGAGGATGATTGCTGACATAAACTCAGGCCTCCACATATGTGCCACACACATGCAAACATTTATACATTCACCCATGTACTCATATACACACAAACATACATAATGTGTAATAATATAAGGAAGAGAAGAGAGAGAGAGAGAGAGAGAGAGAGAGAAAGCCTAAGAGTAGTTTCAATTCAGTGGTAGAGACTGCTTGACAGACACAGACTCTGGGTTCCATTTCCAACACTACAAATGTAAAAAAGAAAATAGCAGAGAATTCCCTGCTAGGCACTGTGGGACCATGAAAGGATGGCTTGGGTTTTGGTAGAAGTGCTGGCTGGAAATAGCCGGAGACCCAACAGGTGTCCATGCCTGTGAGGGCGGGCATTTATTTCGCCCCTCTCCCAGAATCCAGGCTCCTACACGTGGCAAAGATCTCCATTGATCAGCGCCTTGCAGTCACATAGGCAATGCCTATCCCTCCACAGGTAGAGGGCGTGACTACAGGCCTCAGGGCCTAGAGAGATTTCCTTATTAATGAGATACCTAAAGGCCAGAGGGTCATAACCGATTACATATTCCTTTCCCAGACCCTCTTCCCTCCTTTTTCCCTATTTAAATCAGGTCTGCCCGACCTAAGTGAGGGTGTATCCAGATTCAACTACCATCTGCTATGAAAATAAAGCTTTTGGAACCCTGGACTTCCACGTGTCTTTTAGGGGTCTTGCTGTGGGGAACTGCTGAGAAGGTGTCAACTACTGAGCAGTCTCTGTTCTGCGGACCCCCAATGGGCTCTGGGAGCCCGGAATAGAGACCACCGGCCTCCGGGTCCACTCAAGAGCCCTGCCCCCCCCCCCCACTTCCCCACCCCCACCCCCCCAACCCCCCTACTGAACTTCATACTGAGATTCTCTCATGCCCCGCAAGAGCTCCACAGCATCCGCCCGGTCGCCGAGTGGAGGAATTCAGTTAAATTCTCTTGCTTCTGCCACTCTGAGCCATGACAGACAATCGGGGACCACAACACTGCCAAACAGAGGTCCATGCCCACATGCCCACTCGCCAAGCTAATCATTTCCCACAAGGCACAGCAGTACACATTCACAATCCCAGCTACTTGGGAGGCTGAGGCAGGAGGATTACCAGAGTTCAGTAGTTCCAGGCCAGCATAGGCAACACTGTGAGACTCTAACAAAACATGACAGAAAGCAAACCTGAGTAACTTCCTTGGGTAAAGGCAAGCTCTCTGGAGGCCCGTGTGGAGGTGACCTTCCTACCAGGCCTTGCTGTGCCTGGCAAGGTTCAGTGTACACAATTTTGCTACATTACTATTTTAAAAACAAACAGTACAAGCATTTAAAAGGAAGGACAAAGAACTTTGTTCCAGTAGCACAGTGTCACTGTGGGGAAAGGATGTGACTAGCAGGAAGACAGGTACAGAGCCAAACCCAGGCTCCCAGAGTGTCCTGCACACAGAGAACTGTAGGCATGGAAAGAATGCCATTTCAACACTGGTGAAGTGTCACCTGCCCTCTGCTCTCCAGGAGGCTCAGAGCTCCATGGGATAAATAACCTTGCTCAACTACACTTTCTCTATCCACTCAGCTCAGCTCTCAGAATGTACGACGTACTCAATAAAGCCTTGTTGATGAGGATGAGGGTTGGTTGCACACTAGTGAGGATGCTGTGTGTGTGTGTGTGTGTGTGTGTGTGTGATTGTGCAACTTAAGACCCAGAAAATACTGGTTTTTAGATGCAGGATTGAAACTCATCTCCGGTCAGTTTCCCCCACTGCCTTGTAAGCTCCTTAAAGATTCAGCCACATTCAGCTACTGCTGTCTTGCTCAGATGGTTTAGGCATGTAGAAGCAGGGGGCCTCTTGCTGACCATGCCTGGAAAGAGAAGACCAGGAGGGATGTCCCTGTCAGGAGCTCCCCACAGAGAACGGAGGAATGGTCCACAGATACCATAGACCCTCCCAAGAAAATGGCACAGAAGAAGATGGGATTTCAGCCTTCCTGGCTCTACTCCGGTATCCAGAAATTCCTTTATTCAAACTTTAAAAATTCTGTAAAAAAAAAAAAAATACATTCTGTGGCTTAAGAAACAGAGATTTCATGTAAGGTGTATCTGCCCTGACAGCTCTACAGCCAACTCATGGAGATTAAGGAACCTGGGGGTAGGGTAAAGGGAAGAGAGTCAGGGAGTTAGAGATGCTATAAGCCTACTGTGGGATGACCAAGGAAGACATCTCCACAGCCTCTGTATCAGCCTGACCTCAAAGGAATTACCCATCCATGAAGAGGATATGATATATCTAAACACAGCCAACTTCTCATATGAGAGAAGAAGATTGAAGCCAGCGTCCCTGGAGACTACTGAGCAGGCTCCGTAGAGCAGAGTAGGTCCTGTGGACAACCTATCTTCACCATGGATGTATCTTGGACACCCTAGCTGGGGCCATTGACACCATTGCCACTGTCAGAATTCAGCCCGAGAGGCAGTCATCACTGTCTTCATACTTTGCAGATTATGAGATGGAGGAAGGCCCTGAGAAGTGGACTCACCCACTGGAGTGCACCTGTCTCTGGGTATCAGGTCAGTCATCTGGGGCAGAGTGTAGAATGCTCATAAGGAGTTCCCAGCAGATCCTCATGGATGCTCTCTTTGTGCATGAGGTTAATCTTCTCAATCTGATTGGATCTTGAATCAGCTAAGAGACACACTTCTAGACAGGTCTGTAGATCATTTCCAGAAAAGGTTGGGCTGAGGGGAGAAGACTCTTCCCCTTAGGTCATGGCAATTTTCAGTGGCAGCCAGAATACAAAGAGGTCCAAGGTAAAGGCAATATTCTATAGTTGCCTGACTTCACTTCTAAATAGTGGGTGTGTCTGTCATCTGCTGCTGCTGCTGTGATGATGATAGCAATGATGATGACCATGATGGTGATAGGAATGCCATCCTTTGCTGACATCAGAACCCAATTTCTTTGTCTTTCCAACATGTTTTAAAGACTAGCACCTCCCCAGGAATCCATCTGGCCTGTAGCATGAGATTGGAACTGCTGAGGTACCCAGCTTCATGCATGGAAGGACCAGAGAGAGGGTCTCAGCATCTTTAGTATGCAAAGGCTGTTATTGGACCATTCACTTGTTTATGTAAAGCAATCTAGTTAAACTCCTTTGCACAGATACTCAGTCCTGTTCCTCTAGTGAACACTAATACAGTGTGCATCTCAGCCACAGTCTGCCTAGAGGCCATGATCCACCAGGCTGTAGAGATCAAGATGGTATCAATCCCTGGTAGGTCTCAGCTCCCAGCCCTGAAGGGCTTCTGCTGGGTGGGTGTCCTTTCTTGCTGCCGAAAGCTTGGGAGATCCAGACTGGGGGAACTAAATACACTTTTCCACTACATACACCTTTACCAACCAAGTGGGATGAAACACAGTTCCAAGAAGGCCTGGCCAATGCTAATGCCAATAAACAGGACCTGGGCAGGGTGTTCCTTCCTCCAATCAACAGCATGGACCTGACCTGTGTCTTCATCACTAGACCCCAGACAGCACACCGGATTCCAGGAACATTCCCATACCGGAGTTTAGAATGATCATGCGCTATCACCCACCAGAGGTGAGAAAGGCTGTGTGTGCCTCTGTTGCTCATATTCCCTCAGTGTTTCCAGTGTGTGAAGACACACAGCATCGAACTGAGGGATGCACAGCCCTTTCTGAGCCAGAGGCCACACCCTCTTCCATCTTTGTCCCACACTCACTTGTCTGGAGCAAGGGTTTCTCCTCAGGCTCAGCACCATGGGGCCCTCCTGACAGGAAGGACTGTGTCTAGGTCACTGTTATTCCTAATAGTACCTGGTCAATAATGTACCACAGGAATTTATAACAGAACCATCAAAAGCTTCCCTTATTTGACAAAGGAATGACATTCATAGGTGTTCATTTTCCAACTTCTCCCTGAAGGCACTGTGACAAGCCTTGCCAGCCATTTCACTTCATCCTCATGGGATGTGTTGATAGAGACCTGACTACCATCCACATATCTATACCTAGTGAGGAAAGAAGCAAGGGCTTTACCTCACAGATGCAAGGGCCTAGGCCAGCTTCATCCCAGCTGGGACCCACATTCCCAGCCATCTGTGTGACAGTACTTGCCTCCCAGCAAAAGTGAGTCCAGAGATCTGATGTCATCTAAAAATGAGTATGGCTTTTTCCTTTAATTTGCCTGGCACTCAGTAGGTGCACTATGAAAATCTACCAAAGGTTACATTAGCAAGCAATAAAAAGTGAGTGTCAAACAAAGATGTACGCCACACAGCCGCACATCTATGTTTGGTTCTGTTTGTTGAGTGTTTCTCTCTCTCTCTCTCTCTCTCTCTCTCTCTCTCTCTCTCTCTCTCTCCCACACACACACACACACACACACACACACACACACACACAACTATGCACATGTCATACAGGCTATGATCCCAAATTGAGAAAGCAAATAGCAATTTCTTCTTCAAAACTATCATGCAGAAGAGACTGTGTCCATACCCCACTCCACAGGGATAACTACAAGGGAGGAATCAGGCTTAGAATGGGAATGAGGTGGGTGCTCTTGAATGGATGAGTCCACCTCAGGGTTTGACCTTACCAATGTGCAGAGCAGGGAGGAGATGGTTATGCTCCCACCCCTTGGGGTATGTGGGATCTGTTCTAGGTTGCATTGAACCTTCCCTGTAAGACCCGAGCTAATGCCACTACAGCTCCACCATCTGCCCATGGTGGCATCAGGTGCTCCTGCAGGGCTGTAGGAGGTAAAACCTAGAGGACCCACATGGTCACAAGGTCATCAGCACCTCCTGTGGACTCCTGCCTTATACCTCTCTCCAAGCTTGTGAGGCTTCAGTGTCTAAAAATGAGATTCAACCACATTTAGTGAAGCACAGAGCAGTCATACAGTAGCAGCCACCCATCTGCCTCCCCCAACATTCCTCCTTCTGTGTGTGTATGTATCTATAGGAGTGTATATGTGAATGCAAGCGCACATGTGTATGTCTACATGCATATCCACAAGGTGCAAACTACTCTCAAAAGTTATAAGAGAAAAGTCATTTGAGACATGTATAGTAGTACATGCTTTATACTTTGGGGCCAGCCTGATCTACATAGCAAGTCCAAGGCCTTAGTAAAAGGGTGAGACCCTGTTTCAAAAAAGAAAAGGGGACTGGAGAGATGGCTGTCCTGCTGTTCCAAGATGACCTGAATTCGGTCTCCAGCCATACAGTTGTCAGGTGGTTCATAACAATCTGTAACTCCAGTTTTAGGGTAGCCAATACCTTCTATGGCCTGCAAGGGTACCCACCCTCACATACACATACCCACATCACACACACACACAACACACACACACACACCACACACACACAACATTTAAGATAAATATTTTACAAAGAAAGGGAAAAAAGAAGCAGCAAAAGTTGGCTAGAGGTGGGAAGAGACAGTAGTTTAACAGACAGAGCCTGCCCAGATCCACTAATGGGCTGTGTGGTACATTTGATTTTTGACCCCTCAACCATCCTCAGCATAGCCCCTCCTACTTCTTCAGAATCCAGCATCCCTTTGTCACCATACCTCCTCACACTAAAACTGAGAGTTCTCGCAAACACAAAGTCCGGTGCCCAAGTCTCCCTTGCTCCATTCTGCTCCCTTTCGAACAGAGCTGAAGGTTCTCCCGCCCTGAGACAAAATGTCAGCCAGAAACTGAAGTTGCTGTGCCATCATGTGGCTAACAAAAGGACAGCATGCTTGGTACAGGGCTCATGAGGGGAGACAATGAGACATCCAGCCAGACATTTTAAAGTCTGCAAGAGACATGGGCACCTCCTAAAAGGCTCTATTCTTGGTGTTAATTGGATTTGGAATGCCCCGAACTTATCCATGGAACACAGGTATTCAAAGGGGCCTGGCCCTCGATTTCTGGGAGCGTTTGTTCTGTAAAACTGTGTGATTAGAAGCCACCCTCAAATATGCCCAGCACTCCTCGAAGGGCACTCTCAACCCAATAAGCCCTGCTTCATTTTATGAAGAGTATCAGAAGGGAGGGTGCGGATCTCCTGAGAGCCCCACCTTGGGGCTTGAAGGTCAAAGGGTTAGGTTTGCTCTGAAGTCAAATCCAAGTTCCCACTGCTGTGAAGGACCATAGGAAACGTCATGAGCCATGTCTCTTGATCGGGTGACCTGAGATCAAGTCTTGAGCTTCAGCACTCCCTTGCTCTGGGTCTCATCACCCTCTCTGTGAAGTGGGAGGGCCAGGAGTCATAATCCCGCCCTGGGCTTCAAAGGCAGCAGAAGCAAAGGGCCTCCCTAGTGCAGAAGCACAGTGGAGTCTTTAGAGTCAGTGGGAATGGGACAGGGCACCTGTTGTGCCTATCAAATATTTCAGTTACAGATGTGATTCACATGGGGCAGTTGTTCAAAGTCGGGCCCTCAAACCCAGAGCAGGAGAAAGCAGATGGGGCATGCCTGAGTTAGGGGTAGCAGGACACCTCACAGTCACCTTCAAGGCTGGAGTAGAAGAATCTGGTAGAGTGTGACCATCCCTAGAGGCAGTGGCCACACAGTTACAATTCAACAGCAGAGTTCAGGGCCTAGGTACTATCAGTTCTGAGCTGATCAAAGCTCTTTCTCCAAATAGATACATTCTTTGAACCATAAAGATATATGTTCTTGGCAAGGAAGTGTTCCCAAAGCCCTATGTCCATCATAATTCATCCCCAAAGCACCATTTCAAAAGGAAAAGAGACTGTAATGGGAAGGCTGGTTCCAAAGGCTGGAAGTGGATGGAAAACTACTAGGAGTAGAAAAGTACAAGCAGGAATGAGGCTGCGGGGAGGGCAGGGGCCAGAACGGAAGAAAGGATGCAAGGGAGATCCAATCAGGTTGAGTATGTGTGAAATGCTGTAAGGAAGCATGTTACTTTGTATCCTACTTTTACAAATAAATTAGGAAAAACAAACACCAACGTTCTGAACTCAGATCCCTGCAAAGTAGGGATGCCACAGTCCCGATTGTTTCCAGGAAATCTTGAGAGCTACTTCCTGAGGAAGCCTGCACCCCAGGCTGCCACCCAAATCCCCCTGAGATGCCGGGACCTGTCCTATAGGTCTCATAGAGCGCCAGCACACAGTTGGTGGCGTGTGCCCTCTAGTGGATTATCAGGGAAAGACAGTCCGAAGTGGGCAAAGAGAAGCACTAAAAACTCAGGCCTTGTGGAGTTTCCTTCCAGGTTTCTTCCCCTCCCTGCCCACTCCCCCACCCCAGACTGCAGGGCCCCTGCAACACAAGGCTGCTTCCACGTTGGCTGGTGGCTCAGGCTGTGAGGGCCTTGGACCATTCGGGCCAGGAAATGACCTTGGATGCGTAACAAATTGCAGAAACCTTGGAAATTTTTCTGAGCAGCAGCTCTTTCCAACCTCCAAGAAAAACAATACAGTATGATGCTTGGGAAACCTTTCTCCCTTGATGTGTTCCACACGTGGTTCTCCTTGATCCTGGAATTTCCGAGGCTGGGCAGCAAAGTCAGGCAGAGTTTTTCCCAAAAGGATGTCTAAAAACCAAAACAAATAGTGTCTTTTTTTTTTTTTTTTTTTTAAGTATCACACTTCATTTGCAGAGTGCTTGGTACTTTTAAAAATATAAATCACTTTTTAATAGTCCCTTTTAAAAAATCCATTCTGTAATATATACAGTGGATTCCAGAAATCCCTGAAGAAGATGTGTGTGATCAGGAAGGGCCTACACTTGCATGTAGAAGGTACAGGTTAAGACAGAATTATCGGAGTCAAAGAGATAGGTGAGGATCTGAGTTTGGACTCATTATCCTCTAAAAGGCCAGGCACACCAGTTGCTCACCTGTAATCCCAGCTTTGGCAGAAGGTGCTCTAAGTCCAGCTGGTCAGTCATGTAGCTCAATCTGTGAGCTCTCGGTTCACTGAGAGCAATAAGAGGAAAGACACCAACATTGACCCTTGTCTCCACACCACCATGCATGGGCATACACACAAACAGATCCACATGCAACATGTGAGGGTTCTTACCATTTGTTTTTAACATGTCTGTTGCAAGTAATTATCTGGCCTTTTGGATACTGATACAACATCAGTAACTGAAATGACAATATTTAAATGTAGGCCTTTAACATGAATGCTGGTTCAAATGTTCTAAAACACAAAGTACTAGCACTTAGTTACTTAGCACTTAGTTACTATGCTAACCCTTACTTGGTTCATCTGAATATTAAACCCTGTAATAGACACTGTATACACATAGCCTCATTTAACTCTAAGGACAGATCAGGTATTATTATTGTTGTTGTTATTATTATCATTACCTTTACTTTACTCAACAGTCACAGAGTGGCTCAGTGGGGATTCATTGGGGTGTGGTGGTCATAAAGGCTGTACTGCATTCTATCCAAGTGTGCAGCAAGCTGATAAGAATAACCCATGTCTAACGTACCCCACACCCAGTATGCTGGCCAAGTAACGCAAATTATCATAGCAAATAAAATTCCTGATCTGAAAGATCCAATTAAAGCACATGTTTAAAAGCAAAGGGACGTGGTACAGGCGTTGAGCAAAAAGGGTCACACAAGGACACCTTTGGGAAAGATACATGGGTCTGGGAACAAATGTGCACATGAGACTCTGTGTGTGTGTGTGCGTGTGTGTGCGTGTGTGTGCGTGTGTAGGTAGATAGGTAGGTAAGTAGGTAGAGGGCAGAGATAGACATTGGGTATCTTCCTCTGTTGCATCCATTTTATTTTTGAGAAAGGACCTCTTACTGGATATGCAACTCACCTGTTCTCCAATCGGCTAGCCAGTGAGCCTCCAGGGTCCGCTTGTCTCCGCCCCTCCAAACTCCAGTTGCCACACTTGACTATTTACACAAGGTCTGGGGATTTGAGCACAGGTTCCATGCTTCCGCACCAAGCACTTATCCACTAAATCATTTCCCATAAATATACATATGGGATCCTGAAGATCAAAATCAAATTGTGAATAAAATAGTGGCAAGCATTCCCAAGAAGACACAGCACAGTTCTACCAAAAGCACAATGTTTGAAGCACAGACTGAAAAATGCTAATAGATAAATAGATGGCTTCCAAGGAAAAAAGGATAACTTGGGGAAGTGGTGGGGTGTGGGGGTGGGTAGTGATAGCTGGAGAGATGGCTCAGTGGTTAAGAGCCTAGCTACTCTGTCAGAGGACCCAGGTTCAGTTCTCAGCACCCACACAGCAGCTCACAATAATCTGCAGCGGTAGTCCCAAGGGATCCAATATCTTCTTCTGGCCTCTGCAGACACCAGGTACACAAGTGGTACACAGACATACATGCAGACCCAATACTCATACACATGAGATAACTCTTTATAAGAAACGAACTGCTTTGGGTCTTCTTCAGCAATGCATTGGCACTTACCAAGACACAGTAAATAATGTAAAAAAATAACTTCAAATGATTAATTAATCCCACACTTCACCTTTTCCTAAGATTAAATGCCTTCAGGGCCAGGGCCTGGTGCTGGGTTGAAGAGAGAATTTAGTTAGCATTTATAAACTGTCAGTGAGGATACTTTTCAAGAAACACACGATTATTTTAATTCAAGAAGCCAACTCAGCATTTATAAAAGGCAACTGAGTCCATCAGCACACCTGTCCGTTTCCCTTTTTGCATTAATAAGACTGCGCCTCATAGTTTAACTGTAACGTGTGCATTCAAGTGTGTGGATTCATAATTAAGCACATATCTATAGGGTATACGTGAATCAGTGTATAATTTTGCTGCAAGAAGTCCAAATAAAGAGAAAGCTATCCCCCAGGTTCCAAGAACAATCAAAATTACATCTGAGCTCCCATCTATGATCATCTCCCTGTGCCAACTGCCCCAGGTGAACAGTGACCAGCCACTTCTGCTTGCAGATTTGATCGCTAAAAAGATTTACCGAAAGTGGCATTTGGTTTCATGTCAACTTGACACAAGCTTGAGTCATTGGAGAAGAGGAAAACTGAACTGCGCGAGCTATAAGGAGCAAGTCAGCAAGCACTCCTCCATGGGCTCTGCATCAGCTCCTGCCTCCAGGTCCCTGCCCTGTTTGAGCTCCTGTCCTGACTTCTCTTAGTGATGAACAGTGATGTGGAAACATAAACCAAATAAACCCTTTTCTCTCCAGATTGCTCCGGTCGTGGTGCTGCATCACAGCAATGCTGGCCCTAACGAGGACACCAAGACACAAATCTCTAAGAGCAACACAACATGGAACTTTTTAGTCATGGATCAGATGAGTGGATGCCCAGAAGGGTGATGAGAATTTTCAGAGCCTGCCTCGGTTCTCAGAAAGGCTGTGGACTGTGAGATAAGAGGCAGGGCAGGCCTGAGACCCCCTACCCAGGTCTGTCTGCACAGAGCAGGCTCCACAGGGCACCCACCTGATGGGATAACAGTGACCCTTCTCTAACCCCAGTGACAAGCCAACTGCCATATCTTTCAGACAAATGGAGTAGTAACAGCATACTGTCCACCCCAGCCCATCAGAGCTTGGGCTGTCAATGGTCAACTCTGAGTCCTTCCCCTTCAGTGGCCAAGGCAAAGAAAAGAAGCAGATCAGAAAAGGGTCTGGGGATGCTTTAATTTGGGATTAAGATGAGTGGCACCCATTAAGAATTAGGGAAATGTTGTAGCAATTATTTAAAATCGGCCTCTCTGGCTCAGCGGCTCTGCCTAGCTCAGTCGACATGTTTCCCAGCCGGAGGCCACGTGCGCACTGCAGCTAGAACCGGCGCCAGAAACACCAGCCCTGCCACCCACTAGATGCCAGCATGAGAGATGGTTCTGCCAGTCTTCCACGCTGTCTCCACAAGGCAGGGCATTGCCCAGACCATTCTGCCATTCATGAGGGCCCAGTAAGAGAATGAGACTCTAATTCTTATAGATTAATCAAAGCTTATATATTTGGCAATGATCAGTAACAAGATACCCATACAATCAGAAGCGTAACCCAATACCCAACCTAGGTATACCAACTACCTTTGACTGCTACAGACACGTGAACATCCGTCTCCATCACTCCTACATCTCTGCCCTCTCTCGCTCCTCCTCTTCCTTTTATCTCTTCCTCTCCTAACTTCTCCTCTTCCTTTTCCTCTTCCTCTCCTAACTCCTCCCATCTTAGTTCTTCCTACAGGGAGATGCAGATAGAAAGAAAAATTTTACTACTGACAGGTCTCAGGGGCCACACATGTGCAAGTTAGAGAAAAAGAAGAAAAACCTAGGGACCTCAATAGGTTAAAAGTAGTTCCCCTGATAATCCTGTCTTGTGGGCTTTAAGCAAGCAGAGAGAGACAAGTTCTGAGAAACCTCACTGTGGTCAAGAAGAGGTTATCTGTAGAGCCTTTGGAGTTCCTGGGGTTCAGCAGGCTGCATGTGGCTGGCTGTAGAAAAATACACAACAGGAAGCGGTATATGGCAGACCTCGCTCGGTATGGGATCCACGGAGGAGCAGGTTTGGTTGATTGAGCCAGAGATCGTGTCCAGGGTGAGACAACCCAGTTCTGAGCACAAAATTGTAGGAACTTTCTCATATAATTCAAAAGCTGACAGGACCCTACTTAGCTTCCAAGACCAGAATACTGGGTGTATTCAGGTGATATGACTGTAGATGAGATATTGAAGGAAGAGAAAATATTTCTAGATGGAGCCAGCCTCTCCCCCTCCCCACAAACATGCTGTCTTAATTAATCGGATCAGCCCTTAGTCACAGTGGCTTCAGCTCTTTGGTCCTACCTTAGAACAGGGATATTTCCAATCAAACCATTTCGTTAGAGGTTAAATAGTGCAGGCTGCCTTGTGTGGATGCTAAATGAGAGAGTTCAGAGAGGGCAAAGCTTCCAAAGTCCAAACTAGATTCCTGTCAGAACTCCATCCAGAAAAAACAAGTTCTTGCCCAGAAAAACCTCATCAGCACCAATTGCCAGCGTGAGTCAGTCAGGCTTCTGCTCTATCAATGAAACATACAACTTAGGGAGAGCTAATTAATAGTATCAAGTACCACTTAAATTACCTTTCAAGCATTCTCAATTACCTGAGAAGGAGCAATTGACAATCATTTGGTGTATGAGATATGAATCAACTTTATCTAATTCATTAAGGCAGGTCTCCCCGAGCCCTGGCCAACCATGGTTGGATAACCTAGCTCACGTGACTGAAAGTATTTGTACCTAAAAAGAAAGCGCCAACTTGTCTTAGAAATCCCCCTCCCGGAGCAAGAGGATGCCTCAGTCCATAAAGCACTTGCTGTGCAAGCTTGAGGGGCTGAGTTAGATCCTGGGACATACATTTAAAAGGCCAGTTATCATGATGCTGGGAGCAGAGACAGGAGGCTTTTTTTTTCCTTTTTTAGAGCTCTCTGGCAAGACAGTACTGGCTTATCAGCAAGCTTCAGGCTTAGTGAGACCCTGCCTCAAAAAATAAGGAGGGGGTGATTGAAGAAGACATTCAATGTCAACCTCTGGCCTTGATCTCTGACCTTGATATGCACACATGTACCACACACACACACATACACACATACACACAATTTTTTTTTACACAGTTGGATTTTACATATTTAATGGAATTTGACAAGACTGGGCACATTCAGGGTGGCATTACCATAGACTGACTTTCTATATTTTAAGCTACTTTACAAAAGAAAATGCCTGGATTGTGGCCTCATCCTCCTTGGGTACCTCTTGGGCAGCTCCTCACCCCCCACCCCACTCACATGGCTCTGGGGGTGGGGGGCTTGACTCACTCTTCTCCGACACAAGAGACCTCATCTCCGAAGCCCTCTGTCTCTCAGAGTCCGCCCGAGGTCCCCTATCACCCACCATAGCAGTTATCAGATGTCAAGATTAAACCCTGACATTTCGTTCGGGGACCTTGAGTTGTCAGAAGCTCCTAATGTCAAAGAAATTTCAAAAATGTCAACAATTTCTCTGGCAAATCTGTTTCTTCCATAGGGAAAAAAAAAGAAAGAAAAGAAAAACCATGTTTTTGTCTTGCTCCCTGAGTAGGACAGTCGGGCTGAACAGAGAGATGTTAGAGGGCACACGGTGAAGTCCTCCTGGATCAGATGTTATTCTTTGGTTAATATGTCCCCCACTCCAGTAAACTAGTTCCAGGAAAGTCGCATCGACTTGGAGCCACCCAGTACCCTGAGCTCAGCAAGGCTGGCTTCTCCAGGGAGCAGGATGCCCCCTGCACTGTCCCCACAATGCTCGACATCCTTCCTTCCACACTAAGTTAGGGAAAGTATCAGTAGATGGATGGTGGATGCCTTCAAACTGCTTATTTACGGAGCATCACTGGATCTCTGGCTGCTTGGAGTTATACCCGGAACTCAGCGCTCTCTTGGCCTTAATGTAACTTTCTGCTCGCTGACATCTTCCATACTGTACCCTTTGCTTCTCCCTAACTTTCTTGCTAAGCTGACACCAATCCTCCCTTATCTGCATGTCTCAGAGTTTGTTTCTATTGCTGTAGTGAAACACCAAAAGCAACAGTGAGGAGAGGGTTTGTTTATTTCACTTAATACTTCCCTTTAACAGTTCATCAGGGAAAGCCCGAGCAAGGACCTGGAGGTAGGAGCAAGGCCATGGAGGGCGCTGCTGAGGCTTGCTCCTCGTGGCTTGCTCAACCTACTCTCTCATAGAACCCAGGAACCACCAGCCAAGGACAGCACCACCCAGGATGAGCCTGGCTCTTAATCACCAATTAAGAAAATGCTCTACAGGCTGCCTACAGCCTTATGGAGGCGTTTTCTTAGTGGGGTTCCCTCTTTTCAAATGGCTCTAGCTACTGTCAAGTTGACATAAAACTAGCCAGAGCACGGCCCTACCTTGGAGGCTGCCCTGCCCTCTCAGTCCTTCCCTAGCCTATAGACACAGGCGGGGTGAAGCCTACTGCTTACCCCAGCCTCTGGCCCTCCCCTTCGTCTCCCTCCCAGGCAGACTCACTCAATGCCTGCTGTCTTCCTCACTCCCATCCTCAGTAACCTTTTTTCCACATCAGCCCTCTGTCTCCAACACTGCTCTGGCTGAGGAGAGAAGCCTGCACCCTTTTCTGTTCATCCATGAAGGAGTGGGTGGTTCCAAAGGCCTCTTCTTGCCTTTTGACTGTTCATGCCCAACTTGACTACAAAAAAAAACTCCATTCATCCCTCGCCCTGTCTCTCCTACCTTCCTCTGTTCCTCTCCTTCCATGTAAATAGTATGTGCTTCATGAACCAAAGTATGACATGAAATTTCAAAAAACACACTCACCCACTAGGACAGTAGTTCACAACCTTCCTAATGCTGCAGCCCTTGATATAGTTCCTCATGTGGTGGTGACCTCTCCTCCATAAAATCATTTTGTTGCTACTCTATAACTGTAATTTTGCTACTATTATGAATCATAGTGTAAATATCTCTGTTTCCCAATGGTCTTAGGCAACCCCTGCGACCCACAGGTTGAGAACCACCACTCTAGCAACAGATGAGAACATTTTGCCATTTTTGTTAACACCTTGCTCTTTTGATTTAATGAAGAAGTCTTTGCAGATATAACCAAAACCCATCCCCTCCCTGCTCCATTGCCTCCTCTTTCCTTTCTCGGAAATAATCACTTCCCTAAAGTTGGCATAGATGATTTTCATGCACGCCTCACGGACTGTGCGCCTTACATTTGCATGAACTATATTTGAACATGAACTATATTGGCAACTAAGACTTCTCTCTAAAAATTTTTTTAGATTGTCTGTTTCTTCAAAATCGCTCTATACTTTAAGTCCTCTCCAGACTATCTATTATTCCTAATATAATGTAACTAGTATGTAACTAGCTCTCATATGCAACTGTTTTAGAAACAATAGTAATCAATCAGATCTGTAGATAGAGAGAAGCCGTGAACACTGGCTGGAGAGAGGACTCTGGGTCAGAGTGCTGTGCAGTCATGAGGACCTGAGTCCGGCCCCTAGCACTCATATGAAAAGCTGAGTGTGGCTCACACACTTAAACCTGAGAGAAGGTGGGGATGGTTAGCTGAGACAGAATGACAACTGAGAGCATGATGGTCAGCTAGGCTAGCCCCAAAGTCATCATCTCGAGGTTTAAAGAGAGACTATAATGGCTTGAATAGAAATTTTTACCCCGTTCTCCCATAGATTTGAAAACTTGGTACCTACTTGGAGGCACTGTTTGGGGAAGTAATTAACCTTTAGGAGGTGGAGCCTTGCTGGAGGAAATAAGCACTGAGATTCCTAGCCTCACCCATTGAGAGTATGCTTCCCGTGTGGATGGAGATGTGATCTCTCAGCCTCTCTCTCTGACCTCCTATGGCCACGCTTCTCGTACCATTAAGGACTCCCTCTGAAACACTAAGCCAAAATAAACTCTATTTTTCTTAAGTTGCCTTTGGCCATGTTTTATCACAGCAGAAAAGAAACTAATACAGAGACCCCATCTAAAGGAAATAATTGGATACTGATAGAGCAGGACACATAGTTCTCCTCTGGCTTCTATGTATACATGTCTGCTCACAGTACACATACATACACAGACACATACACACACACAGAGAGAGAGATGAGAAGAGAGACAGAGACAGAGAGAGACAGAGACAGAGAGAGACAGACAGACAGATAGACAGACAAATAGACAGGCAGACCTCTGGCTATGGGGAGCTGATATACAGAGGTGGTCCAAAGTCTATGTATTGACATGGGAAGACAGATCTATAGAGTCTGTTGTTTATAATAAACACTATTTTAGCTCTCTTGTGCATCTTTTTAGTCCACTAGTGGTAGACAACTGTGCACATACTGATGTCGCTATCTGGAGTGTTGCAGCAAGCATTACACATTACCATCTCTCCCATTGCTTGTATGCGTTTTTGCATGCATACATAGAGGGAACAGTTATCTGTGTGTGCCTGGCAGAGGCAGACAATGGGAATTCCTCTGAGTATGGTTTTCCTTCCCAGCAGCACTCAATCCCATGACACAGTGACTACTCAACCATTCACTTTAGCCACCAAACACACGTGCGGTGGCAGGCAGCTGGTTGTGTCAAGTGGCTTGTTCTACCTTCAGATTTCTTTCTTAGAGTTGTCTACTCATAGCCTTTGCTCATTTTCCTGGTGAGTTGTTTTCTTCATATTGAGTTAAGGGAACTCTTAACATATTACAAATTGCCAGTCATGTTGGTTGCTGATGGTTTGACAGTGTCACACATGTCCATAACTTTCTGACTATTCTTACTCCATCCTCTTATGCCATCCCCATCCCTCTCAACCCCATTCCCATCATCCTTACCTGACCCTTTCAGGATCTCTAATTTTTTATTTTCTTTTTGTGACACACATTTAGCCTTTCATCTCTTAGAGAAGACATGTTGGGCATTTTTACCACATGGTTATATTTTTAAAGACTTATATTTATTGTTATTAATGTATATTTGTGTGTCTGCATGTCTGTATGTGTGAATGAAAGGCTAGAAGAGAGAGTCAAATCTCAAGAAGCTGGAGCTATGGACACCTATGAGTCACCTAACACAGTTGCTGAGAACTCAGCTGGGGTCCTTTGATAGCCAATGTGTGCTCTTAACCACTGAGCTACCTTTCCAGTCCTGCCTTTTAGTTATTATGAAGAGAGACACTGACAAACACAATGCCATTTCTGAGGATAAATGAGAATATGCAAAGCACTTTGCCAAGTGCCTGATACACTTGCTTATTCTTCTTTTCACAAACTGTATGCCTGCTGTGGTCTCTGTTTGTTCCTCTTGTTCTGTTCTTCTTATTTGTCCCACTTGCCTATTCCTAAAGTGGATTTGGTATTTCTCGGCCTTTTGTTCTTTTATGTACAGCCTGCTGAGATCCATGAATTAATAAGATGCTGTCTAGAACACTTGAATTTGAGCATCACAACCTTCTAGGGTGATGCTCTAAACCTTATAGCTTAGAATTTAAGAAATATAACTTTGCTTCAATATTTTATCATTTTCTTATAATTTTGATCAACTTATACATCTTTGCTACACTCTATCACCAATTTATTCCCATTATATTTATATTTCATGTCTACTCTTGGTTTTATTACTCTTCTCCTGAAGTGCATTGTTTAGTCATCCCTCCCTCTCGTGTGTGCGTGAGTATGTGTGTGTGTGTGTGTGGTTTATGTGCATGTGTCTACATGCAACCACAGAGGCCAGAAGCGATACTTGATGTCTTCTCCCATCATTCCCATGTTGTATTTTGAAACAGAGTTCCTCCCTGAACCTAGAGATCACTAGTTGGCTAAACTACCCAACTAATGAGCCATAGGGTGGTTCAATACTGAGACCACAGGCTTCTGCTGGCATAGCTGGCTTCTTATATGGGTTCTGGAGATCCTCATCTGGGAATGGTAAGCTCCTTGCACACTGATTACCTCTCCATCCCCTAGTAGTTTCCTAAGAAATTATCTGAGACTGAAAACTTTCTCTTGAATGTTAATTTAACTGATTAAACACAACTAAATGATCGATATTCTTTTAGTCATGCCCCACTTTGTGATGTCTCCCAGGTGTGACTGTTAAGGGTTCTGCCGTCAATCCTAATCATTGATATCTTTTTAGTAGTCTTTCTGTTCTTTCTAGCAGGCTTCTGTGGATTTTCTTTGCGTTTACAAATGTGTCCCGTGCACCTTAAGACTGCAACACATGTGAACACGCGTTCAGCTCAAGTGGGATGTTAAAGCATTACCAGGTGATGGGTTTCAGTGGCACATGAGAACCCTATGTTTACCTATGAAAACACCCTGTGATTAAGAAACATGAAGTTTCTTATGGGTGGAGAACAGCTATAAGGTGAAGCCACGGGAGCCATAATGTCTTTCCATCTCATCATGAGAGACATTAGATCAGATGAACACATTCGAATATACACATAAAGAGAGGAAAAATATTTAAGGTTTCATCCATACCCGTTATAATCTGCTTTGTCTATGCTGCTTTCTCAAGCTTAAAATGTCTAGCCCTAGGCTACTACTGTGCTTCCAAAGAGGTAGCGCCATGCACCAGAAATGGCTGTGGGTCGGTTGCTCAATGTTATTCACTACTGGTAAGTAAATCCCTCCTACCAGCTGCCTTCTTCATCCGAAAGTGAAAGCACCTTACTGTGGTGTGCCAGATGATGGCTGTCAGGTTTGAAAGGTAAGCTATGGTTTGGTGAGTGGTCATGCTCCTTACTGTCACTGAAGCTGAGGGTGGGCCTCCGCAGGATCCATCTCACAGCCATGGCGGCCTCCAGGTTTAGCCATTCCCGTGCTCAGTTCTGCCAGGTGTCTTCATTATCCATCTCGAGTTCAGACCATTCCCACATGAAAAGGCTAGCAACTATTTCTCACCCTTCTCTTCTTTTTCAGCTAAAGGCTTTTTAAAAAGAGCTCACTGGTAGTTTAGAATATACGCCTAATGTCTATGGGGCAGTTGTAAGGAAGAAGAAAGGCTTCCTTTAGAAACATACCTCACACTTTTAAAATATCCTAAAATTGGTCATTTTCCCCATATTCAAACTCAAAGGTTGACATAAAGGCACATTTAGTCCAAAAGTCTTATTTTTAAATGAAGAAATAAGCTAAAAGAATAAAGAGATTTTTTCTCAGGATTTTTTTTTTTTTTATAGAACTGTACAAGTTTACAAAGGTACAGTTAGTTAAAAGTTATTACATGGCTAACTCATGCTCTAGAGATAGCTCAGGAGTTCAAAAGCATTTGGTGCTCCTGTAGGGGACCTGGGTTTGATTCCCATCACCCACAAGCAGCTCCCAGCTGCCTGTAACTAGAGTTCCAGGGATCTGATGCTATGCCCTCCCTAGCATCTGTACATACATGTGCACACAAAATCATGCAGGCACATGCATGTAAAAGTCTAATAGAAAAGGTAATGTAGTATTCCTGTGTATAGAGAGAATATTTTTGGTTGTGAACCTAACCGTTAGTGACTAAGTCATTTCTCCAGCATGGATATAAAAAATCGGATTATGATGATAGTGACATTTTATTTCATGTAATTTCTTTTAAGGCTGAGACACTTTTAACTGTTAGAAAAGTAACAGGAAATTTAAAATTGTCTGAGGTCCATCCACTCCATCTCAGTTGGTTCCAACGCTTGATGGAGATTCATGCACCCATATCCTAAGAGGGTGAATGGGGCGGATCAGGTATATAAGATGACTTGATGTCATTCTGATTATGGATGGTTTAGGTAGAAGATGATGAAAACTTGGAAACCTCCATTTATGGTTGAAAGGATGGCAGTATCCAAGGCCAACCTTCAGTTCTATTTAAGAGTGTTTCATATTCAAGCTTCAACACAGAGACATCCTCTGTGAAATGGATGAAAAGCCACAAGGAGATATGCCTGTGCTGATCTAAGGACTGCCCTGATTAACTATTACTATAATTCAACATCTAGCTGAAGCATCTCAAAGAGAAAGCAGATTTCTTTTTTGGTTCAGGGCATAGAGTTCACCCTGCTGGGGGAAGTCACGGCATCTGGCCTGGCTCCATGTGTCACGGTAGGAGCGTGGAGGTGGATGGTCCTCCCATACTGGAGAACAAGAAAGCAGCAAGCTTGGGCAGGCACTAGAAGTGGGTATTACCTTTAAGGCCTGACCCCAGTGACTCACTTCTGCTAGCTGAGCCACAAAGTCCAAAGGTCCCTCAACCTCCCCAGACAGTACTACTGGCTAGGGACTGAGTATTCAAACACATGAGCCTGTGGCAGACATTTACACTCAAGCTATAACAGGTCCCCAAGTAGATGATTTTCTTCAAAAATCATTAAATCAAAATCATTTGACATATAAACATTGCTGGTGATTATAAGAGTGTTGAATTCTAACTCCATGTTCATTGACTGAGCAGTAATTTCAGGTGACACAGGAAATACAGTCTTATCCACCCAGCTAAGTCACACATAATCCACCTTTACAGCTTTTATAAATCAGCATTCTCAAATAGCTCCCATCCACCCTGTATGGCACTGACAGATGTGCAAGAGGCCTTCTTTGCTCTTTTGAGGTCAGCTTGGAGCAAGTGTCTTCTGGGTCTCTAAACTTTACCTACAGGAATCTTTGACATGAGCAAGCTGTAGTTTCCTGCTGGCAGTGACTTCAGACACAATTCTAAATGTTCCATAGGCTTCACTGATATTCCACAACCTCCCAGGGGTATGATTTCCTACGGGAAAAAAATCTGCTATTCATAATAGATTACTCAAATGACTGGAGTTCATTATTGGAAAAGCTAAGAACTCGGATATTAATTCACTAATTCATACCCCCCTTATTACTTTTTGAAAGCGTGAACCACTGTGAATTGAGTGAAGTAGGGAAGATTTGATCAGAAGTGTCAAAGTAGGTTAAGCTCCTCACAGTACTCCATGGGGAAGGGAGCTGTGCCCTCTTCAACTACAGTTGCTTAATTTAAACCATCAATAACTGCATACTTAACTAAACAGCAGCACCCTCTGGTTAGGCTAAAGCTTTATAGCTCCTATTCAAATCACATCTTTCAGTTCCTGCTCATTCATTACATCACCACTCTATGTCATGCCCTGTCATCGAAAATACCATCTCTTCTTGGCATGTTCTCAGCCACAGTGAGAAAGCACCTATCCTGGGCATGTGTATTGTTCCTGATAGCAGAACTATCTAATGGCTTGTGGTAGAACCTGGAGCGTTTCATTTAGTTCTAAAGAGCATTAGAGAGGTCAAGTTTTTACTTCCACCCTATTATACCTCAAAGGCTACATACATTATTAACTGTCACAGTAACATTAGAGTACATGTTAGAATTCTCCAAGGTCCAGGAAATAGTTTAAACCAAGGGCTTAGACTTTTGAATATTTTCTATGGGAAATGCCTATGCAAATGTTGGGCTTAAAACACATAGAGAAGTAAATAACATGGGGCAGGGGATAAAGGCACAAAGTTTTAAAAGAAATACAAGACACCAATATCGGCCATGTTGATTATAAACTGACACTGTACCCTTCTCTAGCAAGAGCAGAGGGTGGGGAGTGGAGAGTCTTGAAGGACACTGCTAGGCCCCGATTTTAATTACTCCCTCACTGTAGCATCTTAGGTGCCTCGTTTGGAGTCTGTCTGCTCCACCTGACAAGTCCTAAGAACTAGAACATTAACTTCAAGGCTTTGCTATCTTGTCCCACAGTACCTAACTCTCCACTGTAGTGAAGCCAGCCTGACCAATGAATGGGCATCACTGTGCTCCTATTAAACTTTATTTAGAAGAATCTGTTACCTAGAGTCCTCTTTGGCAACCACTGGTCGGTCAATAAAGATAATTTGCTAACCTGGAAGGAGATAATCAGAAACGCAATGAAGCATGGGAAGGAAGCTTGAAAAGATGGCCCAAAAGATGTCAAAAAGGTATTCTCCACAAAAACTACATAACCCAAAGTCAAGATTCGCAATCTATTTTTGATAAAAATTGTTTATCATGGGACTTGAGCCACATTTAGAAAATCAGCCTAGTCCATCTCAGGAGAGGTCACCTGATCTTTGGGTTTCTGAGGATTGCTGCTGAGGAAGGAAGTCCTCTCTGTAAAGGCTCATTATTATCTTAGTGAATGACATTGACCTAAGGGACCGGGATGTTCTATTTTCTCATCACCTGACTGTTTTCTCACTAGAGGTCAATTATTTAAAACCCTCCCTTCCAGCAGCCAATACTTAATATACAAGAGGGAGAGAACTACTTCATTCTTGGCTTGTGTTTCTTCTGGATGTCACACATCCTTGTGTTGTTTCGAGGGATCCTTTTTTCTACTAGATATCAATCTCAAGAGCAAAATGCCTAGTCAGTTGAACTGTAAGACATGGTAGTGACATAGTCTGAATGGGAAAGAATTCTAGTGCCTTTCACTGTCTCTCCTATGATCTGGTTTTTGTTGTTGTTATTGTTGTTTTGTTTTTAGTCTAAATTTTGAGAAGTTTAATAATTCAATGTTATTAATTAAATAAAATAATTAAAATAACTAATAATCTGAAGGTAATAATTTTGAGGGTATGTCATTAATATTGTTAACCACATGAGCCCTGGAATCACCTGGGAGACAAACATCTGTATATGGCATGAAGTTTCTAGATTGGAATGAGGTGAGATGACCCACCCTATCTTTGAGTGATACCATTCAATGATCTGGAGTCTTCAACTTAATAAAACTGAGCAAGCAAGATGAGTATCAGCACTCACCTCAGCTTCCTGACTGCAGATACTATCAGCTGCTTCACAGTCCTGCCTCTACCTTCCCTGCCTAACTGTGAGGCAGGATAAGACTTTACTCCTTATATCGGCCTTTGTCAAGTATTTGGTCACAGCAATGAGAAAAGTTAACTGACACAGAACAGAGACCTGGCTCCTGGGCCAGGTGAACCTCAGAATATAGAAGTTCAGACTGGAGAGGCAACAAGGTTCCTATCCCACGGGTCCACACCCCATAATCATCAATAGAGTTCAGTTACAGCCAAAGGTGTTTACGTGAATAAGAATACAAAGAACCTCGGTCAAGTCCGTTCAGATTTTGCTGCTAGGTGACTTTGTTTTAAACCTGTGAACAGTCTTTTGGCTGTCAGGGCTTACTGTATTGAGTAAGGGATTGTAACATGTAAGTATATGAAAACAGAACACAGTGCAAGTTCTTTCTGTCCAAAATGACCTATGATGTGGATTATTTAAATGGCTCTGGCTTTTCCATGAAGGAGGTTTTGAAAATGAAGTCAGGAAGAAATTTAAATTCAGAGGCATGGTCACCATTAGGGTGAGCTATGTCCCTCTGCCCTGGTAGGTTCCACTCTTCCCAGAGTAAACACACATGGCCTAGAACCCCTCTTAGCAGAAGCCACAGGAATCATGGCCACAATATTCAACCAGAAGGCCACCTTCCTCAAGGACACAGGACTCGGAAATGAGCAACCTTCTGTATTTGTAGGATTCTTTGTGGGGACAGGGACAGTAAGTAAGTTGGCTCAGCAGGGAAGCCTGATGAGCGGGGTTCAGTCCTTGAGATCAGATGTGGAAGGAGGGAACCATGACTGACTCCTACAATCCCCAGCAAAACAATAGCATTTTTTTTTTTTAAAAAGAATCATTCTCTCCAAGATGAAGATGGTTTTTGTAGCTCAGGAGGTAACTGCAATGCTTGATTGGTACTGATATCTGGAATGCTTTCTGAGCCTGTTTTAAGTCAGATCATTACTTTTTAGTTCTGGCTGTGCCTTAGAAACAAAGCAGGAGCTTTGTTAAGAAACAAAACAATAAAACAAAATATCAGATTCCAGAGAGCCCCCCACCCCCAGATCAGTGAATTTAAAGTTCCAAAGTACCATAAAGATATTAGTATTCTCATACATAATTTAAACTAGAACACCACTATCCCAGGAATCTCAGGTAAGAAGTCTATCCCAGATTAGATTTTCTTAGAAAGTCCAGGGATGTTCTTCCCATGTTTTGTTCACTTTGGATTTTGATGTATCTGCCTTGCTATAGACCCCATGTGAGCCTCCTATTCTCACCTGATACCTCAGTGTCTGATGGGCTTTCAGACTGGTACTAGAGTGCCCAGTGGGAGGGGTGGGGAGCTAGGAATGGAAAGACTAAAGGGGTTGCAAGAGATTGGGAGAAGCATTCCGGATCTTCAAAACTATTGAAGAGACTGCATGCCCAAGACTACCACTGTGAATTCTGTCCCCCAGAACCACTGCCTTACCATCCCTTCCCATTCCCCAGTGTCTGAGAACTCATGACGAAGAGCAGCTCAGCACAATGCTGTTGTGGGGCAGCTGGGCCACGCTGCTCCAGTGTGGGAGGGGGCTCAGAGCCTTGGAATAGGCTTTCCCTCACCAGCTCCATGTAAAACCCTCTGCACTGTCTCATCTGTCTTCTGACTATCATGAGAGTAAAAGGGGAAAGGGGAATGTTGAAATAAAGAAGAGAATTTGAATTTAACGAAAATGAGGAAACACCATACCAGAACTTGTGGGACTCCATGAAAGCAGTGCTAAGAGGAAAACTCATAGCTCTAAGTGCCCACAAAAAGAAATTGGAGAGAGCACACATTAACAACTTGACAGCACACCTGAAAGCTCTAGAACAAAAAGAAGCAAATACACCCAAGAGGAGCAGGCGTGAGGAAATAATCAAACTCAGGGCTGAAGTTAACCGAGTAGAAAGAGAAAGAACTATACAAAAAATCAACAAAACCAGGAGTTGGTTCTTTGAGAAAATCAACAAGATAGGTAAACCTTTAGCCAGATTAACCAGAGGGCACAGAGACAGTATCAAATTAATAAAGTCAGATCTGAAAAGGGAGACATAACAACAGAAACTGAGGAAATTCAAAAAAATCATCAGATCCTACTACAAAGGCCTATACTCAACAAAACTGGAAAATCTGGATGAAATGGACAATTTTCTAGACAGATACCAGGTACCAAAGTTAAATCAGGAGCAAATAAACCATCTAAACAGTCCCATAACCCCTAAAGAAATAGCAGCAGTCATTAAAGTCTTACCACCAAAAAAGCCCAGGACCAGATGGTTTTAGTGCAGAATTCTATCAGACCTTCAAGGAAGACCTAATACCAATTCTCTTCAAACTATTCCACAAAATAGAAACAGAAGGAACACTACCCAATTCGTTCTATGAAGCTACAATCACACTCATACCTAAACCTCACAAAGACCCAACAAAGAAAGAGAACTTCAGACCAATCTCTCTTATGAATATTGATGCAAAAATACTCAATAAAATTCTAGCAAACCCGAATCCAAGAACACATCAAAACAATCATCCATCATGATCAAGTGGGCTTTATCCCAGGGATGCAGCGATGGTTCAATATTTGGAAATCCATCAATGTAATCCACTATATAAACAAACTCAAAGAAAAAAACCACATGATCATCTCACTAGATGCTGAGAAAGCATTTAACAAAATCAACATCCCTTCATGGTAAAAGTCTTGGAAAGATCAGGAATTCAAGGCCCATACCTAAACATAGTAAAAGCAATATACAGCAAACCAGTAGCCAACATCAAACTAAATGGAGAGAAACTTGAAGCATTCCCACTAAGATCAGGGATTAGACAAGGCTGCCCACTCTCTCCCTACCTATTCAATATAGTACTGGAAGTCCTAGCCAGTGCAATTAGACAACAAAAAGAAGTCAAAGGAATACAAACAGGAAAGGAAGAAGTCAAAATATCACTATTCGCAGATGATATGATAGTATACTTAAGTGACCCCAGAACTTCCACCAGAGAACTCCTAAACCTGATGAACAACTTCAGGAAGGTGGCAGGGTATAAAATCAACTCAAACAAATCAGTAGCTTTCCTCTACATGAAAGATAAACAGGCTGAAAAAAAATTAGGGAAATGATACCCTTCACAATAGTCACAAATAATATTAAATACCTCGGAGTGAACCTAACCAAGCAAGTGAAAGATCTGTATGACAAGAACTTCAAGTCTCTGAAGAAAGAAATTGAAGAAGATCTCAGGAAATGGAAAGATCTCCCATGCTCATGGATCCGCAGGATTAATATAGTAAAAATGGCCATCTTGCCAAAAGCAATCTACAGATTCAATGCAATCCCCATTAAAATACCAACTCAATTCTTTACAGAGCTAGAAAGAGAAATTCTCAAATTTATTTGGAATAACAAAAAACCCAGGATAGCAAAAACCATTCTCAACAATAAAAGAACCTCTGGAGGAATCTCCATCCCTGACCTCAAGCTGTACTACAGAGCAATAGTGATAAAAACTGCCTGGTATTGGTACAGAGACAGGCAGGAATATCAGTGGAATAGAGTTGAAGACCCAGAAATGAACCCACACAACTATGGTCATTTGATCTTTGACAAAGGAGCTAAAACCATCCAGTGGAACAAGGACAGCATTTTCAACAAATGGTGCTGGTTCAACTGGAGGACAGCATGCAGAAGAATGCAAATGGATCCATTCTTATCTCCTTGTACAAAGCTCAAGTCCAGGTGGATAAAGGACCTTCACATAAAACCAGACACACTGAAACTAATAAAGAGAAGGTGGGGAAGACCCTCGAATACCTAGGCACAGGGGAAAAGTTCCTGAACTGAACACCAATGGCCTATGCTCTAAGATCAAGAATTGACAAATGGGACTTCATAAAATTGCAAAGTTTCTGTAAGGCAAAGGACACTGTCAATAGGACAAAACGGCAACCAACAGATTGGGAAAAGATCTTTACCAATCCCACATCCGTTAGAGGACTAATATCCAATATATACAAAGAACTCAAGAAATTAGACTCCAGACAACCAAATAACCCTATTAAAAAATGGGATATGGAGCTAAACAAAAAATTCTCAATTGAGGAAATGGGAATAGCTGAGAAGCACCTAAAGAAATGTTCAGCATTCTTAGTCATCAGGGAAATGCAAATCAAAACAACCCTGAGATTCCACCTCACACCAGTCAGAATGGCTAAGATCAAAAACTCAGGTGATAGTAGATGCTGCCGAGGATGTGGAGAAAGAGGAACACTCCTCCATTGTTGGTGGGATTGCAAGATGGTGCAACCACTCTGGAAAACAGTCTGGCGGTTCCTCAGAAAATTGGACATATTACTACCTGTGGACCCAGCTACACCACCCAGAAGATGCTCTAACACATAACAAGGACATATGCTCCACTATGTTCATAGCAGCTTTATTTATAATGGCCAGAAACTGGAAAAACCCAGATGCCCTTCAACAGAGGAATGAATACAAAAAATGTGGTACATTTACACAATGGAATATTACTCAGCCATTAAAAACAACGAATTCGAGAAATTCTTATGTAAATGGATGGAACTAGAAAATATCATCCTGAGTGAAGTAACCCAATCACAAAAGAACATACATGGTATTCACTCACTGATTATTGGATTTTAGCCCAGAAGCTTGAAATACCCAAGATTCAACTCACAGACCACATAAAGCTCATGAAGAATGATGACCAAGTCGGAGGAGGGTTTCAGTCCTTCTTAGAAGGAGTAACAAAATACTCAAGGGAGCAAATATGGAGACAAAGTACAGGACAGAACTGAAGGAGGGGCCATTTGCAGACCATTCCACCAGGGTATCCATCCCATGTGCAGTCACCAAAGGTAGACATTGATGTGGATGTCAGGAAGTACATGTTGACAGGAGCCTGATATAGCTGTCTCCTTAGAGGTCTGCAAGAGTCTGACATATTCAGAGGCAGATGCTCACAGCTAACCATTAAACTGATCATGGGGTTCCCAATAGAGAAGATAGAGTGAAGACTGAAGGAGATGAGAGGATTCGTGACACCATGAGGAAAGCAACAATATCAACCAACTAGAGCCCCCCAGGGTCTAAACCACCAGCCTGGGAGAGCTTAGGGAGGGACCCATGGCTCTAGCTATATATGCAAGGGAGCTATTTATAAGTTGGAGAAGAGATCCTTGATCCCATGAAGGCTGGACGTCGTGGGGGGTGGTATTCGAGGGTGGGGAGGTAAGGTACAGGGGAGGGTGGGTGGGGGTACACCATCATAGAGGCAAGAGGGGGGGGAAGGGATAGGGAGTTCCTGGAAGGGAGGGGGGGAATGGGGTAAGGAGAGAACATCTGAAATGTAAATAAAATTTCCAATAAAAAAAATAGGAAAAAAAAAACAAAGAAGAGAATTTGACTTCAGCATTTAATACAAACAGAGATCTCACACATGTAAACAATGTAACAATGTTTTATTTCTCTCAGAAGGTTATAAGAAAGTCACTGCCCCTGAACGCATTTGTAAAAAAGACCACTCCCCTACTAGAACATTGTATCAAATAAAAATGCCACAGGTGTCAACTGAGACAATGAGTTTATAGACTTAATTGTTCTTAGTCTAATGTTCTGTATACTTGTTTCTGGAATAAACCATCAATGCAATAGAATTCATTAAATATTTACGATACCATCCACAGCTGGGATTAACATGAAAAATGTAATCAGATATTCAAATTCCTGATTAAGTCAGTTTTAAAGACATAAACTGCTAGTGTACTTGCTCTAGAAAGTTCAATTAGGTTTAAAGCTATCAGTTTTGTATGTAATGATTTTCTTAACAGGAATAAAGGTAATAAACGAAGCATATTGGCGCACACCTTTGATCCCGGCACTTGGGAGGCAGAGGTAGGCAGATCTCTGTGAGTTCAAGGCCAGCCTGGTCTACATAGTGAAACCTTATCAAAGGAAGGAAGGAAGGAAGGAGGGAGGGAGGGAGGGAGGGAGGAGGGAGGGAGGGAGGGAGGGGAGGGAGGAAGGGAGGAGGAAGTAAAGGAAGGAAGAAAGAAAGAAACTGGAGTGGGGGCTTGGTGAGGAAAGGAAAAGAAGGAATTGAATTAAAAATCTAACTACTACTAAATTCAGACACTGATTTCTGCGTTCTCCTTAGAGAAACATGAAGCAGCAGTGGGGAGCTAAGAAGACTTCCCGTGCAGTGTGACTGGCATCGAATGTAGGAGGACCTGCATCAACGAAGGCAGAGCAAGACAAGAACATGCACACCTTCTTCATTGCTGACTGTGCACTGTAACTAAATGCCATGTTCAATACCCTGAACAAGGCTAAAGGTCCACCCAAGGAAATAAATTCCCTCGGAGTAGCAGGCAGCCCGTGCCCTGCTACCTAACCTGCCAACAGCAGGCCTGAGCTAACGAGCCTCAGACAGAGGAGGACAACAGCTTGCTGAGCTGTTTGATGCAAACAGAGAACACCCGTTTCCCAACTCTGCACAGACCTTTAAAAAACCCTATATAATAAAGTAAGTAGAGATTTTTCACTCTTCCAAACAGGTATTTAAAAGACATTTACAGGTATGCATTAGAATTAAATGTTTATTTATGGCGCCCTTTGCAGTCTTTTATATTCTAAAATAAATCTCTGGAAATTTAAAAAATATTGTATTTTATATATTCCTGAATGCTGAAGAACTTTTAGTGCAATCTCTCAGTTTTCATGTCTCAGAAATCTGTAATTGTGCTCATGAATTCATCCTGGAAGCACCCACTCTGATATCCAGTGGGTGCCACACTTCAGACAATGGTGCATGGCTGCCCACCGAAGCTTCCAGACTGCCCATGTTCTGAGATTAGATGGAAAGCAGAAAAAAACACCCAAGTGAAACTCATCCTATCAGAAGAAAAATAACATTTTCATAAAAGAACATAAAAAACGTGCTGTCTCTCCTTTAGGTACATTTCTTCAGACAATCGACTGGTGTACCAAAAGTGTTCTCTTAGTTCAATTATTGCACAAATTACCTTTAAACAAATGTCAGAGTGCCCACTATTTATGTGACTAAAACATTTCAAAGAACACTACTCATTTTCAAATCTTTCTTTAGTAAAGACTAATGAAAAACAAGCTCACCACTCTTTGCTTCACAATTTTAATATTAATGAGCAAGTCTCTCTGACCCAAAGTGGTATTTCTTTGAGGTCTGACCTACACGTGTAGCAGTAGACTCCTAATATATGCAGAATTGCAAAACCAAGACTGAAAATTAAGAGTCAAAAAAGAAAGAAAAAAAAAAAAAACAGAACTAAGGAATTGCTGGAAATGTTCTCTTTATCAGGACTTCTGAAACAGCTGGTTCCCTCTCAGAATCCTTGTAATATCCATAGTCAAGGCGGAACCTGGGGCCTGAGGAGCTTCACTGAAGACTGCCTCATCAGCTTCTGCTGCTGCCTTGCTGACTGCGCACTCTCAATGGCATCAAAGGCTCTCTGGAAGGCAAAGCAGGGTTACAAACTGCAAAGATGACCTATGGCTCACCCAAGGGTAGAGGAGGGCAGAGATGCCAGAGTCTCCATGCAAGTGTGGACAAGGACCAGGCTACCACCCATCCATGCAATGTGAACCATGACTCTTCCACTTTGGTGGGTTTCCAGCCTGCCATTCACAGGAGCATTAACTCAAAGTTACCAGCAGTAGAGAGTGTGTGAGGGATAATGGTGACTAGCTGTCTGTCACCAGCTTGTAAAGGTCTTCCAGTTAAAAACCTTGAGGGGGTTGTTAAAATGAACTTTTTACCTTGGCTGTGATGGGATCCTTCAGGTAAATTTTCCGAAGATAGCCTAGATTGGCACTGTCTTTTTTGTGGAACAGCCCCTGTTCCTGTTTTTAAAAGAAATAAAGATAGAAAAGGAATTATTCTTTAGAAGAAAAAAATAGCATAATCTTTAATTGGATGCTTAAATGTCAACTGATTTTATAAGCACTACACCACTGGAATGCATATATCCAAGTATGCTATGAAATAAATCACCTTGCTACAAGGAGAGTGGCTGCACACTGGAGTCAGAATTTATAGACCTATTTGTGTAATATAAAAGCTTCTGCAGGCAACAATAAATAGCCTACAGGATCAGGATCACACTGTGACAATGCATGACAGCTAACAGACCAGTGGCAGACCAAAAGGCCCTCCCCTTCATCTGCTGATAGATAAAATTCTTACCCAATGTAAAAATACACTGAATCAATCCTCACCACTGATGTAAAGCCAAGATGCTACAGTAGTCTGAAAGAGATTGGCTCACATAGGCTTATATGTTTGACTATTTGGTACCTCATTGGTGGAACTATTTGGGAAGGATTGGGTGTGGCCTTGTTGGAGGAGGTGTGTAACTAGGAACAGGCTTTGAGGATTCAAAAGTCTCTCACCACACCCAGTCTCTCTTTCTCTCTGCCTCCCACTTCCAGATCACAATGTAAGTGCTCAGCTGTTCCAGCCACCATGCCTTTGCTCCAGAATCATGAATCCCACCCTCTGAAACGGCAAGCTCCAATTAAACTGTTTCTTTTATACATTGCCTTCTCATGGTGTTTTCTTATTGCAGCAAGGGAAAAGTGACTGAGAGACAGGTGGTAACCAGGGAACTGTAACGTATGTATAGGACATTCTGCACTGGCTCCAGGGCACTGTTTCGTGCCAGGGTGCCCTGTGCTCTGATGCTCTAGGTAAGGATCTGCACCAGAACACACATGGGCAGACTGATTTGAGAGTCTCTTGTCTATAAATGTCTATAATGAGAGAAGTAAAGGACATCACTTTAAACCTATTCAAAATCTGTAGGAAACGTTGTTTGGAGAGCTTTGGTAAAGAGGATAATATTGTTATTTCAGCAAAACAAAGATATTATACACAATGCCATATTAAGAATGCCAATTATGTATGTTTTCATAAGAGAGATAAAAATATATCTAGAGTAGAATGTGTGTGCATGTGTGCATGTGCGCGTGTGAGTGTGTGAATGGTGGGTAAGCCTGAGAACCCAGCAAAGATGAGGTATAACTTCCGCTAACTCCATACTGAGTAATGGAAAGTCCATTCTTAGAAAAGGATGGAGGAAAGACACAGGACACACACATGTAAGTTGTATTTACATTCTGTGCGCACTAGATTATAAACGGAGCTATTCAGACCTAATCTATTTTTGACTGTTTATGTGTGTGATGTGTTGACAGATAGGTGTGAGTGCCACAGTGTGTGCAGAGGTCAAGACAACTCTGCAGAGTCATTTTTCTCCACAGTGTTCTGGGAATTGACCTCAGGTGGCCACGCTTGAACAGCAAGCATTGCAGCCTGTTCAGCATCTGACTGACCTTAGACCTAACATTTACTTTCCCCAAAGTACTTACTTAGTCTACTGATAACTTAGCCAAGAGAATATCTGTAGAAATGTCTAAGGTTATAGTAAAGTGGGTGTACATAAGAAGAAACAAAAGCTCCTACTCACTAATGATTCATTTTACCAACAGGCAGAAGCAATTCTGGCAGATCAATTAATATTTCACTCTATGTCAGAAAATAAGTTATATAATTAGTTGTTTGTTTACAGCTTAGCATGTGTCAGCACAGCGATGGCCCTGCTCCTCTAGACGGCTGCCTCTGTGACTGTGAGGCAGCCAGAAAGCACTGACTGGGTCTCTCTGGCTCTGAAGGTCTGATTCATATTTCCTCACCTTCACTGAAATCTTCAGCAGATTTTCACTGACTCCAGGAGGACACACGAAATCTTCAAACAGACACTGCCAGTCCACAGACATATGGCCTAGGATTTCAACTTCCTTTATAAACAGTACTCGCCTATTTTGGAAAAGAAAACAAACACAGCTACAGTTGAGCTCTATCCTTTACTCCAAGTGTGTTTAGTAAATAAAAAAAGCTGATCCCCATAGGGTGCTAAAGGTCAGAGGCTGAGTGTTGGGCAAAGAGGGATGGGAAATGTTTATCAACTTCCTCCCCCAGGGCTCAGGGAGGAGCAGGCAGAAAGACTGTAGCAGCTGGAGGGCGGGAGGACTCTGAGAAATGCTGTTTTCTGGACATTACTTGGCTACTGCACTTAAGAACTCCAAGCCGCTGTGGCTACCATTACAAGATGTGCACAAGATCAAGCTAGCCCGAATCCCAGCGTAGATGGGAAACAGTCTCCAGGCCCCATTACTGAGGAAATCCTACACTGGATAGTTCACTGGGGAGGGAGAACCATTCTGCTTTGAGTGTGGCCGCTGGTAGGTTTCCTGTGCTCCAGTGGATAGCTGATATTCATGTGTATACTAGCAGCAAAAATCAGGCTTAGAGGGTTATTTTTTAAAAAGGAAGAGGAAGATGGGGACATGAAGTTAAGGAAAAGGCATGTTGGGAGAAGATACAAGGGCAGTTGGAAGGGAGAAATGGGGGACATATATGATCATATTTCATTGTATATATGCATGAAATTCTCAAGAATAAACATTTTAAAGGACACAGTCAATAGGACAAATTGGCAACTTACAGATTGAGAAAAGAAATCTTCAGTAATCCCACATCTGATAGAGGCTAATACCATAGATAGATAGATAGATAGATAGATAGATAGATAGATAGATAGATAGATAGATAGATCTATCTATCTATCTATCTATCTATCTATCTATCTATCTATCTATCTATCTATCTATCTATCTATCTATATCTTAAGAAGCTAACCTCCAAAAACAAAACAACCTAATCAAAAATGAGGTATATAGCTAAACAGAGGATTCACAACAAAAGAATCTCAAATGGCCAAGAAACACTTAAAGAAATGTTCAAAGTCTTTAGTCATCAGAGAAATGCAAATCAAAATGCAATTCCACCTTACATCAATCAGAATGGCTAAGATCAAAAATTCAGGTGACAGCACCTGCTGGTGAGGATGTGGAGAAAGAGGTACACTCCTCCATTACTGGTGGGATTGTAAACTGGTACAACCACTCTGGAAATCAATCTGAAGGTTTCTTAGAAAATTGGGAATTGATCTATCTGAAGACCCAGCTATACCACTATTGGGCATGTACCCAAAAGATGCCCCACCATACCTCAGGGACATGTGCTCCACTATGTTCATAGTGGCCTTATCTGTAATAGCCAGAAGCTGGAAACAACCCAGATGTCCCACAAATAAAGACTGGATATAGAAAATATGGTTCATTTACACAACAGAATACTATTCAGCTATTAAGAACAAGGACATCATGAGTTTTACAAGCAAATGGATGGAACTAGAAAATATCCTGAGTGAGGTACTTCAGACCCAAAAGGATATTCATGGTATATACTCACTAATAAGCAGATATTAGCCAAAAACTACAGAAGACCTAGGATACAATCCACAGAACTCAAGAAAGTTAACAAGCAGAAGGGCCCAAATGAGGATGCTTCAATCTTACTTGGGAGGGAGAAGAAAGCAATCATGGGAGGCAGAGGGAGGGAGAGATTTGGGTAGGACTTGGGTGGGAGATGGGAGGGGGAGGGGAAAAGGGGGACATGATCAGATATCAGGGTGGGGGGAAACAGGAGAGAAGCCCTGAGGGCCAGCAGAATGAATGGAAATATGCAACCTTGGGATTGGGGGAGAGGTGGGGAGACCCTCTAGAAAGTATCAGAGACCTGGGAGGTAAGAGACTCTCGGGACTCAAAGGGAGGAGCTTTAGATGAAATGCCCAACAGTGGGGAGAGGGAACTCATAGAGTCCACCTCTGGTAGAAAGACAGGGCATCAAGTGGAGGGATACAGTTGCCATTCCACAGTCAAAAACTCTGACCCAGAATTGTTCCTGTCTAAAAGAACTTCAGGGACAAAAATGGAGAAGAGACCGAGGGAAAGGAGGTCCAGTGACCTGCCCAACTTGGGATTCATCTCAAGGGGAAGCTCCAAGGCCTGATACTATTACTGATGCTATGATGTCCTTACAGACAGGAGCCCGGCATTGCTGTCCTCTGTGAGGCCCAACCAGCATCTGACTGAGACAGAAGCAGATACGTACACCCAACCTTTGGACTGAAGTCGGGGACCCCTGTGGTTGAATGAGGGAAAGACTGGAAGAAGCTAAGGAGGAGGGTGACTCCATAGGAAGACCAGCAGTCTGAACTAACCTGGACCCCTGAGATCTCTCAGACAGTGAGCCACCAACCAGGCAGCATATAAGAGCTGGTCCAAGGCCCCCAATAATTATATAGCAGAGGACTGCCTGGTCTGGCCTAGGTGGGAGAAGCTGTGCCGAACCCTGGAAAGACTAGAGGCCTCAGAGAGTGGGATGGACTGGTGGGGGAGGGGACATTTTCTTGGAAACAGGAGGGAGGAGGAATGGGATGAAGAACTGTAGGAGGGGGATCAGGAGGGGGACAATGGCTGGATTGTAAAAAAATAAAAGTAATAATAAAATTTTTAAAATTTCACTCAGAAAAATATCCTCTTCATTTAAAAAAAAAGTCTATATAAATGTTAAATGGAATGCAATATAACTCTCTACCAAATAAAATGGGCTTTAGAAATGCCCCTTCTGTCTCTCTTGCAGAATTCAGGAATGCTGTCTTTGGTTTTGAACCAGCAAAACAACTGAGAGGGAAATCACATTTGAAACACAAGAGGCACAGGATGTACCCTCATCTGGGAGGCAAGAAGCAGAAGCCCCTGAAGAGGAGCCAATTTACTGGGAATATTCCTAATTGCTCTTTCCTGTCAGTCACTTACGCCTTCCAGCCAAGACAGATCATGCAGGAAATGTCACAAGCCCAAATGTCAGCAAAGACTCACTTTGGACCTACTGATAAATACCAGACTTGAACATTTTAACGCTAATGTATATCACAGGAGAAATGTCTCGTTTTACTGAATAGCAATAAAAAAAAACCCAGCATAATCCTTAAAGGACACCAAGACTGATTTCCCAGTCACTGAGTCAGATTAATAATTGATGTAACTACACTTGATTGCAAGTCTCCACCAAAGACTGCAAAACTAGAAATGTGGATTTGTGAATTCAAACAACAGGTAGGTGCCAGAGGAAAGAATAAAGGTAAGGGCTCTCCTGGAGAGGCACCCTGTGCCCAGAAGGAAAAATGAGCACACAGACAATGAATGCCACCAAGAACTCAGAGCATTGGAAAGGGGGCAGGCTGCACCAATGACATGGAGAGTGAGTTCAAATTGATCATGAAAAGAGGGTGTTCTCTTTATAAAGAGGCAGAGATTGTTTAGACAATACAGACACTCTGACAGACTAAGTGGTGCAAAGCAATTGTGTGGTACTCAGAATTGAATTCAGGGCCTTGCGAATGCTAGGCAAGTACTCTCTCACTGAGCTATGCCCCCATGTATCTTGAGGCAGGTCTCACAACTTTGCCCAGGCTGGCCCTCAACTCAATCTGTCAGGTTTTAACTCTTTAGTCCTCCTGACTTGCTTTCCCAAGCAGCAGGGATAACAGCCTGTACCATCAACCCTAGCAGAAGGAAAGGTTTGTTGAGGAATGTGGAGGTCTGTGGCTGAATACCAAATGTACATCTTGGCAAGAAAAATCACCTTAATGTCTGATTTTAGAATGATATTAGTGTCCTCTTTAAATTACAATTTTAACTTATGGGTAATCAGACACAATATGAAGGTTCTTTATTTCAGTCATACTTCTGGCGACAAGCAGAGAGTTGGGGCTCAGGCCTGGACTAGAACATTAAGACTGCAGTTGCGGCAAAGCCCAGGAGGAAATCCCACCAGCCTCACTATGACAGCGGTTGTAAGGAGAGAGAATGGCTAGACCTGGGTGTTCAGAAAGGCAGATCTGAATGAACCTGGTGATCAAGGGGACAGGGAATTAAAGCAGGGGGTTTAATGTTTCTCAAGGGGTGCTATGAGAATTTTGGAATTGTTTGGGACTGATAGCTATAGGACCCCTGGTCCTTGCAGAGCAAGAGCCCGCAGTGTCTTCCTTCTTGTGACACTTTCAGTACCCACACAGTCTATCAGTCTCTGATAAGCATCCCCACACTGTGACACTTTCAGTACCCACACAGTCTATCAGTCTCTGATAAGCATCCTTACACTGTGACACTTTCAGTACCCACACAGTCTATCAGTCTCTGATAAGCATCCCCACACCCCTGACCCTAAGTCCAGTGCACTGTCAGATAGCAAAGCCTTGTGCCAAAGGCAACTTACTGTTTTGTGCATTTTTAAGCTCTCTCTTCTCCTGAGCATTACAGTAACACATTCTCCTACCATATGAAGTCTCCTTTCTCTCTCCTGCTCCAAGTATCACAGTTCAACAAGGTGACACACTCTGGTATGGAGTCTCCAAGATCTCCACACCAGACTTTTCAAAGGCTTATTTTCATTTTGAAATGTATCTGAGTATGGGTGTGTGCACTTAAGTGCAGGTGCCCATAGACGTCAGAGGCATCAGCCCAAGGTGGGTGCTAAGAATTGAACCTGGGCTCCCACAAGAGCAGCAAGTGCTCTTATCTGCCAAGCCATCTCTATAGCCCCTGCATTCACATCCCAACTAATGGACCAATATAGTGACTGAACAGCCCTTCCTTATATGACTGGTTAGCTAACCTGTTTAGAGAGGCTCATTTCAAAGTCTACATTTTGTACTTCATTCACCTTTCCTTAGTTTTCTTCCCATCCAGGTATATTCAGATCCAATAGCGAGGAGCTGGGGTTGCAGCTTGGTGGAAGAGCACTCGCTTAGCAACCATTACACCTTGGATTTGGTTTCCAAAACTCAGACAGATGGATACATTAGAGGAAAAGGGAGGGAAGGAGGGAGGGAATGAGAGAAGGAGGAAGGGAGGGAGGGAGGGAACGGGATAGAAGGAGGAAGAGATGGAGGGATGGGGAAGGAAGGAGGGAGAGAGGGAAGGAGGGAGGGAGAAGGGAAAGGATAGAGGATGGGAGGAAGAGAGGGCATAAAAGAGAGGGAGAAAGACCACTGGGCAGAGTGTGCCTACTCTACGTAATCTGCTTTAATCTTACACAATTTGAAAAGTACTGATCTACAGTAGTTATCTGGAAAAAAAGTTTATTTCTAGGGTAAATCCCAGGACATTAAGTTTGATATTTTAGCACAAATCCCTTTTCTCTGGAGAAGGTGTTTGCTATTTCCAAAACACTCAGAAGGAAATCGGATGGGCATACAGAACAACACCATCCTGAAAAGGGACTTGTCAATATCCCATATAAAACCTTACAAGGGAAAGTGACATCACCCTCTTCTATTGGAAGTGACTCAATGTGTGTCTCAGCAGCTGCTGCCTTTGGATAAGCCCTAAGCCAATCTGGGCCAAGCTTCTGCATCTCCAGAATGAGAGGCTCGGAGCACATGCTGTCAGAGAGCTATCCAGAGCTGTGTGTCTCTGACATATGGAAACGGTCATCTTGCCCCTGACCATCTGTCACTGTGTCCTCTGAAAATCCTCCCATGAGTATGAGCACAGCTGGGTGCATCTGGAATTACCCATGTGATACCTGTTTGTAATCATAAGGACAGCCCTCTTGTTCCAGGAACCGCACAGTGGAACTGGTAGGCCTCACCCTCTAACTTCTTGATATGATTCTGAAAAAGAAGCAAGAGGTAAGACTTGGGAACTACATGTATTTAAATATAATTTTTATAGCAGTCGATGGTAATCAATGTTAGGAAAAGGTACATTAGAAACAAAACCAGAATACTGCATATTGGCATCTGCAGCAAGAAAATAGCCTATCTGCAATATAGTTATTGATTACTTTTCACTGTTGCCTTAAGAGACAAATATATGGAATGCTTACCAAGTGACTGTCTGATGAAAAATATTTTGTTCTTAGTAACTTAAGAAACTCAAAGTTATCAACCAGAAACAATCATACATCTTCATTAAGAATAAATAAATATGGTAACAAAAAATCACCACATTAATGTCTCAGTGGTCCTTAAAGGGTCATTCCCTGGCGAGGGCTTGGGACGGCACAGACATAAAACTCAGAAACAGTGGTTTTGAAATTCTTTTCACAGGATGGTTCAGTTTTCTTTAGGTTTCTTTGAGAGAAGTATGTGACTTTTCTTAAAAGCTAAGACCTGGGGGCTGGAGAGATGGCTCAGGGGGTAAGAGCACTGACTTCTCTTTCAAAGAATCCACGTTCCATTCCCAGCATGCACACTGTAGCTCACAATCTCCTGTAACTCCACTTCCAAGCAATCTGATGCCCTCCGTTGGCCTCCAAAGGCTCAGTCATGCACATGGTGCACAAACAGACACCCACGCACACACACATACACATACAAAATAATTTTTAACAAGCTAAGACCCAACCACTTATTTGGACAGGGTTATATATCACATAATGATAATTCTAGAAGGGCTTTGCTGTCTCTATGCATTTGGTCATTAGATTAAGCACAAGTTAAAAAGAAACATTTTTTTGTATGAAATTATATTTCTGACTAAAATAGACAATTATGGACACAAAGAATTTCTAGCATTTCAAAATATTTGCAGTTTATTCCTAATGCACAAATAACCCAAGTATAAATTATAGTCAATAAAATACTTATTTTCTTTTTCAAGTACCTTAAAACTATTGACTTATATTAGTCAATACACATTAAAAACAAATATATTTTTATAACAAATACTAATAAATATCATTGAGGTCATCTATAATGGGTGATTAAAGATCAAATAATACATGGGCATAAAATACAGAAGACACTGGGCAATGAAGACTGTACCACTGCATGACTGAGAACACACCCCAACAGCATCAGGATCATACAGTCAGCATACACACTGCCAGGAAAGCACACCTGGTGTTTGGGATTGCAAAGCTCAAGTACATTTGTCATTGGTGGTGCTGGCGATGGAACCCACATTTTAAAAATATGTTGGCCCCTAGTCATTCCTTGCCAATTATACAAAAAAGCTACAAACAAGGATTGCAAGAGCCATGAATGAGGAAGAGAATTCCCACAGAGCTGAAGCAGCATCTTCAGAACACATCTTGGAGAGGAGATGGCACTTGTTTCACAGTCCGCTCTGTGAATCCTCAACAATATTTTACCATCAATCCCTCAGTTTCTTCAGAGAAAACAGAAAAAACAGAATAGCGCACTATAATAATATAGTGCCTTTAGCTGGATCTAGGAATACACATGATGGCATGTTTAAGCCAGAGAAGCTGGGCGAGCGGGGATGCCTGCTTCTCTCCTCACATGTCCATTCTTTACCAAGCTGTGCTTCAACTGCCAAGAGCCCTCATGTGCATTTATCACCAGGATAACTGGAAAACATCTTTTCAGTGCTATTAAAGATCCACTAGACTCTGAAATTCAGAGCAAGATGCAGTCACTGAGGGTAACAGGAGACCAAACTGACCAACGCAATACTTGGTTCCAAAACTCAGCATGAGGCAGTTAGTAATATTTTGGTAAAGGAAAGGATCCTTTACCCATTCTTTTTCATCCCTTTCAAATTAATTCTAAGGAAACAGCACAAGCATGAAACAAACATGAAAAGGCAAAATGCAAATGTACAGTGGTATTTATCACAGAGTTAATAATATCACCGAGTACAGTACAGGAACCAAAGTCAGAGTGAAGAACAGAGATACACAATGCAAGATGACCTCAGCGAGTGAGTGGACAGGCAAGGGTAAAAGTGTTAATAAAACATTTCTATACACAGAAAAACATAATTAGGTAGAAAAGCAAAGAAAACCACATTAAATCTTGTATGACTATTAAGGATTATCAGCAAAATAAATAATAAATAAAGTCTGACTATCTATCTATCTCTATCTATCTCTATCTATCTCCCTATCTATCTCCCTATCTACCTATCTATCTATCTATCTATCTATCTATCTATCTATCTATCCATATATACATACATATACATGTATCATATAAGCAGCACTATCCTAAGGGAATCCTAGAGTGGATTATGCTATAAACACATGGCATGTAAGTGAGGATTTTCACAGACGAATACTTAGTAGGTTAAAAAAAATAATAAAGGGAGCTCAAAAGACCCCCAAATAAATTATTTAGAATAAGCCAGTATTACAGTAAGAGCGAGGAAGATATAATCTAATACTCTAGGACTCTGTGACATTTACAGGTCTAGTTACACTTACTCCCTTAAGGAATCAATCCAGCAGAGTCTAACTAACCAGAAAGTGCTTCTAGCTCAGCTCTCTGATCACAGCAAGACAGGGAGTGCTGCTGGAGCTAAACTCACTTACCCACGAACAAGCTGCCAAACCCTACAGCAGTTACCTTCTATTTCTTCCAAAATTAATACAATGTATTACAATTTAAAGGGTTGTCTGACATTGTAACAAAAACTTAAAGCCATACAAGATGACTACAGCCTTAGCTAAAATAACTTTTTGCTTAATACATACATTTATAAATAGAGAAATCACAAGAATCACTAAGGAGCTAAAAAATAAAATAAAACATAATAAATAAAGAAAAAGACCCCAGATTTCAGAGGAGCACAAAAGTCTCGATAAAATTGGAATATATTCAAGAAAACTAAAACTTGTGACTCTCACACAGGAGCTGCAGCATCTGAAGTGACAGATTGTGCTAGATTCTCACAGAAGCTGCACACACGGGGACATTGTACCTATCCCCAATTATCCAGGCACTAGAAGCTTTTTGTTTTGGCTACTATTAATATTTACATATTTTTCTATACTTGGTCTCATAAGTGCAGAGGTCTTGTTTTGAGGGGAACATGCAGATGCCAGGGTTCAAACCCGAGCCTTGTGCATCCTGCTTTATCTGAGCTGTTCCCAGCCAAGGACGCAAGTCACTTCTTTTGTCCATCCAGTGCTGTCTGGTCTTGGACTTCAGTTATTTTCTCTTTACAGTGTCTGCTTTAGACATAAAGTGTTCAATTGCTTTTTATAACTATGCATTTAAAACCATAAATGCATGCCTTTAGTCCCAGCACATGGGAGGCAAAAGCAAGAGGATCTCTGTGGATTCAAGGCCAGCCTGGTCTACACAGAGAATTCCAGGCCAACCAGGGCCACACAGTAGACCCTGTCCACAAAGAGAATATATAATCCAAATGAATGCTTGCATCTTAACAGCTTCATTATCTTTCAAATATATATTAGGGATCGAGTTTCTATTTTGGCTTCAATATTAGTTGATAGATAAGATATTGTTAAATCACAAAATTAAACATTTCCATTATTATTTAAATAGAAATTAAAATATCATTTACTTTGGGAATTAGCTGGGGTACAAATGATAATTTATAGTTATTTTGTTCTCATCAAGAGAAATCTCTGGGGATTAAATTTATGAAGTGTCAGAGCCATATGCACGTGTACATTTGTGCATGTGTCTGTGAAGGGGTGCACACATGTTATGTGTGGCATATGCATGTGTACATTTGTGTATGAGTCTGTGAAGGTGTGCAGGTGTGCAGACGTGGATGTGTGGAGGCCTGGGCTTGTTATCAGCTGTCTTCCTCCATTGCTATCTTTTGTTCTGCTCTGATTTTGAGTAGGCTCTCTCAGTAAATCTGGTACTCACTAAAAACAAGTGAGCTGGCTGTCAACGAACTCCAGCTTCTGCCATTTCCTGACACCTACTCCACCCAGTACTGGAGCACAGACATGTACCACCTACCACATGTGGCTTTTCTACAGGTACTACAGATCTAAACTCAGGTCTGTGCTTGCTAGGAAGACTTTACCAACTGTGTCATCTCCCAGACCTCTGTTTGTTTATAATATCTATACATTCAGCTGCCACAGAGGTAATTTGCCTAATTACATGTTCTGTTACTAACTCTACTTACAATAATTAAAACTAGCAATTATGAGGTAAGTGTAACCAACAATGGGGGCTCAGTTTTCCAAAAGCATCCCTGATGAAGGCTAAGGGTGCAGACCACGTAAAATTACATCATTTATTTAGCCATAAATGATTTATGAAAGAAAAAAATATACTGAAGGGACATTTTCCTACAATTCCTATGCCAAGACTCATCTCAGGTCTGAGGACAAGCTCAGAGAAACGACATATTATTTATGAAAACACTATCTCCCAGGTTAATAGTCCCATAACATCAGTAAGTTTTGGGGTGTTATGTGGGACAGAACTCTATATAATTCCATCATCGAGATTCAGAAATAGAGACATTCACTGCACAGAGCCGTCCTCCTCAACTTCATCTGAAGTGTACATGAACAACCTGATTCACAAGGGATACAATTTCCAAAACTGTAGCAAAGAATGTCCTCTGGGCTCAACATCCTGTCACCTCTCAACCCCAAGCTAGCAAAGGTATTTCCTGTACCATGGAATCTTTTACACCAATCACTTAGCCCTATGTAGAACTACATGAAGCCATAATTTTCAACTATGGGCCACCATTTTGAAAAGCTCAGAAACAAGAGAGAGTTATAAAGAAATTTCATTAAAATTGGCCCTCAGTCTGATTCACACACGGTTAAACAATTGTAGGTTTGATTTGAGTTTTAAGGATGGAATCAGGCAGTACAGGAAACATTTACTCCTGTGTTCCCAGTTCTTGCTGTGTAGGCAGAAAAAGAAAGAAAAGAAAGTTAGAAGCATTCAAAAAGATAAAATACAATCACATATAATGAAAACAAAAGGCTAAGAATAACTAAGTCATCTTTATCATTAAGTATGAAAATATTAATAAGTCTCTGTTGAGGGAAAGCCAGTCATGGGAGAACAGCATAAGTAATATACATATTATTTAAGTATAATGAAACTACAGCCAAGATAAAATGCCAAAATACATTAATTTTTAAAATCTTTTTCGCTCCTCTAGTTCTGTCTAGCAGAATAATTATAGATTCTCACAGTAAGAGGAGCCAGGTCCTGTGGCCGGGAGCAAAGGGCAGCAGTGGAATTCCGACATTAGGCACAAAGCAAGAAGCCAACGCGAAGCATGGTAACTAAGCAAGCTGCCACATGGACGGTAAAACAGCCTACAGCTGCTTCCAAGACAATCTTTTCTGCACAGGAAAGGCCTTGTGACTTGCTCCTGTCCTTACAGAAAATGAGTTACCAGTTGGCTCCCCTCAACATGCCAGGCCACCATACGGAACAACAAATTCTACTCGATAAACATGGAGACTCCTTCAGAGATTCACGATCCGGTCTTTAAAAATCACCCATGACATCTCTGTCCTAGAATCTTTCCATTTCACGGTCATGAAGAACAGTATTTACCTCTAGTAGGTCAGAGCCCTCAGATTCCTGCCTGTCATATGGACGGATGATACCATCTTCGTGGATCAGGCGAGGTGGACGGAGGCTGGACACCTCCTCAGTAGATTCTGCTGCCCTGAATAACATAACAGAAAATATGTGAGCATCTTTCAAAATCAGACAAATTGATGTTGATCAAACCCACTCAATAGTTTTACTCAAATAAGTAAAAACTATTAGTAGCTTTTAAAACTCATTCAAAGTGAAGAAAAAATTATTAAAGCCATGCCTAAGCAGCCATTCTTTTCTTGAAGAAAGACGGTATCAGATTCTGAAGTGAGGGAGCCTTGCTGGCTGTCACTGATTGAATATGACATGAAATTAAATGAAAACTAGGCTGTAAGACTCATTCTTTTTTATTCCTTTCCACAGTACTACTTGGTTTTATAAAGCCTCTATGACTTCGAATTACATCCAAGAGCCTTAGAGCAGGCTAATACAGCATACCCACCCCAGTGTACGGACTCCCTTACCTCTGAATGCCTTGGAAGGTGCTGCTAGCCATATCTATGATCCCGCCAGTTGGACGAGCCACGGCACCCACAAGCCCTTTTCCAATTCCTTTAAAGAAGCCGGCAGCGCCCTCCTTCTTGGCACCTTTAGGAAACCAAAGACAACAAATACACAATGAAACTTTAATGTAAGCACGTCTGAACTCAACAAAAACAAAAGCCAACTCAGAAACCACAAATATTTAGGTGTCTGGGGAACATTACATTTTATCTTAATGTGATAACATGGTTTTTCTCAAAGCACAGATTCCTGGGCTGAAACCAGACCACTTCAGCAGATGCTTATGCCAAGAGTGGGCAGAGATTTCCAGGATACCGAGGGCCACACAGAGTTGAGAGGACTGATACAGCTTAGTCAGTGTACGTGCCAGGGAGATCAGAGAACTTAACAGAGAGCAACTTACTCATTCCATTACAACCATTAGGATATCTAAGCAGTGTATTAAAAACAACTCAACTTATTAAAAATTCTGTTCACATACTATAAAATGTCCCACTATACAAATTAAATGCTTTTGGTCTATTAAGAACTGTACAACATTGTCACAATCAATTTTAGAAAATCTTCGTTGTCTCAGAAAGCCACTCTGTGCCTACAGTCTGTCACTCTGTTTCCCCAATCTCCAACTGAAACTATCCGACTCACTGCCTCTCCTCCCTGTTCCCCCCTCTTCAGACTTTGCAATCACACAGTATACTTTCTTCTGGACTCTATACCCGAGCAGCTTTCACTGAACGGTCTATCTAGACTGGGCTTTGTTTACTCAGAATCATGCATTCTAAATTCATTTACACTGTGGCATGTGGCTTCAGTTTATGGCTGAATAATATTCTATTGAGCAGATATACCATATTTTATTTATTCACGCATTGGGGATAGACAGGTCTTTTATGTTTTGCTACAATGAATAATGAAGTTATGAACATTCTCATGTAAGACTGAAAGTCTATTTTCAACACTTTGGGGTACCTTGCTGACACACTGTATTTCCATATTTAATTGCAGAGGGTCGGGCAGAATGTTCTATAAGTGGCTGCACTACTGTGTGCTCTCCTAGCAGCTGTGGAGATTCTAATTGTCCCACACCCGCACTGACTTACTGTAGTGACCCTAACTGATGTCAAGTGAACTCTAGTTTTGCTTTCCCTCCATACTTCCCAGATGACTAAACTGTACACTTGCGTATCTTCCTTGAGGAACAGTCTATTCAGATCCCTTTCCAGCTTTAATCTGGGTTATCTTCTTATTGTTAGCTTATACAAGATCTTTCTATAGTCAAGCAATAAATCTCTTATTAAATATAGTACAAAACCTTTATCTTATTTTGTTTAATTTTTATGATAATATTTTCCAAGACATGAGCTTTGTTTTAATTTTGGCAAACTCTCCTTTTCCTCACGGTATCCTCCAAACACATAAAAACTTAAATCTTGTTGAGTCCAACTTGTCTGCCTTGTCTGTTGTTGCCCATGCCTTGGTGTCCGTCAAACCACACCACTAGCTGCTGCGTCTGCTTCTAAGCTCTGACTTCTGCTCTCACCTCT